>CM038681.1:528566471-529166471 GCA_021605205.1 Aegilops longissima | reverse complement strand
AATCTCTGATAAGATCGGAACCTAAAAGTGATCGATCTCCACCACCATCCCACAACAATGGTGTTATGCACCTCCTTCCGTATAGAGCTTGAAAGGGCCATCTTGAGTGGGTGATAATCGTTGTTGTATGAAAACTGCGTATGTCAAATTATCATCCCAGCTAGACCCATAGTCTAGCACACAAGCTCTCAACATGTCCTCCGAATCTGGTTGACTCTCTCGGTCATCCATCATTTGCGGATGAAAAGCATCTTGAACTCCAGCCTCGTACCCAAAGTTTCATGCAACCGATTCCAAAACTTTGAGGTAAACTGTGTTCCTCTATCGACACGATACTCCTCGGAACTCCATGCAGACATACGATCCTGGTCATGTATATCTTGGCCAACTTAGCACTGGTATAGGTAGTCTTCACGGGAATGAAGTGAGCTACCTTGGTCAAACGATCAACCACTACCCAGATAGAATCATAACTGAGCGGGTCTGGGTAATCTGTGATAAAATCCATTCCAAGTTTTCCTATTTCCAATCGGGAATCGGCAAAGGTTGAAGTAACCCTGCTGGCTTCGATGTTACGCCTTTACTCGTTGACAAACATCGCATCTTTGCTACGTGCTCGGCGATATCCTTCTTCATACCTGCCCACGAAACTTTCCTTCAAATCCGGTACATCTTGGTGTTACCGGGTGAATCGAGTATGGTGAATCATGAGCCTCTGAAGAATTAGCTTCTGAGTTCGGGATCATTGGGTACATAAATACGATCCTCGAACCATATAGCTCCGTATTCATCCTTACGGAATCCTTTAGCTTTTCCTTCATTCATCTTCTGCTTTATCTCATCAATTTCCTTGTCCGACTTCTGGGCTTCACGAATCCTTTCGGCCAAAGTGGACTGAACTTCCAGAGTCGCAACAAATCCTCTCGGAACTATCTCCAGTCGGAGATCTCTGAGGTCATCGACTAACTCCTGGGGTAATCCTCCTGCTGTAAGAGTATTCACATAACTCTTACGGCTCAAAGCATCTGCTACAACATTAGCCTTCCCTGGGTGGTAATGCAATCTCATGTCATAGTCCTTTATTAACTCCAGCCATCTCCTCTGCCTGAGGTTCAACTCTTTCTGCGTGAAAATATACTTCAAGCTCTTGTGATCTGTGTAAACATCACAACGGTTTCCGATGAGGAAATGTCTCTGTGTCTTGAGTGCATGCACTACGGTTGCTAACTCCAAATCATGTGGCATAATTCATCTCGTGAGGTCGTAGCTGTGCGGAGGTGTAAGCTACAACTTTCCTTCCTGCATGAGTACTCCTCCGAGTCCACGACGAGAAGCGTCACAATAGACCTGGTAATCCTTGTGTATGTCCGGCAAAATCAACACTGGGGCTGTAACCAAACGTTTCTTTAATTCCTGAAAACTGGCTTCACAATCCTCGGTCCAAATGTACTTGGCTTCCTTCTTCAACAGTTCAGTCATGGGCTTGGCAATCTTCGAGAAGTTCTCAATGAACCTCCGATAATATCCTGCGAGTCCGAGAAAACTGCGGATCTCCTTGACTGAGGTGGGCGACTGCCAATCGGTGACTGATTCAACCTTGGCGGGGTCAACTGCTATTCCTTCTCCTGAAATAACATGTCCGAGAAATCCAACTTCCTTCAGCCAAAATTCACATTGCTGAACTTGGCATACAACTGATGTTCTCGAAGTTTCTCCAGAACTAGACGCAAATGTTCATTATGCTCTTCCTCGCTCTTGGAGAAAATCAGTATATCATCGATGAACACCACGACAAACTTGTCCAGATATTCCATAAATACCTTGTTCATCAAGTTCATGAAGTATGCAGGAGCATTAGTCAATCCAAATGACATGACGGTATACTCATATAAACCATACCTGGTGGTGAATGCTGTTTTGGGTATATCCTTTTCACGGATCTTCAACTGATGATACCCTGATCGAAGATCGATCTTGGAGAATACCTTGGCTCCAACTAGCTGATCAAACAGATCGTTAATCATCGGCAGAGGGTACTTGTTCTTGATGGTCACCTCATTCAACGAACGATAATCCACAACCATTCTCAAGGTTCCATCCTTCTTCTCTACCAAAAGAACTGGGGCTCCCCAAGGTGATGAGCTTGGCCGAATATATCCCTTCTCCAATAGCTCATTAATCTGGTTCTTGATCTCTTTCAAATCGTTCGGTGGCATCCGATAAGGTCTCTTGGATATTGGGGCTGTGCTTGGGCAATAACTCAATCAAAATTCAATGTCCTGTCCGTGGCATTCACGGTAATTCCTCAGGAAACACATCGGAAAATCTTGCACTCTGGCACTTCCTCTGAACAACTCCGTGAGGGAATGCACCTGATTCTTCATCCGCTACGTCGGATACATACTTGATCCTCTTCGCTCCGGGGTGGTGAGCGAGAATAGACTTCTGGCACAGATCTATGTTTCCTTCAAACTTCGTCAACCAATCCATGCCTAGGATTACATCCAAGGTCCGGGTTTCCAACACTATGAGGTCTGCGGAAATTTATGATTCCCGATGTTGAGGGTTGCATGACAGCCTAAACCGCCATCATTTCTCCTCCCGCGAACCGGCGTGAAGGGGTTTCTAAGGGTTTTAGTGGGCAACCCGTACTTTTCCACAACTACCCTTGATATGAATGAATCGTTGCACCGAATCAAAGAGTACCAAAACTGAGCGTGAATTCAATAAAACTTACCAACCACGATTGTTCGGCTGATCATAGACGTCCTCCGCGTCAATGTGGTTCACCTGAGCACGAGGGAAAGGGTTGGGCTTCTTCGCTGAACTTCCATTGCCGTTTCCATTCCTCTGCTTGGCCTCTGGGCAGTCGGTGGCATAGTGCCCTGTTTTCTGGCACTTGAAACAGGTGATGTGACTCAGATCCTTCGGAGCCGGGGCAGAACGATGCTGATTGCCATTACCATTTCCATTGCCATTGCCATTACTTGACCTGTTGTCCTGGTTGCGGTTGTTCCCATTGCCTCCATGGTTATGTCCTCCATGGTTGTGATGGGTACGCCCTCCTGAGTATGGGGCATAACGGGGCTTCTGCTGAGCTCCTGGGTTGTGCTTCCCCGGCTGTACTTCCGCTATGCGGCTTTCAATCTCTGCTGCTTGCCTTCAAGTATGATGGCCTTGTCTACCAGCTCTTTGGTAGTTGGCTAAAGTAGCCACCATAAGCTGCATTCCCAGCTCATCATTGAGTCCTCGAGAAACTTCTCTGCTGCGGCATCTGTGGCCACATCATCCGGGGCATAGCGAGCTAGCTTGCTGAATTCATCCACGTCTTTGCGCCACAAGACGGTTTCCTGGCGTAAGTTGCGGAACTCACGCTTCTTGGACTCATGGCTCCGGCTGAAACATGAGCGGTGCGGAAGGCCTGCTGGAACTGATCCCATGTGATGGTGCCGATGGGATAAGTGGCGGTGTAGTTCTCCCACCAAGAAGCTGCAGTCCATCAAGTTGATGTCGGCAAAGCGCACCTTCTCTGCATCGGTGCATCCAACGGTGATTAACTCTCTTCCGACCTTGCGGAGCCAATCGTCGCCACAATCGCTCGATGCTGCTAGAGAACACCGCGGATTCAGCCTCGTGAATAGAGTCAAGTTGTCAACAGGGGTGGTGGCGGCGGTGGATTGTTGTTGTTGTTGTTGTCGGGTTACGGATGAGCATCGCATGATGGCATTTCGCTGCTTTGGAGCAGCTGGGTGAGCTCCGCGGGAAGTTGAGACCGGGTCACGTCTGGAGGCATCTGGTGTTTTGGAGTGGATGAGAAAATTAGAATAGAACAATGGTCTAATGAGAAATAACACTACCCATATGAATGCACAATCATAAACACACCAATCATTTATTCATTCTACTCAAACATGGTTCAATCTCGATTACAAAAGCTCACGACTAAATCGAAAATATCGGCCTAACGATCGATTTAAAAAGTAAAATAACATGGTGGTCGACTAAATGTCTTCATCAATAATCCTTGCGTCCTCTGGTGCGATGTCCTCCGGTGTGGCGTCCTATGTTGTGGCGCCTCCTCTTGCGGCTTCCTCCAGTGGAACTCCCTTCATAATCCTGATCATTGCTCACGAGAGGTCCATCATCTCCACTCGGAAAAAGGTCCTCTCCCAAGTCCATCTTTTCCTCTATTGCGGCAAGCTTCATCTTCAGGTCGTCGACTCTCTCCATGAAGTCCGCAATTTCTTCCTCATGGCCAAGGAAGTCTGCGTGTGCCTTCTCCTCCAGTTCCAGTTCACGGAACAACAGCCTCCTGTGTACCTTCGAGTTACGGCGAGTCTGAATCTCCCGTTTCCTGAGGAGACACTCCAAGTCCTGGACATAAGAGAGAATGGAGTCGTCCTCTACGGTACGGATGATATCTCCATTCCGTGCTCTGCGAGAAACCATGGCGAGGTCTGATGGATCGAGCTCGGCCCTGTACTCTTCTCGGAGATGTCTAAGTGCACGATAGATCGCCATGTCCCTTCCGAGGATCCAGTTGAAGTCGGTGAACTCAAAGTCAATAGGCTCTGTATGCCCTCCGAAGGTTCTCCCTGGAATGTGCACCTCGATCCTGTAGCGGGTATCCGTCGGAAGCGCATTCGTTGGCTTCCCGGTGATCGAGGGCAGAGCAATCTTCAGCTTCTTCACCATCTGGACCAGCTTCCTGCCGAAGGGCATCGTCTCATCGGGCTGGCAAAACTCCGGTAGCAAAACTGGGGTGAACTCGACGGCCATCTAGAATGTTGAAAAATTGGAGGGAAGTCAGAAATGAACATGGGAGAATTACGGAATGATAAGGATATGAAGTAAATAGTCTCTTCCTATGGCTTTCCGATCCTAGGGGTTACGCCCCACGGTCAACGTGTGCTCGATACCATCTTCAGAGCGACGACCCAAAATCGGTCAAGTCTATGTGTATGCATACCATCCCAAGATCATCTTTGGTACTCACAAGACATCGATGAAATAATCAAAGTTCAATCACACCTGAATTTATTACACGATTCTCATATGGAGTCTTTATTACAAGAGAATAAATTCGGCTCAAGGCCAACTCATGAGAAATAAACTAAAATAAGCCGGAAGCGTGAGCGAAAATAGCGAGTCCATCCGACTCCATAGGGCAATCGCTAAGCGCGGAGCGTAGCCTCAATCTGATCGGAATACTCCTCGCAACATAAGACGTTGCAGCCGTGTAGGTCAGCATTTTGAATATGCTGGCAAGTCATGAAGAGAATAACAATAATAAATTTCTAACACTATATGCAATTTGGCTGTGGGGCTCTAAGTTTCATCATTTTGCGAAAAGCCAGTTTTTCCCTACTACAGTGGACTTGCTTGCAAATACTACAAAATTATGGAGTCAACCAATGTCTCATTCCCAAATTATTAAGTCATAACCCCCTCAAAATTAATTTATTAATTTTAGTGTTGAGATTTCCGAACACTTCCAAGTTCCAGAGGCTCAAATTGTCCGTAACCGGGGACACGGCTAATCGATTAGATCTTTAACTCTGCAGAGGTTTGCGCACTTTACCCGCAAGAATCATTCCTCCTTTTAAGTCTTCGCACTACATGGTGTTTGAAGGCGGGATGAATGAAACAGGTCTTCCAAAGAGTTCTTCCGCCACCGCGGTACCCATCCAATCCTACCGTTCTTCTACATCTCGTAGTACCGCCCAGCCAGCGTCACAACTAGGGTTGACCCAGCAGAGCCCATAATGGCTTGCGGCTGCATGTAAGCTTCCGGTCAATGGGGCATCCATCCGTCTCTTCGTGGCTGGGTGAAGCTTTCCGCAAGATGTCATGGCACTTCTCCATGCATCCCGGCCAACCACTGGGTTCTCCAGGGTGCCCGTCAACCGTCCTCCACCCAGTAGTGAATTTCGAAGTCCATCTTGATCTTGAAGTTCATGGGGTTGTCATCATCATTGACTCTCACATCTTTCTTATGAATTTCACTCAACCAAACCCCGTCCACGAGCATAGCAAAATTAAACTACTACGTCCCGGGTCATGGTAACAAGGGGAATTGGTTCATCCTACCACATGATACTACTCAAGAACATAACTTCAAATTTCAACTACTACATGCATGGTGGGGAGGTATTATTCTAATGCAACAAAATCATAGGTATTATAAAGAACATGATCAAAGACTTGCCTTGCTGACGATCTTCGTAAGCTAGGGAATCGTAGTAGCAAGCTTCGCACTCCGGAAACTCTACCGAGACAAACAATAATCACAATAAGCATATAGCATATGATCACTTAGCACAATAGCATAGTAATATAACACACCAAAACAAACGAACCAAAAACCCAAAGAAAACTCAAGAAATCCAACTCAAAGTTTTCCTACTTCAAACAACAACTAGAAATAGTTTTACATAATTTTTTTTTCTCAACATAACCTAATCATGGGTTTATGTTAACTTAACAGAAAAGAATGCATTAAGCAACTAGGAGCAAAAAGAATCAATTTAAAAGCTATTATAAAACTCCTATTAGGCCTAATTCAATTTCTATTAAGAAAAATAAAATAAAAGTTTTATTTATTATAAATAAAAGTTCATGCTCTAAAGTGACAGAAACTAACCTAGAATAATCAATCACAGGTGAAAAATAAATTTATTTACTAATTAAAATAATAGGAAAACAGTAGCTAGTTAATTAATTAAGAATAACATGATTCTGCTAGAAAATATTTTTTTATTAATCCTAAAATGCCCAAATTAATTCCTATGGTTTGGCAATGTCAAAACAAAGTTGGGACAAAAGGATCATATAAAATAATTTTCCTAACTCATGTTATAACAGATTTACTATTCTGACCAAAACTAAATTAAAGCAATTATAAATAATTTTAACATAGCTAATTATATTTTCTACAGAAACTATAAGAAATTTGCAAACCAACAAAAAAAGAATCACCTAAAAATATTAAGTAGAATAAAAGATATGAATTTTTCAAATCTGAAACTATTCTGTTAAAACAGAAAACGAAATTAAAAGAAAAACGGGCTAAATGGGCCTAACTAACGCCCTGTGCGTAATATAACTAAACGGGCCCTAGGGTTAAACGAATCGGGCCGGTCTAATAAATAAAAACCCTAACTTAAAATAAACCGCAACGAACCGGAATAAAACCCGGTTTTATTTAAAAGAGGATACCCCTTCGGGGGTTCTAATCCTAGCCGCACAAACGAGATCGGACGGCGGAGAGTAGCTCCGGCGGCTTACCGGAGTTCGACGGCGGCGGCGGCTCGGGCGGCGAGTGCGTCGGCGTCTCTGGTGGTCGGGGCGTCGGCGGAGGGCTCCGGCGGGTCGGACGGGCTCGGGGTCCGTCTGGTGGAGTCCGCGAGATCGGGGTGGGCTAGGGCGTCGTGGCGAGGGAAATGGCGGCGGTGGCGTGCTCGGGCTCCGTGCGAGCGCGTGAGGAGGGAGAGAGGGGTCCGGCGAGGGGGCGAGGGGGGAATGGGGTGCGGGGAGGGGGTTTTATAGGCGGGGGCGACTCGTTGCGCAAGGGGTGAATCGGGAGGGAGATCAAATCCCGGATCCTTCGGGATCCGGCGGCAAGCGGTGGCGAGGTGGCGTGGGCGAGGGGTTGACGACGGTGGGGCCCGCCTGTCGGTGAGAGGAGGGGGCGCGCGGTCGGTCGGTCGATCGACGCGGGAGCGATTCGGCGAGGGGGGCGTCGGTTCACTGGGTCGGCTCGGCCACTGGCGCGCTACTGGGCCTGGCTGGTGGGCGCTGGTGTTGGTTGGGCGGTTGGCTGGCCGGCGCCCGTGGGTTTTCCTTTTTATTTTAGTTCTTTTGAAAAATAAAACAGAGAGAAATATAAATATTTATATAAGACATATATATATCAAAATGATCAGGGGAATATTCACTATCATTTGAACATTTTTCCAGGGGCAAAATCCAAAGTTTATAAAAAATCATTTTTTCCAAATTTCAAATAAACTCAAGTTTAAATTCAAAACTTTTGGCATTGTTTTCCTCTGATATTTTTGGAGTGTCATGTTTACTCCTCTCATACTTTTGCTCAAGTATTTATCAGGCATAGTTTTTTTTGAAATGATTCCCACTTGCCAAAGTTTGAATTCAAATTCCAAAACTCAAAAACTTCTGAAACTCCAAATGGCACTCAACTTCAAACAGGATGCATAGATGCTTAGCTATAATTGTAAAACATTCCAAATAGGAAATTTGGGATGTTACAAATACTAAGAAAAGTTTGATGCTTGACGATTGTTTTGAGATATGGAGGTAATAATATCAGAGTCATGCTAGTTGAGTAGTTGTGAAATTGAGAAATACTTGTGTTGAAGTTTGCAAGTCCCGTAGCATGCACGTATGGTAAACGTCATGTAACAAATTTAAAACATGAGGTGTTCTTTGATTGTCCTCCTTATGAGTGGCGGTCGGGGACGAGCGATGGTCTTTTCCTACCAATCTATCCCCTAGGAGCATGCTGCGTAGAGCTTTGGTTTTGATGGCTTGTAGATTTTTGCAATAAGTATATGAGTTCTTTATGACTAATGTTGAGTCCATGGATTATCGCACTCTCACCCTTCCATCATTGCTAGCCTCTTGATGCACGGTGCATTGCCCTTTCTCACATTGAGAGTTGGTGCAAAATTAGCCGGTGCATCCAAACCCCGTGATATGATTCGCTCTTTCACACATAAACCTCCTTATATCTTCCTCAAAACAGCCACCATACCTACCTATTATGGCATTTCCATAGCCATTCCGGGATATATTGCCATGCAACTTTCCACCATTCCGTTCAGCATGACACATTCATCATTGTCATAGTGCTTAGCATGATCATGTAGTTGACATAGTATTTGTGGCAAAGCCACCGTTCATAATTATTTCATACATGTCACTCTTGGTTCATTGCATATCCGGTACACATGGGAGGCATTCATATAGAGTCATACCTGTTCTAGTATCGAGTTGTAATCATTGAGTTGTAAATAAATAGAAGTGTGATGATAATCATTTTCTAGAGCATTGTCCCAAGTGAGGAATATATATATATATATATATATATATATATATATATATATATATATATATATATATATATATATATATATATATATATATATATATAAGGGATAAAGAGGCCATAAAAAAGAGAAAAGGCCCAAATAAAAAAAATGAGAGAAAAAGAGAGAAGGGACAATGCTACTATCCTTTGTCACACTTGTGCTTCAAAGTAGCACCATAATCTTCATGATAGAGAGTCTCTCATTTTGTCATTTTCATATACTAGTGGGAATTTTTCATTATAGAACTTGGCTTGTATATTCCAACAATGGGCTTCCTCAAGTGCCATAGGTCTTCATGAGCAAGCAAGTTTGATGCACACCCACTTAGTTGCATTTTGTTGAGCTTTCATACATTTATAGCTCTAGTGCATCCGTTGCATGACAATCCCTACTCCTTGCATTAACATCAATCGATGGGCATCTCCATAGCCCATTGATTAGCCTCGTTGATGTGAGACTTTCTCCTTTTTTGTCTTCTCCACATAACCCCCATCATCATATTCTATTCCACCAATAGTGCTATGTCCATGGCTCGCGCTCATGTATTGCGTGAAGGTTTATAAGTTTGAGATTACTAAAGTATGAAACAATTGCTTGGCTTGTCATCGGGGTTGTGCATGATGAGAGCATTCTTGTGTGACGAAAATGGAGCATGACTAAACCATATGATTTTGTAAGGATGAACTTTCTTTGGCCATGTTATTTTGAGAAGACACGATTGCTTAGTTAGTATGCTTGAAGTATTATTATTTTTATGTCAATATGAACTTTTGTCTCGAATCTTTTAGATCTGAATATTCATACCACAATTAAGAAGAATTACATTGAAATTATGCCAAGTAGCACTCCGCATCAAAAATTATCTTTTTATCATTTACCTACCGAGGACGAAAGGTGAATTAAGCTTGGGATGCCGATACGTCTCCAACGTATCTATAATTTTTGATTGCTCCATGCTATATTATCTACTGTTTTGGACCATATTGGGCTTTATTTTACACTTTTATATTACTTTTGGGTCTAACCTATTAACCGGAGGCCTAGCCCAGATTTGCTGTTTTTTTGCCTATTTCAGTGTTTCGAAGAAACGGAATATCAAACGGAGTCCAAACGAAATGAAACCTTCAGGAACGTTATTTTCTCACCAAATATGATCCAGAGACTTGGACCCCCGTCAAGAAAGAAAGGAGGCGCCCACGAGGGTGGAGGGCGCCTAAAGCGCGCCCCGCCTCGTGGGCCCCCTTGCTCCATCGACGTACTCCTTCCTCCTATATATACCTACGCACCCCCGAACGATCAGATACGGAGCCAAAAACCTAATTCCACCGCCGCAACTTTCTGTATCCACGAGATCCCATCTTGGGGCCTTTTCCGGAGCTCCGCAGGAAGGGGAATCCATCACGGAGGGCTTCTACATCATCATAGCCTCTCCGATGAAGTGTGAGTAGTTTACCTCAGACCTTCGCGTCCATAGTTAGTAGCTAGATGGCTTCTTCTCTCTTTTTGGATCTCAATACAATGTTCTCCCCCTCTCTTGTGGAGATCTATTCGATGTAATCTTCCTTTTTGCGGTGTGTTTGTTGAGATCGATGAATTGTTGGTTTATGATCAAGATTATCTATGAGCAATATTTGAATCTTCTCTGAATTCTTTTATGTATGATTGGTTATCTTTGCAAGTCTCTTCGAATTATCCGTTTGGTTCGGCCAACTAGATTTGTAGTTCTTGCAATGGGAGAAGTGCTTAGCTTTGGGTTCAATCTTGCGGTGTCCTTTCCCAAAGGATGAAGGGCAGCAAGGCACGATTGTATTGTTGCCATCGAGGATAACAAGATGGGGTTTTTATCATATTGCATGAATTTATCCCCTACATCATGTCATCTTGCTTAAGACGTTTCTCTGTTTTCATTAACTTAATACTCTAGATGCATGCTGGATAGCGGTCGATGAGTGGAGTAATAGTAGTAGATGCAGGCAGGAGTCAGTCTACTTGTCTCTGACGTGATGCCTATATACATGATCATACCTAGATACTCTCATAACTATGCTCAATCATGTCAATTGCTCAACAGTAATTCATTCACCCACCGTAAAATACTTATGCTCTTGAGAGAAGCCACTAGTGAAATCTATGGCCCCCGGGTCTATTCTCTATCATATTAATCTTCCATCACTTTATTATTGCTTTTCTTTTTTACTTTGCTTTTTATTTTACTTTGCATCTTTATACCAAGAATACCAAAAATATTATCTATCATCTCGATCAGATCTCACTCTCGTAAGTGACCGTGGAGGGATTGACAACCCCTAATCGCGTTGGTTGCGTTGAGCTATTTTTTTGTGTAGGTACGTGGGACTTGCGCGTGGCCTCCTACTGGATTGATACCTTGGTTCTCAAAAACTGAGGGAAATACTTACGCTACTTTGCTGCATTATCCTCTCCTCTTCCGGAAAATCCAACGCAAGCTCAAGAGGTAGCAGGGGGCGCTGCCAAGCACGGCGGTGGTGTGAGGTCGAGGGAAGGGCGGGGCGGCGGAGGCACGGGTCTGGGCCGGTGGTCGCTGGCGCTTCGAGAAAGATCAACAAGGATGGTGGCGGGAGGTAGAGCGAAGGCCATTTGCCTGTTCCTTATAGATCGGACGGTTCATTAAAAAAATCGACTGACCTATTTATTTTTAGTCGACTGTTATCTTGACATGACCACATATGGTGGTGTGCTGGAGAAGTACCTGTATTTCCTGTGCTCATATATTAGAAAATCATACGGAGTAGAATCTAATTTTGTTTGCCATGCAATGTTGCAGAGCTATCATATGTCTCCTGTCATTTATTTTTCAGCCACCGCTATCTGCTACTTTTACAAAGGCACTAGTTCTCGCACACTTCACCCATACTCTCACTATTGTGTTTTTATGCAAGGGTATTTCAGACCCTGCCTTGACAGAAGCATAAAAGATAAGAGAGAAGTCGCTCCAGCGTGGTACGCGGCTAAGCCAGACACGTTTCAAGACCATAAAGGGTGTAGTGTCAGCAGATGGAGACGGGGAACGTAGCTCTGGAGTTGATGATCTCACTCGCCATGAGCCACCATCCCAGGTGCTTGCTTTAATTTCACGGTGTCATATGTGGTTGCATGTTCCATATGGTGTCTAGCTTGTATTCGAAAGGCAGAAGTCGGTCTTTATTAAGATAAGGAAAGATATTTTTTACATGAACCACCATCCCGTGAGCACTAGAATACAAATAGCTAGTCAGGGCACTGGCCGAGCCAGTGATAAGCCCAGCAAAGATAGGCATCACCTGGAAGCCAACTAAAAAGCCGCGATGGTGGCGAAGCATCCCACCTCCCACCAAGCTCTCAGGTCCTAGATGATCATGCTCACCACTCCAGCCGGATGTCTAGCTTGTATTGCTTCCAATTTGGTTAAATTGCATCTGCTTAGCTTACACATTATACCTTCGAATATGACATGCCTTTCTGTTTTTGGTACATACTAGAACATCTGTGTATTAACCATGTTCTTACATCAAACTAATGTTCTTGTATATCCCTCATCAATCACTTATGATGAGGCAGTCAGGCAAGCGGAATACTCCTCTTTTAAAGAATGCAGCGTCAGCCTCCTGATGTCTACTACGCAACCTTCTTCTTGTAGACGTTGTTGGGCCTGCAAGTGCATAGGTTTGTAGGACAGTAGCAAATTTCCCTCAAGTGGATGGCCTAAGGTTTATCAATCCGTAGGAGGCGTAGGATGAAGATGGTCTCTCTCAAACAACCCTGCAACCAAATAACGAAGAGTCTCTTGTGTCCCCAACACACCCAATACAATGGTAAATTGTATAGGTGCACTAGTTCAGCGAAGAGATGGTGATACAAGTGCAATATGGATGGTAGATAAAGGTTTTTGTAATCTGAAATAATAAAAACAGCAAGGTAACTAATGATAAAAGTGAGCGTAAACGGTGTTGCAATGATAGGAAACAAGGCCTAGGGTTCATACTTTCACTAGTGCAAGTTCTCTCAACAATAATAACGATAGATCATATAACAATCCCTCAACATGCAACAAAGAGTCACTCCAAAGCCACTAATAGCGGAGAACAAACGTAGAGATTATGGTAGGGTACGAAACCACCTCAAAGTTATTCTTTCGTATTGATCTATTAAAGAGTTCGTACTAGAATAACACCTTAAGACACAAATAAACCAAAACCCTAATGTCACCTAGATACTCCATTGTCACCTCAAGTATCCGTGGGCATGATTATACGATATGCATCACAAAATCTCAGATTCATCCAACCAACACAAAGTACTTCAAAGAGTGCCCCAAAGTTTCTACCAAAGAGTCAAGAAAACGTGTGCCAACCCCTATGCATAGGTTCATGGGCGGAACCCGCAAGTTGGTCACCAAAACATACATCAAGTGGAAAGTGATATCCCATTGTCACCACAGATAAACACGGCAAGACATACATCAAGTGTTCTCAAATAAAGACTCAATCCGATAATATAATTTCAAAGGGGAAACTCAATTCATCACAAGAGAGTAGAGGGGGAGAAACATCATAAGATCCAACTATAATGGCAAAGCTCGCGATACATCAAGATCGTGCCATAGAGGGAACACGAGAGAGAACACGAGAGAGAGAGATCAAACACATAGCTACTGGTACATACCCTCAGCCCCGAGGGTGAACTACTCCCTCCTCATCATGGAGAGCGCCGGGATGATGAAGATGGCTGATGTCTACTACACAACCTTCTTCTTGTAGACGTTGTTGGGCCTCCAAGTGCAGAGGTTTGTTGGACAGTACCAAATTTCCCTCAAGTGGATGACCTAAGGTTTATCAATCCGTGGGAGGCGTAGGATGAAGATGGTCTCTCTCAAGCAACCCTGCAACCAAATAACAAAGAGTCTCTTGTGTCCCCAACACACCCAATACAATGGTAAATTGTATAGGTGCACTAGTTCGGCGAAGAGATGGTGATACAAGTGCAATATGGATGGTAGATAAAGGTATTTGTAATATGAAATAATAAAAACAGCAAGCTAACAAGTGATAAACGTGAGCGTAAACGGTATTGCAATGATGGGAAACAAGGCCTAGGGTTCATACTTTCACTAGGGCAAGTTCTCTCAACAATAATAACATAATTGGATCATATAACTATCCCTCAACATGCAACAAAGAGTCACTCCAAAGCCACTAATAGCGGAGAACAAACATAGAGATTATGGTAGGGTATGAAACCACCTCAAAGTTATTCTTTCCAATCAATCCGTTGGGCTATTCCTGTAAGTGTCACAAACAGCCCTAGAGTTTGTACTAGAATAACACCTTAAGACACAAATCAACCAAAACCCTAACGTCACCTAGATACTCCAATGTCATCAAGTATCTGTGGGTATGATTATACGATATGCATCACACAATCTCAATTCATCTATTCAAACCAACACATAGAACCTCAAAGAGTGCCCAAAGTTTCTACTGGAGAATCACGGCGAAAACGTGTGCCAACCCCTATGCATAGGTTCATGGGCGGAACCCGCAAGTTGGTCACAAAACATACATCAAGTGGCACGTGATATCCCATTGTCACCACAGATAAACACGACAAGACATACATCAAGTGTTATCAAATCTTTAAAGACTCAATCCGATAAGATTACTTCAAGGGGAAAACTCAATTCATTACAAGAGAGTAGAGGGGGAGAAGAAACATAAGATCCAACTATAATGGCAAAGCTCGCGATACATCAAGATCGTGCCAAATCAAATCAAGAAGAGAGAGAGAGAGAGAGAGAGAGAGAGAGAGAGAGAGAGAGAGAGAGAGAGAGAGAGAGAGAGAGAGAGAGAGAGATCAAACACATAGCTCTGGTACATACCCTCAGCCCGAGGGTGAACTACTCCTCCTCGTCATGGAGAGCGCCGGATGATGAAGATGACCACGGTGAGGGTTCCCCCTTGGCGAGGTGGAACAGGTCCCGATTGGTTTTTGGTGGCTCTGGAGGTTTTGCAGCGGCGGAACTCCCGATCTAACCTCTGTTCTGGAAGTTTTATGATACGTAGGTATATATGGGTGCAGGGGGTACGTCGGTGGAGCTTCCGGGGCCCCACGAGGTAGAGGGCGCGCTGTAGGGGGTGGGCCCGCCCCCACCCTCGTGGCCAGCTCCCGTATCTTCTGACGTAGAGTCCAAGTCTATCCAGTGGCTTTCCTTCCAAAAATAACTTCTCCAGTTGATTTCGATCCGTTTCGACTCCGTTTGATATTCCTTTTCTTTGAAACACTGAAATAGGCATAAAACAGCAAATCTGGGCTGGGCCTCCGGTTGATAGGTTAGTCCCAAAAATAATATAAAAGTGGAAAATAAAGCCCAATATTGCCTAAAACAATAGATAATATAGCATGGAGCAATAAAAAATTATAGATACGTTGGAGACGTATCAGGCATCCCCAAGCTTAATTCATGCTCGTCCTCGAGTAGGTAAATGATAAAGAAGATAATTTTTGATGTGGAATGCTAGTTGGCATAATTTCAATGTAATTCTTCTTACTTGTGATATGAATATTAAGATTCGAAAGATTCAAGACAAAAATTTAATATTGACATAAAAATAATAATACTTCAAGCATACTAATCAAAGTAATCATGTTTTCTCAAAATAGCATGGCAAAAGAAAGTTCATCCCTACAAATTCATATAGTTAGGCTATGCTTCATTTTCGTCACACAAAAATGTTACCAACTTCTATACCCCCGATGACAAGCCAAGCAATTGTTTCATACTTAAGTAATCTCAAACTTTTTCAACCTTCACGCAATATGTGAGCGTGAGCCATGGATATAGCACTATGGGTGGAATAGAATATGATGATGGGGATTGTGTGGAGAAGACAAAAAAGGAGAAAGTCTCACATTGACGAGGATAATCAACGGGCTATGGAGATGCCCATCAATTGATGTCAACATGAGGAGTAGGGATTGCCATGCAACGGATGCACTAGAGCTATGAATGCTCAACAAAAGAAAACTAGTGGGTGTGCATCCAACTCGCTTGCTCATGAAGACCTAGGGCATATGAGGAAGCCCATCGTAGGAATATACAAGCCAAATTCTATAATGAAAAATTCCCACTAGTATGAAAAAGACAACTTATGAGACTCACTATATTAAAAACAAGGTGCTACTTTGAAGCACAATATATGAGACTCTCTACATGAAGAACAAGGTGCTACTTTGAAGCACAAGTGTGGAAAAAGAGATAGTAACATTGCCCTTTTTATTTTTTTCTCCTTTTTTGGGCCTTTTTTTGGCATTTCTCTTTTTTTTGGGCAATGCTCTAATAATGATGATCATCACACTTCTATTGATTACAACATAAGGATTACAACACGAAACTAGAACAAGATATGACTCTATATGAATGCCTCCGGCGGTGTACCGGGATAGTGCAATGAATCAAGAGTGACATGTATGAAAAATAATGCATGGTGGCTTTTATAACATCCCAAATTTTCAATTTCGAATGTTATACATAGAGCATCATTGCATATCATATTTTTTGTTGCATTTTGCTCGATCCTAGAAATTCTACACAACTCAAGGACCCACGGAGAGAGTTCGGGATTTCGTTATTTTAATATTTGAGTTCTCTCAAATTTTGAAAATAGGATCATTTGATTTTAATTATTTTATCTTCACTTATTTCTATTACAAAAATATGAGAGAGGGAATAAAATGACTTTCCCAAAATAAAGAAATAATGAAGATTTAATAATAAAATCAAACAAGATTTTATTTTGGAGTTTTTCGCCTTTTTATTTGAATTTAGGAAAATGCGCGTTTATCAAAATTGCATTTAGGCCCCAAATAAATGTTCATCTAGTACGGCTTGATTTTAGAAGCCGGGGAAATTTTATTTCGGGATTTTTGGAGTCTGTTTAGTATTTCTTTTTATTTTTCTTCTGCATGAATTATTTAAGAAAAACGCAGAACCGACCTTTTTAGGGCGTGCCAGCAGGACTCGCTCGGGGCACTATATAGCGCCGCCCGGGCCCCAATCCACCCGAGCCGCCCTTGCCCAGCCCGCCATGCCCCGCCCCGCCCACCATACCTGAACCTAACCTTAGCTAGCATGCCACACCGCCACCACGGACGCCTCGCCGAGCCGCCGCCCGCGCCGACCGCCCGCCGCCGCCGTGACCCACCGCCGAGGTTTGCCGCCGCCTCGTTTTCTGCGCCAGTTTTTTTATAAAAACCGGGCGGTTTTTCTTCGGTTTATTTTCGGTTTTTTTTAGTTTTTGTTTTTTTAGATTGGTTTTTTTTTCGGTTCGGTTAAATAGCGAACGTTCGTTCGTTCGTTCGTTCGTTTTTAACTAACGCGTTCGTCAGATTAGTTTAGTTAACGGACGTCCGTTCGTTAACCCGTTCGTCGTTTTTCTTTTTCTCGGATTTAATTCGTGATTTTTCTGATCGCGATTTCTGATCCGATTTTCGTTTTAGTATAACTTTTCGCTCGTTTATCGGAATCAGGCGATTCAAGCGCCTAGAGTTTCTTCTCGAAACCCTCTTTCCGAATAACCAACTTAAACAAATTTTTGCTGCTGTAAAATTTGACTTAGATCCAGATTAGTAAAACGGAGCTGTTTTCTTTCGTCGTTTGACTTTCATTGCTTCGTTTGATTTGATTCATTTTGCAAACCGGAGTTCTTAAGTTGAACTATCTGGTTAGATCTTCTATTTGAGTTTTACCTGTGCATTAGATGAGTACTTATTGTATGCTTGTTTGTCTGCGATAGAATACCTGGAGTGCGCCGCCTGTTACTTCGAGTCTCTAGGTTTCGCGGATCATCAGCAAGGCAAGTAACACTTTGATCATACCTTTTCTACTACCCAGTTTTTATGCATTAGATCTATCCTCAAACATTTGCATCATTAGGATCTAATTAAATTGTGGGATGGGAAGTAGATGAGGTAGTACCTATTACCTGTTTTATTATCAACCCTTAGGAGTTACTTCTACGTTTGCTTATTATGCCATGCTATGCTAGTAGACGTGGATTGGGTGAGTGAATTCCATGACAGATGTGAGATTCTTAAATTAATGGTTTATTTAAGGTGGCAACTTAAACACACATCTGGGTGGATTGAGGCACCTGGTTTCTATCAGGATTTGCCCGTATTTCTTCGGACCGCCACCCAGGCTCAAAGGGATCATGAGATTATTCATGCTAGAAACTTCCGTGTGCAGCCACATGCTACTATGGGCTCTAGCATAGTTGACTAATTTGTGCGAACTCTTACGGGTAGACTAGCTGATGTAGGGGTTGTAGGTTGGTACGGTCTACCCACATGTAAGGTGCTAGCGCTTCTGAAAGACTATGTCTCGGTCATCCGTTTCTCAAACACCATGTAGTGCGAGAAATCAAACGGAGGAGATCGATTCTTGTGGGGAAAAGTGCACAAACCTCTGCAGAGTGTATAAACTAATCATGGTTAGCCGTGTCCCCGGTTATGGACATCTTGAGTATCTAGTACTTGGATATCATGTGAATCTCATCATGTTACTTCTAATTAATATTGTTGGGTTTTTAATGAGTACTTTTAATTGGGATTGAGGATGCTGTCAACCATTCTCAATGTTTCACAACCACCATGATAGTTAAATAAATTTATTCCTTTGCAGTAGGGAAAAATTGGCTTTACGCAAAACTATAACCATAGAGCTTTCCACCAGCCAAATAAGCATGTAGTATAGGCTTATTCTTCCATTATTCTCTATGTGTTACTTTGCCAGCATATTCCATGTGCTGACCCTTTTTCGGGCTGCAACGTTTCATGTTGCAGACTTTTCAGACGACGAGTATGGTGTTTAGGTCGTGGTTCTATACTCAGTGATGTCGTTGGAGTTGATGGACTCGCTTATTCTTCCAAGACTTCCGCTGTTATCGTTATTAGATGGCCTTAAGCCATATTTATTTTATTAAGTTCTCTCTTGAGACATTCGAGTGTAATAAGTGTGTGATTGCTATTCTGTTATAAATCCTCCGAGTACCGTGTGGTGTCAGCATTACTGATCCAGGGATGACACTGAGCACAGAGATCAGACTGTTTGAGGTCTGGTCGCTACAGCTTTGCCACAAATACGATGTCAACTACATGATCATGCAATGACAATATGACAAAACTAAAGTATGTCATGATGATGATGAACGGAACGGTGGAAAGTTGCATGGCAATATATCTCGGAATGGCTATGGAAATGCCATAATATGTAGGTATGGTGGCTGTTTTGAGGAAGATATAGGGGGGTTATGTGTGATAGAGCGTATCGTATCACGGGGTTTGGATGCACCGTTGAAGTTTGCACCAACTCTCAAGGTGAGAAAGAGCAATGCACGGTACCGAAGAGGCTAGCAAAGACGGAAAGGTAAAAGTGCGTATAATCCATGGACTCAACATTAGTCAAAAGAACTCATATACTTATTGCAAAAATTTAGAAGTCATCAAAAATCAAGTACTACGCGCATGCTCCTAGGGGGATAGATTGGTAGGAAAAGACCATCGCTCGTCCCCGACCGCCACTCATAAGGATGCACAAGCCAGGTACACTTCATGTTTCAAATTTGTTACACAACTTTAACCATACGTGCATGCTACGGGACTTACTAACTTCAACACAAGCATTCTTTAAATTCATAACTACTCAACTAGCATGACTCTAATATCACCATCTTCATATCTCAAAACAATTATCAAGCATCAAACTTTTCTTAGTATTCAACGCACTCAAAAGAAAGTTTCACATATCTTGAATACCAAGTATATTAGGATTTTAAGAAAATTACCATGCTATTTAAGACTCTCAAAATAATATAAGTGAAGCATGAGAGTTCATCTATTTCTTAAAAATAAAACTACCACCATGCTCTAAAATATATAAGTGAAGCACTAGAGCAAACAACAAACTACTCCAAAAGATATAAGTGATGATCAATGAGTAGTCGAATAATTATACAACTATGTGAAGACTCTCCCATTTAATAATTTCAGATCTTGGTACTTTATTCAAACAGCAAGCAAAGCTAAATAAAACTACATCGCAAGGATAGCACAACTCAAGTGAAGAAGCAAAAACTTAGGTTCAACCGATACTAACCGATAGTAGTTGAATAAGAAAGGTGGGATGCCTACCGGGGCATCCCCAAGCCTAGATGCTTGAGACTTCTTGAAATATTATCTTGGGGTGCCTTGGGCATCCCCAAGCTTGAACTTTTGTGTCTCCTTAATTCTTCTCATATCATGGTTTCTCTTTTTCTCAAAAAGCTTCATCCACACCAAACTCAACAAGAACTCGTGAGATAGGTTAGTATAAACCAATGCAAAACCTTATCATTTTCTACTGTAACAAATCACTAACATTATTATTCAACATTGCATACTAAATGCCTCTGCATATTTAATACTCCTATCCTCAAATAGAATCATTAAACAAACAAACATATGCAAACCATGCAAGCATAACAGCAATCTGTCAAAACAGT
Organism: Aegilops longissima; assembly: GCA_021605205.1. Taxonomy (NCBI): domain Eukaryota; kingdom Viridiplantae; phylum Streptophyta; class Magnoliopsida; order Poales; family Poaceae; genus Aegilops; species Aegilops longissima. The sequence goes on along the minus strand of CM038681.1, from coordinate 529,145,809 downwards.
ATAGTCTGTAAAGAATGCAAGATTCATTATACTTACCTAAGTCCAAAAATTATGAACTAAAATTCACACTGTAGTAAATTTATCATATCTCATTATGCAAAAAGATTCAACATTATACCACCCTCTGACTTTTCAAGGGAATTTTTGCAACAGCGGTAAACTTTCTGTTTTCAAACAGCAAGAAGTATAGTAGCAAAATAAGCATGGCAAAGGCTATCCTTGACTTTTTTATTGAAACTAAAGATGCAAAACATTATTCAGCAAGCAAAGCTAAAGAAAATAAAATGATGCTCCAAGAAAAACACATATCATGTGGTGAATAAAAATATAGTTCCAAGTAAAGTTACCGATGAACGAAGATGAAAGAGGGGATGCCATCCGGGGCATCCCCAAGCTTAGGCTCTTGGTTGTCCTTGAATATTACCTTGGGGTGCCTTGGGAATCCCCAAGCTTAGGCTCTTGCCACTCCTTATTCCATATTCCATCGAATCTTTACCCAAAACTTGAAAACTTCACAACACAAAACTTAACAGAAAACTCGTGAGATCCGGTAGCGAAAGAAAACAAAACACCACTTCAAGGTACTGTAATGAACTCATTCTTTATTTATATTGGTGTTAAACCTACTGTATTCCAACTTCTCTATGGTTTATAAACTATTTTACTAGCCATAGATTCATCAAAAAAAGCAAACAACACAAGAAAAACAGAATCTATAAAAAACAGAACAGTCTGTAGTAATCTGTAACTAAAGCAAACTTCTGGAACTCCAAAAATTCTAAAATAAATTGGTGGATGTTGGTGTCAAAACCGGCGGATCTTGGGTAGGGGGTCTCGAACTGTGCGTCTAGGCGGATGGTAACAGGAGACAAGGGACACGATGTTTTTACCCAGGTTCGGGCCCTCTCGATGGAGGTAAAACCCTACTCCTTCTTGATTAATATTGATGATATGGGTAGTACAAGAGTAGATCTACCACGAGATCAGAGAGGCTAAACCCTAGAAGCTAGCCTATGGTATGATTGTTGTTCGTCCTACGGACTAAAACCCTCCGGTTTATATAGACACCGGAGGGGGTTAGGGTTACATAGAGTCGGTTACAAATGGGAGGAGATCTACATATCCGTATCGCCAAGCTTTCCTTCCACGCCAAGGAAAGTCCCATCCGGGCACGGGACGAAGTCTTCAATCTTGTATCTTCATTGTCCAGGAGTCCGGCCAAAGGCTATAGTCCGGCCATCCGGACACCCCCTAATCCAGGACTCCCTCAGTGGACCTAAGGAATTTGAGTAGTAATCATCTGCAAAAAGAATCAACTCAATAGCACTCTCCAGTAAAAAGTTCTAGCTAATCTCGTGAGCGCTAAAGTTTCTGTTTTTTACAGCATGATCATAAAGACTTCACCCAAGTCTTCCCAAAGGTTCTACTTGGCACAAACACTAATTAAAACATAAAACCACATCTAAACAGAGGCTAGATGATTTATTTATTACTAAACAGAACCAAAAAGCAAGAAACTAAAATAAAAATTGGGTTGCCTCCCAACAAGCGCTATCGTTTAACGCCCCTAGCTAGGCATTATGATTTCAATGATGCTCACATAAAAGATAAGAATCGAAACATAAAGAGAGCATCATGAAGAATATGACTAGCACATTTAAGTCTAACCCACTTCCTATGCATAGGGATTTTGTGAGTAAACAACTTATGGGAACAATAATCACCTAGCATAGGAGGGTAAAACAAGCAAATCTTCAAGATTTTCAACACATAGAGAGGAAACTTGATATTATTGCAATATGTAGAAGCATATGATCCTCTCTCGTAATAATTTTCAGTAGCATCATGAATGAATTCAACAATATAACCAGCACCTAAAGCACTCTTTTCATGATCTACAAGCATAGAAAATTTACTACTCCCCACATAAGAAAAATTCTTCTCATTCGGGATAGTGGGAGCAAACTCAACAAAGTAACTACCATGTGATTGAAAATTAAGATCAAGATGACAAGTTTCATGGTTATCACTATTCTTTAAAGCATACGTGTCATCACAATAATCATCATAGATAGGAGGCATGCTTTCATCATAGTAAATTTGCTCATCAAAGCTTGGGGGACAAAAAATATCATCTTCATCAAACATAGCTTCCCCAAGCTTGTGGCTTTGCATATCATTAGCATCATGGATATTCAAGGAATTCATACTAACAACATTGCAATCATGCTGATCATTCACATATTTCATGCCAAGCATTCTATGTAATTCTTCTTCTAGCACTTGAGCACAATTTTCCTTTCCATCATACTCACGAAAGATATTAAAAAGGTGAAGCGTATGAGACAAGCTCAATTCCATTTTTTTGTAATTTTCTTTTATAGACTAACTACTGCTAAAACAAGAAACAAAAGATTTGATTGCAAGATCTAAAGATGAACCTTCACTTACCTAGCCTCCCCGGCAACGGCGCCAGAAAAGGGCTTGATGTCTACTACACAAACTTCTTCTTGTAGACGTTGTTGGGCCTCCAAGTGCAGAGGTTTGTAGGACAGTAGAAAATTTCCCTCAAGTGGATGACCTAAGGTTTATAAATCCGTGGGAGGCGTAGGATGAAGATGGTCTCTCTCAAGCAACCCTGCAACCAAATAACAAAGAGTCTCTTGTGTCCCCAACACACCCAATACAATGGTAAATTGTATAGGTGCACTAGTTCGGCGAAGAGATGGTGATACAAGTGCAATATGGATGGTAGATAAAGGTATTTGTAATCTGAAATAATAAAAACATCAAGGTAACAAGTGATAAACGTGAGCGTAAACGGTATTGCAATGATAGGAAACAAGGCCTAGGGTTCATACTTTCACTAGTGCAAGTTCTCTCAACAATAATAACATAATTGGATCATATAACTATCCCTCAACATGCAACAAAGAGTCACTCCAAAGCCACTAATAGCGGAGAACAAACATAGAGATTATGGTAGGGTATGAAACCACCTCAAAGTTATTCTTTCCAATCAATCCGTTGGGCTATTCCTATAAGTGTCACAAACAGCCCTAGAGTTCGTACTAGAATAACAACTTAAGACACAAATCAACCAAAATCCTAATGTCACCTCAAGTATCCGTGGGTATGATTATACGATATGCATCACACAATCTCAATTCATCTATTCAAACCAACACATAGAACCTCAAAGAGTGCCCAAAGTTTCTACCGGAGAATCACGACGAAAACGTGTGCTAACCCCTATGCATAGGTTCATGGGCGGAACTCGCAAGTTGGTCACCAAAACATACATCAAGTGGCACGTGATATCCCATTGTCACCACAGATAAACACGGCAAGACATACATCAAGTGTTCTCAAATCTTTAAAGACTCAATCCGATAAGATTACTCCAAGGGAAAACTCAATTCATTACAAGAGAGTAGAGGGGGAGAAGAAACATAAGATCCAACTATAATGGCAAAGCTCACGATACATGAAGATCGTGCCAAATCAAGAACACGAGAGAGAGAGAGAGAGATCAAACACATAGCTACTGGTACATACCCTCAGCTCCGAGGGTGAACTACTCCCTCCTCGTCATGGAGAGCGCCGGGATGATGAAGATGGCCATAGGTGAGGGTTCCTCCCTCCGGCAGGGTGCCGGAACAGGGTCCCGATTGGTTTTTGGTGGCTCTGGAGGTTTTGCGGCGGTGGAACTCCCGATCTAATCTCTGTTCTGGAAGTTTTACGATACGTATGTTATATGGGTGCAGGGGGTACGTCGGTGGAGCTTCGGGGCCCCCACGAGGCAGAGGGGGCGCGCCCCCACCCTTGTGGCCAGCTCCCGTATCTTCTGACGTAGAGTCCAAGTCTATCCGGTGGCTTTCCTTCCAAAAATAACTTCTCCAGTTGATTTTGTTCCGTTTCGACTCCGTTTGATATTCCTTTTCTTCGAAACACTGAAATAGGCATAAAACAACAAATCTGGGCTGGGCCTCCGGTTAATAGGTTAGTCCCAAAAATAATATAAAAGTGGAAAATAAAGCCCAATATTGCCTAAAACAGTAGATAATATAGCATGGAGCAATCAAAAATTATAGATACGTTGTTGACGTATCAATGGCCACCGGTGATGGATTCCCCCTCCGGCAGGGTGCCGGAACGGGCTCCCGAGAGGTTTTTGGTGGCTACAGAGGCTTGCGGCAGCGGAACTCCCGATCTATCTTCTCCGTGGATGTTTTTAGGTTACGTGGGACTATATAGGCGAAAGAAGTCGGTCGGGGGGTGCTCGAGGGGTCCACGAGACAGGGGGCCGCGCCCCCTATCTCCTGGGCTCCTCGAGGATCTTCTGACTTGATCTCCAAGCCTCCAGGATGATAATCTTCCAAAAAAACACGTTGCCGAAGGTTTCATTCCATTTGGACTCCGTTTGATATTCCTTTTCTTCGAAATACTGAAACAGGCAATAAAACAGCAATATGGGCTGGGCCTCCGGTTAATAGGTTAGTCCCAAAAGTAATATAAAAGTGTATAATAAAGCCCATAATCATTCAAAACACATAGTAGTATAGCATGAATGCTTCATAAATTATAGATACGTTGGAGACGTATCAGCATCCCCAAGCTTAATTCCTACTCGTCCTCGAGTAGGTAAATGATAAAAGAAAGAATTTATGAAGTGTGAATGCTAGAAGGTGCACAAATTTGATCAATGATAATTTCAATCACCTTTTCTAGCATGATAATATGTCATAACAGTAGTTCATCTCATAAAACTTCTCACGATAAAGTAACAAGCAATTCACATGTCAAAGCATAGACCATAAACTTTCTTGAAAACTAGCAAACTTCATTCTCAGTCATTCAAACAATTGCAATTCATCTTATTTTCAGGAATAACAAACTCCATATACTCAACTGTCATATAGTCTTCTACAATTGCTAACACTCACGCAATACTAATGGTTATGATGTTTCAATCGAACACTGAGAAAGATAGGGGATTATAGTGTTGCCTCCCAACGTATTCACCTTTGGGTGATGTCAACAATAATAGTTCATGGTAACTTACATACAATTGGATATATATCAGGATCACCTCAACACAAAGTGCTTGCCAAAGGATAAAATAAAAAGGGAAAGGTGAAGATCACCTTGACTCTTGCATAAAGTAAAAGACATAAAGTAAAAGATAGGCCCTTCACAAAGGGAAGCAGAGGTTGTCATGCGCTTTTAGGGTTGGATACACAAAATCTTAATGCGAAAGAACATCACTTTATATTTCCCCTTGTATATGGACCTTTATTATGCAGTTCGTCGCTTTTATTGCTTCCATAACAAGATCGTACAAAGCTTATTTTCTGCGCACTAATAAGTCATGCATATTTAGAGAGCCATTTTTATTGCTTGCACCGATGACAACTTACTTGAAGAATCTTACTCAATCCATAGGTAGGTATGGTGGACTCTCATGGCAAAACTAGGTTTAAGGATATTTGGAAGCACAAGTAGTATCTCTACTTGGTGCAAGGAATTTTTGGCTAGCATGAAGGGGAAAGGCAAGCTCAACATGTTTGAATGATCCATGACAATATACTTTAACTGAGATGTCGGAAAACATAAACCATTACGTTTTCTTCCTTGTCCAACATCAACTCTTTAGCATGTCATACTTAATGAGTGCTCCCAATCATAAAAGATGTCTACGATAGTATATTTATATGTGAAATCTCTCTTCCTTCAATATTCTTTCATGAATTGTTCAAATGACCAATACAATGTTTGCTAACCTTCAATAAATTTACAACCTTTACTTCTTAGATGTGAAGTCATTACTCCCCATGGGATAAGCAAATGAAGCATATATAATTTCAGATTTAATACAATTAACTCATTCAACAATTTACTCATAGGATATAAGTGAAGCACACGAGTAAATGACAAACTACTCCAAAAAGATATGTGAAGATCAATGAGTAGCTAAATAATTATGCAACTATGCGAAGACTCTCTCTCATAAAAGAATTTCAGATCTTGGTATTGTATTCAAACAGCAAGCAAAACAAAATAAAATGACATTGCAAGGATAGCACAACTCATGTGAAGAAGCAAAAACTTAGGCTCAACCGATACTAACCGATAGTTGTTGAAGAAGAAAGGTGGGATGCCTACCGGGGCATCCCCAAGCTTAGATGCTTGAGACTTCTTGAAATGTTATATTGGGGTGCCTTGGGCATCCCCAAGCTTGAACTTTTGTGTCTCCTTAATTCCTCTCATATCATGGTTTCTCTTTTTTATCAAAAGCTTCATTCACAACGAACTCAACAAGAACTCGTGAGATAGGTTAGTATAAACCAATGCAAAACCTTATCATTTTCTACTGTAACAAATCACTAACATTATTATTCAACATTGCATACTAAATGCCTCTGCATATTTAATGCTCCTATCCTTAAATAGAATCATTAAACAAGTAAACATATGCAAACAATGCAAACATAACAGCAATCTGCCAAAACAGTACAGTCTGTAAAGAATGCAAGAGTATCAATACTTCCCTGACTCCAAAAATTATGAACTAAAATTCCCACTGTAATAAATTTATCAGAGCTCAATATGCAAAAATATTCAACATTATACCACTCTCTGACTTTTCTAGGGAATTTTTGCAACAGCGGTAAACTTTCCGTTTTCAAACAGGAACATGTATACTAGCAAAATAAGCATGGCAAAGGCTATCCTTGACATTTTTATTGGAACTAAAGATGCAAAACATTGTCCTAAATAACATCAAGCAAATACTAACAATATAAAATGACGCTCCAAGCAAAACACATATCATGTGGTGAATAAAAATATAGCTCCAAGTAAAGTTACCGATGGACGAAGACGAAAGAGGGGATGCCATCCGGGGCATCCCCAAGCTTAGGCTCTTGGTTGTCCTTGAATATTACCTTGGGTGTGCCTTGGGCATCCCCAATCTTAGGCTCTTGCCACTCCTTATTCCATAGTCCATCGAATCTTTACCCAAAACTTGAAAACTTCACAACACAAAACTTAACAGAAAACTCGTGAGCTCCGTTAGCGAAAGAAAACAAAACACCACTTCAAGGTACTGTAATGAACTCATTCTTTATTTATATTGGTGTTAAACCTACTGTATTACAACTTCTCTATGGTTTATAAACTATTTTACTAGCCATAGATTCATCAAAATAAGCAAACAACACAATGAAAACAGAATCTGTCAAAAACAGAACAGTCTGTAGTAATCTGTAACTAACGCAAACTTATGAACTCCAAAAATTCTAAAATAAATAGGTGGACCTGAGGAATTTTTCTAGTAATCATCTGCAAAAAGAATCAACTAAATAGCACTCTCCAGTAAAAAGTTGGAGCTAATCTCGTGAGCGCTAAATTTTCTGTTTTTTACAACATGATCATAAAGACTTCACCCAAGTCTTCCCAAAGGTTCTACTTGGCACAAACACTAAATAAAACATGAAAACACATATAACCAGAATATAGATGGATTATTTATTCCTAAACAGAAACAAAAAGCAAGAAACTAAAATAAAATTTGGTTGCCTCCCAACAAGCGCTATCGTTTAACGCCCCTAGCTAGGCATGATGATTTCAATGATGCTCACATAAGAGATAAGAACTGAAACATAAAGAGAGCATCATGAAGAATATGACTATCACATTTAAGCCTAACCCACTTCCTATGCATAGGGATTTTGTGAGCAAACAACTTATGGGAACAATAATCAACAAGCATAGGAAGACAAAACAAGCATAACTTCAAAAATTTAAGCACATAGAGAGGAAACTTGATATTATTGCAATTCCTACAAGCATATGTTCCTCCCTCATAATAATTTTCAGTAGCATCATGAATGAATTCAACAATATAACCAGAACCTAAAGCATTCTTTTCATGATCTACAAGCATAGAAAATTTACTACTCTCCACATAAGCAAAATTCTTCTCATTCGGAATAGTGGTGGGAGCAAACTCAACAAAATAACTATCATATGATTTAGAATTAAGATCAAGATGACAAGTTTCATGGTTATAATTATTCTTTAAAGCATACGTTTCATCACAATAATCATCATAGATAGGAGGCATGCTTTCATCATAGTAAATTTGCTCATGAAAGCTTGGGGGACAAAAAATATCATCTTCATCAAACATAGCTTCCCCAAGCTTGTGGCTTTGCATATCATTAGCATCATGGATATTCAAGGAATTCATAGTAACAACATTGCAATCATGCTCATCATTCAAAGATTTAGTATCAAACATTCTATAGATTTCTTCTTCTAGCACTTGAGCACAATTTTCCTTTACATCATACTCACGAAAGATATTAAAAAGACGAAGCGTATGAGACAAACTCAATTCCATTTTTTTGGTAGTTTTATTTTATAAACTAAACTAGTGATAAAACAAGAAACAAAAAGATTCGATTGCAAGATCTAAAGATATACCTTCAAGCACTCACCTTCCCGGCAACGGCGCCAGAAAAGAGCTTAGTTGACGGGTGTGAGTGAGTGCCGCTTACCTAGCCTCCCCGGCAGCGGCGCCAGAAAAGAGCTTGATGTCTACTACACAACCTTCTTCTTGTAGACGTTGTTGGGCCTGCAAGTGCACAGGTTTGTAGGACAGTAGAAAATTTCCCTCAAGTGAATGACCTAAGGTTTATCAATCCGTAGGAGGCGTAGGATGAAGATGGTCTCTCTCAAATCACCCTGCAACCAAATAACAAAGAGTCTCTTGTGTCCCCAACACACCCAGTAAAATGGTAAATTGTATAGGTGCACTAGTTCGGCGAAGAGATGGTGATACAAGTGCAATATGGATGGTAGATAAAGGTTTTTGTAATCTGAAATAATAAAAACAGCAAGGTAACTAATGATAAAAGTGAGCGTAAACGATATTGCAATGATAGGAAACAAGGCCTAGGGTTCATACTTTCACTAGTGCAAGTTCTCTCAACAATAATAACATAGATAGATCATATAACAATCCCTCAACATGCAACAAAGAGTCACTCCAAAGCCACTAATAGCGGAGAACAAACATAGAGATTATGGTAGGGTACGAAACCACCTCAAAGTTATTCTTTCGGATCGATCTATTAAAGAGTTCATACTAGAATAACACCTTAAGACACAAATCAACCAAAACCCTAATGTCACCTAGATACTCCATTGTCACCTCAAGTATCCGTGGGCATGATTATATGATATGCATCACACAATCTCAGATTCATCCAACCAACACAAATTACTTCAAAGAGTGCCCCAAAGTTTCTACCGGAGAGTCAAGAAAACGTGTGCCAACCCCTATGCATAGGTTAATGGGCGGAACCCGCAAGTTGGTCACCAAAACATACATCAAGTGGCACGTGATATCCCATTGTCACCACAGATAAACATGGCAAGACATACATCAAGTGTTCTCAAATAAAGACTCAATCCGATAAGATAACTTCAAAGGGGAAACTCAATTCATCACAAGAGAGTAGAGGGGGAGAAACATCATAAGATCCAACTATAATAGCAAAGCTCGTGACACATCAAGATCGTGCCATAGAGGGAACACGAGAGAGAACACGAGAGAGAGAGAGAGATCAAACACATAGCTAGTGGTACATACCCTCAGCCCCGAGGGTGAACTACTCCCTCCTCATCATGGAGAGCGTCGGGATGATGAAGATGGCAACCGGTGATGGATTCCCCCTCCGGCAGGGTGCCAGAACGGGCTCTCGAGAGGTTTTTGGTGGCTACAGAGGCTTGCGGCAGCGGAACTCCCGATCTATCTTCTCCGTGGATGTTTTTAGGGTACGTGGGACTATATAGGCGAAAGAAGTCAGTCGGGGGGTGCTCGAGGGGTCCACGAGACAGGGGGCGCATACAGGGGGGGCCCCTATCTCCTAGGCTCCTCGAGGATCTTGACTTGATCTCCAAGCCTCCGTGATGATAATCTTCCAAAAAACACGTTGTCAAGGTTTCATTCCGTTTGGACTCCGTTTGATATTCCTTTTCTTGAAATATCAAACAGCAATAAAAAACAGCAATATGGGCTGGGCCTCCGGTTAATAGGTTAGTCCCAAAAGTAATATAAAAGTGTATAATAAATCCCATAATCCTTCAAAACACATAGTAATATAGCTTGAATGCTTCATAAATTATAGATACATTGGAGACGTATCACCTCCCGACATTATTCTCAAGAAACAGCAAGGCTAGATGAAGATAGTGAACGTAGCTCTGTAGTTGATTACCGCATTTCCCCTACACTAGTATCGCAGGTGCTTGCTCTAACTTGGCAGCATGATATGTGGTTGCATGTTGCATATGGTGTATAGATTGTAATTCTTCCAATCTGGTTAAACTGCATGTGTTATTCTGCTTAGCCTATACATTATACCTAGTAATGTGACATGCCTTCTGTCAGCACCCCGATTCCAAGTCACATCGACCTAGCCGGTAACACCTCATATCACTTTGCGGCCTCACGCACGGTATTCCCACGGGTGTCGCCTTACCATGGCCCGGGACCGTTTGCGCCTTTTGGCTCACGTATATGATAGTGTCGCTAGCATCCACATGACAGAGAACCCGGGCCGACATGGCTAGTCGTGAACCCAAAGCGGCGCTAACCCATGGGGACATGCATACATGAATCAACTTCGAGCATGTCGGTCAGCAGCGTGTGACTCGGGCTGTAGCATCTGGCTAACAGACTCGGGATCCCGGCTGTAGCAGGCTAGGCAGGACTCGGATGTCACGCGTGACATTTCCCGAATGTATACGGAACGGAAGTGAAACACATGCCGGCAGTCAAGTGTCCAGAGCAGTAGTGTTGGGCTAGCAGGACTCCGGTGAACCGGGCTGTAGCGGACTACTATCGCTCAGGAATCACTAGACTACATTTCCCCATATGAGAGGCTGCCAAGGATAAACAACTAGGTTGTCGGATCCCACACATACCAAGCATTTCAAACATACACACAATATGCTCGATATGTGTAAATACAACATGGCATCACAACATAACTCTACGACTCAAATATTTATTCATTAGGCTCCGAGGAGCGAGATATTACAAACATGGGTCTCATGACCCAACATACAGAGCATACAAGCAACAAGCACTAGCGGAAGCTTAACATGTCTGAGTACAGACATCTACAAATGAAAAAGGCTGAGAAGCCTGACTATCTACCAGATCCTGCCGAGGGCACAAGATCGTAGCTGAGGTAACAAGCTAAACGTCGAATTCCACGTGGAACTAATAGCGAGACTGACGTCTCTCTGCAAAACATAAAATAAGCAAACCTGAGTACAAATGTACTCAGCAAGACTTACATCAGAACTAACTACATATGCATCATTATCAACAAAGGGGGGTGGTGGAGTTTAACAGCAGCAAGCCAGCTTTGACTCGCTGGCTATCCTAACTACGACTGCAAGTATCTGTTTTGAGGTGGCGCACACGAGTCCACATATTCACCATATCAATACACCACTATGGATCCGCTCCCGTCTCCCTACGAGAACGCTATCCATAACACTCACGCTTATCTTGTGCATTTTAGAGTATCCCCTTTCACTTGTCTATGAACTGTTATAGGCAACCCAGAAGTCCTTTACCGTAGACACGGCTATTCGAATAGATGATGTTAACCCTACAGGGGTGTACTTCTTCACACACGCTCTCACCGCTTACCTCCGTTTACACGACATGTACTCGGCAACCTTCAAGCGGAAGCCCAACATGGGTGTCGGCCACAGCCTACCTAAACACTCAAGTCTCTAGTCCAGGTTTATCGCCTATTCAGGTTCCATCCGCAGGGAGTCCGGCCGAGGTTTCCACATACGGCCCCGAACGATGTGTGTAGGGTTCCCGAGATACCAAACGGGCATTCGGTACACTGTGCCACGTGCCTACCGCAACACAACCCACCCCTAAGGTCAGCTCTGCGTGCGGCCCCCAGCATACTACAAACACCAGAAACTACTTTGCAACTCCCGGACAGAGGACAAGAGTGGTTAAGAAGCCGAGAGGGTCCATTGGTTTCGGGCCCAATGCGTGGTAGTAACTGTTTCATGGATCACAAACACAGAACTCAGTTCCTGAGGACGGTTTCAATGAGACAACCCACCATGTACTCCTACATGGCCTCTCACCGCTACCTTTACCAAATCGTGTTCACACACTTAGCTCACACACAGTAGGACATGTTCACACACCATTCCAATTCATCCCCGATGAACCAGACCTGACTCAACTCTAAGCAGTAGCAGGCACGACAACAAGCATGAATGAGTAGGCACATCACGGCTCAAACAACTCCTACTCATGCTAGTGGGTTTCATCTATTTACTGTGGAATGATAGGTCATGCAGAGGATAAAGGGGTTCAACTACCGCAGCAAGTAACAAATAAATCGTTGTTGTCCTAATGCCGTAAAAGAGAGTAGGAGCAAGAGAGTAGGATTGTATCGGAATGAACAAGGGGGTTTTGCTTGCCTGGCACTCCTGAAGATATTATAGCTCTTCATCGGTGTCATCGAACTCATCGTCGGAACCACGTCTATCGAGAGGGGACAAACACTGGCAACTGAGAAAGAACACAATCAATGCAATGCCACAATATGATGCATGATCATAACATGGCAATATGCTGTGATTTTGTAACATCCCAAATTTTCTTATTTGGAATGTTTTACAATTATAGATAAGCATCCTATGCATCCTGTTTGAATTTGAATGCCATTTGAAGTTTCAGAGTTATTTGAATTTGAATTCCAAACTTTGGCATGTGGGAAACAATTCAAAAACTAAGCTTGATAAATACTTGATCAAAAGTATGAGAGGAGCTAACATGACACTCCAAAAATATCAGAGGAAACAATGCCAAAAGAATTGGAATTCAAATCTGAATTTTGTTTGAATTTGAAAAAAATGGATTTTCATAAAGTTTGGATTTTGCCTTTGGAAAAATGTTCAAATGAAAGGGAATATTCCCCTGATCATTTTGGTATATATATACCCTATATAAAATATTTATAGTTTAGGTTTTATTTTTGTTTTTGTTTTAATTAAAAAAAATAAAGGAAAAAGACCCAGGGGCGCCAGCCAGGCCACCCCCGGCCCAGCCAGCGCCACCTCACCCCTCCGCACTCCGCACCTGGCCCAGCCAAGCCGGCCCACCAGGGCCAGCCCAGCCGAGCGAGCCTCACCCGCGCCTCGCCTGAAACCCCGAGATTCGGCCACCGACCGAACCTCCTCTCTCCTCTCATCGACCCTGGGCCCCACCCCGTCGTCTTCCCCCTCGCCCAAGCAACGGAGCTCGCCGGAGATCCACCGGATCCCGAAGAATCCGGAGATCCCCGATCGCCCCGATGCCCTTCCGCCCCTCGCCCGACCCCCTGGCTATATAAGCCCGAGGCTCCGCACCCCATTCCCCCTAGCCTCGCCGAACCCCCTCTCCTTCTCCCTCCCGAGCTCACCGGAGCACCGAGCTCGCCACCGCCGCCAAAACCACCGCCGACGCCCCCCTAGTCCACCCCGACCCTCCCCGACCCCACCGAACCACTCCCCGTGCTCCCCCGCATCTCCCCGACGTCTCGCCGAAGCTCGCCGACGCTCGAAGCCCTCGGAGCACTCTCGCCGCCGCCGCCGCCGTCGCCGGAGTCCGGTGAGTCCCCGGAAAACACCTCCGCCGTTCGATCCTAAACCTAGGGTTAGGATTAGAAGCCCCCGAAGGGGTATGTTTTTATTAGAAAACCGGCCGGCCCGAGCGGTTTATTTTTAGTTAGGTTTATTTGTTTAGGCGGTTCGTTTTAGTTAACCCTAGGCCCGTTTAGACTAAACTACGCCTTAGTGCAGTATAGGCCCATTAGGCCTTTTTCTTTTATTTTGATTTTCTGTTTTAGCGATTTGTTTCAAATTTCAAAATGTATATCTTTTATTCTGTTTAATATTTTTGAGTGATTCTTTTTTTGTTGGATTGCAAATTTTATGTAGTTTCTGAAAAACATATATTTAGCTATGTTAAAAATAATTAAAATGCTTTAATATTGTTTTAGTCAGAATAGCAAATCTGCTATAGTTTTAGTTAGAAAAATTATTTTTGCATGATTCTTTTTGCCATCACTTTATTTTGATATTGCCAAACCCTAGAAATTAACTTTGGTATTTTAGGATTAATAAATAATTAATTCTAGGCAGAATCCTATTAATCCTAATTAATTGATTAGTTCATGTTTTCCTAATTAATTAATTAGTAAATTAATTTATTTTTAACTTGTGATTAGTTATTTCAATTAGATGAACTTTTATTTATAATTAATAAAAGTTTTAAATTAATTTTCTTAATAGAAATTGGATTAGGCCTAAAATGAGTTTTATAATAGCTTTTTAATTAATTCTTTTTGCTCCTAGTTGCTTAGTTAATCCTTTTACGTTAAGTTAACCTAAAACCATGATTTGGTTATATTAGGAATTTTTGTTATATAAAACTATTTTGTTATTGTTTGGAATAGGGAAAAACTTTGAATTTGATTTCTTTGAGTTTTCCTTTTGATTTGGTTTTGATTGTTTTGTTGTGCTATGTTACTTTTGTTATCTTGTGTGATCCTCTTGCTTTGTGCTTATTATGTTATTGTTTGTCTCGGTAGAGTTCTTGAGTCTGAAGCTTGCTACTCGACTCTTTAGCTTAAGAGGATCATCAGCAAGGCAAGTTTTGATCATGTTATTTCTATACCTATGTTTTGTGCATTAGTAGTTGTCACCACCCACCATTGCATGCATAGTGAAATCTTGAAGTCATTAAACTTGAGTAGTATCATGTGGTAGGATGAATCAACCCCTTGTTACCATGACCCCGGGACGTAGTAGTTATTTTGCTATGCTCGAGAGCGGGATTTGGGGATGAGTGAAGTTCATAAGCAAGATGTGAGAGTCAATGATGATGACAACCCATGGACTACAATGATCAAGATGGACTTGGAAAATCACTCTTTGGGTGGAGGACGGTTGACGGGCACCTGGAGCACCAGTGGTGGCGGGATGCATGGAGAAGCGCCATGACATCCTGCGAAAGCTTCACCCAGCCACGAAGAGAAGGATGGATGCCCCATGACCGGAAGCTTACATGCAGCCGCAAGCCATTATGGGCTCTGGCTGGGTTGACCCTTGTAGTGAAGCTGGCTGGACGGTACTACGAGAAGTAGACGAGCGGTAGGATTGGATGGGTACGGCGGTGGCGGAAGAACTCTTTGGAAGACCTGTTTCATTAGTCCGTCTTCAAACACCATGAAGTGCGAAGACTTTAAAGGAGGAATGATTCTTATGGGAAAGTCGCAAACCTCTGCAGAGTGTTATAACCTAATCGATTAGCCGTGTCCCGATTCACGGACATTTGAGCATCTGGACCTTGGAAGTATTCGGATATCTCAACACTAAAACTAATGAATTAATTTGATGGGTTTATGACTTAATAATAATTTGGGAGCGAGATATTGGTTGGCGGAACCATCTCAATAACTACCAACAATTTGTAGTAATTTGCAAATAAGTCCCTTTGTAGTAGGATAAAATTGGCTTTTCGCAAAATGATGAAACTTAGAGCTCCACAGCCAAAATGCATATAGTGTTAGCAACTTTATTATTGTTATTCTTCATGACTTGCCACTTATTCCAAAAGTGACCTACATGGCTGCAACGTATTATGTTGCGAGATATATTCCGATCGGGAGTGAGGCTACGCTCGCGCTTGGCGATTGCCCTTTGAGTCGGATGGACTCGCTTACCTTCGACGCTTCGCAGCATTTTAGTTTATTTCTCATGAGTTGGCCTTGAGCGAATTTATTCCTTGTAATAAAGACTCTATATGAGAATCGATTAATGATATTCAGGTGTGATTGAACTTTGATTACTCTATCGATGTACTGTGAGTACCAGCATGATCTTGGGATGGTACAGACACAGAGATTTGACCGATTTTGGGTCAGGTCGCTACAGATTTGAGCTAATGCATCTAGCTATGATTTAAATGAAGTTGGTTTGAATACATGATTCAAATTCCAACTCCATATATGATTATTTAAATGCCCTTTATTTGTTATGTCCAAAACAGAGGACAAGCATTGTACAAACATGCATGAAAGTGGTACAGATGATTTCTTGAATTTTTCTGATAATTTTTCATATATAATTTATTTCATTCTGAGTTATAGATTATTTCTATAATCTATAACTCAGAATGAAACAGGCGCCACCCAGGTCGAACCTGACCAGTGGGGTCCACTGGTATATAATTTATTTCATTCTGAGTTATAGATTATTTTCTATAATCTATAACTCGTAAGAATAACAGCGCCACCTGGTCGAACGACCAGTGGGGTCCATCAGTCGATGAACTAGTGTTGATTCTGTTGGTGACACGTGGGACCAGGTCAGCGGCCACGTCGGCAGGTCAAAGTTGACATGTGGGTCCCATTGGGTTAAGAACTAATCTAAACAGAAAATTAACTTAAGCTAAACAGGCGCAGGGCCCACATGGCAGTGGCGCTAGGAGTGTTTAGCAGAGTTATTAGCGCTAATTAAACCGGGATTAGGCCGGCGGCTAATCGCCGGCGAGGCCAGAGGCGGCGGTGGGGTTCGGGATTGCGCTACGGGGCACGGTTCGAGCTGCGGCTAGGCGCGTCGGAGAGCCCTTGCCGGTGCGCGTCGAAGGGTGGTGGAGGCCGGGCCTATGGTGGCCGGAGCCGACGACGGCGAGCTCCAAGGCGGCGGCCGGAGTTCGGGCAGGTGCGGGGACGCAGCTGCGGTGCCCAAGCGAGCGAGCTAGCATGCTGAAGATGCAGCACACGATGCCCTGAGCGTAATGTACGCACGCCCAGGACCAATTGGTCACTGGAGCGACGCCGACGTTGAGCTCAGGCGGCGGTGGGTATCGGCCTTGATGGAACCGCGGATAGAGGTCGGGGAAGATGCGGGAAAGAGAGGGAGAATGCGTCGGAGCTCACTGGGAGGTCGCTGAGGAGCTCAGCGTGCTTGGGGGCGGCTCGGAGGCGATGAAAACACGGCGGCAATCTCGGTTGCCCGAGGAGGAAGACGACGACGTCGAGGGCGTTGCAGCACTTCCCGGCTCATGTGGCTCGGTGGGGTTGACGGGGACGGAGTGGCGGATCTCTGGAGCATGTTGGATGGGAGAGGGAGGGCCGGTGGGCACGGCTATGGCGAGCGGCGACGACGGCGGCTCTCGGGCGCGTGCGAGAGGGGAGCCAGGGGGGAGAGAAGCTCGGGGAGAGAGTGGAGGGGTTCCAGGGTGGTCGGGGAGACGACGTGGAGGTCGTCCAGGCGTCCAGGGGCGCGGGCGGCAAGCAGGTGGTGGTCGAGGTTGCGTCGGCGCTCGCCACGCACCTGTTTGTCCTTCCTGGCAGAGGAGGAAGGCGGCGGGGCGGCGATGGGCTGGGCTGGGTCATTGAAACCGACCAAAGCAGGAGCTGGGCCGGTTGGTGGGCGACAGGTAAGTTGCATAGGTAATTCCCTCTCTCTCTCTCTTTTATTTCTTGTTTCCTATTTTTCTGCAACTTTGTTTTTATTTTAAAAAATGTCAGAGCATTTTCAAAAATCATGCAATGGCGTAGGCCTTTGTTTGGAATATTTCGGTAGTAAACATTTCAGTTTGTGATTATTTGGGCATTTAAAATATTTTACTGAGATTTAAATGCTCAAATGCAAATATTGTATGATTTAATTGGTGACCCCAATTAACCTAGAAAATGTGCAATATTTTTGGCAGAGGTTCAAGACCAATCCAAAGATGATGAACATTTTAGAAGAGCATTTTGGGCTCAGTGAAATGATTTTTATTTGGACCCTAGTTGAGTTTCATTTGTTGCTAGGGTTTATCAGCCCCCATTTCAAAGTTTCATAAAAATTTAGACATGATGCATGGAGGCTAATGCAAGGCAGGCAAGGCGAGGCTGGGTGTGTGAGCTCACCCCCACTAAACAAGAATCTCGTCCCGAGATTCAAGACGTGAGGTAAGAAGACAGAGGGGACACGGAACTGACAAGTCTTCATGATCCATGTTGCACTTCAAGAATGTTGACATGATCACCATCTTTGTCTCGACGTCTTGCCTTGAGAACTACATCCAACATCACAACGAGAAGAAAGGGGGGATTTTAGAAGAATCGATCTTCTTGAGGTTGGAACAATTTAGGATCATCTTAATGATCACAAGATCAACTCACGTAATGAGACATACCTCTGGAGCTGAGAGGCAAGGCATGCATCAGGATCGACAGAAGAAACAATTCGACGAGGGTTTCAAAGTAGCGAGGGAAATTGCCATGACTCCAACGGGGCACCTCAGGGAAGGTGACTCGAAGAACTATTCCCTTAAGTGGCAAAAATAATTACTTTTGATATAGAGATCATTGAGACTCTTTATACCAGCCTAAGGTAATCACAATCGATCATTTGAAGGAGTTCGAAAGAATGACATACCCAGACTAGAATGGATGATGTGGACTACCTTGTTGAAGACAACACAATGGATGATTTTGCTTATCATCAGAAATGGATGGGACCCATGGTAGGACCACTTTTGAGGATGATCCTAGACAACAATTACTGAGAAGGCAGCCCATAGAAATTGGCACAATGGCGGTGCAAGCTGGGAACATGACGCAACTGTTGGGAATGTTCCAACCATCATATCTGCACGAGATTGAGATCCGATTGGTGATAGGATACTTGGACTCGGGATATCGAAAGAAAGTTTGCAACACGATTCAACGAGATGGCGTTGCGAGATTCTCGAGGAATGAACCAAGATAGCAAGCTCCAAAACATGAGCTGGTTCTGCTAAACCCCTGTGAACACGCTGTCCCAGACAAGCATGACCACATGGTAGTCTTACAACAAAAAACTACCGAGTTTAGGTGGGGAACCATCATCAAGGATAACGAAGTCCTTGCATAAGGCATGCTCTTAAGAAGGAACTTCTTCTCCTTGAACAAATCAGTTAGTGGCTTGGTGTGCTAGGGAATACATATGGAGTGGAGGTAATTAATCTACCAAACCATAGAATACTTCGCACGTATGCATGACTGACTTGGGATGATTCCAAGGGAAACAAAACAAATCTTTCTCAAATTCATGGCGGCAACTTACACCTAACGCACGTGAATTAGAGGAAGTCACTTCTTCCATCCAAGCATAAGATTCATGAACGGAACACGAAGGCATTGCTTACAAAGTTTCCAACACTAGGTTGATGTTCAACATGAATCATGGGGGAGAAAAAATGTTGCTGACGGGCTTAACAACAATTCATCGGAATTTCCATATCACCGGACTTCCACCATCATGTGAACACGGTGATAGAATTGGTCAGACCAAAAGATGTAATGGTGTATGCTCGAGGGATCAACCACGAGTAAGACAACATTACGAACATCAATGGTACTGATTTGATTTGGTGATAGCCCATACTCAAATCAAAGTTTTTATAAGACAACAAGTCCAACAACTGATCACAGGGACCAATCGATGAAGATATCATCTTTCTTCAACACACACACGCACAGAGGATATCCCTTAGAGATGAACTAAGTTAAGCAAAGCTTTATCTTCCAACTCTCCAAGTTGTTGTTTAGCTCAACCAACTAGCTCAGGGATATCCAACACAGATTCTTGGAGAATGGGTGGTTTAGAGGAACAACATAGCGGTCAGGTGACAACCTGGTAACACTCCCGAGAAGATTTTCAGAACATCACGAATCACCGGTATGTTACTAAGCTCGAGAACAACCTTGCTTTTCAGGGCAAGATGATATGATCAAGGGAGCGAGGGATTGACACAATACTAACTCGTTGATCAAAGAGTGCACTGGAAATAAGGACTAGGTAGCACGATCAATCTTAGGATGATGATTTAATAACCAACACGCTAAGAATGAGAATATTGTCCATTAACTACCAAGCAACGGGATTGCTAGCAGTATTGATTTCACACATCACGATTCACTTGTCGGCATTCCGGTTGCGACAACGCGAAACCGAGAAATGAATAATGATGGCGAGAAGTATCACTGTGTCAAGAATTCATAAGAGGTGGTGCAATTCTCATGACACTCTTGACATAAAGATGGTAACACTCCAAGGCACAATGAGCAAAAGCTGATGCGGCATTTTGATCCATGAATACAATTACTTTGACCCAATCCTAGATATGGATAAGGTACTCGAGTTTGTTTCTCCTAGTCATTCCGAATAGAATGGCAGACGGACCACAAGAGTAGTAGGCATCGATAAGCGAATGCACGCATACTCTTGACTATCAATTGATAGACGATGGTCGGAATACAAATGAAGAGGGACAACTCAAGGGAACATATATCTTTCTGATTTGTGGATGCATAGATTAATATGTCAAACCAAGTTCAACAGGTTTCTTCCGGATAACCCATGCAGAAAGGTAGAAGTGGCAGAATAACAACATAGAATCGAGAACTCGTCAAGAGCACTCTGGTTGTGATCTTTCGGTTCAAGAGAATCTCTGCAAAAATGGTTCATGGTATTGGAAGAACGATATACCACAAACCTCGAGGACTATCGCAAAGTTACTAATAACCTGAAGGTACGAGCAACACTATCAACATGAAGTAAGTAGGGTGAATCTCGGGTTCAAGAACCCAGGAGTAGAATACCTACTACTAAATGGCATCACGGGATGCTTTCGAGAATGATGGCCAGAATCATCACACTGGGAACACAAAACATAGCTAGATTACTAGGTGATTCCCTAAAACACCTAGTGAGGGAGTCCTGGACTAGGGGGTGTCCGGATAGCCGAACTATCATCTTCGGCCGGACTCCTAGACTATGAAGATACAAGATTGAAGACTTCGTCCCGTGTCCGGATGGGACTTTCCTTGGCGTGGAAGGCAAGCTTGGCGATCTGGATATGTAGATCTCCTACCATTATAACCGACTCGTGTAGCCCTAACCCTATCGGTGTCTATATAAAGCTGGAGGGTTTTAGTCCGTGGGGACGAACAACAAGCATACCATAGGCTAGCTTCTAGTGTTTAGCCTCTCGATCTCGTGGTAGATCTACTCTTGTACTACCCATATCATCAATATTAATCAATCGGGGTAGGGTATTACCTCCATCGAGAGGATCGAACACAGGTAAAACATCGTGTCCCTTGTCTCCTGTTACCATCCGCCTAGGCGCACGATTCGGGACCCCCTACCGAGATCCGCGGTTTGACACCGACATTGGTGCTTTCATTGAGAGTTCCTGCGTGTCGTCACCGATAGGCCCGATGGCTCCTTCAATCATCAGCAATGGCGCAGTCAAGGTGAGACTTTTCTCCCGGACAGATCTTCGTATTGGCGGCTTTGCTGCGGGCAATTCGCTAGGCCATCTGCAGCAGATCGAAAGCTTCGCCCTGGCCATCAGGTCGGTATGGAAGTTTAACTACTACGGCCGACATCGCGGAGACTTGATCTTGACGGATTCGAGCCGCAGCATAGCGCCGCGCGCACTATCTCGATGGGCATGATCTAACTCTGCCGCGAACAATGTCACGGAGGCCGCACTAAGCGTCGCTCGACCATTGATTGAGCCGATCTCCGATCAAGGATGGTTGGTTGGACACCACCTCGGGCGCTGAAATCACTACGGTGATTGAGCCGAACACCATCCCTGTACTTTGCGAAGACCGTGACTCCAAGGTGCCGGACTCCTCTCCGGACTCCGAACCCTCCGCGCCCCCGCCAATCGAATCCGATTGGCCGCCGGTCATGGAGTTCACTGCCGCGGACATCTTTCAGCACTCGCCCTTTGGCAGCATCCTGAATTCACTAAAGTCTCTCTCTTTATCTGGAGAGCCCTGGCCGAACTACGGTCAGGAAGGTTGGGATGCGGACGACAAAGAAATTCAACGCCCACCCACCACCTTCTTTGTAGCCACTGTCGATGATTTAACCGACATGCTCGACTTCGACTCCAAAGACATCGACGGTATGGACGACGATGCCGGAGACGACCAAGACCCGGCACCTACAGGGCCTTTGGAAGGCCACATCGTCATATGACATATACATGGTGGACATCCCAAAAGATGGGAATGGCGATGGGCAGCGGAGGATGACCCTCAAGAAACAACCCAAGCGCCCGGCGTCGGCGGCACCATTCTAAATCCGCCACAGTAAAAGCGGTGATTCCGGCACGGAGATAATAACACCCGGACGGTGCGAAGACAACCCCCTCCGGCAGGATTCAGCACGGGAGGAGGAGAAGCAAGTCCGCACGACGGTCGGGCAGAAAGAGAGGTGGAGGGCGATAATTATCGCCTCCCTCCGAAGATGAGGCAAGCCTCGGCGACGAAGAATTTGTCGTGCACGGGATCCCGCCGAACAGGGCGTTTCAAGCGCAGGCTTATGGCCACGACAAGCAGCCTCAAGAAAAGCAGCAACAACTTAGAGCTGACCAAGACACGCTAGGTGGCGGATGGGTGAAGTCCTTGCAGCCAAAATACGAACTCGAATGCCCCTCAAAAGCTACCCCAAACGCAGGCCGTTGCCTCGTCGGAGGAGGAAGCACCCCGTCACCAGCGCCGACGACATGGCAGACCGGCCACACCGTGGCCGCGACAGAGAGGCCTCTAGACCCTCCGTTCAAGCCGCACCCCGATGCCGCTCAAAAGTACCAAGGCACGGAAAACGCTACGGACTTGCGAGATATATTGGAGGATAAGGCAAAACATACAAGATCGATCTCACGGATCGCGTGGGCGTAACGACTCGGGATGATTACCGTCACGCGGATCGACAAACCCGGCGGGCGAACACGATGAACAAAGCTCATATGAGCTACGTCGTGATATAGCCCAATCTGGGCCAAGACACCCACTATGCTTCACAGATGAAGTCATGGATCATCAAATCCCTGAGGGTTTCAAACCCATAAACATCGAATCATACGATGGCACAACAGATCCTGCGGTTTGGCTCGAGGACTACCTCCTCCATATCCACATGGCCCGCGGTGATGATCTACACGCCATCAAATACCTCCCACTCAAGCTTAAAGGACCAGCTCGGCATTGGCTTAACAGCTTGCACTGCGAGAATCAATTGGTTGTTGGGAGGACACGGAAGCCCCATTCCTTGATAACTTCCGGGCACATATATGCGACCACCGACGCCGATGACCTTAGCCATATAATTCAGCAGCCGGAAGAATCGGCCGGACAATTCGGACACGGTTCCTAACCAAGAAAAATCAAATCATTGGTATGCGGATGCAGAGGCCCTTGCAGCCTTCAAACATAACATCCGCGACGAGTGGCTTGCCCGGCACCTAGGACAGGAAAAGCCGAAATCCATGGCAGCCCTCACAACACTCATGACCCGCTTTTGCGCGGGAGAGGACAACTGGCTAGCTCGAAGCAACAACTTGGCCAAACACCATGGTAGTTCGGATACCAAGGATAGCAATGGCAGGTCGCGTCGCAACAAGAACACGCGCCACATTAACGGTGATAATGCTGAAGATACGACAGTCAATGCCGGATTTAGAGGCTCTAAACCCGGTCAGCGGAAGAAGCCATTCAAAAGAAATATCCAGGGCCCGTCCAACTTGGACCGAATACTCGATCGCTTGTGCCAAATACATGGCACCCCCGAAAAACCAGCCAACCACACCAACAGGGATTGTTGGGTGTTCAAGCAAGCAGGCAAGCTAAGCGCCGAAAACAACGACAAGGGGCTGCATAGCGATGACAAGGAAGAGCCCCGGCCGACGGACAATAGAGGACAGAAGGGTTTCCCCCCACAAGTGCGGACGGTGAACATGATATCGCAACCCATATACCCAAAAGGGAGCGAGCGTGCACTAAGGGGCGATATCTGCGATGGAGCCAGTTGCCCAAGTTCAACCCATGGTCTTCTGCCCGATCACATTTGATCGAAGGACCACCCACTAGCATCCATCACGGCGGTTTCGCCACATTAGTTCTTGACCCAATTATTGACGGATTTCACCTCACGAGTCACGATGGGACGGCGGTAGCAGCCTGAACCTGCTTTATCGGGATCTGGTCGCAAAATGGGCATAGACCCTCAAGGATTAAACCCACAAAGGCGACCTTTAAAGGCGTCATACCAGTGTAGAGGCCAATTATACAGGCTTAGTTACACTCGAAGTGGTCTTGGATCCCGGATAACTTCGAAGCGAAGAGTTAATCTTGACATAGTCCCGTTCATGATGGCTATCACGCCTTTGCTTTCGGACGAACCGCATTGCAAAGTTCAATGCGGTGCCGCACTACGCATACCTCAAGCTCAAGATGCGGACCCTCGAGGAGTAATCACGGTCAATGGAAACACGAGCGCTCTCTCGAATGGAGAGCACACGGCGACCCTCGCGCGAGGTGCAAAGCAGCCTCTCACAACAAATCTCGAGTCCGGCCACTAAGCGTCCGGACACTATCAAAGCGCCCGAGTAACCTACAACAAGACCACAGCACGATCGAAGCAGCGTAGAAATCCGCCCTAACCCCAGCCCTCGTGAAATTGCGAAGCGATTACTACGCGTACATAACTACGCTCTGGAGATACTATGGGCATAAGGGAGGGCACGACCACGGCACGCCAGAATGCGGCTCAACCGCACCGAGGGCTCCGATTGTGTCATTCTTTTCTTTTTCTTTTTCTTTTTCTTACTTTCGGGACTCTGTTCTCCGAAGCCTGTCCGGCATTCGCGCGAACTCACGATGCAACAACCAGGAAGCGAAAATTGCGTCAGTGTCGGTGGTCTCTACTACGAGCATTATACCTGTTTTACATACCATCTCGCAGCTTACCCCTGGAGGGGGACATGTTAAAAAGTCCCATCCCTTGCTTATCGCACAATTTCTATCGTTCTGCTTTTATTTGCAGTTTCTTTTTAATAACCAATACATAGCTTTTGCCTATTATTGCACTCCTTTCTTTATCTATATATATGTTCATTTCATGACATGTTGCACCGTACACTTTAGTGCGGCCAATACACCGAGGGCTTAAGTACCCCAAAATTATGGTGTGATAAGTCCGAACACTTTCACAAGTGCGGCACCCGAACTTATAGCATTATATGCATCGGCTCTGAATCATGTCTTGGGTCAATAGTTGGGTTTGCCCAGCTCCATGTTTTGGTACCTTACGTTCCGTTATATCGGCTAAGGTAGCACTGGGAGAACCACTGCGATTGTGCCCGGTTGAGCTGGGTTGAGCACCTCGGTGAGAAAGCTAAACTGGCCGTCATGATAGAGGCGAGAGCGATCGCTGTTCGAGAGGTTTTTCGGGTCCCTAAAGACTTATGCCTCTTAGGCGAGGAACCGACATTGTCGGCCAAAGGCGTGGATAGCGCCCGAACTCGGTCTTCGAATACTAGGGGCTTCACGAAATCTAAAATTATAGAATTCTATGGCTAAGTGAGAGTGTTCAAGCATTATAAGTCCGGTTGCCTTGTTCGTTGCGTTGGCGCCTCCTCGATGGACCCAAGAATGGGAACAAGAGCGCTCAAGTTTATCCCGAACACCCAGCACTCATGGCATGGGGCTGAAGCCAACGACTTGCCATCTCTCAAATTTGATAAGCGGCCGCCTGAAGGTAATATTTTAAATTAACAAGCGTTGCTTAGCGCATATGAACAAGTTTTCAGCGTCTGGGATAACAAATGCGAGTCTATTCAAAATTACATCTTTGGAGCACCCATCCGCTATCTGGCGGGCACCCTTCAGGCGCCCTCATAGTACATTTCGGCGTGCGATGCTCCTTGCCTTTGGTGGCCGTCCGTCACAAGCTTCTCCGCATCCAGCTTGCCCCAGTGCACTTTAGCACGGGCAAGGGCCCGACGGGAACCTTCAATGCAAACAGAGCGCTTGATGACTTCAATCCATGGACAGACGTCCACCAGCTGCCGCACTAGCCCAAAGTAGCTCCCAGGCATGGCTTCCAATGGCCACAGCCGAACTATGAGGCCCTTCATGGCCTGTTCGGCGACCTTGTGGAGCTCGACTAGCTGCTTCAGCTGGTCTCTTAGGGGCACCGGATGTCCGGCCTCAGCATACTGAGACCAGAACACCTTCTCCGTCGAGTTCCCCTCCTTGGCGTGGTAGAACGCGGCAGCATCAGACACACTGCGGGGCAGATCTGCTAATGCTCCTGGAGAGCTCCGAATCCGGGTAAGTAATAGGTAATTCACTTTCACAAGCTTGCTTTGCATAAAGAATGCCTTACCAGCCGCTATCTTCTTTAATGATTCAATTTCTTGGAGGGCTTTTTGGGCTTCGGCCTTAGCGGCTTTGTCACTCTCAAGAGCCGAGGCGAGCTCGGACTCTCGAGTCTTCGAGTCACGCTCCAAACTCTCGTGTTTTTCCACGAGAGCCTGGCAGCTCTTGCCGCATCTCCGCCACCCGCTCCTCCTGCTTTTCTCGCTCGGTGCGCTCCACGGCCGCTTTGTTTTCGGCCGCGGACACCGCTTCCTTGTGGTCGCCACCTCGTTCGTGGCCCCTAGAATACCACGTTATTCCTGCCATTTTTGCAGCGAATCCTTTCTATAAGGTATTTCTTTAATAAGGTATTACTTACCTTCCTTGTCCTCGAGCTGCTTCTTGGCAAGGCCGAGCTCATTCTCGGACCGCTCGAGGCTCGCTTCAATGCATTGACCTTCGCGATCGGTCTGGCAGAGGTCGCAGCGCAGCCTGCATTCCCATATTGACATACTTATGTTAGACTCCTGCGTATATCTTTTTAGATCCTTAGTCCGCTTTTCTTTCCGAACACGAACTAAGCATCGAGAACTCTGTCTATGCGGTCATATTTTACATATTCAAAACTTACCTCAAAGCCTGTTATAAGGCTGGTACGAGGCTTCAGTCAGCCCGCTCTTGGCGGATGAACTTCTGGATCACCACACTCATAGCGATGCGGTGCTCCTCGTCGATGGGCGCCGTTAAGCGCCTCGAAGAGCTATCCGGTGCCTCCGGTTGGACGGAGGACACCGGCGTCTTACCCTTCTTAAGAAGGGGCCGCTTGCCGGACTTCGGAACCGCTGAAGGTTCCATTATGGAGTCCGGACAAGGGTCGGGCTTAGAGCCCCTGGGGGTCTCGCTCCCCCCGCGCCTGGAATCCGGGAGGCTGCTTTGCGGCGCCTCCTACGCCACCTCCTCTCGACCAGGCCCCCCTTGGGGCCCCACCTCGGCGTCGTCCGCAGCGTGAGGTGAGGAGGCGGCCGGAAGTGAGGTACTCTCCATTTCCGACGAACTCAGGGACCCGCTCGACGAAGCGGCGAACTCGTCCTTGGGCGGGCTGCATGATTGTTCGGCATTAGAGAACACTATGCAATGATAAAAAAAGCCATGGGTATCCGGGCACTTACGATCTCGCCAGGGGCTTGGCCCTTGTTGGCCACTCCTCCTCGTCGTTGTCGACGTTGGTGGAGAAGTCCGGAGGAAGGGTCCTTCCCTTCTTGGACCCTCCGGCCTCCCTAGTTGGGGCAGTCCTGTCAAAGGTTAGGGAGTTTTAGATCCCGCATAGACTCAATCTATGAAAAACAAGAGTCCCATAAAGGG
Source organism: Aegilops longissima (assembly GCA_021605205.1). Taxonomy (NCBI): domain Eukaryota; kingdom Viridiplantae; phylum Streptophyta; class Magnoliopsida; order Poales; family Poaceae; genus Aegilops; species Aegilops longissima. The sequence goes on along the minus strand of CM038681.1, from coordinate 529,118,144 downwards.
TAAAATAACTTACTTCGCTGGCTTGACGCTGCGAGCTGAATCCGCGATCTTCGGTAGCGGATGTGGGAGCCTCGGTGCCCTTGAACAGCACCTTCCAGGCATCTTCGTGCGTAGTGTCGAAGAGCCTTTTTAGAGTCGAGTGCTGTGCCGGATCAAACTCCCACAATTTGAAGGCCCGTTGTTGGCATGGGAGAATCCGGCGGATGAGCATCACCTGGATTACGTTAACAAGCCTGAGATTCTTGTCCACCAGGTTTCGGACGCATGTTTGGAGTCCGGACAGCTCGTCTGAACCCCCCCGCGTCAGGCCCGTCTCCTTCCATGATGTGAGCCGTGTGGGGAAGCCAGATTGGAATTCGGGGGCCGCCGCCCATTTAGAGTCGCGCGGCTCGGTGATGTAGAACCACCACGATTGCCACCCCTTTATGGTCTCCACAAAGGAGCCCTCGAGCCATAGGACTTTGGCCATCTTGCCAACCATGGCACCTCCGCACTCCGCTTGGCGGCCGCCCACTACCTTCGGCCTGACATTGAAGATCTTTAGCCATAAGCCGAAGTGGAGCTGGATGCAGAGGAAGGCCTCGCACACGACGATAAACGCCGAGATGTTGAGGATGAAATTCGGGGCCAGATCGTGGAAGTCCAGGCCGTAGTAGAACATGAGCCCCGGACAAATGGGTGAAGTGGAAAACCTAGTCCAGCGGAGGAAGTGGGGAGAAACACCACCCTCTCATGGGGCACAGGGGTTGGAATGAGCTGCCCCTCGTCGGGTAGCCGATGCAGCGATGTCATTTGGACAAGTATCCGGCCTTCCGCAGTTTTTGATGTGCCCCTCCGTGACGGAGGAGGCCATCCACCTGCCTCCGCTCCGGACATAGTTGGAGAAGGTTGAGGTGGGATGTGCGGACTTAGGCGCTGGAGCTCAAGTCTTGTGAAATGGATGAGCAAAGGAGGAAGAAGGCGTAGGTGAAAAGGTGGATCCTTATCCCCTTATATGGACGGACGAAGCTAGGCGTCCCCCGCCAGCCTGGTAAAACTCGCTTATCTCCCAAGCGCCGTAATCAATGGCATGGATGGGTTACCCACGTCCGTATTGATGAGAATCCCAGAATAAGGGGGCACGATCTATGATTTGATAAGACGTGCCAAGGAAACCGCCTCGCTAAACGCGCTAAGGTGGAACAGTAAAAAAACGATTCATATAAAGGCCTGGCTGTGGTGTGATGTCACACCGCGGAATACGTCAGCAGATCTGTGCAAAAGTTATTCTCTCTACGGTGGTATGTGGAACTTGTTTTGCAGAGCCGGACACTATCCTTGTGTTCAAAACCTTCTATGGAGTATTCGGAGGAGGAACCCGCCTTGCAATGCCGAAGACAATATGCGCGCCGGACTCGTCGTCATTGAAGCCTCGTTCAGGGCTCTTGAGGAGTCTGGACTAGGGGGTGTCTGGATAGCGAACTATCATCTTTGGCGGACTCCTAGACTATGAAGATACAAGATTGAAGACTCCGTCCGTGTCCGGATGGGACTTTCCTTGGCGTGGAAGGCAAGCTTGGCGATATGGATATGTAGATCTCCTACCATTGTAACCGACTCGTGTAACCCTAACCCTATCCGGTGTCTATATAAAGCTGGAGGGTTTTAGTCCGTGGGGACGAACAACAATCATACCATAGGCTAGCTTCTAGGGTTTAGCCTCTCGATCTCGTGGTAGATCCACTCTTGTACTACCCATATCATCAATATTAATCAAGCAGGAGTAGGGTATTACCTCCATCGAGAGGGCCCGAACCTGGGTCAAAACATCGTGTCCCTTGTCTCCTGTTACCATCCGCCTAGACGCACAGTTCGGGACCCCCTACCCGAGATCCGCCGGTTTTGACACCGACACCTAGGGTCATAATACTAACTCCAACATATATGTTGAGGCAATAGAGTACCTCAACTCACCGATTAGTGTGCTTAATCTGGCCCAAAAGGACATCAGGAACGGGAGGAAGGGATTTGCAAATGCATCAGCCTGTTTAGAAACCTGGGATGACTCGGACAACATAACGGCTGTAATTGCTCAGAAAGATTGGAGACATACTAAAAAAATGGTGGCATAGCCACTCAGAAGCACAATAACAAGATTTCGAGATCAACGGTTAACATACGGAAGTAGAAGAAACTGAAATGGGATTTGAAACTATCAATTCTATAAGTCTATGGATTAGTAAGACGTCATCCTGATAGATAGATGAGAAGGCCTAGTTCTTAAACCCCGTAGAAGAGAAGAGGATGATTTCGGATCGAGAAGGCCATGAGGTATAAGGAGTAAAAGAGCCTTCGTTCCTTCCACAATCACCCTTACATAACTAAAGCATTTCTAGACACAACTTGACCAGTTTGGCTTGGTAATCCTCTGAGCGATCGGGGCTCGATACCAACGCTGTCAGGACCCCGGTTCCAAGTCACATCGACCTAGCCGGTAACACCTCATATCACTTTGCGGCCTCACGCACGGTATTCCGACGGGTGTCACCTTACCATGGCCCGTGACCGTTTGCGCCTTTTGGCTCATGTATATGATAGTGTCACTAGCATCCACATGACAGAGAACCCGAGCCGACATGGCTAGTCGTGAACCCAAAGTGGCGCTAACCCATGGGGACAGGCATACATGGATCAACTTCGAGCATGTCGGTCAGCAGCGTGTGACTCCGGGCTATAGCACTGGGCTAACAGGACTCCGGGAACCCGGGCTGTAGCGGACTACTATCGCTCAGGAAGCACTAGACTACATTTCCCCATATGAGAGGCTGCCAAGGATAAACAACTAGGTTGTCGGATCCCACACATACCAAGCATTTCAAACATACACACGATATGCTCGATATGTGTAAATACAACATGGCATCACAACATAACTCTATGACTCAAATATTTATTCATTAGGCTCCGAGGAGCGAGATATTACAAACATGGGTCTCATGACCCAACATCTGAAACATACAAGCAACAAGCACAAGCGGAAGCTTAACATGTTTGAGTACAGACATCTACAAATGAAAAAGGTGAGAAGCGACTATCTACCGAGATCTGCCGAGGGCACAAGATCATAGCTGAGGTAACAAGCTAAACGTCGAAGTCCACGCAGAACTAATAGCGAGACTGACATCTCTCTGCAAAACATAAAATAAGCAAACGTGAGTACAAATGTACTCAGCAAGACTTACATCAGAACTAACTACATATGCATCATTATCAACAAAGGGGGGTAGTGGAGTTTAACAGCAGCAAGCCAGCTTTGACTCGCTGGCTATCCTAACTACGACTGCAAGTATCTCTTTTGAGGTGGTGCACACGAGTCCACATATTCACCATATCAATACACCACTATGGATCCGCTCCCGTCTCCCTACGAGAACGCTATCCATAGCACTCACGCTTATCTTGCGCATTTTAGAGTATCCACTTTCACTTGTCTATGAACTGTTATAGGCAACCTAAAAGTCCTTTACCGCGGACACGGCTATTCGAATAGATGATGTTAACCCTACAGGGGTGTACTTCTTCACACACTCTCTCATCGCTTACCGCTGTTTACACGACATGTACTCGGCAACCTTCAAGCGGAAGCCCAACGTGGGTGTCGGCCACAGCCTACCTAAACACTCAAGTCTCTATTACAGGTTTATCGCCTATTCAGGTTCCATCCGCAGGGAGTCCGGACGAGGTTTCCACATACGGCCCCGAACGATGTGTGTAGGGTTCGAGATACCAAGCGGGCATTAATTTACACCGTGCCACGTGCCTACCGCAACACAGCCCACCCCTAAGTTCAGCGCTGCATCATTGACATACTACAAACACGAAACTACTTTGCAACTCCGGACGAGAGGACAAGAGTGGTTAAGAAGCGAGAGGGTCCATTGGTTTGGGCCCAATGCGTGGTAGTAACTGTTTCATGGATCACAAACACAGAACTCAGTTCACGAGGGCGGTTTCAATGAGACAACCCACCATGTACTCCTACATGGCCTCTCACCGCTACCTTTACCAAATCGTGTTCACACACATAGCTCACACACAGTAGGACATGTCCACACACCATTCCAATTCATCCCCGATGAACCAGACCTGACTCAACTCTAAGCAGTAGCAGGCATGACAACAAGCATGAATGAGTAGGCACATCAGGGCTCAAACAACTCCTACTCATGCTAGTGGGTTTCATCTATTTACTATGGAATGACAGGTCATGCAGAGGATAAAGTGGTTCAATTACCGCAGCAAGTAACAAATAAATCGTTGTTGTCCTAATCCAGTAAAAGAGAGCAGGAGCGAGAGAGTAGGATTGTATCGGAATGAACAAGGGGGTTTTGCTTGCCTGGCACTCCTGAAGATATTATAGCTCTTCATCGGTGTCATCGAACTCATCGTCGGAACCACGTCTATCGAGAGGGGGCAAACACCGACAACTGAGAAAGAACACAATCAATGCAATGCCACAATATGATGCATGATCATGACATGGCAATATGCTGTGATTTGAGCTAATGCATCTAGCTATGATTTAAATGAAGTTGGTTTGAATACATGATTCAAATTCCAACTCCATATATGATTATTTAAATGCCCTTTATTTTTTTGTCCAAAACAGAGGACAAACATTTTTCAAACATGCATGAAAGTGGTACAGATGGATTCCTTGATTTTTTCTGATAATTTTTCATATATAATTTATTTCATTCTGAGTTATAGATTATTTTCCATGATTTTTAGAAGTTAGCACTATTTTCTGAAATTTCCTGAAAAGAAATAAATCCAGAATTTACATTATTGCATCAGCATTATGTCATGCTGACCTCAGTAGGTCAACAGGCGCCACCCAGGTCAAACCTGACCAGTGGGGTCCACTGGTCAGTGACCCAGTGTTGATTCTGTTGGTGACATGTGGGACCAGTCAGCAGCCACGTCGGCGAGGTCAAAGTTGACACGTGGGTCCCACCGGGTTAGAACTAATCTAAGCAGAAAATTAACTTAAGCTAAGCAGCACGGGGCCCACATGGCGGTGGCACTAGGAGTGTTTAGCGAGTTATTAGCGCTAATTAAACCGGGATTAGGCGGGCTAATCGCCGGGCGAGGCGAGGCGAGGCGGTGGGGTTGGGATTGCGCTACGAGGCGCAGTTCGAGCTGCGGCTAAGCGCGTTGGAGAGCCCTTGCGGTGCACGCCGAAGGGTGGTGGAGGCGGGCCTATGGTGGCCGGAGCCGACGACAGCGAGCTCAAGCGGCGGTTGGAGTTCGGCGAGTGCGGTGGCGGCTGCGGTGCCCAAGCGAGCGAGCTAGCATCTTGAAGATGCACGACGCGATGCCACAGCGTAATGTCGCATGCGGGACCAATTGGTCACGAGCCACGCCGACGTTGAGCTCGGCGGCGGTGGGTATCGGCCTTGGCGGAACCGCGGCTAGAGGTCGGGAAGGCGCGGAAAGAGAGGGGAATCGTCGGAGCTCTTTGGGAGGTGTTGAGAGCTCAACGTGCTTGGGGCGGCTCGGGCGGCGAAACACAACGGCGATCTCGGTTGCCGAGGAGGAAGACGGCGGCGTCGAGGCGTTGCAGCGCTTCCGGCTCATGTGGCTCGGTGGGGTTGATGGGGACGGAGTGGCGGATCTGGAGCATGTTGGATGGGCGAGGAGGGCGGTGGGCGCGGCTATGGCGGCGGCGGCGGCGGCGGCTCTCGAGCGCGTCGAGAGGGAGCAGGGAGAGAAGCTCGGGAGAGAGTGGAGGGTTCGAGGGGTCGGGAGGCAGCGTGGAGGTCGTCCAGTGTCAGGGCGCGGCGGCAAGCGGTGGTGGCCGGGGCTGCGTCGGCGCTCTCCACGCACCTGTTTGTCCTCCTAGCAGAGGAGGAAGGCGACAGGGGGCGGTGGGCTGGGGCCGCCTGACTGGACCAGACGGGGAGGCTGGGCGGTTGGTGGGCGCCAGGTAAGTTGCATAGGTAATTCCCTCTCTCTCTCTTTTATTTCTTGTTTCCTATTTTTCTGCAACTTTGTTTGGATTTTGAAAAATGTCAGAGCATTTCCAAAAATCATGCAATCGATCATGTGGCCACTTGTTTGGAATATTTCCAACGATAAACATTTCAGTTTGTGATTATTTGGGCATTTCAAATATTTCTGAGTTTAAATGCTCAAATGCAAATCTTGTATGATTTAATTCAGTGACCCCCAATTGACCTAGAAAAATGTGCAATATTTTTGGCAGAGGTTCAAGACCAATCCAAAGATGATGAACATTTTAGAAGAGCATTTTGGGCTTAGTGAAATGATTTTTATTTGGACCCTGGTTGAGTTTCATTTGCTGCTAGGGTTTATCAGCCCCCATTTCAAAGTTTCATAAAAATTTAGACATGATGCATGGAGGCTAATGCAAGACAGGCAAGGCCAGAACTGGGGTTGTGACACCTTCCTGTATTTAGTACATAGTATATCTGTCTGTTAAGCATGTCCTCACATAAAACTATTGTTTTTTTGTATCCCACATAAATCAATATGACGAGACACCTTCAGTATATGCAGTGTGATATTAGTTGCATCTTTGATATGATTTATAGCATGCGCTCTTCTAATTTGTTGAAATGCCATTTATGATGGGACACTTTTAACTTGGCAGAGTCATATTGGTTGCATCTTTCACGTGGTGTATAGCTTGCATTGCTTCTTATTTGGTGAAATGGTTTCTACTTAGTTTACACAAATAGTTGTGTATATGCCATGTTGTCCTGTTTTTCGTATTATTCCATCCTGGAATCATGTGGTTGCCTTACATCAAAGTAGTGATTGTCAATATCATGCACAAATGAGTTTTGAAGAGTGAATTTTATTGCTTTTTCTTGTCGGTTATACTAATAAAGCGGAAGGAACTTAGCAAGGCAGTGGATTAAGGTGCTCCTTCCAAATTGAGGGCCTCTACAGATTCTACTCCTCCATCCCCCCAAGATGATTTCCAAGACAACACATGCATAGACACTCAACGTAGCTGTGTTGGTGATGAGCACGTCTCCCCTAGTGCACCATCACAGGTGCTCCCTCTAACTTGGCACTGTTATATGTGTTTGCATGTTATGTATGATGTCTAGCTTGTATTGCTTCTAATTTTGTTGAATTGCATATGCTTACTTTACACATTATACTTGTGACTAAGACACGTGTTCCTGTTTCTAGAACATACAATATCATCTATCACACCATGTTCTTACATCAAAGTACATTTGTTACGAAGAACTAAATTGTTATTCGTTTTTCTTGTCGACTTGACTTAACATGGCACAGAGAAAGAGGAAGCAAGGCGAGCAGCGAGGGATAGGGAAGCGGAACAATCCTGCAGATTCTGCTGGTGCGATGGTGCAATAGAAGGTCAAAGTCCAGCGGAAAATTGTACCGACAGGGTATCCCATGCTACGAGCTGCAGAACAGCCAAAGCGAAACAAATAGCTGCCACCAAACAAGCAGAGACAACCCTAGTTGTTGCAACACCTTCCACAGTACCACCGGTGCACGATTTACTCGTTAAATCAACTCAGCTAGCAGACGTTCCCAAGCTCCCTTGCCACCTAACACTACTTCCGAAGCACTCTTGACACAAGATGAGTTGGCAAGATCAGATGAACTTTGTGAGCTTCAACAGCAAGAAGGTAGTTGCTAGAGTCAAGTTAAAGTTGCATGCTTCTTTATATGTAGTCTCACAGTTTGATGTACACTAACACTTCCTATGTTTGTTGTTGGACTAGCACCTAGGCGCAAGAGGAAACAAACATCAGGTATAATGCTCGATAGGTTAACCAGATCTAGAGGAGGAAGAATGGAGATCCGTTTTGAGGCAGGTTTAAAAAGGCCACGTGATGCTACAGAGTCAGCCAAGTTAGTATCAGAGGCAGCGGTTCTTTGTTAGGTGTCATGTACGTATCCTCCCAACATGGATTCGATACATGAATGACAAAGACGAAACCAGTTCAACACCTTCCTCGACCATTTATACGTAAGTATGGTTATGTATGGAAACTAGAAATATCGTCTTGCTCTGTCCAATACTTTCTAGGTTCTTGATAATGAGACTCCCATAATTTTCAACAGATGAGGTTCAAGTTGGATAGCCAAGATGATGCAACCAGACAAGCTTGCACCCATGTTTTCAAGTCTGCTCTGCAACAATATCGATATAACTTGAGGAAAACTCACTTCGAAGGTAAGGCTAACAGTGAACTTGCCCAAACATCTCCAGTGGAAAATATATCTGATGAAGACTGGAGAGGCCTCGTTAAACACTGGTCCGATCCGAAGTATCTGGTACATTAGATATATGTCATCAGATCACATGTTGAAGTCCTATTTACGCATGTGCCACACAAATCTATCTTCTTGTAGGTGAACTGTTCAAAGAACAAGGCCAATCGTACGAAAGTGAAATTCCAACAGACGACGGGATCTCATAGCTATATTGCTGCTGCAAGGCTCTTGTAATTAGCTCATTGTTTCACTCTTTTATTTGTACCATATTATCAGATCTATATTGACTTGTTCCAAATGCAGAGGAAAGCCATAAGGACCAAAAGTACCTGAACCAAATGTTGTGGAAATCTTCAAGGGTGTCACACCAGCAAGAAGAAGGGCATGACTACACCAGTCAAAGCTGTTGTTGTAAGTCCTTAATCCTCATGCCTTTTAACTACTACTTACTCGACTTGTGCCTTGAACTGCATGGTTTGCAGCCAATGTCTATTACTCTTTTCAATTTTATACACAATTGTCTTAGCGTATCATTGCACCTTACAAGGTTTAAAGAGAGGAGTGATGTTCCTTTGATCTTGACCTATAATCTAGTTCCGTCTTTGGACTTGCCCACACAGCGTTACAATTGCTGTTTATGCATTCTCGGTTGTTTTGTGATATGAATGATGTCATATTATGCTTACCGTATTATAAACTTTGTCTCTTTATCCTTAGACCTCAATACAACGTGAAGAAATAGACAATACATTAGCGATGGTACATGGTCATATGTTTGGAACCTGGTTTTATTATGTGCTTTGCAATAAAATACAATTATTATTTTACATGGGTTCACCAGAATAAGTTCTGTATATAGACCAAAGCTATTTTGTTTGGTTTTGCAGCCTCCTTAATATCTTCTGTTCTGGTACTACTAATGTAAAACCACAACTTTTCAGCGACCTATGGAAAAAATGGTGGAACCACCACCTTCTGAAGGTGGCGAGGCAACTATAACCACAATGTCAGCTCTTGCTGCAGTGGGTCAGTACCTGTCCATTAACAGTGCCAAAAGCACGTTCCTGCGTAACACTGGGTTGGTTGTTAAGGCAATCTCGTCCAAACTGCCTCATGATCAAGATATGCAAGCTCAAAACAATGTTGTATCTGCGCTCCACACACAAGTCCATCCCCTAATAGAGACCCTTTGCGAAACAAGGAGAGACATTGTTCGATGTTGTCAAGATATGCATGGTTTTGAAACCAGACTATCAGACATTTGCTATGTTGTTCAGGAGTCTAGGAGAAGCGAAGGCGAAGGTTATGGTGCTCCATCGAACAATGCAGCATGAAAGCGTGTGGTCGGGTCAAATGGTGAGCTTCGAACTTACGGTGGTGCATTTATCTGCTAGACGGTTAACTTTTATGCCAACCTTCCTTTTGTTTTATAGTTGTAATTTGTTTTGGCGCGATACAAATTTTTTTCTTAACATGCAGCCACCAGCTGAAGAAAACAGCAAGCCATTTTTGTATAGTGTAGGGTGTTCCCTATATTTGCACTGGTGGTGAACTTTGATGCCCACCGGCTGTAGTTAACATGGCCTCCTACGGGCCGTAGAAACAATGGGCCTTCTAAGGGCCGTAGAAACAATGGGCCTTCTACGTGGCGTAGAAACAATGGGCCTTATACGGGCTGTAGACACAATGGGCCTTCTATGGGCCGTATCATCAATGGGCCTTCTACGGGCTTATGATCAGTTGGCCAAACATGGGCCAATAACAACCCACATTATGGTCGTAAATGGGCTAGAGTTGAAATCTTCGTTCATGGGCCGACCATAACGGGCCGTCGTTAAACGGCCGTATTTTGATGGCCTTCTGGCATTAGCGTATTAACGGGCCACAAGCAGGCTGGCTGTAACCACGGGCTGAATTTGGCCCTAAGCGAAAATAGCGATGTGGCCGTAAGTAAGCGAATGTGAAATGAGCCCAAGAATAAATGGGCCCGAGAAGGTCGAAAGATAACATGGGCTGGAATCGACCCAGCGGAATAATGGGCCGTTAATGGGTATAAAGTGATACCTTTATTCATTACGGGCCGGTTTCACCACGGGCCGTTAATGGGTATAAAGGATACCTTTGTTCATTACGGGCCAGTTTTACCACGGGTCATTAATGGGCCGAGAGTAATAAGGGCCTCATATGGGTCGAAATACGTCATGGGCCATACATGGGCCGGAAGTTAAAACGGGCTAGAATTATATTGGACGGCCCAGATGACGCTACTGGGCCTAATTCGGTTAGGCCGTAAACGACCCCTTGGTTAGCGGGCTGTAAATGGTCGTGGGCCAGCCCGCCACCTTTTGACCAAGTCAAACGGACCAGCCTTTTCACAGGAATGGGCCTCTGTTGGGCCGTGCCACGTGTCGACGTATCATAGGCGCTTTGTGTCCAATGAGTGGATGACATCTGTCCCAACGATGAGCCGACACGTGTTTCCTCCAGCCAATGATGATTTTACACGTGGAAAATCCCCATTGGTCGGGGCTGTTAACGGGTTATCGGATCCAAAACCGGACCCGATAGCTTAACGACGCTCTGTTACGGTGGATGCCACGTGTCGGTCACCCTTGACGAAAGCACTTCTGTGATGTGCGATCGTCATGTAAGTGGACACTTCCGTGATGATAATTTTGGTAATGTCATGGAACACTTCTACGATAGCACAGGTATGACTATCTTGATTCTGTCATAAATTTGTCATGGATGTACATGCATGACAAAAAACGCGACCTACTGTGACAAACACGTATCATCACGGAAGTGTATTTTTTTTGTAGTGATAGGTTGTTCACCTAGTTGCATATCTAGACAACCTACTTTGATGCAAAGTTTAAATTGGTAAAGATAAGCTAAAAATTGTTAGTTGCCTATTCACCCCCCTCTAGTCAACTATATCGATCCTTTCAATTGGTATCAGAGCCTCATCTCTTTATTAAGGACTTTGCTGTCCGAAGAGTATGGTTGACTCCGTAGACGGTGAGGAGGAGCACCCCAGTGTGATTCCGTCCTCATCTGCGGCCGATAAGGGAACCTCGGTCTCATGCGAGGAGTTCAATGTGGCTTTGGACACATTGAAAACTTCCATGACGGCCGAGGTCAAAGGCATGCTTAAGAACTTTCTTGATGGTCTTAAACTATCCACCACACCGTTGGAAGTGGTTGATCCCACTAACAAGGTGACGGATGCTAACTCCGACAAGGGGGAAGCTACTAATGATGTCGGGGACATACCCCGCAGCATAAACCGGCTGGAAGTATAACACGGCCGGACTTGTCGGTTTATTTGAGACCCCGCTGACACTTGGCGATTCACTGGTGACCCGCCCTGACCTGGCGGTTTACAAGCAAACCGCCTAGTCATTATGACTCACTGGTGACCCGGTGGGCGGGTCAGACGGATGACAAGGCCCAAGGCCCAGAAGGCCGGTTCATGTTAATGGTGGGCCGGTTTATGAGGAAAGCACAAGGAATATTCTTCTACAAAGGAAGCAAGACTAGGACTCCACTTGTAATAGAGTAATCCTAATCCAACTGGGACTAGTCATGTAAACCGCCCCTTCAACTTATATAAGGAGGGGCAGGGCTCCCCAAAGAGAGACAGACATAAGAAAGAAGAAACAATTTCTAGGGCTAGACACAAAGAGCCGGTTTACCGACGACTCCCTCATGATGATAATGAGACCGAGCCTCAAACAACATGTAGGGATATTACCGGATGATGTTTTCCGGGGCCCGAAGCTGTCTAAATCCTTGTCTTGTGTGTTGCGTCTCTCGATTCCACTCAACCCCTCTCAAGCTACCACATAGATGCGTTGGCCTCACGACTAAGTCCTCTCACTAGGACATCTGCCGTGACAAATCCACGACAAATGACAAAGTTCCTTTATCTAGTGGTAGAAGTGTAAATGGCATCTTTGCCCGTGTGGAACCTCCGCTTACTTATGCGGTCTCACTCCGAGATCATGGGAGCAAGGATACAGATGAAAATTGGATCAAGCGCAAGTTTCTCAAGGCCATGATGCCTTACCACAAGGCCATGTCCTCCGTCATCCGTCAAAGGCCGGAGTTCCACACCTTGTCCTCAAGTGAAGTGTTGGATGAGTTTGTGGCAATGAGGATCTTGGACAAGACCGCCGACAATGCGGTGTTGCGCTCTCAAAGGGCTAAGAAGCCCAACCTTGCTTTAAAGGCCAAGGTTAGTGTGGAAGAAGAGGATGAAGAGGAAGAAGAGGAGAGCAATCCCGAAGATACAAAATATGCTTATCATGAGCACATGGCTCTCTCTTCAAGGCAATTTTGGAGCAAGAAGAACACGAGGCCCAACTTCAACAAGAACAACTCAAGTGATGCGAAGGGCAAGCAATGAGTGGGGACTTTCTATAATTGTGGCAGTGTGAGCCACTTTGTTGCGGAGTGCCCATATGATAAGAGGGAAGACAATGGTGGCAAGCTCATCCGAAAGGACAAGGCCAAGTCTTTTCCCAACAAGAGCAACTTCACCAAGAAGGCTCCTCCCAAGGGGTTGGTGGCACAAGAAGAGTACAATGAGGATGATGATGATGATGATGATGAAGACGGTGAGTCGGTTTCCATGGCCTCCGTTGCCATTGCGACAACTCCACGAGTGTCTCTCTTCGACTCACCCAATGAGAACATCACCGCCAAGTGCCTCATGGCTAAAGCCACCAACAAGGTAACCCCCAACATCAAAACTACCATCATTAATAATCCTTCTTTGACGAATTGCATTGATGAACATGAGTGGTCTAATGTGGAGGAGAATGAATTTGAGTCTTTTATGAGTAAACTCAAGGGTAAATCCAAGAAGCACTTCATTCCTCTCTTGGAACAACTTGGTGAAGCCAATGACATGATCGAGGCTCACGAAGATACCATCTCTAAGATGGAGGGGCATAGTCGTGACTATGCCGATGAGATTTCGGATCTTTCCAATGATCTTGAGGAAGAGCGAGGTCATCGTTTGGTCTTAAGGAGTCATACAGTGATGAACACGCTAAATTAAATAAAGATTTTGATCATGCTCTTGTTGTATCTCGTGTGCTAAACTCCAAGAAGACCAAGCTTGGGGTTAATCTTGCTAGACTCAAAGAGGAGTTTGATTTAATTGACAAGGCTCACAAGGCCTTGAAGGGTGCTAATGCTAGCCTCAAAGAGTCTCATGATCAACTCCAAGTAAAGCTAACCAAGGAGAAAGCCACTTTTCCTCATATGGTCTTAATTGATAATGCAAATGCTACTAACCCGTGTTGTGAGCATGTGCATCTTGTTGAGGAGAATGCAAAGTTGAAGGAGCAACTTGAGAAAGGCCTTGTGTCATGCATACAAGGTCAGAAGAACCTCAACGACCTTTTGAGCAATCAAAAGTAAGTTGTGGCCAAGGAAGGGATTGGGTTCACACCCAAGTCCAAGAACAAGAAGAAGAATGACAAGGCCAAACGACCTCCCCCTCTCAAGCAAACTTTTGTGAAGGAGGGAGGGGGTGCTTCTAAGGAGAAGAAGAAGAACAATGTGAAGGGTAGTGATGCCAAGAAGGGCAATGCTTCCCTTTCCAACAAAGCCGGCGACTTTAACCCTTCTTATGTGTTATGCCGTGCTAGTGATGGGCATGTCTATGCTAAATTTGTTGGTTCTCCTTATGAGTACATTGAATGGTCTATTTGGGTTCCTAAGACCCTTGTCACTAACATCAAAGGACCCATTAAAAAATGGGTACCTAAAGCCAAGCATTGATCTCTTGTAGGTGTTTGCTTCCGGTGGGGGATCATGGTTGCTCGATAGTGGAGCCACAAGTCATATGACCGGAAGCAAGGACTTGGTGGTGGACGTGCACAAGATTCCATCTATGCCCACCAATGTCGAGTGGGGTGATGCCTCATCCTCTAAGGTATTGGGACTTGGCAAGGTTGTCATTTCTCATGATCTCACGATTGAGAAGGTCATGCTTGTTGAGTCCCTTGCATACAATTTACTTTTCGTTCGCCAACTTGCAATCATGGGCTTTGCCACCTTTTTTGATATTGATACCGTGGCCCTCTTGTGGAGCAAGACTCTTAAAGTAGCCTTTGTTGGGCATGTCGAGAACGGTCTCTATGTGATTAACTTTTTGGAGCGACCCACTAAGACCGCGACATGCCTAATGGCTAAAGTTGACATGGGATGGCTTTGGCATCGCCGGTTAGCCCATGTCAATATGAGATCTTTGCAAAGTCTTCTCAAGGGGGACCATGTTCATGGACTAACAAATGTTAGTTTTGCCAAAGATCATGCTTGCAGTGCTTGCATCAAAGGGAAGCTACATGAGAAGGCTCACCCTCCCACGACTATCATTTACTCAAATAGGTCTTTGGAGCTCCTTCACTTGGATCTCTTTGGGCCTCCATCCTTTAATAGTCTTGGAGGTAGGAATTATTGCTTGGTGATTGTGGATGATTACTCAAGATACACTTGGGTATACTTCTTCAAGAGGAAGAGTGAGACTCAAAAAACCGTCATTGACTTTGCAAATGAAGCCCAACACCAACACAATGCAAAGATCTTGACAATAAAAAGTGACAACGGCACCGAGTTCAAGAACTACACCTTGGATGAGTTTCTTAGTGATGAGGGGATCAAGCATCAATATTCCGCACCATACACCCCTCAACAAAATGGTGTAGCGGAGAGGAAGAACCGGACATTGATGGATGCGGCAGGGACCATGATGGCGGAGTTCAAATCTCCATACAACTTTTGGGCCGAAGCCATCAACACCGTGTGTCATGCATCCAATCGGCTCTTGATACGTCTCCAACGTATCTATAATTTTTTATTGTTCCATGCTATTATATATTCTGTTTTGGATGTTTAATGAGCTTATTTATACACTTCTATATTATTTTTGGGACTAACCTATTAACCGGAGGCCCAACCAAAATTGTTGTTTTCTTGCCTATTTCAGAGTTTCGCAGAAAAAGAATATCAAACGGAGTCCAAATGGAATGAAACCTTCGGGAACGTGATTTTTGGAACAAACGTGATCCAGAGGACTTGGAGTGGACGTCAAGCAACAGACGAGGAGGCCACGAGGTAAGGGGGTCGCGCCTACCCCCCCAGGCGCGCCCTCCACCCTCATGGCTCCACCGACCTACTTCTTCCTCCTATATATACCTACGTACCCCCAAACCATCAGAGGCATCCACGAAAACCTAATTCCACCGCCGTAACCTTCTGTACCCGTGAGATCCCATCTTGGGGCCTTTTTCGATGTCCTGCCGGAGGGGGCATTGATCACGGAGGGCTTCTACCTCAACACCATAGCCTCTCCGATGATATGTGAGTAGTTTACCTCAGACCTTCGGGACCATAGTTATTAGCTAGATGGCTTCTTCTCTCTCTTTGGATCTCAATACAAAGTTCTCCTCGATTCTCTTGGAGATCTATTCGATGTAATCTTCTTTTGCGGTGTGTTTGTCGGGTTCGATAAATTGTGGGTTTATGATCAAGATTATCTATCAACAATATTTGAATCTCCTCTAAATTCTTTTATGTATGATTGGTTATCTTTGCAAGTCTCTTCGAATTATCAGTTTGGTTTGGCCTACTAGATTGATCTTTCTTGGAATGGGACAAGTGCTTAGCTTTGGGTTCAATCTTGCGGTGTCCTTTCCCAGTGACAGCAGGGGCAGCAAGGCACGTATTGTATTGTTGCCATCGAGGATAACAAGATGGGGTTTATTTCATATTGCATTAGTTTATCCCTCTAAATCATGTCATCTTGCTTAAAGCATTACTCTGTTCTTATGAACTTAATACTCTAGATGCATGCTGGATAGCGGTCGATGTGTGGAGTAATAGTAGTAGATGCAGAATCGTTTCGGTTTACTTGTCACGGACGTGATGCCTATATACATGATCATACCTAGATATTCTCATAACTATGCTCAGTTCTATCAATTGCTCGACAGTAATTTGTTCACCCATAGTTATACTTATGCTCTTGGGAGAAGCCACTAGTGAAACCTATGGCCCCCGGGTCTATTTTCTATCATATTAATATTCCAACACTTAGCTATTTCTATTTCCTTTTATTTTACTTTGCATCTTTATTTCTCTTTATCATAAAAATACCAAAAATATTATCTTATCATATCTATCAGATCTCACTCCCGTAAGTGACCGTGAAGGGATTGACAACCCCTTTATCGCGTTGCTTGCGAGGTTCTTATTTGTTTGTGTAGGTGTGTGGGACTCGAGCGTAGCCTCCTACTGGATTGATACCTTGGTTATCAAAAACTGAGGGAAATACTTATGCTACTTTCCCGCATCACCCTTTCCTCTTCAAGGGAAAACCAACGCAGTGCTCAAGAGGTAGCAAGAAGGATTTCTGGCGTCGTTGCCGGGGAGTCTACACAAAAGTCAACATACCAAGTACCCATCACAAACCCTTATCCCTCACATTACATTATTTGCCATTTGCCTCTCGTTTTCCTCTCCCCCACTTCACCCTTGCCGTTTTATTCGCCCTCTCTTTTCCGTTCGCTCTTTCTCGCTCGCTTCTTGTTTGCTTGTGTGTTGGATTACTTGCTTGTCACGATGGCTCAAGATAATACTAAATTGTGTGACTTTACCAATACCAACAACAATAATTTTCTTAGCACTCTGATTTCTCCTCTTACCGATACTGAATCTTGTGAAATTAATGCTGCTTTGTCGAATCTTGTCATGAAAGATCAATTCGCCGGCCTAGTGAAGATGCCAACACCCATCTAAATAGCTTTGTTGATTTCTGTGATATGCAAAAGAAGAAAGATGTGGACAATGATATTGTTAAATTGAAGCTATTTCCTTTTTCGCTTAGAGATCGTGCTAAAGCTTGGTTTTCGTCTTTGCCTAAAAATAGTATTGATTCTTGGAATAAGTGCAAAGATGCTTTTATCTTTAAGTATTTTCCTCCCGCTAAGATCATCTCTCTTAGAAACGATATTATGAATTTTAAGCAACTTGATCATGAACATGTTGCACAAGCTTGGGAGATAATGAAATTAATGATACGTAATTTCCCTACTCATGGTTTGAATTTGTGGATGATTATACAAAAATTTTATGCCAGATTGAATTTTGCTTCTAGTAATCTTATAAATTCGGCCTCGGGAGGCACTTTTATGGAAATCACTTTAGGAGAAGCTACTAAACTCCTAGATAATGTTATGGTTAATCATTCTCAATGGCACACTGAAAGATCTACTAATAAAAAAGTGCATGCGATAGAAGAAATTAATGTTTTGAGTGGAAAGATGGATGAACTTATGAAATTATTTGCTAATAAGAGTGTTTCTTCTGATACTAATGATATGCCTTTGTCTACTTTGATTGAGAATAATAATGAATCTATGGATGTGAATTTTGTTGGTAGGAATAATTTTGGTAACAACGCGTATAGAGGAAACTTTAATCCTAGGCCGTATCCTATTAACTCCTCTAATAATTATGGTAATTCTTACAACAATTCTTATGGAAATTTTAAGAAGTCGCCCTCTGATTTTGAGACTAGTGTTAAAGAATTTATGAATTCGCAAAAGAATTTCAATGCTTTGCTTGAAGAAAAATTGCCTAAGATTAATGAATTGGCTAGGAACGTGGACATAATTTCTCTTGATGTTTATTATTTGAAACTTAGATCTATTCCACCTAAGCATTATATCAATGAGTCTCTCAAAGCCATGAGAATTTCCATTGATGAGTGCAGAGAAAGAACCGCTAGGATGCGTGCTAAGAAAGATTGCTTTGTGAAAGCGTGTTCTTCTAATTTTTATGAGAATAAAGATGAAGATCTAAAAGTTATTTTTGTGTTTCCTATTAAATCTTTGTTTTGCAATATGAATCTTGATAATGATGGGACTGGAGATGAGTCAACTTTAGTTAGAAGGTGTCCCAAGAATTCGGAGTTTTTAGATCTTGATGCAAAAATTGGTAAAAGTGGGATTGAAGAGGTCAAAACTTTAGATATCAATGAACCCACTATCTTGGATTTCAAGGAATTTAATTATGATAATTTCTCTTTGACAGATTGTATTTCCTTGTTGCAATCCGTGCTAAATTCTCCGCATGCTTATAGTCAAAATAAAGCTTTTACTAAACATATCATTGATGCTTTGATGCAATCTTATGAAGAAAAGCTTGAGTTGGAAGTTTCTATCCCTAGAAAACTTTATGAAGAAATGGGAACCTACTATTAAAATTAAAATTAAAGATCAAGAATGCTATGCTTTGTGTGATTTGGGTGCTAGTGTTTCCACGATTCCAAAAGCTTTGTGTGATTTGTTAGGTTTCCGCGAATTTGATGATTGCTCTTTAAACTTACACCTTGCGGATTCCACTATCAAGAAACCTATGGGAAGAATTAATGATGTTCTTATTTGTTGCAAATAGGAATTGTGTGCCCGTAGCTTTTATTGTTCTTGATATAGATTGCAATCCTTCATGTCCTATTATTCTTGGTAGACCTTTCCTTAGAACGATTGGTGCACTCATTGATATGAAGGAAGGAAATATTAGATTCCAATTTCTGTTAAGGAAAGGCATGGAACACTTCCCTAGAAAGAAAATTAAATTGACATATTAATCTATTATGAGAGCCACTTATGGACTGCCTACCAAATATGGCAATACCTAGATCTATCCGTGTTTTTATGCCTAGCTAGGGGCGTTAAACGATAGCGCTTGTTGGGAGGCAACCCAATTTTATTGTTTGTTTTTTGCTTTTTGGTTCTGTTTAGGAATAAATATTTGATCTAGCCTCTGGTTAGATTTGTTTTTATGTTTTAATTAGTGTTTGTGCCAAGTTAAACCTATAGGATATTCTTGGATAATAGTTATTTGATCTTGCTGAAAATTCCAGAAACTTTCTGTTCACGAAAACAATTGTTAAAAATTACCAGAACGTGATATAATACTGATTTCAATTGCAGAAGATCAATAAAAAAATTATTTAGGCCCTCCTATTTTGGCAGAATTTTTAGAGTTCCAGAAGTTTGTGTTAGTTACAGATTACTACAGATTGTTCTGTTTTTGACAGATTCTGTTTTTCGTGTGTTGTTTGCTTATTTTGATGAATCTATGGCTAGTAAAATAGTTTATAAACCATAGAGAAGTTGGAACACATTAGGTTTAACACCAATATAAATAAATAATGATTTAAATACAGTACCTTGAAGTGGTGTTTTGTTTTCTTTCGCTAACGGAGCTCACGAGATTTTCTGTTAAGTTTTGTGTTGTGGAGTTTTCAAGTTTTGGGTAAACATGGAGTATGGAACAAGGAGTGGCAAGAGCCTAAGCTTGGGTATGCCCATGGTACCCCAAGGTAAGCCAAGGACATCAAAAATCCAAAGCTTGGGGTGCCCCGGAAGGCATCCCCTCTTTCGTCCTCATCCATCGGTAAATTTACTTGGAGCTATATTTTTATTCACCACATGATATGTGTTTTGCTTGGAGCGTCTTCTATGATTTGAGTCTTTATTTGTTAGTTTTCCACAATCATCCTTGCTGTACACACCTTTTGAGAGAGACACGCATGATTCAGAATTTGTTAGAATACTCTATGTGCTTCACTTATATCCTTTGAGCTATATAGTTTTGCTTTAGTGCTTTACTTATATCTTTTAGAGCAAGGCGGTGGTTATATTTTATAGAAATTATTGAACTCTCATGCTTCACTTATATTATTTTGAGAGTCTTAAACAGCATGGTAATTTGCTTTAATCATGAAATTAATCTTCCATATTGAGTTCATTAAATATCATGAGAAGTTAGATACTTGATAATTTTTTTGAGATATAAAGGTGGTAATATTAGAGTGTGCTAGTAGAGTAATTGTGAAATTGAGAAATACTTGTGTTAAAGTTGGCAAGTCCCATAGCATGCATGTATGGTAAAAGTTGTGTAACAATTTTGACACATAGGTGTTCTTTTATTGCTTTCCTTATGAGTGGCGGTCGGGGACGAGCGATGGTCTTTTCCTACCAATCTATACCTCTAGGGGCATGCGTACTAGTACTTTGCTTCGAGGGCTAATAAAATTTTGCAATAAGTATATGAGTTATTTATGACTAATGTGAGTCCATGGATTATACGCACTCTTAACCTTCCACAATTTTCTAGCCTCTACGGTACCGCGCATTGCCCTTTCTCACATTGAGAGTTGGTGCAAACTTCGCCGGTGCATCCAAACCCCGTGATATGATACGCTCTATCACACATAAGCCTCCTTATATCTTCCTCAAAACAGCCACCATACCTACCTATTATGGAATTTCCATAGCCATTCCGAGATATATTGCCATGCAACTTTCCACCGTTCCGTTTATCATGACATGTTTCATCATTGTCATATTGCTTTGCATGATCATGTAGTTGACATCGTATTTTGTGGCAAAGCCACTATTCATAATTTTTTCATACATGTCACTGTTGATTCATCGCATATCCCAGTACACCGCCAGATGCATTCACATAGAGTCATATCTTGTTCTAAGTATTGAGTTGTAATTGTTGAGTTGTAAGTAATAAAAGTGTGATGATCATCATTATTAGAGCATTGTCCCATGTGCGGAAATGATGATGGAGACTATGATTCCCCCACAAGTCGGGATGAGATTCCGGACTAAATATAAAAAAAGGAGGCCAAAGAAAAAAAAGAGAAGGCCCAAGAAAAAAAATGAGAGAAAAAGAGAGAAGGGACAATGTTACTATCCTTTTCCACACTTGTGCTTCAAAGTAGCACCATGATTTTCATGATAGAGAGTCTCATATGTTATCACTTTCATATACTAGTGGGAATTTTTCATTATAGAACTTGGCTTGTATATTCCAATGATGGGCTTCCTCAAAATGCCCTAGGTCTTCGTGAGCAAGCAAGTTGGATGCACACCCACTTAGTTTCTTTTGTTGAGCTTTCATATATTTATAGCTCTAATGCATCTGTTGCATGGCAATCCCTACTCCTCTCATTGACATCAATTGATGGGCATCCCCATAGCCTATTGATTAGCCACGTCAATGTGAGACTTTCTACCTTTTTTGTCTTCTCTCATAACCCCTATCATTATACTTTACTCCACCCATAGTGCTATATTCATGGCTTGCGCTCATGTATTGTGTAAGAGTTGAAAAGGCTGAAGAGCGTTAAAAGTATGAACCAATTGCTCGGCTTGTCATCGGGGTTATGCATGATGAGAACATTTGTGTGACAATATGGAAACATAGCCTAACTATATGATTTTGTAGGGATAAGCTTTCTTTGGCTATGTAATTTTGATAAGACATAATTGCTTGGTTAGCATGTTCGAAGTATTATTGTTTTTATGTCAACATTACACTTTTATCTTGAATCTTTCGGATCTTGATATTCATGCCACAATAAAAAGATTTACATTGAGAATTATGCTAAGAAGCATTCCACATCAAAAATTCTGTTTTTATCATTTACCCTCTCGAGGACGAGCAGGAATTAAGCTTGGGGATGCTTGATACGTCTCCAACGTATCTATAATTTTTTATTGTTCCGTGCTATTATATATTCTGTTTTGGATGTTTAATGGGATTATTTATACACTTCTATATTATTTTTGGGACTAACCTATTAACCGGAGGCCCAGCCCAAATTGTTGTTTTTTGCCTATTTCAGAGTTCCGTAGCAAAAGAATATCAAACGGAGTCCAAATGGAATGAAACCTTCGGGAACGTGATTTTTGGAACAAACGTGATCCAGAGGACTTGGAGTGGACGTCAAGCAACAAACGAGGAGGCCACGAGGTAGAGGGCGCGCCTACCCCCCAGGCGCGCCGTCCACCCTCGTGGGCCCCTCGTGGCTCCATCGGCCTACTTCTTCCTCCTATATATACCTACGTACCCCCAAACCATCAGAGGCATCCATGAAAACCTAATTCCACCGCCGCAACCTTATGTACCTGTGAGATCCCATCTTGGGTCTTTTCCAGCGTCCTGCCGGAGAGGGCATTGATCACGGAGGGCTTCTACCTCAACACCATAGCCTCTCTGATGATGTGTGAGTAGTTTACCTCAGACCTTCGGGTCCATAGTTATTAGCTAGATGGCTTCTTCTCTCTCTTTGGATCTCAATACAAAGTTCTCCTCGATTCTCTTGGAGATCTATTCGATGTAATCTTATTTTGCGGTTTGTTTGTCGGGACCGATGAATTGTGGGTTTATGATCAAGATTATCTATCAACAATATTTGAATCTCCTCTGAATTCTGTTATGTATGATTGGTTATCTTTGCAAGTCTCTTATCAGTTTGGTTTGGCCTACTAGATTTATCTTTCTTGCAATGGGAGAAGTGCTTAGCTTTGGGTTCAATCTTGCGGTGTCCTTTCCCAGTGACAGCAGGGGCAGCAAGGCATGTATTGTATTGTTGCCATCGAGGATAACAAGATGGGATTTATTTCATATTGCATGAGTTTATCCCTCTACATCATGTCATCTTGCTTAAAGCATTACTCTGTTCTTATGAACTTAATACTCTAGATGCATGCTGGATAGCGGTCGATGTGTGGAGTAGTAGTAGTAGATGCAGAATCGTTTCAGTCTACTTTTCACGGACGTGATGCCTATATACATGATCATACCTAGATATTCTCATAACTATGCTCAATTCTATCAATTGCTCGACAGTAATTTGTTCACCCACCGTAATACTTATGCTTTTGAGAGAAGCCACTAGTGAAACCTATGGCTCCCGGGTCTATTTTCTATCATATTATTCTTCCAACACTTAGCTATTTCTATTGCCTTTTATTTTACTTTGCATCTTTATTTCTCTTTATCATAAAAATACCAAAAATACTATATTATCATATCTATCAGATCTCACTCTCGTAAGTGAACATGAAGGTATTGACAACCCCTTTATCGCGTTGGTTGAGAGGTTCTTATTTGTTTGTGTAGGTGCGTGGGACTCGAGCATAGCCTCCTACTGGATTGATACCTTGGTTCTCAAAAACTGAGGGAAATACTTACGCTACTTTGCTGCATCACCCTTTCCTCTTCAGATCTATCTCCGCAAAGGCTTGAACAAGACTCCATATGAGATACTCACCGGTAACAAGCCCAACCTCAAGTACTTCCGGGTGTTCGGGTGTAAGTGTTTCATTCTCAAGAAAGGTGTTCGTTTGTCTAAATTTGAGGCTAGAGCTCAAGAGGGCATATTTGTTGGTTATGCTACAAACTCTCATGCTTACCGTGTCCTCAATAAGTCCACGGGACTTATTGAGGAGACGTGTAACGTGGAGTTTGATGAGAATAACGGCTCCCAAGTTGAGCAAAGTGGCACTTGTGATGTAGGTGATGAAATTCCTCCCCAAGCCATAAGAAGAATGGGTGTTGGTTTTATCTTACCCATTGAGGATCCCCTTGTGGCCGAAGGAGAAGGACAATGTTCCACTCAAGTGGAACCATCATCAACCCAAGGCCCACACGCTTCCGAAGAACAAAGTGAAGTCCCTCAACCTCATGAACAAGACCAAGGGCAAGATCAACCTCAAGACGGTGTTGAACCACCAAGTGATGCCCAAGGTCAAGTTCTCTCCTCCGAGCAAGTTCAAGATCAAGAGCAAGCTAAAGATCAAGAACTTGCTCAAGACGACGCTCAAGATGATCAAGTAACCGCTCCTCAACTCACTCCGGAGGAGGAATTGGAGCATCGTGCCGCTAAGATTGCATCCAAGCTCTCAACCAAGGGTCATCTCATGAAAAATGTGCTTGGAAGCATTCTAAAGGGGGTAAGCACTTGTAGACAATTGGCAAACTATTGTTAACATCATGCGTTTATCTCTTGTGTTGAACCCCAAAAGGTCTATGAGGCGCTCGAAGATCCGGATTGGCTTAATGCCATGCATGAAGAACTTAACAACTTCGAGCACAACAAAGTGTGGAGATTGGTGCCAAGGCCAACGGGGAACCATAATTTCATTGGAACCAAGTGGATATTCAAGAACAAGCAAGATGCTCATGGAATTATCGTTCGCAACAAGGCTCGTTTGGTAGCACAAGGCTACTCCCAAGTCGAGGGTATCGACTACGGTGAAACATTTTCTCCTGTTGCTCGCCTTGAATCCATTCTTTTGTTGATTGCTTATGCTTCTCATCATAACTTTAAGTTGCAACAAATGGATGTGAAGAGTGCTTTTTTTAATGGTCCCGTTAATGAGTTGGTGTATGTCAAGCAACCTCCCGGGTTGGAGGATCCCTATTTTCCCGATCATGTGTACCAACTCAATAAGGCATTCTATGGCCTTAAGCAAGCCCCACGTGTGTGGTATGACCACCTTACCGAGTTGTTGCAAGATCGCGGTTTTGAAAATGGGAAAATTGACCCCTCTCTTTTTACTAAGAAGGTTAAAGGGGAGTTGTTTGTGTGCCAACTATATGTTGATAATATTATCTTTGGTTCCCCTAACAAAGCTTTCAATGAGGAATTTGCCGCACTCATGACCTCCAAGTTCAAGATGTCCATGATGGGAGAGTTGAAGTTCTTTCTCGGGTTCGAAGTCAAGCAACGAAGAGAAGGAACCTTCATCAACCAAGCCAAATACACTCAAGACATGCTCAAGAGATTCAAGCTAAGTGATGTCAAGCCGGCTTCCACTCCAATGCCCGTCAAATGCCAACTTGACATAGATCCCAATGGTAAAGCGGTGGATCAAAAGGTATAGCGCTCCATGATTGGCTCCTTGCTTTAACTTTGTGCATCTAGACCGGATATCATGTTGAGTGTGGGAATTTGTGCATGGTTTCAAGCCGCACCTAAGGAAAGCCACTTTGTGGCGGTCAAGCGAATCTTTCGATATTTGGCTCATACCCCAAACTTTGGCTTATGGTATCCAAGAGGATCTAACTTCAATCTTGTGGGCTATTCGGACTCAGATTGGGCGGGAGACAAAGTGGATAGGAAGTCCACTTCCGGAGGGTGCCAATTCCTTGGTTGCTTTTTGGTGAGTTGGTCTTCCAAGAAGCAAAGTTGTGTGTCTCTCTCATCCACCAAAGCGGAGTATGTGGCCACTAGTAGTTGTTGTGCACAACTTCTTTGGATGAGGCAAACTTTAAAGGATTACAGTCTCATTTGTGACAAAGTGCCTCTTTGGTGTGACAATGAAAGTGCCATCAAGATTTCTCTCAACCCGGTTCAACACTTCAAGACGAAGCATATTGAGATTCAGTATCACTTCATCAAGGATCACATTAGGCGAGGGGAGATCGAGCTCAACTATGTCAACGCTCATGATAACCTTGCAGATATTTTCATGAAGCCCTTGGATGAAG
Organism: Aegilops longissima; assembly: GCA_021605205.1. NCBI lineage: Eukaryota > Viridiplantae > Streptophyta > Magnoliopsida > Poales > Poaceae > Aegilops > Aegilops longissima. The sequence goes on along the minus strand of CM038681.1, from coordinate 529,092,497 downwards.
CAAGATTTCGCGAGTTAAGGCATGAGCTAAATATCATTGATTCGAGCAATATAGCTTGAATCCTTGCACACCCCACCATACTCAACTTGACATCTTGTTTAGGTGTAGGCATGGACATAGGGGGAGTGTTGTTCTCTCAATGAACTCTCCCTCCCCCCATTATGCATAAATTGATCAACTATTTCACATTAGCCATTGTTGATGGTACTTGTGCTTCAAAGACGAGTTTTGGTCATGGGCGCAATGATAATTCTTCGCGGTGCCATACCAATTGACTCAAACATAGGTGGCTCCGGCCACCGCCCTCTCTTTGGAGAGGTTGTGTTGCATGTTTAGTCCTTGTTGTCTCTTGCCTTTCTTTCTTCGTGCCAAGCTTGCGTGTGTTGTCTCGTGTGTTAGCTCTTTTGTGTGTTCGTTCGCTTGTTAGTTGCGTTGCAAAGGCTGCTTTCTTCTCTTTTTGAGAAACATGCATTTTATTGGGTCCACGGTACTACCGCAGGAGCTGCGCACGGTACTGAAGGAAATATGCCCTAGAGGCAATAATAAAGTTGTTATTTATATTTCCTTCTATCATGATAAATATTTATTATTCATGCTAGAATTGTATTAACCAGAAACTTAGTACATGTGTGAATATATAGACAAACAGAGCGTCACTAGTATGCCTCTACTTGACTAGCTCGTTGAATCAAAGATGGTTAAGTTTCCTAGCCATGGACATGATTTGTCATTTGATTAGCGAGATCACATCATTAGATAATGATGTGATTGACTTGACCCATTCCATTAGCTTAGCATTTGATCGTTTAGTATATTGTTATTGCTTTCTTCATGACTTATACATGTTCCCATGACTATGAGATTATGCAACTCCTAAATACCGGAGGAACACTTTGTGTGCTACCAAACGTCACAACGTAACTGGGTGATTATAAAGGTGCTCTACAGGTGTCTCCGATGGTACTTGTTGAGTTGGCATAGATCGAGATTAGGATTTGTCACTCCGATTGTTGGAGAGGTATCTCTGGGCCCACTCGGTAATGCACATCACTATAAGCCTTGCAAGCATTGTAACTAATGAGTTAGCTGCGGGATGATGTATTACGAAACGAGTAGAGAGACTTGCCGATAACGAGATTGAACTAGGTATTGAGATACCGACGATCGAATCCCGGGCAAGTAACATACCGATGACAAAGGGAATAACGTATGTTGTTATGCGGTTTGACCGATAAAGATCTTCGTAGAATATGTGGGAGCCAATATGAGCATCCAGGTGCCGCTATTGGTTATTGACTGGAGACGTGTCTCGGTCATGTCTACATAGTTCTCGAAACCGTAGGGTCCGCACGCTTAAAGTTCAATGACGATCGGTATTATGAGTTTATGTGTTTTGATGTACCAAAGGTAGTTCTGAGTCCCGTATGAGATCGGGGACATGACGAGGAGTCTCGAAATGGCCAAGACGTAAAGATCGATATGTTGGACGACTATATTCGGACATCGAAAAGGTTCCGAGTGATTCAGGTATTTTTCGGAGTATCGGAGGAGTTACGGGAATACGGGAGTACATATGGGCCTTAGTGGACTTTAAGGGAAAAGTGGAGAAGCCACGAGGGCTGGCCGCGCGCCCCCCATGGTCCTAGTCCGAATTGGACTAGGGGAGGGGCTGCGCCCCCTCTTTCCTTCTCCTCCCCCTCTCCTTCCTTTCCCCTCCTAGTAGGACTAGGAAAGGAGGAATCCTACATCTACTAGGAGGAGGATTCCTCTTCCCCTTGGCGCGCCTAGAGAGGCCAGCCGGACTCCCCTTGATCCTTTGTATACGGGGGCAGGGGGCACCCCAAGACACACAAGTTGATCTGTTGATCTCTCCCAGCCGTGTGCGGTGCCCCCCTCCATCATAATCCACCTCGATCATATTGTAGCGGTGCTTAGCCGAAGCCCTGCGTCGGTAGCATCATCATCACCGTCATCACGTCGTCGTGCTGACGGAACTCTCCGGTGAAGCTTTGCTGGATCAGAGCTCGCGGGACGTCATCGAGTTGAACGTGTGCTGAACTCGGATGTGCCATGCGTTCGGTACTTGGACCGGTCGGATCGTGAAGACGTACGACTACATCAACTGTGTTGTGCTAACGCTTCTGCTTTCGGTCTAAAAGGGTATGTGGACACACTCTCCCCTCTCGTTGCTATGCATCACCATGCACTACAAAAAAAGACACTTCCGTGATGATACGTGTTTGTCACAGTAGGTCGCGTTTTTTGTCATGCATATACATCCATGACAAATTTATGACAGAATCAAGATAGTCATACATGTGCTGTCGTAGAAGTGTTCCATGACATTACCAAAATTATCATCATGGAAGTGTCCACTTCCATGACGATAAATCGCGTCACGTAAGTGCTTTTCGTCAAGGGTGACCGACACGTGGCATCCACCGTAACGGAACGCCATTAAGCTATCAGGTCCGGTTTTGGATCCGATAACCCGTTAACAGCCCCGACCAATGGGGATTTTCCACGTGTAAAATCATCATTGGCTGGAGGAAACACGTGTCGGCTTAGCGTGGGACAGATGTCATCCACTCGTTGGACCCAAAGCGCCTATGATACGTCGACATGTGGCACGGCCCAACAAAGGCCCATATAGGTTAAAAGGCCGGCCCAGTCAAAGGCATGTAGTACTTACTCAGGTACTAGTGGGCTAGCCCCATAACGGCCTGCTTAATAAAGGCTACGGTCCGGAGCCAGATCTGGCCCGTTAATTGTTCGCCGAATATTTGGGCCCATTTATGGCCCGAAGCCACATCTGGCCCGTTAATTGTTCGCCGAATATTTGGGCCCAATGACAGCCTAGTGACTTTCGGCCTGTTAGAGGCCCGGTGTAGACATGGGCCCATTTCAGCCTGGTGTGAGTTTCGGCCTGGGAATGGCCCGTGCTGCCCATGGTCCTTATATGGTCTGACGGGACATCGGGCCCACTAACGTCCCGTGATAAAGGTGGCAACAGTAAAGCCCAACGTGACTTTGGGCCTGTTAAAGGCCTGTCACATAATTTGGCCCGTTGATGTCTGTACTAAGCTTTCAGCCCCTTAAAGGCCCATGATATCAGTGGGCCAACTAAGGCCCGAGATATGTTTCGGCCTGGTAACTGCCCGTGATATAACTGGGCCCAAAAGGCCGGTTTACATTTCACTTCTTTGAAGGCCGTCGACGACTAGTGAAAATTGAGGCCCAATATGCATTTCGGCCTGCTAAAGGCTCATGGTTTCATCTGGGCCGTAACAGGCCAGTACAATATTCAGCCTGTTAATGGCCCAATGCTACCTGGGCCAAACTAAGCGCTGGATCCACAAAAGGCCCAACTAAAATATAGGCTGGTGTAAGTTGTCGGCCTCGCGCAAAGTGTGAAGGCCCCAATCATTCGGGCCCAAGAATGATGCAGGTTGGCCCAATTGTGGCCCGCTAAACACCAGGCCCGTTAGAGGCGAATGTTTCGGCCCGGTCGACTACATCTGATTTTTTTTAGATAGCGAATGATGGCAGTAACTAGTAGGAATTAAGAACAAACCTACTCTATACAATAAAGAAATTACGACATAGTAACCAAGAATAAACCTACACTATACAATAAAGGATTTATGGTATATTACATCCACTGGGCATCGAAGTTCGCCACCAGTGATCATAAAGCGCAACGAAGAAGCAGATTACAAAAACTGGGCACCATTGCAGTGTAACAAAATAGTATTGAACCGAGACCACTTCCAAGACAGTTCAAGAAAGGTTAGCCTTGCGCGGGAACTGCAGAGCAAGGCTATGAGACCGGCCTAGCATATCGTTCATAGCTTCCAGGTGTAGCTGTTTAGCGATGAGGTTCTCATTGATGTTCTCCGCAATCTTTCTTAGAGATAGGACTTCAAGTTGAAGTTGAGTTGCGTAATGCCTTTTCGCTAGAACTTGGGACCGAAGAAGTCGAACCGATTGCATAACGAATTCGTGAGCTTGTCGATTGCTAGTCTCAAGTAACTTGAACACTTGCATCAAGACAAGACTTTGGGGTTGTCTCGCTATCTTCAAGATGTTTTACCTTCTTTGCTGCAATATATGTTGGGTTTGTCACACAGCCTTCAGCAGACTTGTGCATGCCATCAGGCATATCACCCTGAAATAAAGTAGAGAGATGACAGGTTTTGCACGTGTATAAACAAAGATGATAACTGTGCTGTCAATTCCATCCAATTTCAAATTAGAAAATAAAGAGTAAGTTCAAAATATCAATAGCATAATTTGGCATTGTTCATAATGCGGGAGCTTCACCACACTTTGGATTACCATGTCAACATAACAAGCATAGATGAAGGGCAAAGAAAATCATTGTATCTATTTTGGTTAATGTGCATGGCATGTTGTTCAGATCATCACCACATCAAGAAGATAAAACAGGAGATGACAAGGTGCAAATGTGGGCTGCTTCACCACACAATCGTATTATAGATCCACAAAACAAGCATACATATAGGGAGTATTGAGTAATGTGCATGGTATGAATAAGGAATTTGGTTTTACAAGTAAAACTTAGAACTTACAGTTCTTAAGTAACATGCATTTTGGTAGAAACAGCAAACTAAATAGCAAAGAAACGATAGGGAGTATGAGCAAATTAAACAGCAGCTTGAGGATAAAGGCTTTAGAAGGACCGACTTACATTAACAGCTAACAATGGCTTTATAATGCCCTTCTCCATGTCAAGGGAAGGATAACTCAAGAATTTCAGCACATAATCTTCTTCATAAGCATTGCATGTACTCTACATTTTGTAGAGAGTAATTATAGATATGATAATACTGGAAGGGATAGAGGATAATGAAGATAAGATGCAGATTGATGCTACATAATCAACTATCAATCCCTGGAAGTAAAAGCATTACAGGACAAAATATACTGACAAGAGCAATGGGCTACACTTCTGCACTGGCATTGTCTATGTATTCTAATTTTTGGTAAGATTAAATATAGATCTGATCTTTTTTAGTAAATGGTGGGCGAGGGAGATAAGATGCAGACTGCTACACAATGAACCAATCACTCCCTCCCCCTTTGTGGGCTCCTACTATGATTAGAAATTCCCCGATAAAGCTGCTAGTGCCGGGTAAACTCATATTGGCTAAAGTGAAAAAGAAGAAAATGGTAGAGAAATTCAGTAAACGGCCCACTCAAATTTCTTAATTCATCCAGGAAGTCCTTCGAGGTTTTGGAGGTTACACGGTTTAAGGCCCGGATCACACTCCAAGAAAGATTTCTTTTAATGGATCTCCTCTTGTTCCTCAATCTTTGGAGAATACGGCGTTGGATTAGAGAAAGTTCTCTGTTCTGAACATTTCCTGGAAGTAGACGACCCGTTTTAAATCTTAATGCTGGCATGGCTAATACAAGAGTGTTTTGAACATTGGTGTACTGTACAAAACGTTCTTATATTATGGGACGGAGGGAGTAGCTGTTAATGTAAGTACAGTCATAGACGACGTTCAGTCCTTACAAGAGGACTGCAGAGCTAAACCTCTTCAAAAGCATTGGGTTGATTCTAAATTTATGTAAGAGTCCATACAGATCTTATAATGTCCACCAAATGGACGATAACGAGGCTAACATGTGCAGTGATGCTACATAATCAAACAGCTATGAAAGTAAGTATGGTCATACAGGGCAAGAGGTACTCACAAGAGCAATGCATTAATGCAGTATAGTTGTGAGATTCTCATGGTCCCTTGAGAACGAATGTTCTCCTCGCTAACAGATTTTCAGACAAGTGAGACGTTAAGGTAAATGCAAAAATGTAGTTCAAATTGTGATGTGATATCATAGATAGTACCTTACGCTGCAGCCGAGACCAATGTGTAACAAGATTATACCAGTCACCATCGAATAAATGTAGCACCGGAGACTTTACAGAAATTTCATTTAGAGGCTTGCCATCGAAGTGCGCTTGCCTCAAGTAGGAACGATACTTCATCAACGAGTGCTCGAAAAGCGCAACCAACCCTTGCTCGTCTTCACAATCTAGTTTGGTCCTCGCCTATTTAAAAGAATGAAATCTTGTGTCTTCTGTCAGCAGAAACATATGCAGTAATGACCATGAATAACATTAGTACATTACCACGTAAGTTGTGGAGGAAGACTGGAAATTGTTCTGTGTCTGCAGTATAATCTTTCCATGAAGGAAAGATGCGCACAAAGTTCCTGACAACAATATAAGCTTTGTCTTCTAAACTAGGAAGAAATGGAACAGGGGTCCTATTTGCTGCAATTGGGGCTCTCTCTGGTGTTAAAAGGGATTTGGCAACTGGATTTGGTGTACTCTTTGCTGGAATGGGGGTTTTGTGTCGTAGAGCTGGTGCTATGTCAACTGGCATAATCATAATGTTTGCTGCAGTTGGGGTCTGCTGAGTTGGGGCATCAGAAATGACCAGTGAAGTAGGGCTAGAGTCTGCTAGAGTTGGGGTGTAAATATAAAAAACAGATGACAAATTGGCAATTACTTTATAATTTCTGATTTTTTTCACATTTTCAGATTCCTATTTCACTGGGCATTAACCTAATCTAAATATATCTTCAAAGTACTTTAAATCTGGCTCGACATTTCAGTATTAAAAATAGTTTGGAACCCACAGAAATATGCGAAATTGGCCCTGGCCAACCAAAAAACGGACTGCAATAAATTGCATAAGAAGTCGCAATGAACTATATATAAATTATTAAAAAAAGAGGGAATGGTCTGACTTATGGGCCTATTAAGTTGACGCGTATGCAAGATTTTTTTAGTTATTATATACGTCATAACATCAACAAACGATTCTAGCAGACGTAACCGTTGGATGTCAATACAACGGCCGTCGTGTTTCTTCAATCTCTGATCTTCTTGCTACAGCCGCCAAATCCAGCGCCGGCGGGACCGCCTGCTCCCGCCTCTCGTGCAGGCCTCACCGCCCCTACTACTCCCACCGCTGGCCAGGGCATCCCTCTACTCACCCACACCCCCTCTTATTCTGCGGTGACGGCAGCCTCACACCGCAGCCAAACCAGTGAACCCTCGTACTCCTCTTCGTGTGGGCATCCACTGCCGCGTCTTCCCCGGCTCCGCGTCGTCCCCTTCCTAGGCCTCGCCATCGTCCACCGCCCTAGTGCTCTCAGCGCGGCATGGTCAACGTGGTCAAGGAACGACACCCATCGGAAGAGTACTATATGTGGAGAGGCTGACAGCTGGATCCACGGCCACACACAAGGAAATGCCTCCTTATTACACGCAAAATAATGATTCCTCCACCTGACATCTGGGACCCGCCGGAAGGGCCTCTGTATTTCGCAAAAAAATGTTCCCTTCGCTGACAGGTTGGACCCACCAACTATATCTTCGCATGCAAGGAAGTGCCTCCTTATTGCGCACAAAAAAATGAATACCCCCCTGCCAGCTGGGACCCACCACAGTGGGAGGCTGACTTGTGGGCCTACTAAGTTGACGGGGATGGAGGGCTTTGTCAACTTAGTCAATATGAACGATTCTAGCTCCAGTGACCGTATGATGTCCATCCAACTGCCTTAGTGCTTCTTCAACCTCTGGTCTTCTTGCTCCAGCCGCCCAAAGCAGCGCCGGTCGTGCCGCATGGTCCTGCCTCCCGTGGTCAGCTGTGCTGCTGCGGAGCCCTCATTGCCCCCTACTATTCCCACCGCTGGCCAGGCCCTGCGACGACAACAGCCTCTGATACGTCCATTTTGCATCATGCTTTTATATCGATATTTATTGCATTATGGGCTGTTATTACACATTATGTCACAATACTTATGCCTATTCTCTCTGATGTTATGATAAATTGCAATTGCCTCATTGACTGAGATTATAGTTTGTTAGTTCTCAATAAAGTTTTTGATACATACTTTGCATTGTGAATAGATTATTACTTGAGCATAAGAAATCATATGACAATATCCATATATGTTGCTATTATGAGAATAATCATGATGCCCTCAAGTCCGTATTTTATTTTATCGACACCTCTACCTCTAAACATGTGGACATATTTATCGTTATCGGCTTCCGCTTGAGGACAAGCGAGGTGTAAGCTTGGGGGAGTTGATACGTCCATTTTGCATCATGCTTTTATATCGATATTTATTGCATTATGGGCTATTATTACACATTATGTCACAATAATTATGCCTATTCTCTCTTATTTTACAAGGTTTACATAAGGAGGGAGAATGCCGGCAGCTGGAATTCTGGGCTGGAAAAGGAGCAAATATTAGAGACCTATTCTGCACAACTCCAAAAGTCCTGAAACTCCACGAAAGTTATTAATAAAAAATACTGGAAGAAGAATCTACGTCAGGGGAGCCTCCACCTGTCCATGAGGGTGGGGGCGCGCCCTACCCCCCTGGGCGCGCCCCTGCCTCGTGGGCCCCCTGTTGGCCCTCCGGTGCCCATCTTCTGGTATATGAAGTTTTTCGTCCGAAGAAAAATCATAAGCAAGCTGACGAGACTCGCCGCCACGAGGCGGAACCTTGGCGAACCAATCTAGGGCTCCGCAGAGCTGTTCTCGCGGGGACACTTCCCTCCAGGAGGGGGAAATCATCGCAATCGTCATCACCAACGCTCCTCTCATCGGGAGAGGGCAACCTCCATCAACATATTCACCAGCACCATCTCCTCCCAAACCCTAGTTCATCTCTTGTATCCAATTCTTGTCTCTAAGTCCGGGATTGGTACCTGTAGGTTGCTAGTAGTGTTGATTACTCCTTGTAGTTGATGCTAGTTGGTTTATTTGGTGGAAGATCATATGTTCAGATCCTATATGCATATTAATACCCCTCTGATTATGAACATGAATATGCTTTGTGAGTAGTTACGTTTGTTCCTGAGGACATGGGAGAAGTCTTGCTATTAGTAGTCATGTGAATTTGGTATTCGTTCGATATTTTGATGAGATGTATGTTGTTTATCCTCTAGTGGAGTTATGTGAATGTCGACTACATAACACTTCACCATTATTTGGGCCTAGAGGAAGGCATTGGGAAGTAATAAGTAGATGATGGGTTGCTAGAGTGACAGAAGCTTAAACCCTAGTTTATGCGTTGCTTCGTAAGGGGCTGATTTGGGTCCATATGTTTCATGCTATGGTTAGGTTTACCTTAATGCTTTTGTTGTAGTTGCGGATGCTTGCAATAGAGGTTAATCACAAGTGGGATGCTTGTCCAAGTAAGGACAGCACCCAAGCACCGGTCCACCCACATATCAAATTATCAAAGTACCGAACGCGAATCATATGAACGTGATGAAAACTAGCTTGACGATAATTCCCATGTGTCCTCGGGAGCGCTTTTATCTATATAAGAGTTTGTCCAGGCTTGTCCTTTGCTACAAAAAGGATTGGGCCACCTTGCTGCACTTTATTTACTTTTGTTACTTGTTGCTCGTTACCAATTATATTATCACAAAACTATCTGTTACCTATAATTTCAGTGCTTGCAGATAATACCTTGCTGAAAACCGCTTATCATTTCCTTCTGCTCCTCGTTGGGTTCAACACTCTTACTTATCGAAAGGACTACGATATATCCCCTATACTTGTGGGTCATCAAGACTCTTTTGTGGCGTCGTTGCCGGGGAGTAAAGCGCCTTTGGTAGGTGGAATTTGGTAAGGAAAAAATTATATAGTGTGCTGAAATTTACTGTCACTTGTTACTATGGAAATTAATCCTCTGAGGGGCTTGTTCGGGGTATCTTCACCCCGACCAGTAGAGCAAAGAGTTGCTCCTCAACCTACTGAACCTACTGAAAATGAAAATGTCTACTTTGAAATTCCTTCGGGTATGTTAGAAAAGCTGCTAGCTAATCCTTTTGCAGGAGATGGAACAAAGCATCCTGATGAGCACCTAATATATGTGGATGAAGTTTGTGGATTATTTAAGCTTGCAGGTGTGCCCGGTGATGTTATTAAGAAGAAGGTATTTCCTTTATCTTTGAAGGGAGATGCATTGACATGGTATAGGCTATGTGATGATACGGGATCATGGAACTACAAACGATTGAAATTGGAATTTCATCAGAAATTTTATCCTATGCATCTTGTTCATCGTGATCGGAATTATATATATAATTTTTGGCCTCGCGAAGGAGAAAGCATCACTCAAGCTTTGGGGAGGCTTAAATCAATGTTATATTCATGCCCCAATCATGAGCTCTCAAGAGAAATGATTATTCAAAAAATTTATGCTCGGGTTTCTGATAACAATCGCACCATGCTCGATACTTCTTGTGTTGGCTCTTTTATGATGAAAACTATTGAATTCAAATGGGATTTATTGGATAGAATTAAACGCAACTGTGAAAATTGGGATCTCGACGAAGGTAAGGAGTCAGGTATGACACCTAAGTTTGATTGTGTTAAATCTTTTATGGATACCGATGTTTTCCGTAAATTTAGCACTAAATATGGACTTGACTCTGAGATAGTAGCTTCTTTCTGTGAATCTTTTGCTGCTCATATTGATCTCCCTAAAGAGAAGTGGTTTAAATATCTTACTCCCATAGAAGTAAAAGTAGCTGCACCTATTAAATTTGAATAAAACACTATTACTTATAATGATCCTATTGTTCCTACTTCTTATGTTGAGAAACCACCTTTCCCTGTTAGGATAAAGGATCATGCTAAAGCTTCAACTGTGGTCTGTAAAAGCAATATTAGAACTTATACACCTCCTGAGCAAATTAAAGTTGAACCTAATATTGCTATTGTTAAAGATCTCTTGTCTGATAATATCTATGGGCACGTTATTCATTTTCGTGATGAAACTGCTAGAATTGCCAAACCTTGTGCTAAAGATAAACATAGACCTGTGGTAGGCATGCCTGTTATTTCTGTTAAAATAGGAGAGCATTGTTATCATGGCTTATGTGATATGGGTGCTAGTGCTAGTGCAATACCTTTTGACTTATACAAAGAAATTATGCATGATATTGCACCTGCTGAGATAGAAGATATTGATGTCACAATTAAACTTGCCAATAGAGATACTATTTTACCAATGGGAACGTTAGAGATGTTGAAGTCTTGTGTGGGAAAACTAAATATCATACTGATTTTCTTGTTCTTGGTTCTCCACAAGATGTGACGCCTGGATAATTAAGCTACCGTAATCCCATGTTAACGATGCCACGTCACCTCTGTTACTGTTGCTAAATCTCGCGTAGTTCAAAACCGATTCAAATTCCAATTTGAAATTAAGTCAAACGATAAAAGTTTTCAAATGCTAAAACAAAAATGTTCTAAATGTGTCGGTTAAATCATAGAAAATTGTGGCGGCGAAACCAAACTTTGGCGAAGTGTTTAAAGGCTCTAAAATAATTAAAACAGTAGGTAAAACAATTAAGTAAATACCTTTCTTTAGTTAATATAATATTTAACTAATTTAATTTGGCACTAAACTTTCTATGGAACTGGTCTAACTTGATACGCTAATCTAGGTGCTAAAGATGTGCTTTACAAAACTAAAATAATTAGACTCTAAAATATAAACAGCAAAACAAAATAAATAAAAAGAAAACGAGAATAAAAAAACAGACAAAAAAGGAGTAAACCCCTCCCCGCTGGGCCGTGGCCCAGCTGGCCTCCAGGCCGCCCGACCGGCCCACCTGGCCCAACCGGCCGTGCCCCACCCCACTCCCTTATCCTCTCCCCCACTCCCCCGAACCCTAGCCCACTCCCCACTTGCCCCACGTCTCCCTCTCGCTCCCCCCACTTCCCCTCGATTGGATCTGGATTGGGAGGAGGCGGATCCCCTCGCCCCTCCACCCCTGACGCCGACGCCGGCGCCTGGAGCTTCCTCACCGGACCACCTCAACGGCCTGCTTCCTCTCCGTCACGCCGTCTCCGACCTCTTCCCCGAACACCGCTGCCTGAACCCCTACCGGCCCCGTGAGCACGCGCCCGATCCTCCTCTCTTCCTCCCAGCAAGACGTGCTCGAACTCGTGTCGCAGATCGCACTTCGCGGTGGCTCTCGTGCCCTCGCTGCCGTCCCCTCTGGCGCCCGCTGGGTGAGCAGCGCCGCCGCTGCCGCCATGGCTCCGGCTGTCCTGCAGCCTCACCCGCCTCATCTGCGGGCGCAAGACGCTGTGGCCGCAGCCGGCCATCGCCGACCCCGCGCTGCACAGCCATGGCCTCGCGCACCCCGGCCTTCCTCCCTCGTCACGGCCCGCGCCTCGCTTCATCACGCCTTGCCCCCTTCCCTGCCGCTCTGCTGCTGCCACTGCTCACTACCTCGCCGAGACCGCGCCGATGCCCTGGCCAATTCCCCGCTCGCTGCTCCTCTCGCGGCTACGGCTCCGCCGCCCCGGCGCGCTTACTACGGACCTCGGCGTCCTCCGCCAAGGCCAAGGCTGGCCGATCGTCGGCGCCAGACTGCCCTTGCCTCGCTCCACCTCGCTGGTCTCGCCCTCTTGTTCTGCCGCGCCGCCCCGCTTGATGCGGCGGTGGACTGGCGGGTGCTAGTTAGTGGCGCCCGGCGCCAAAGACCCATCCTCTGCGCCCGCGCCCGAACCTCACAGGCCCGACAAGGCCCCTATGGGCCACTAACCAGTGGGTCCTGCCCCCCTTGTGTCAATGACAGATGGGGCCCACGCCCCAGAACGTTTTTTTAAGAATAAATAAATAAATATATATATCAATTAATTAATTAACTAAATTAATTCTGTTTAAGTTAACTAATTAGATCATTAACCTAATTAACTATGTCTAATTAAACTGCTAACTAAACAGTCTATGACCAGTGGGACCCACACGTTAGCGACCTAGTCAACACCTCTGTTGAATGCTGATGTCATGATGATGTCAACATGCACTGTTCTGGATAATGTTGAATTAAATTAATTAAATAAATTCTAAAAATGATTTAAAACTTTAGAAAATCACATAAAATAATCCTTAGCTCGGATGAAAATACTTAGTACATGAAAGTTGCTCAGAACAACGAGACGAATCCGAATACGTAACCCCTTCGTCCGCCACACATCCCTAGCATAGCGAACATGCAACTTTCCCCTCTGGTTCATCTGTCCGAAAACGTGAAACACCGGGGATACTTTCCCGGATGTTTCCCGCCTTCGCCGGTATCACCTCCTACCGCGTTAGGGCACACCTAGCACTGCGTATTACCTCGTTATGTTTTGTGATGCTTTGTTTGCTCCGTATTTACTGTTTCTTCCCCCCTCTTCTTCTCCGGCAGACCCCGAGACCGTTGTTGATGCCACTGAGTACGACTACGGTGTTGACGACCCCTTCTTGCCAGAGCAACCAGGCAAGCCCCCCCCTGATCACCAGATATCGCCTATTCCTTCTCAATACTGCTTGCATTAGAGTAGTGTAGCATGTTACTACTTTCGGTTAATCCTATTCTGATGCATAGCCTGTCATTGTTGCTACAGTTGTTACCCTTACCTGCTATCCTACTGCTTGGTATAGGATGCTAGTGTTCCATCAGTGGCCCTACACTCTTATCCGTCTGCCATGTTGTACTACTGGGTCGTGATCACTCGGGAGGTGATCACGGGAATATGCTATATACTTTGTACTGTTACATTACTTATGATACTATTCGGAGATGGGGGTGAAGGGCAGGTGGCTCCATCCCGTAGAGGTGGGCACGGGTTCTGACGGCCCCTGACTGTTACTTTGTGGCGGAGCGACAGGGCAGGTTGAGACCACCTAGGAGAGAGGTGGGCCTGGCCCTGGTCGGCGTTCGTGGTTACTTCAAAATAACATGCGTAACGAGATCTTGGTATTTGATCTGAGTCTGGCCACTGGCCTATACGCACTAACCAACTACGCAGGAACAGTTATGGGCACTCGACGTCGTGGTATCAGCCGAAGCCTTCGTGACGTCAGCGACTGAGTGGCGTGCGCCGGATTCGACTGGAACGCCTGCTAGGCTAGGTTTGCTTCCGGCCGTGTACGCAACATGCAGCTGTGCAATGTGCGATGGGCCCAAACCCCTGCGCCATAGGATTTAGACCGGCATGCTACCTCTCTGTTGTGCCTAGGTAGGGCTGCGACATGTTGATCTTCCGCGGCCGGGCATAACTCAGAAAAGTGTGTCCGGCCAAATGGGATCGAGCGTGTTGGATTATGTGGTGCACCCATGCAGGGAAGTTTATCTATTCGAATAGTCGTGATCTTTGGTAACAGGACGACTTGGAGTTGTACCTTGACCTTATGACAACTAGAACCGGATACTTAATAAAACACACCCTTCCAAGTGCCAGATATAACCCGGTGATCGCTCTCTAACAGGGTGACGAGGAGGGGATCGCCGGGTAGGATTATGCTATGCGATGCTACTTGGTGAACTTACCATCTACTCTCTTCTACATGCTGCAAGATGGAGGTGGCCAGAAGCGTAGTCTTCGACAGGATTAGCTATCCCCCTCTTATTCGGCATTCGCAGATTCATCCACCGATATGACCCTTTACACATATACCCATGCATATGTAGTGTAGCTCAACTACAAAAAAATACACTTCGTGATGATACGTGTTTGTCACAAGAGGTCACACTTTTGTCATGCATGTACATCCATGACAAATTTATGAGAATCAAGATAGTCATACCGTGATGTCGAGAAGTGTTCCATGACATTACCAAAATTATCATCACGGAAGTGTCCACTTCCATGACGATAAATCGCGCGTCACGTCCGAAGTGCTTTCGTCAAGGGTGACCGACCGTGGCATCCATCGTAAGCGAACGCCGTTAAGCTATCGGGTCAGGTTTTGGATCCGATAACCGTTAACAGCCCGACCAATGGGGATTTTCCACGTGTAAAATCATCATTGGCTGGAGGAAACACGCGTCGGCTCACCGTTGGGACAAATGTCATCCACTCATTGGACAGAAGGCGCCTATGATACGTCGACACGTGGCACGGCCCAACAGAGGCCCATTCCTGTGAAAAGGCCAGCCCGTTTGACTTGGTCAAAAGGTGGTGGGCCGGCCCATGTAAAGCTTGTTAACGGCCTGTTCGCATATAGCCCATTTACAGCCTGCTAACCCAAGGCCCATTACGCCCTATCCGAATTAGGCCCAGTAGCGTCATCTGGGCCACCCAATATGATTCCAGCCCATTTTCACCGGCCCATGTATGGCCCATGACGTCTTCGCCCATATGAGGCCCTATGTAACTCTTGGCCTATTAATGGTCCGTGGTGAACCGCCCGCAATGAACAAAGGTATTACTTTACACCCATTAACGGCCCGTGGTGGCGGCCCGTAATGAACAGTTTATCACTTTATACCCATTAAGGGCCCGTTATTCCGTTGGATTGTTTCCAGCCCATGTTATCTTTAGGCCTTCTCAGAGCCCATTTATTCTTAGGCTCATTTCAAAGATTCGTTTACTTACGGCCCACATCGTCATTTTACGCTTATGGGCCAAATTCAGCCCGTGGTTACAGTCGGCCCGTTTGTGGTCCGTTAACACGTTGGGTCGTTTTCATAGCGTCATGAAATACGGCCTATTAACGATGGCCCGTTATGGTCGGCCCATGAACGGACGATTCCAACTCTAGCCCGTTTACGGCCATAATGTGGCATGTTATTGGCCCATGTTTGGCCAATCGATCATACTGCCCGTATAAGGCCCATTGATGATACGGCCCGTAGAAGGCCCATTGTTTCTGCGGCCCGTAGAAGGCCCATTTTTTCTACGGCCCGTAGAAGGCCCACTGTTTATACGACCCGTAGAAAGCTCACTGTTTCTACGGCCCGTAGGTCCAGTGTCACTACAGTAAATATTAGCCCATGGTTATTGTGGCCTAGTTTTAAAAAATAGGTTATTGCGGCCACTAGCAAACCGCAGAAAAAGAACTGCACTGACTACAAGCAAACAAATAAACAAGACAACAAGGGAATAAATAAGCAAGCAACTTACACTAGGCTATCACGGCTATTACACATATTACATCCACTGGGCATCAAAGTTCGCCACTAGTGCAAATATAGGGAACACAGAGAAGATATAAACGCCAAGAGCAAAACAAGTCCGAACTGAAACCACTTGAGAAGAGCTCAAGAAACAATATCACAGGTACCCATAATGTCGGCAAGATGCTTAGCAAGCTTATTAACTTTCTCTTGTTTGGCGCTTAAGTCCTCCAAATACCTTCTTGTTGCACCGTAAAGTATGCATCTGAATTCTCGCAGGACTTCCTCGGTCCTTGACTTCTGTCGCAGATAACATCGATCGATGTCTTTCAACTTGAAGTTGAGACTCAAGAAGCCGAACTGATTCAGGCAACGAGTTCGAAGAGCTGGTGCCAGCAGTGGTAGCCAGTAACTCGAACACTACATCAAGAGAGGACTTTGGGGTTGTCTCAGTGTCCTCAATATAGTTTTTATCAGCTTTCTTGGAGACCAACAGGGATGTCTCACTATCTTGAACCTTATCTGCATTACTTCCTTTACCATTGCATAACAGGGTACTCTTCTCCAATATTTTATCCGCGTTCTAAAAGAGAAACAAACAAACACATCTCAGGTTTACAATGTAGTATATGAAACTCATTTTGGTAAACCAGTTCAGTAGTAAGGTGGACAGGATAACAGCATGAAACAAACATATATCTATGTAGTATGGTCTATATCATTCTAGTTTATGTTGCCAAATCAAGATAGATACAGTTCGAATCATATCTATTTAAGACAAAGCAGCATAGACAGAATATAAGTGTGGGAAACTACACAACAATAACAACACTTGTAATGTGCATGGCATGAGAACATAACTGTTTATTCAATTGAAACTGAAATCAACATAGAGCAAGTTACAACAGCAAACAGCCAAACACGTTGAAGAAACAGGTTTAAAACATACCTGTTGCGCCATTGGAGTTTCAATTGCATCCTTCAAATTTGAAATTGGTTGGTATCGTAATACAAAGTGATGCAAGAGCAAAGTAGTATGAACCATAGCTACGGAACCTGACCTGAGAACAATTCTTCTTCTGCTTTAAGCGTTGACTTCGGGTTCGGAGTGGTGGTCCTCGTGATTTGGGCACTGCAGTTGCCTTACTAACTGCTCGTGTTTGGGTGCTCTGTGGTGGAGACGGTGTTGTGTCAACGGGAACTTAGTGTCTATCTGCTGGGGTTGGGGTTAGAAGGGGTGTAGCTGGTTCTCTGTCTAGCTGGGTAGGGGTACAATCTGCATGAGTGTGGGTTATGTGTGGTGGGGCTGATTCTTGGGCAAGTACAACCGTGGTTCTATCTGCATCGACAGGTAGCATGATCTTTTCTGAAGACCGTGTTTTTACTCCCACAGATACTGCCATCACTCCCTCCAATTGAAATGGCTGATAAACAAGAAAAGTAATTGAATGTACAGACATTGTAAGATAGACAGGTGCAATGGATAGTAGGGAAGAAAACAGGGCATGAAATAATTCACATTTGTTGTCTAAGCAAACAGAATAGCAGGACATAATTTCACATATATGATGGCTAATTAAACAGGATAGCATGACACAATTTCACATGTATGATGGCTAACTAAACAGGATAGAATGACATACTTCAAAATATGATGACTATGTAAACAGGATGACATGATATAACTATACGATGTGTCTATTAAAGTGGTTGGCATGCCATAAATCACAAACATGCCATCGATGGAAACATGATGGCATGATATAATTCACGGATAGAATGACATAATTTAAAATATGATGACTATGTAAACTGGATGAGATGATATAACTATATTATGTCTTTAGAAAATGGGTTGGCATGCCATAATTCAGATACATGATGTCTATGTAAACATCATGGCATGACATAATTCAAATATATGATTTATATACTAAGGAAGTGAGCAGAGGGCAATTGCATATATGATGTGTCAACTAAGGAGATGGCATTCAATATTGTGTATATGATGTAAAAACTAAGCATTGCAATACAACATATGCATTATATGAGTAATATAACCTGCCAAGTTTGAGCATACACCTCGTGGGGATAATAGGACTGGTCATCTACCTCTGAATCCTCCTCTCAAGAGCTATCTATAACCAGCAAGATATCGCTTCAAGAGTAGCATTGTCTGCTCTCAAGACCTTGTTTTCACTCAGATTTCTCCATCACCAATTCAAATGGCTGATGCATGGGAAGAGCAGTTGAATATACAAACATTTTCAACAAAAGCAATGAGAAATACAAAAAAAAGGACGACATGATATAATTCACATATATGACGCTTGCCTAAACAGCATGGCATTGCATAATTCACATACATAATGCCTTGCAACAAGATAACATTGCATAATTCACATATATAATGTCTTGCAACAAGATGGCATTGCATAATTCACATATATGGTAATTAGGCACTAAACAAGTGGCATTCACACAAAGCATGTCTAAACTAAGCAAATGACATAGCAATGCAAGATACCATACGCACGATATGAGTAACATAACCCTGCCAAGTTAGGGCATGCACCTCAGGGGGGAAATATGACTGGTCATCTGTCTTTTAATCCTCCTCTGAGGAGCTATCGGTAACCAACAAGACATGCGCTTCGTCGATAGCATTATCGCTCTCAAGACCTTGTTTCCACTCCAGATTTTTCCATGACCGTGTCGAATGGCTGATGCACAGAAGAGTAATTGAATGTACTAAAATTGTTGACAAATTTAACACATAATAAAAAATGATGGCATGATATAATTCACATATAAGATGGTGGCTAACCAGGTGGCATTGCAAAATTCACATATATGATGCCTAGCTAGACAAGATGGCATTGCATGATTCACATATACGATAAAGAAACTAAGCAGATGGCATTGACACAAAGCATGTCTAAACTAAGCAGATGACATCTTTAATGTATCTGATAAGCAATGCAAGGCACCATATGCATGATATTACCAACATCAAGATGCCAAGTTAGAGCGAAGACCTCATGGGGTAAATAGGAGTGGTCTTCTTACGAATCCCCTCGAACAGTTATCTTCCTCTTGATTACGATCCGAAATGGGTGGAGGGGGCTGCCTTTGCGCCCACCATGGAACGACGTCTGCATGAAATTTTATTGCCACGCAAGGCTCGTCTCTTTTGCTCTACATGATCAGTTCCATTGTGTACAATAACTGGCATGCATAGGAATAAAACATAGTGAGATTATGTAAGGAGTGCATGCACAAATCCAGAGTGATGGTAGCAAGCTGTGGATAGACCCAAAACCAATGATAGCAGACAGATAATAGCTTTAGTTAAAAAATACAGATAATGGCTCCTTTAATGTTTGTTTGCACCCAACATGAAACTCATAGTAGACACCGAACTAGATAGTAGACAGATAGTACTGATTGCTACCCCAATATGTACCCCACAACCATTTAAAAACTCAAGTTTCAGCATTAGTTTGGACCTGACTCAGAGTCTAATAGGTGAACACGACGATAATGTAGCATGTCATCATATTAAGCGACGCATAACGTAAGCAGACACGGAAGAGTGCGACCTCTCTTGCAGACTGGTGTAGTCCTCAAGGTCATCTGCTCAGTTGATGATGGTAATGCAGTTGTCATGGCTGCCGGCGGCGGGGAAGAAGATCTGAGGTGGCGAAAGACAGTCTAGAGAGCGGATCCCTGCTGTGGTGAACCCTTCTGTCGTTGGAGCAGCTGAGCTGGGGTGGAACACACGCCACAGAGCAGGACAAACCACACAAGGTTTTCTTTGACACATATCTGTAATGTGAAGTAATTGAGTAAGGGCTTGTTTGAATTTGAGGATTCTAACAATGCAGGGATAGGAAATAGACAGGAATAGGATAGGAATGCACGTGCAAAACAAAGAATTTAAAAACACAGGATTTCTGTCAATCTGGGTGTTTGATTCACAACAATTGGAAGATCACAGGATGCAAAAAAGCATGGTGAGATTAAGTCAAACCACAAGAAAATGTACGGTTATAATGCTATTATGCTACTATCTCTTAGTCTTGTGCTTGATGAATAGGAATATGAAAAGGAGGAGAAGTGGAAATTAGAATTCCTATGGTTTTTCTTTCAAGGAGACACTAAAGGAACAAATCCTACAATTTTCCTTTGCTCCATTCCATTGCACCAAATTCATGAAAAGTAGTACCATAGGAAACTTTCCAATTCCTATGTTTTTCATTCACTTTTCCTTTCAAGCACCGGCGATTCTAGTAGGCAGGCTTGAGCAAGGAAAATCCTACACTAAAAAATGTTTTGTGCTACTTCTATTACTTTGGACCTGTGCCACTGCCATACTAGCTCAACTCCCGGGCCCATCGACAAATGCACAGCTCAAACGCAGAGATAAATAATGATGGCATTCAAGAGAGTCCATCACGGATAGCTAAGTTGCACGGTACCTCACCGCTTGTCATATAGTAGGATAAAATAATCGTATTTCCCGTTACTACGAGTGCTCGATGGACAATATATATAACATGTAGAGTAAAAAGAGATGCAACAAGTGTACAACCTCTTTGGCGAAGCCATGTCGATCTCAGCGTGATTGGGTTGGCGGTGAGGATGCTCGGCTGACTTTGCTGTCGGAGGAGGGAAGAAGATCTTAGGCGTCTGGAGATGGAGCCGAGGTACTGCTCGCTGTGATGGAGGGTTTAAATCGTTGGAGCAGCTCCGGTGAGTTGTACGACGCCGAGGTGAAGCAGACAAGAGAGACAACGAACAACGTTAACCTGAGTGGAATTCTAATAGCATCTCCAATACATGACGTAAAATACATAACCACAAAGTGCTAGATGTAAAATACATCAGCACCTCATCTCTCGAACTTAATTGTCGAAAATGAACTTAACCGTCGAAACTGAACTTAAGCTGTTAAACCGAACCTAAGCGTCGAAACTGAATTTTGCTGTCAAACTGAATTTTGTTGTCGAAACTGAAGGCACTAGCAAGGTGAGGCTACACGTCGGTCGATCGACTTTTTCATCTCTGGTCAGTCTATTTTGCAGCCGTTGGATACGAAATCAAGGGCTGCGGTTCATCTTCAACCTCCACCTCGAGCCGCCACCACCACCGGCCAAACAGCAGCCTCATGCCCGCGGCCGGCGGGTGCGCCGCCCGCCCGCCAAAACACTCCCCACCATCGGTCCGCCGCCGCCCGCCATCCCTCTAGCCCCCCGTGCGAGCTTTTCTCCGCGATCCCCACGCCACCGCCCGCCAACGCCCGCCACCGCGCACCACCGCCCCATCCTGAACCCTAAGATAGATAGTGGGTATTCTCCGTGAGCCCCCTCCCGCTGTGGCTGGTTCTTCCTTCACCCGCGAGGCCACCCTTGAAAATCGATCGACCCAAAAGTCGATTCATCGATCAAGTGTAGCCAATCGGAGCAGCATCGCAAGCAAGAGCAAGAGCGAGAGCAACAGAGCGAGCAAGAGCAATAGCAAGAGCAGACCAGCAGGGACCGAGAGCAAGAGAGAGCAGCAGCGCGGCGAGAGCTAAAGCAGCAGCAGCTCCTATCGATGTGGGCGTCGCCGCCGAGGGAGCGACGCCGTGGAGGAAGTGGCGGCGACGCCGCCGTGGATGGAGCCGCGCCGTGTCGGCTCGGGACCGAAGCGCCGCAGCACCGTGAGATCGAATCAAGAAGAAAATGCGCGATTAGTGTACAACCTCTTTGGTGGCGCCGATTAGGGCGCAGCTTCATCCGAGGAAACAGTGATGATGATGCTCTTCCGGTGGTGCAGGTCAAGACGGCGGTGTGGGAATGGAGGTGGCGCGGAAGACGAGGGGAATGTCGGGGCAGCTCCTTGGAGGTGGAGGACGGGGTGGCTGAACTGGCGGGACGATGAGATCGGGGACGGATCCTCATCCGGTACGGTGGATGAGGGACGTCGAGGTGTTGCTATGGACGACGTCGTCGGGGAAGAGGCTCCGGCTGGGTGGCGGACGGAGCAGGGTGTCGGGTTTCGTCGCGGGTTTTCGCGGCCTCGGTGTACGAATGGGTGGGCGGATGGGATGGCAGTGGGGAACCATGGCTTAGAGACGCGCTTGTCCGAAATGTGGGGTAAGTTACGAAAGTACCCCCACCGATTTGAGGTGGTTCTTTCGGTTCAGGGGTACCACGGGCATTTCGCGTGTCGGGATTTCACAGGAGGTGGGAGTTTTCGTGCGCGTTGTAATTTCGGAATAGCAAGGCGCGGGTTGAGATGGAGGGAGTTGTCGGAGCACAACGAGACAAAGATATATCTTAAATATTTCGGGCTAACAAGGCGCGGGTTGAAGAGGCGGGAGTTTCGCAGCACGATAGACAGAGACGCTAGCTTCAATTTTCGGCATAACAAGGTGCGGTTTGAAATTTGGAAGAACAAGCTTAACGTGTACCAAAAAAGACAATTTGCACCTCAACACGCACAACACACACACAAACACCATTTAGACTAGAGTAAGGTACACGTGCATTGCACGCATGAGATTTGGCAACCAAATTATGAATAAATACCACATTATAGCATGCAAGCTTTGAGTCATATATGCATGATGTAGATGTTCGCTTAATTCTTATAGTTCATTTCATTCAAAATCATCTAGTTTTTATAAGAAAGCTAATCTATTTTAAGATTCATGGAATTGTGCGTTGTAAGACATAAAGTAAAAACAAATATTGGCAAATCATGTAGAAAACATTTGGGCAATTCTGATACGGAAGATTCTAGAACAAATAAGAAGTGCTTGTGTTTTGATGTTTGTGCATTATGCTTAAGTTCAACCATGGAGTCTTCTAGATTATACATGTGGCGAAATCTGGTGGAATCTAGATGATATCCAACGGCCAATAGTGCTCAAATTTGCCATCTTTGGACCATGGGATTCGCCTCATCCAACGACCATCTTTCAAAGTTAAAGTTACCCGCACACAATATAAAAAAATATATAATAAATATATATATAGGGGTACAGATATAGATACATGATGCGAAAGCCGCCCATCATCTCCAATTAGAATAGTGTGTCCATGCACGGATGCGACGTGGGAAAATGATGTCTGCCATCGGTATCTCAAATTCAAATCAGTCTCACCTTGTTCAATGTGTATAAATTACAACATGCTCGTTTCCAAACCACACCGCGCAGATCTCTGTTATATTCATGCATGCATGGGTTTCAAACATCAGGATCTCTTATTCAAATATTTGAATTCAACTTTACATTGATTATGACCTCACCTATTCTTTTACACCCACACAAGTAGTCTCTCTTTATAATTGTACCACTAACTTTCTCTCGTGCATGCATGCACACACACTATCGGCATTATCCATCGCACACATGCAATTTTTTCAGGTCGGTCTCCCATGAAGGCACACACCCACACACATCCCCCTCTCCATCATACCAGGCATTCTTTATCTCTCACGCGTGCATGTGCAACGATCGATGTTCCTCTATGTATGTGTGTATATAGCTAGGTCTTTCATAGTTTTCCACACAAACCGATCAATCGATATATCCAGTGAGGTCTCACCCTCTTTCCCATGTCCACATCGATCAATCTATACCTCTCCCACGTCCACATCGATCAATCTATACCTCTCTATATAGGATTAACATAAATAGCTAATACACCCACATTAATTATATATCCAACGTCCCCCTCTCATCATCCATGCCTTCCGCTTCATCTCTCAGACGCGTGCACAATGGCGAAGACATGGGGCAGTAAGGCCCCCCCCCTAACATCACTATATATCGAGGCTAATATGAATGTGATCATTAGACAATTGCTGCTAAAAAGGTTTAATTTCATGAATTGACCCTCCTCGTAAAGGATTAGCAATGCTTGGCCCCCTAGCTCATTTATTTTTCATGGCTCGCCATCAGGCAACAAGCGCACGTGTTCGCCCCCTCTCTCTAATATCGATCTCGCACTTGTGCATTCCTTCATAGTCTCCCTCCACTCGGCCCCTCGCACCATCTTCTAGCCCCCCACCGGATTTTGCCACATGTACAATCTAGCAGACTCCATGGTTGAACTTAAGCATAATGCACAAACCTCAAAACAAAAGTGGTTCTCTTTTGTTCTAGAATCTTCCGTATCATAACTGCCCAAACTTTTTTTCTAGTTGAATTGCCATTATTTGTTTTTACTTTATGCTTTACAACGCACAATTCCATGAATCATAAAATAGATTAAGGGCTTCTTTGATTCAAAGGATTCTCAAAGGAATTTTGGAGGATTCTAATCATTAGGAATTTTTCCTATCTTGGTTGTTTGATTCGTAGGATTGTAAACCATAGGAATTTTTCCATATGATTCATTTGCACTAGATTTCATAGGAAACATCCCATCCACTCAAACCTCTTTGAAAGAATTCTGCGTTTTTCTATGCACAATCAAACACTCGTACAATCCTGTAGGATTCAAGACGACATTCCACTATAATCCCATGTTTTTCCTATTCACGCGTTCTTAGCTTTTTTATAAAAACTAATTTGATTTTGAATGAGATGAACTATAAGAATTAAACGAAGGGCTACATCACGCATATATGACTCGAGCTTACATGCTATAGTGTGGTATTTATTCATAATTTGGTTGCAAAATCTGATGCGTGCAATGCACGTGTACCTTACTAGTACTTCGAGTATGTGCAAAACACGTAAATTAGAATACCAATGGCACGCTACACGGTGTCTCTCTTACAGTTCATGAAGCCACGTGGCACATGTGGAGGCGTTGTCGCGACCTCCTTGCGTGGATTGATCACAGTGACGTGCTGCTGGTTCCAGAAGAATGTACTCGTCCTCCCTGAGCCATATTGGCGGTACATGCACGAAGCGAAGATGTGCACGCACGCCACGCACGCACTCATTCCCTCGCACGCACACGCGGGTACACGGGCGGACGCAATTTTGTACCAAGATCCACCCCATGTGATAATTTGACGCGTGTAAAGTCGTTCACTTCATTGATGGTCAATTAATACAGCGCATGCAAATTGAGTGGACGTGAGGGCGGAAGAAAGACATTATTACTCCACTGCGCGCATGCGAGTAGTTAAATCGTGGGTTGCTAGTAGTACTTCCATTGGTCTCCTTCGTATTTTGTGCCAATTTTTGACAGTGTAGTACTTGAAATTTATGTTCCGCTAAACTCATCGGGAGCCGTTTCGGGCCTCGAAACCAAAACCATCAATTAATCTTTACCTTGTTCCCATCACATTCGAAAGCCTGCTCACACCTACTAGTACGTACCAAACCTGAACGTGTTCCCACTATGCAGGTATTAGTACTACTAGTGCTAGTACTTAGGTTATAAAAAGGGGAACTACCTAACCGAAAATTACTCTACCTTTCCTCCTCATAAGTGCTTCTTCTTCGTCTGTCGTTGCCATGGCCGGTGAGCAGAGCTCTAGGTCGAGAACTACTCGTAACAAGGGAGCGGCAACCAAGGCTGCGGAAAAAAGAGAGGGCTCGCCGCCACGCAGAGACCTCGAAAGATCTCTCACGGCAGGCGATGGCTCCTGTGAGCGCCCTAGCCGCTGGAGGCTAACATGCCGAGCCGGGCGGAGCTGGAGTCGTTATCCTCTATGGCATGCCCGATCAGCTCAATAAGCACCTCAATAAGCAGAAGGAGTTCATCCAAGGCTTGACGGAGTTGCTGAAGGAGAGCCTCGACGACATGCCCGCTGAGCTCAATCAGCAGGGGAGTTGACCGCCCGGCTTGGTGATGCTGCTCAAGAAGAGCATTGCCTCGGAGAAGAAGGCGACCGCGAAATCCTGCGACTTCAGGAGGACAAGGCGAAGCTCGCCACGAGATCGACTGTTGAAGGAGAAGAACGCCGGCTGGAAGAAGCTGCATGAGAATAGTAGTTCCTCGATGAAGATGCTGCAGGCCCTCGTCATGGAATGAAGGAGGAGTTGGCGAAGCTGCGATCGAGCACCGGCTCTTGTCAAGGTACGTAATGCGGCCGTGGAGCAGATGATGAAGGCTCGCATCGAGAAATCCGCGTCATGGACAGAATGAAGAAGATGGCGGAGGAGACGCGCAAGGAGATGGAGGTCGTGGAGGCGATGAAGAAGCGATTACGACTCGCGGTGAATTAGATCATTTGGGGTGATAATCTTCCTTCTTCTTTTGCTGCTGTGTTTCATCTTTTGCTTCGGTGTTTCGCCAAGACGTGTCACGTTCTCTGCGAGGCATGAATAGAACAATGGTTTTGTTTTTGAGGAATGAATAGAACAATGCTAGTAACAATGAGATGACTAGCAAATTAGATCATTTTTATCGCCATATGGCCTTTGGGCTGCCGTGAGCCAGTGCTCCTCCGTCGCAAGTACTACTCCAAGTGGAAAACTTGAGTATACCGCTGACGGTTCTTTGCTCCTCCTCGATCAGGTCGTCGGCGCATTTATACGAGCAGTCAAATCACAAGGCCCCGCCTTCCAGCAGTAATGAGCCGTCAAATCACAAAGGCCCTCGCCTCTCGTGAAACCGACCAAGCTAGACTGCCCCGCCCTCTAGCCTTTTAAAAATGTATACTTTTGTACAGCAGTAGTATCGATGGATTGCGCCATGGAGCAAAACTTGAAATTAAAAAAGGTGGTACATATAGAGAGCGCTCGTCGCCAAATTATGCATATAGTACTATTAAAAAGGCTAGTCACAATAATGGTGTCCAGCACAACCCACCCCTCAAATAAAACTAAGCACCCTGGAATTCTTTGACAAAACTAAGCACCCTGAAATTATTTGACAACTAAGGCCCTGTTTGGTACATAAGTCCTAGAACTTTTTTTAGTCCCAACTTATAAGTCCCAAGTCCCTAAAAAGTCCCTACGTGTTTGGTTTCCAGGACTTATAAGTCACTATAAGACCATATTACAACTATAAGTCCCTATAAGACTCTCCTATTTTATAAGTCTCAAATGCCCACTTTAAATCCCTATAAGTCCCTCCTGTTTGGTTTAGATGGGACTTATAGGGACTTTTTTAAGTCCCTAAACCAATAAGTCCCTGGAAACAAACACCCTCTAAACTGCTGGCTATATGATGTTGGCCATATATATTGTACGTATATAATGTGAATAAACGAGTGGTAGTACTATACCAACTAAAAGATGAAATGTAAGAAATACTAGTATGTACTTCATCAAGAGTTAAAGTAACAAGAAGAAACATAACATAGTTCTACTGGGGCTCAAAGACAACACACCCCTCAAATTAAATTAAGCACACCTGAAATTAAACTTTGCAACTATTCCGTAGACACTTTGCATTAGAACCACCATGAGCAACAACACTGCCACCTTACTCGGAGTCCTCGTCCACGTCCTCGACTTCGTCCTTGTCCCTCTTCCTCTTGGCCGATACTTCTTTGCTTGAACCGCCAACTTGGCTGTTGCTCTTCATCCAACCCTTGTAGATATTGAAACAAAGGTAGCCATCCATTGCAGCGTAGTGGATGTGGTCTATATCTAGTACATTCCGCTGCCATGCATGACGATGAAACGTGTAATGAGGTTTCTCCAGTTTACCGTACGAAGGATGAACCATGGCTCCTGCCAGGGTCAGCATTGAAGGCTGACGAGAGGACACCAGCCGATTCTTTTGGAGGTCGAAGGTGTTGCCTACAACGAGGCCTATCCGACGCAGGACTTCTTTGTCGTTACCAAAGTCTACAGTAACTAATTTGACTAGGTTGCTCTCGAGGAAGTCCTTAAAATCCTGGCACTCAACGTCGGCATGGCATATCTGGTAGACCAAGCATAAGTCATGCACACAAACCTAGATCATGGCAGGCTTCTTCCTCTCTTCGTCCTTTAGATCCTTCTCTCGTCCCATGACTGTGGTGTACTCAACATCTAGCCCGGCAACCCACTCATCATCTGAGTCTTCGAACATGCGTCTGAAGCGAGAAAGGCATCCTTTCACCGTCGCGGAAGAACGGGTGTAGATGACGTCGAACTCATCGCCGGTGATGGTTCTAACCTTGTACTCACCGCCGATCGGGGAGATTTGGGACGCCATGGATTTGGGAGGAGGGTTAGGATTAGTGGAACTGCCGTAATGTGAATGGATGGGACGACTAGGAGCGAACCGCCGTAGTATTAAAGGACGTGCGGGGACGAGTAGGAGCGAACTGCAGGCGTGCGAACGGCAGGGTAGTGGCTTTCCATTCTCCCATGATACGGGCTTCCGAGAGCCCTTGGATCGGAGATCGAACGGTTGCATGGCGTGATTCTAGACCAATGGGTGAATATCCTATCCTGGAGGGTTATTCTGCAAATTTTCAGCAACTTAGCATGCGACCGTTTGATCTCAGATCCAAGGGCTGCCAGCAGCCCATATCATGGTCGCGCCTACCACGACCGTTGCATCGATCGCGCGGTCGCGCCCTTGGAGATTTAACACGGTGCGTTAGGCTATCTGATGTTGGCATGTCATACATAGTCATCACTTAGTCACTCATACTACAACAAGGTTGGCTATAAGGTTGGCTATAAGTGTATTTTTTTACTCCTCTCTATCTCTTTCTTCGTACTCCCTCCCATAATATAAGAACGTTTTTGACACTAGTGTAGTGCCAAAAACGTTCTTATATTATGGGACACTGGGAGTACTAGTATTTATTGCATTTGCCAAGGAGTGACCTCTTCCAATGAAATGGTGTTGCTAAGTTTGCTTCATTTAATTAGCCATAGACTCAAAATTGTCTTTTCACGTAGGTACACGCGCTTAGCACCATTTCTTCCTTTGGTCACCAAACTAGTCTCTCTCTTCTTGATTAACTTGCCACATCAGACTTTATGCATATGTGGCAAGCTTAAGCACATGTAGGAGCAAGTAAGGTGCCCGTCCGTTGCACGGAAGAGTGAAATGCATTGATCTGGGTGTTGTTTATTTTGACAAAGGATGTGGGGTCATCTCATGTGTAACAGGTATCGATAGGTTTCTTCGGATATTATTTCATCTCTAGAGCTCAGAAACATCCGGGTGAAATAGATAAAAAAGTATCTTTTGCAAACAAAAGCGTTCAACTGTTCAACCTGCATCCAAAACTTGTGAAGAAATAACTCTTATTGTGCTTTGCGGGAAATGGTTCATCATAAGTCTTTCACCGGTATTGTAGTAAAAATTCATACATGGAAGATTCTAGACTAAACCATAAATGGATACACTTTTATTCATGCGCGATACTCCAATAGAGCAAGATCATGCATGGAAGTCTCCACATGCTTAGACAGCGGATTACATTGAGCGAAGACTAATGATCAACATTTAACTTAGTAATGCATATGTCCAGGTGAACCTCCTTGGAGTCCCCATGCACATTGTTGGGGGTCAAATAATACCATGCGTCTTCCATGTCCACATCGGCGGGAAGGTCCCAGCTCGGCAGAGTCCAAGTCAGCTTGACGTAGCCAGTGTCGCCGCCCACGGACCTCCGAGGGGTAGTAATAGTGAGCACGCACCCGTACATCGGTCTTGTGTCAGTGTCAGCGTTAGCGGCATCGCCCATGACACACACTACAGAGATGTGGCGGCGGCCTGCGCGGGCCTCGCCGGTGGCCACGATCAAGAGGAAGACGCTGTCGTCCTCCTCCGAGACTAGCAGGCGGCGCTGATCCTCCAGCGACTCCGGCACGGTGAACGGGTAGCACATCTCGTACTTGATGTTCTTCGCTAAGGGCCAGTAGTGATCGCCGCACGCCTGCGTCAGGTGATGCACGATGTCCGCCAGCGAGCCCCAAAACGGCACCGGGCACTCATAGCAGTAGACGAAGGGCTCCTTGGAGGCATCGACCAGGCCGTCCATGAAACGGGAGTGGCTGTAGGGGACGTTCCGCCAGTTGAATATATGAGCAAGTTACTACGAGATTTACTACAAAATAAATCATGACGGCTATAACAGAGATTAAACTAATCATGCGGACTAGCATAGTAGATGAACAGATCGAGTCTAGGACACAGACTAGAAACATGAATTCTACCACGATTTCGAACAGGAAGGACAGAAACACATATGGTGCAACGGGAGCAGCACCATTGGCGTTGAGGTTGTCGCCCATGTCGTTGAGGAAGAGGTTGCCGAGGTCGGGGAAGAAGTCATCGTCGGTGAAGTCGTGGCTGCTAGCAGTCGCGAGAGTGCGCTCCCCAAATGTCAACAGCCCCCGCCGAATGGAGCGCAGGAGGGAGTGGCTGTGGGGGGACGCTGATGCCGCCGAATGGAGCGCATGAGTAGCCCACGAAGCAATAGACGGTGCTCCTCCCTAGTCTCTATTCTTATCTCTATCTCTACTACTCTTCTTTGTTTTTTATAATATACTAGTTGTAGTTGTCAAATCGAATAGTACTGCACCGTCCACTGCATGCCCGGCTGAACACGCCTCCTCGCCTCCATTAAACCCGCATGCAAACCGAGAAACCTACTCCGGCCCGCGGGAGGAAATTTGCCGGTTGCAGCGGGACGGTTATTCTGCAAATTTTCAGCAACTTAGCATGCGACCGCTTGATCTCAGATCCAAGGGCTGCCAAGCACCCGTATCATGGTCGCACCTACCACTTAACGTCGCGTCGACGCGCTGTCGCGCCTTTGAGATTTAACATGGTGCGTTAGGCTATCTGATGTTGGCATGTCATACATAGTCATCACTTAGTCACTCGTACTACAACAAGGTTAGCTATAAGGTTAGTCATCACTTAGGAGAAAATTTTACTCTCTTCAACAAGGAGATAATGGCAAGTCAAATCACGGGCCCCACCTGTCCAGCAATAACTTCATTTGTCAAATCACACAGCCCCACGTTTGCAGCAGCCTACTCCCTCGTCTTCTCGCGTCTCTGTCGAACCGACTAGGCGGAACTGTCCCGCCGCCTACCGGGTAGGAAAAGCCCCGCACTCGACTTTTAAATAGTATACAGTATACTAATTTTGTATCCATGGATTGCGCCCGCGCCATGGAGCAAAGCGTCTAGAAAATGGCGACACACATGTACGGAGTATACAGCACGCCCGTCGCGTTCGCGTCGCACCCCATACGGTCGGTCGGTCTGGCACGCTGCTCTTCGAATGGAACGCGTGTCATATTGCGTTCACACACACATGTGGGACGGTGATTGAGAACCGACCATAGGCACACTCCCCGGCCCCGCAAGTCGGGTGACTTAATAGAAGAGGGAGACGAGCGATAGTACTAGAGAAGTGTTGTACTACGTTGGTGCCTGGACGATCCCTGCAAGACACGGAAGATCAGTTCGTCCATGCATGTGACCAGACTCCAGCAGACACGCCTGGATTGGCTATCGTCTACATATCGTGCAGGCTGTGTTGTACATGGCTGTAGTTGTGGTGAGAAATCTAAAAAAAGGTTTCTTGTCATCTCGCAAAATTATGTGTCATGTGCTTCGGATCACTGCGAGGGTTAAACAGCGACAACTGAGTTGGGCTAGTCATTGGGGGCGCATGCACAAATAGTGACTACTCGGCTGCCATCTAGGTCAAGCCGGCTATGTTAATTAGGACATCTATCGACGGACCCCTTTTCTACGAGTTTATCTTTAATTTGAGCTTTGTTCCTCGTCTAGTTTGTCCGTCGGGATTCATGTTGTCTCCTTTGGGCAGTGAGGTTATGATTTCTTGTCATGTGGCATTTTTTCGTGTTATATGTTATAATCCGGCGCTTCAGATCAAAATGACGACAACTGCGCCTCCGGGCCACGTGCATGAAGACTTCTCGACAGTCATTGACGAGGTCAAGCCGGCTCCGGTAGACAAAAGAAAACTAAGTACTACTCCACTATATAGGCAGGAGCCTCGCGCTTGCTTGCTAGTGTTGCTCTCTTCACCTTGTCTCGGCCTCTCCAGATCTAAACACGACAGCGGTGGCCACACTCTCTCTCTCTCTTGCGCCACCACTGATCACAGATCCAGCCGGATCCTCTCCACCGGGGAAGGTGAGAAGGTGCAACGTTCACGCGGTCGTCCTCGGCGACGGCTCTTACCCACTGCTGGGCGCGGCCCGATCAGCCTGCCTTGCCATTCTCTCCCAAGCACCGCTGGCGAGGGAGGGCCTCCGACCCCTTCTTCCTCGTTGCCGTAGTGTGGGCAGATCCGCCTCCGCCGCCCACCTAGCGACATCCGGCGACCATCGGTATAACTTCCTTGAAACCGCCTTGCTCTACTTCCCGAGCTCCTGACGTTGCTGCATTTGTAACTTTTACTATTTCTCAAGCCCCCTCGTAGATAGGATCGATCGGCTGTTCCAAAACCACCTAATTTTTTTACGTTTAAGAGGTAAAACTAGTTCATGCACTCGAATCTAGTACTACTTGGTTCAAACAAGGAAGAAAGGGGTGGGGTGTGGGGAGGATTTGTTACCTGAATCTAGGACTTGGTCGAAAGAGGAAATAATGGGGGCGAAAAGTAGCAGAGACTGGCTATCCAACTGGTCTCTAGGTCTAATAGGGAAATAAAGGGAAACGCAGTACAAACTCAATATAAACCCGATCTATTGGTTGAAAAAGGAAAGAAAGTGGGGACTGGGGGACAAGTCAACAGAGTAAGTCCAGCACTAGATTTGCTAGCCTCACACAGTGGCCCTGTTTGGATACTCTAACACAGTTAAAGTTAGAGTTATTTTCTAACCCACTCTAACTCAAATAAGCACCTATCCACCGGGATAGTTGGGTTAGATGGAACTAACCCACTCTAACCCTACTGCTTAGATACTTTTGGGTTATTTAAGCCCCAACTAACCCAAACTAGCTCTAACCCCATGATCCAAACATGGCAAGATAAGGTGGCTATATCGAACAAAAATGGGACCAACCGGATATCCTGCTCGATGTTTGTTGCCCGAGCCATTCTTATGTAATGCCTTTGGTAAAATGTAGCAATCGTGACCGTTAAAAGTAAGGACACGTTAAACCAATGTTGTTTTCAATGTAATGCCTCCGAGAATATGAATCAATGGCACTTCTTTACATGTCCCGCTAAAATTTCCCATTAAGATAAGTTGGTTCTTTTCGTTAGAAATGCAACCGTCCTGGTCCGCCTACTCTCCCGTGCCCAAAGTAATGTCGATTTAACGGTTGTCATAGTTAATCCTAATGCCCACACTAATATCTAGCAATGCCTTTGCTTTAGAAATTGCTCTTGTCCTTGTAGGATTGCCATTCAGATAAGGAACATGCTTCTTTTCATTTGATGCATGTTTCATCACTTGTTAGTCACCCTCCTTTCCACCTTTTTGTGCAAACAGAGATATACATTTCACGCCGATCTTAGTTGAACTGCACAAATGATATCCAAATTATAGTTGAGCATTCCAAGAGCTTCACAACCAACCTTGATGTTGCTCAATTTTATCGCAACTAATGAAGAAGAAGCTCTCGGGTTTCGTTTTCGATGGAAATGGAACCGGGGCTGGAGCCCTTTTCTTAAAAAAATTTGAAGAAGAAGCTGCTAGCTCACGGGACATTGCTTCATTTTAGGTGAACTGCACCAAGGTCCCATGAATTGAATCATCCATGTTGGTGACTGAAAGAGCCAGCTTCAAAGATCCGATCTAAGCACCCCGGCCTCCATCCTTGCGGACGCACGGTACACCTCGCTTGCCACCTGCTCAACCCTAGTGTCACCGATAAAATGAAGTAATAATACAGTTAAAATAGAGCGAGTGTCATCTCTATCATTTCATTTCCAATGTAGATAAAGAAAGTGCTTCTCTTGGTTAAAGTATGTTTCATCAACTAGTCCCATTGTTAATGTTTAAGCATTTCGCAAACTGGGGTGCTTAATTTTAGTTGATATGTACAAAATAGAGATTTGAATGTCTCAAGGCGCCTCCTTGTACTATCTGCTGTACACCGATGTTCATCACCGCGGAAGGTGTATCTGGGAGACTTGGGACGATGTCGAGATGAGGCGCACCGTATGAGGCGTCGCAGGCCCATCTCGCCTCGCATGACATGGCATACTATGATACTATCGCAATATTTTCTTATTTATTTTGTGTGTTTCATCAACTAGTGCCACTATAATGTAATCACGCTTTTTCATTATCTGTGCAAACAGGGTTATTCAGCTGCATTTTGGTGGAACTGCACAAATGTATGTATGGAACCGCATATATGCAGAGTGCGAGGTGTGCCAAGTAAAATTACCGACACCAACCATGCTGCATGCACGATTGGCATCCACCACAACCAGTGGGATGTGTGGCGCTCTCGTGGACGGATCTTTCTCGGCAGCAAATCCTCTAACCAAATACTAGTAGCTTATATTGGCAGTTTTCTAGGGAGTACTCTTTTAGAAAGAAGCACCAATCTATTTTTCTTTATTTGTACACTGTGTCACAACTTTGACCCAAAGGTCCAGAGCTATTTTAGGGTGATTGGCGTAGTACTCGGAGACTGATTGTAAGCATGATTTTCATTAGTTGTCACACTGATTGTAAGCATGAGCAGGTGGAAGATTAGGTTAGTGCGAAGCTTACCTTAAACCCTACCGCCGCCGTTGAAACGAGGCGAGCGTCGAGGGAACCGTGGAGAACGTCGGGGAAGCGACGTCGCGCCATCCGGCCTCCTCTTGCGGTGGGAGAACGAATACTCCTGTGGCTCCGGCTGGCTCTGCACCCTCACGAACGGCACACCATACTCGATCGATTCGTTATCCTCTGGGTGCTCGACCTTCGACCTGTACGCCCACCACCTCCGCTTCGATCGTCGCCTCGGGCGAATCTGTCTCGCTCCATCGCCCATAGGAGATACTCGATGAACTCGGAGGATGCGGCATGGCGCCGCCGAGGAGTACATGTACATCGCCGCCCTCATCGCTGCCGTCTCGCTCTTTCGCATACATTGCCACATGGCCCGCACCATCCTCGAAATCTCCCACTCATTGTCAAACCAACTAAGGATCTCCTTCAACTGGCTAACTTTGCTGGTCGCCACCGGTGATCTGCCTGATTCTTGCATCCTCTCCATAGATGTCGATTCGAGTGGTCGGTGCTAGCTTTGGAAGATGGGAGGAGAGATGGTGGTCTTGCAATAGAGAAGAGGGAGAGGAGAGGAGGTGGTTTTGGAATGGAGATGATGGAGAGGAGAGGAGGTGGTTTTGCAATGGAGAGAAGATCAGAAGAGGGAGAGGCGAGACGGTGGTTTTGGAATGGAGATGATGGAGAGGAGAGGAGGTGGTTTTGCAATGGAGAAGATCAGAAGAAAGGAGGTGGTTTGCAATGGAGAAGATCAGAAGAGGGAGAGGCGAGACGGTGGTTTTGGAATGGAGATGATGGAGAGGAGAGGAGGTGGTTTTGCAATGGAGAAGATCAGAAGAGGGAGAGGCGAGATGGTGGTTTTGGAATGGAGATGATGGAGAGGAGAGGAGGTGGTTTTGCAATGGAGAAGAGGGAGAGGAGCATGCAGCAGCGATTTAGGATTGGGCGAGAGGGCCGGCGCGTTGTGACTGGATCAAAATCAAAATCAATTTACCCTTCAATTAAGAAAGCGACCCCACATTAACTAGTCTCCTTTTATTCGGGTCATAATTGACCATGATTTTTCACATAAAATATATGTTATCGTTGCAAAAATAATATAATTTGAAAGTACATTCAGATACAAACCAAACGATACAATTTTTGGTGACATGCATTCACATTTTGCTTGTCACATACAGTACGTGGTCAAACTTTGACCCAAAATACGCAAAACAACAAAAAATACTTCCAAGACCAGCGCCGCTCTTCCGCTCTTCTCCTCTTAAACCACCGCCGCTCCTCTCCTGTTCCAATCTAAATCCAACGCCGCTCCTCTCCTCTTCCATTTCAAAACCACCGCCCCTCCTCTCCTGTTCCAGTCCAAAACCAGCGTCGCTCCTCTCCCGTTCTAATCCAAAACCAGCGCTGCTCCTCTCCTCTTCCATTCAAAAACCACCACCGGCGAGTGAAGGTGCTGTGGAGAAGTAGATCGATGGAGGAGTACAACCGATACGTGAGGATCGCAGACGGCGACCCTGTGAAGCTAGCTAGGATGTTGGAGATACAGTCTTGGTTTGACAACAAGGACCAACTAGCGGCGACGGCGACATCCATGGCCAAATATCTGCAACAGAGCGAAAAGGCAGCGATACTCCGGAGGGAGTCGCGCGAGTACATAGAGCTGCTCCTCTGGGCCATGGAGCAAACAGATTCACCGAATCCGATCGTGAGGGAGCGGTGGTGGGAGTATCGATCCCAGATGGAGCATCCACCGAGATTGAAGGATCGAGCATCTCTGTGGTGCCGTTTGTGAGGTGTCCTGCCAGAGTGAGCGGTGGAGTCTTCGTCGACCGAACCCAACTGCAAGAGGAGAAAAGCAGTTGGTCCGACGACACTTCCCGCCATCGCCTCCCTCACCGCTCACATTGTCTCACGGGCGGCTGTCCGCCGAGGAATAGGAGGGCTGCCCCCCAGCCCAATAGTCGGGCAGGTTGTGAATTGTCAGGAGGAGCTTAGGGTTGTGAGTATTTTCAGGTTTTGAATTGTGGTTTGTGTTGTGTATTTTGAGAGTACTTTCAAATATGAATGTCTTTTGAATTTCAGATTTGCAGTATTGAGCATATGAAGAATTTTATGAATTCTAGAGGTCTGTTTTTAGCACTTCAAAAATGTAGTTTCATAGGAGTATAAAAGTGCAGACGAGATGAAACTGCAAGTTTCAGTTTCAGATAAGAAACTGCAAGTTCAGTTTCAGATAAGAAACTGCAACTTTCAGAGGCAGAGCATTTATATTAACACGGCCTTTTTAAACAGGGTTAACATCATGTTGGAAGTTTTATTCATGGTCGAAAATGGAACTACCAGCCAGTTAACATCATGCTGATCAACATTCATGCATAGCACATCTTCATATGATGCACAGTCAAAATGCCCTCACAATGTCGGGTGTGCGAAACACAGAGAAAACGAGGGACGAAGTTTTGGCAAGTGTTGGACGTGGTTTTGGGCTGCCCCGTCTAGGCTTCAATTTTTAACATGCGCAGCCCACGACCTCAGATGGGACGGCCTGTTTGTATTTTCTTAGGCCGTCATGTATCGACCGGCCTATGGACCTCCCATCCGAGGTTTTATTTTTGGCAGCCCAATTTATGTATTTTTTTGAAGAAAACGCAGAGGTCTGTTCTATTTTTCTATATAAGAATAGGAACGCCAGTACAACTTATGTTTCCTTCTAACTATATTATATATATTTAAATTATTTTATATGTTATTATATATTATTTTTATTGTCATCATATATTTAATGAGATACTTACATATGTAAGAAAACAATATCCCACATCTTATTAACTTATAAAAATAATTTCTTAACAAAATAAAATCCTGGATTGTTTTGGTACGAAAATCCTAGTGATTGTGTACAAAAGCTTGGTAAGATTTAAGGACTAATGAAATAATATCACTTATTATTTAAATATATTTATAACAAAATGCTCAGCCCTTTTTATTTTTTGATAACATTGCTGGCCCAACCCAACATTATAATTAGAATCAGCCCAGCAAAATCGTGTATCTAGATAAAGTGCAAATGGCCTGTAATTTTTTAGGAAATAAAATAAATAGGCCGCATGGACGCTACATTAATTGTTCACCCAGCCTAGCTAATGGCTGTAATTCAAAAAAGATCAAATTGACTGTAAATTCTACCGCAAAAAAAAAGACTGTAAATTCTGAAAAAATGGGTTGAATACGTGCCACATTTTTGGAGGCTGAAATGTGGGCCAATAGGTCGAAGCCAACGCAAGTCGTTGTCAATTTAGTCAACAAATAATTCTGACATGTTAGCCGTTGGATTTACATCCAACGGCCGGCATCCATCTTCAATCTCTCGTCTTCTTCCTCCAGCGCCGTCGGGACCACCTCCCGCCTCCTGTTGCTAGCAGCTCTGCTTAGCACGCTTCGCTATGAAGCGCTACTCCACCGTTGGCCAGGCCATCCCTCCACCCCTCCACACCTCCCGTTCTTCTCCACCGACTACCGAACCACACCGCACTAGAACCAGTTAACCCTCGTACACCTCTCCGTCTGCGATTCTACTCCCGTGTATTCCCATCTCCGCCTCGTTGTTGTCCGGGGCCTCGCCGTCGTCCACCACCTTGGATGCGCTCGGCGCGGCATGGTCAACATGGTCAACGAACGACACCATCGGAAGTAGACTGTGCGTGGAGAGGCTGACAGCTGGGTCCACGGCCGCACACAAGGAAATGCCTCCTTATTACGCGCAAAATAATGATTCCTCCACCTGACATCTGGGACCCACCGGAAGGGCCTCTGTATTTCACGAAAAAAATGTGCCCCCCGCTGACTTGTCGGACCCACCAGCTATCTTCGCACGCAAGGAAGTGTCTCCTTATTACGCACAAAAAAAATGAATACTCCCCCTGCCAGCTGGAACCTAGCATACTGGGAGGCTGACTTGTGGGTCTACCAAGTTGACGGGGACGGAGGGCTTTCTCAACTTAGTCAATATGAACGATTCTAGCTCCTGTTACCGTACGATGTTCATCCAACGGTTGTAGCACTTCTTCAACCTCTGGTCTTCTTGCTCCAGCCGCCCAAACCAGCGCCAGTCGTGCCGCGTGCTCCTGCCTCCCGTGGCGGCGGTGATGCCGAGGAGGCCTCACCGCCCTACTACTCCCACCGCTGGCCAGGCCATCCCTCTACTCACCCACACCCCGGTTATTCTGCGGCGGCAAGAGCAGCAACGATGAACCTCGTACTCCTCTTCGTGGGCATCCGCCTGCGTCTTCCCGGCTCCGAGTCGTCCCCTTCCTAGGCCTCGCCATCGTCCACTGCCGTGGTGCTCTCAGTGCGGCGTGGTCAACGTGGTCAAGGAACGACTTCCATGGACGTGGATTGTACGTGGAGAGGCTGACAGCTGGGTCCATGGCCGCAGCAAGGAAGTGCCTCCTTATTACGCGGAAAATAATGATTCCTCCACCTGACAGCGGGGACCCACCGGACGGGCCACCGTATTTCGCAAAAAAAGTTTCCCCTCACTGCTGGGACCCACCAGCCATCTTCGCACGCAACGAAGTGCGTCCGCAAAAAACATTCGCTTCGATTGCTGGGACCCACCAGCTACATCTTCGCATGCAAGGAAGTGCGTCCGGGCAAAAAAACGATTCGCCTTCGATTGCTGGGACCCACCAGCTTCATCTTCGCACGCAAAGGAAGTGCGTCGGGCAAAAAACGATTCGCCCTCGATTGCTGGGACCCACCAGCTACATTTTCGCACGCAAGGAACTGCCTGACAGTCGGAACCCACCTGGTCGAAGTGTACGTAGCGTTGTCATTCTGGTCGCGAATGTGTACGTACATATATATTGGTGGATGTAGAGGCGCGCACGTGTCGTAGTAGAGGCGCGCACATAGCATGTACACATACGTACAGCGGCGAGGGTGCAAGAAAGAAAATACGGCCACG
The DNA here is from genome assembly GCA_021605205.1 of Aegilops longissima. Taxonomy (NCBI): domain Eukaryota; kingdom Viridiplantae; phylum Streptophyta; class Magnoliopsida; order Poales; family Poaceae; genus Aegilops; species Aegilops longissima. The sequence continues at coordinate 529,052,982 of CM038681.1, read as the reverse complement.
TACGTACACACGGGCAGGGTCTCGAACGCCTACTCGCGCATACGTACATGGCTGGGTCGGAACGGAGAAACAGCGTCGTCGTCGTGTTCATGGGGAGACAACGGAATACAGCGTGTTCATCGGGAGGCAACGGAATGCGTCGTGTTCATTGGGAGGCAACGAAATGCATGGGAGCCAACCGGCTGGGTCGGAACGGAATGCGTGGTCGTGTTCATCGGGAGGGCTTGGATGGAACAGGCGATGGAAACAAGGCCTGGCGTAGCGCACAACGGAGGAAACAGACCTCCTACGGTTGAAACGGGGGTCCTGTTGATCGGGAGGGGTGTGGCGTACCGCAAAACGGAGGAAACAGACCTCCTACGGTCGAAACGGGGGTCCTGTTGATTGGGAGGGGTGTGGCGTACCGCAAAACGGAGGAAACGGACTTGTGTTGGAGCGCTACGGTCGAAACGGGGTCCTGTTCATCGGGAGGGTGTGGCGCATCGCAAAACGGACTCCACAAGATACCGCTCATCTCCACCGTCGACCTCCTCCGGCCTCCACGGGCTCCTGCTCATCCAGCCTCCACCGCGCTTACTCCACCGGCCTCTTGCTCAACCACCCCTCCACGGCCACCCCTCCATCGCTCTCTGTTCATCCAGCCCTCCACACCACGGGTCCTGTTCAACCACCCTCCACGGCCACCCTCCACCGCTCTCTGCTCATCCAGCCCTCCACACCACGGGTCCTGTTCATCCAGAGGCAACGCCACCAATCACTCGCTCATCCAACCCCCCGCAACGCCACTTGTTCATCCAATCAATCGGCTTGATTAGCGCAGCAGCGGCGAATCGCCCATCGGGTTGATTAACAGCCATCGATCGATCGCTCGGGTTCGAAGAGCGTAGTCTGCGAGGCAATCGCCGAGTTCGATTAGAGCCCAACGCCTCGCTTCGGGTTCGATTAGAGCCAATACCTCGCACACACGCCACAGACGTCACGAGAGAAAGCGCGATCGCTTCGTCCCCGACCTCCCACCGTAACCGCAACTCCCTGAAATTTTCCTCCCCTCGCTTCTACCACGGTTTTTCCGTCATGGACGGCCCAAAAATGTCATGCAGCTGCGTCTTCGCCCGCCCAGACGAAAAGCCCATTTTTGTCATGATTTTTGTCATAGAAGTAGGAGCCCACCACATCTATGATGATACCGGTTTTGTCACAATTATCGTCATAGAAGTGTCATATGTATGATGAAAAAAATTCGTTCGGCCCAAAATGTCATGGATGTGTCTTTTTTTTGTAGTGCTCCTTGCTTGCGAGTACTTTGAATGAGTACTCACGGTTGCTTTTCTCCCTCTTTTCCCCCTTTCCATTCTACCTGGTTGTAGCAACCAGATGTTGGAGCCAGAGCTTGGCCTTGCCGATTCGGCGACTCCTACTACACCGGAGGTGCCTACTACTACGTGCAGGTCGCTGACGACGACCAGGAGTAGTTTAGGAGGATACCAGGCAGGAGGCCTGCGCCTCTTTCGATATGTATCCTAGTTTGTGCTAGCCATCTTATGGCAACTTATTTAACTTATGTCTGTACTCAGATATTGTTGCTTCCGCTGACTCGTCTATGATCGAGCACATGTACTCGAGCCCTCGAGGCCCCTGGCTTGTATTATGATTCTTGTATGACTTCTTTATGTATTTAGAGTTGTGTTGTGATATCTTCATGTGAGTCTCTGATCTTGATCGTACACGTTTGCGTGTATGATTAGTGTACAATTGAATCAGGGGCGTCACAAGTTGGTATCAGAGCCGACTGCCTGTAGGAATCCCCCTTCCACACTCTTTGGCTGAAGTTGAGTCTAGTCATTGCAAAACTTTTACTAACATGGTTGTGCGGCTTACGGGCCCATGTGGCCATTGGGTGGTAGTAGGATCTTTTATTCCTCGTCTATACTCTGGGACTCTTATCTCTCTTCTACTCGGGATAAATGGTTTTACTAACTCTAACTCTAGGTTCTCATAACTAATTCCTTCCGGAGAGCCACTCGATACAGATGATCGCTTGATGCAATAGAAGATTCTGAAGTAACTCTCTGACGTTCCCTCGATACTTTGTTCCATCGCTTTTGCAATTCCCTTCCATCGATAAACCCCTATGGATGACCACATACATTTTTCATTCATACAATCATCCCCCGATGATCTTCTTATTTCCAGATACCCCGAAATACTCTCTATTTTTCCGAGAATACTTGGTGCCTACCGACTTGTAGTTCTTTGTCACGTGAATACCCCTACGGATAAATCCTCGCACTTGTCGAGTATCCGCTCATCCTTAGTTGTTCATGTGTTTTACAAAAGTCTTCAAAATACCATTCGATCTTTCAAAAATCCTCAGGAGCCTTTTGCTCTTGTAATTCTTGCTTACTTGCATTACGGATAATCCCATAAGTCTAGTAATCTTATTGACATCCTTTGTCATTATCATTTTGAGTCCGTTGATTCAATATGTTGTGGTTTCTTGCAATCCTCAACCGAATCATAGAATTCACCCTTCCAGCTCAGACATCATTTTAAACATGAGATGGATCTCGACCAATCAAATTGCCATCGATTGCACCCCTAAGCCTACTCAACTTACCCATCCTTAATCAGAGTGTTTGCTCCTGATCCCTTCATTTGGAAATCATAATTCCTTTGCATTAAGCCTTGAGTCAGTTATTTCTATAATCTGATGCCTTGGCATACCTTCTTCCTATGATTGAGTACCAGTACTCACATCAGCCCCGTTGTGGATCGCCATACCCATTGTCGGGTTATTATTCGACACTGTCCTTCACAACCAAAATTCTTGTGAGTTCTTTACCTGATACATAATGCCTTTGGTAAATTGTATCATCTACTTTTGTCAACCGTGCTCTACTTTTGAGCTTGTGTTATTTACTCCCGAAGTTCATGGTATATGTTCTAAGAATCCCCGATGGGTTGAATCTATGCCTTCCTTAATCTATGTGAGCCCAGAAGATTTCACGGGTCAAACTCATCTGGTATTTCACCAGGTAAAACTTTCAACACTAATGCCATTATCGAAATGAGAAGTGAATGTAAGGTTGTGCTTTGGAGAAGTGGGAGTCGACCTTGAACTTTGTGTTCATGCCCATGGACCCGTTGTGGAATTTATCATGGAAGCTTCTTGTATTAATAATGGTCCCCTTGTTATAAGTTCATCTTGTATCTATGTTGGTCCTTTGCAACCATGGTTCCAACCATGATTGATCATCTTTGATCCTTTTCTCGGACAAGTTGAAGTACTTGCCTTCTGCAGGTCAATACGCCTGCCCAACCTCTATTTTGGTCTACCTTCGAGTATTACCCCCTGGTATCTCGAGGATATCAACCCATTACACTACATCTTATGAATTTCTGATGAAGTAGTACCTTTCCCTGCCATAGTCACTCCACGGGTTCTGGGTTGTCGTCAACTGAGAACACCGATTTTTGAATCAAATCATCACTGTGATTCAGTACTTCCTATACTTTGTTGTTAAGAAGTTTAATACTATCACGTCATTCCTAGCCTGATCGGCTACATCATTATCGTGCTAATTTTAACTGTGCTACCTGGTCCTTCTTCCCGGAGCACAATTTTCGACGATGAGCTAAGCTTACGTCGACCTTCCTCGTCATATCATTTTGCCTTGAACAACAAGCTAGATTCCAAGTTTGTGACGTACCCGTGGCTCCAATAACCTTTCGCTTCATCATTCCCTTGACTTGATGTCATCGCCGATCGATTACACCTTCATGAAATCTCTTGACAATTGTGCCGTGATCATCATCAACATTTTGAGCTCTTCCAGGATATCAATTGAATTCATGATGAGAAATACCATCTTTGCCCTCGATGATTTGTGTTATCATCGACCACTTTATTGCCTTCCGTTCAACACAAACTTGTTCATGTTTTGTGTATACATTGAGATCCTTGCTATCCAGCATTTGTTCTCCATTACCTTGAGGTATTACCATCTTTTATGTCAAGAATGTTGTGGGGATTTCAACACCTCTTTAATAATTCTTGATACAAGTGATACCTCTTGCCATCTCCGTTCGTTTTCTTGGTCCCCGTGTTGTTTCTAACCGGAATACCGGCAATTGAACTTTGATGTGTGAATTCGAAACTTCTAGCAACCCTATTGCTTTGAAGTGAATGGTCGATAGTTTCATTCTAATTCTTTTGTTCATTAAGTCACCATTCTAATAGTGATCATGCAACCCTGCCCATATTGTCGGTCCACCTTTCAACCAATGTTTAACTGTGTATGTTTTCCTCGAGCATACATCATTATATCATTTGATCTGACTAATGTTATCTCCTTGTTCACATAATTGTGGAAACCCATCTTTTGGAAGTCTCGATGAATTGTCGCTGAGTTTAACTACCTCCTTAACCCTTCATTGGTTTAATGATGAGCTTTTTTTTTGGAACTCGCTTCCATAGTCAATTTCCTGATAATCTTACAATATCGTCTCGTCAATTTGTTTTGCACCTTTTCTTCTCAAGCATCCTGAGTCTGAGGTATCCTAACACCGATCAGATCTGAATCTCGGTCAGATATGATGGTTGGAACATTTTACCAAGAGTTATAACACTGGTCTTTTATGACCCGGTAAGGTGATGGCATGCCCAGCACACCTGGCCGGATGACCTGCTGTTATAGTTTCCTTATTAGCAAGGTTATCGATTCTTCCATGAGGAAATTGTAAGACTTATTCTACAAGTTGTTCCTGATGGATCCTTCCTGTATCCAAAGTCCGGCCTTTGCTTGAAGGCCATGTCAATGCTATCTCGAAGCATCCCTGTGGTAATCCGATTTTCAATAAGAGCATTTGAAGCACAATGCTAAATGTTTCTTGATCAATTATCCAAACTTTGTTGTATGGCTAATGTCATGAAATTTCTCTCCCTTTTCCTGAAGGGTTTTCTACTTTATATCCTACCATGGATATCATGCTCTGCTTGTCCTTGGGAAGGGTATACCCCTGGTATATGTGTCAAACACATTTTTCTTTCCATTGTTCTGATTAAATCTGATAGACATTTTTCCATTTCCATTGGTTTGTTTAAACCCTTTCTATGATCTATATGATATAAGCAGTAATAATTCCCTGCTTGTGCAAACATCTCGGTGTACAATTCTGTCAGCAAGACCCTGTTACTATTGTTGATGACATTCCGGTAGCCACCGATGGATGAGAACTTTGCCTATTGGTCCGCCTTGTTCAACGAGCAAGAAAATTGTTCTCTTCGTCCCTCCCCCTTGGTACCAACGATGCTGCCAACATAACTAACTGGTTATTCTCTAACATGCCTTGCTTACAGGATCGTGCAAGACGTCACCCCTCTTCCTGCTTTTTACCCACATGGTGGGCCCATAACCCACAGTTCCACAGGATCGAAACCTGACTCTCCTGTACACCCCCTGTTCGCAAGGTTGTTCCTCGTGCGTGGACTCGTATGTAATTCACGGACCACCTTCCTAGTGATCTATTTTGGTAACACACGCAATACTTATTCCCGATTGCTTTGAGCCCCTTTCACGCCCTGTTTCAGGCATCGGATGGTTGCCTGCTCGCTCGAAACTTCCCATGAAACCTCATTACTTTGCTCTCGATATTTTCTGAAGTTTCAATTCAAGAGTTACTTTCTGCTACCTTCCCCGATGTTATCGACCAGATAGTCAACCTTGTAGAGATTCGTTCTCCCGGAATGCCCCCCTTATTCTTTCGTAAGTACGATGGAACCCCCGAAGAAAGCATGCCGACTTCATCTTGATGACTTGAAGCAGAAAAATGAAGACATCAATATAATGGATCGACCACTTCGAGAAGAGCAACCAAGACCGAGAAGATTCGTTAGAATTTCGTAACCAGACCTTTTCCCCCGTTTTCCACCTCTTAAATCTCGGGACGAGATTTCTTGTAGTGGAGGAGAATTGTGACGCCCGGATAATTAAGCTACAGTAATCCCATGTTAACGATGCCACGTCACCTCTATTACTGTTGCTAAATCTCGCGTAGTTCAAAATCGATTCAAATTCAAATTTGAAATTAAGTCAAACGATAAAAGTTTTCAAATGCTAAAACAAAAATGTTCTAAATGTGTCGGTTAAATCATAGAAAATTGTGGCGGCGAAACCAAACTTTGGCGAGGTTTTTAAAGTCTCTAAAATAATTAAAACAGTAGGTAACACAATTAAGTAAATACCTTTTTTTAGTTAATATAATATTTAACTAATTTAATTTGGCACTAAACTTTCTATAGAACTAGTCTAACTTGATACGCTAATCTAGGTGCTAAAGATGTGTTTTACAAAACTAAAATAATTAGAATCTAAAATATAAACAGTAAAACAAAATAAATAAAAAGAAAACAAGAATACAAAAACAGAAAAAAGAAGAAGGAGTAAACCCCTCCCCGCTGGGCCGTGGCCCAGCTGGCCTCCAGGCCGCCCGACCGGCCCACCTGGCCCAACCGGCCGCGCCCCACCCCACTCCCTTATCCTCTCCCCCACTCCCCCGAACCCTAGCCCACTCCCCACTTGCCCCACGTCTGCCTCTCGCTCCCCACCCCCCACTTCCCCTCGATTGGATCTGGATTGGGAGGAGGCGAATCCCCTCGCCCCTCCACCCCAACGCCGAAGCCGGCGCCCGGAGCTTCCTTGCTGGACCACCTCAACGGCCTGCTTCCTCTCTGTCACGTCGTCTCCGACCTCTTCCCCGAACACCGCTGCCCGAACCCCTACCGGCCCCGTGAGCACGCGCCCGATCCTCCTCTCTTCCTCCCGTGCAGCGCCAACCTGTGCTGCATCGCACCCCTCCCCGCGGTGAGAGCCTCGTGCCCCGCCGCCGTCCTACCACGTGCCCGCCCACGCTGGGTCAGGCCCGCCGCTGCGGGCTCCGGCCGCCTGCAGGCCTCACCCGCCTCGTCTGAAGGCCAAGACGCTGGCTACACACCGGCCATCGCCGACCCCAAGCTACACCGCCATGGCCTCGCGCGCCCCGGCCTTCCTCCCTCGTCGCGGCCCGCGCCTCGCTTCGTCACGCCCTGCCCCCTTCCCTGCCGCTCTGCTGCTGCCACTGCTCACTACCTTGCCGAGACCCCGCCGATGCCCTGGCCAATCCCCCGCTCGCTGCTCCTCCCGCGGCTACGGCTCCGCCGCCCCGGCGCGCCCACTACAGCCTCGGCATCCTCCTCCGCCTGGGCCAGACTCACCGCCGATCATGGCCTCCTGACCGCCCTTGCCTCACTCCACCTCGCGGGCCTCGCCTCCCGGGTTCAGGCGCCGCCCGCTTCGGTCTTGGGGCTGGATCGGCGGGTGCCGCTGGTGGCGCCCGGCGCCAACACCCACCTGCTGCGCCCATTCCGGCTGCCACAGGCCAGAATCTCACATACCGCTAAGGCCCCTATGGGCCATGACCAGTGGGTCCTGCCCCCTTGTGTCAATGATAGATGGGGCACACGCCCCAGAATGTTTTTTTAAGAATAATATATATATATATATATATATATCAATTAATTAATTAACTAAATAATTAACTTAATTAATTTTGTTTAAATTAACTAATTAGATAATTAACCTAATTAACTTTGTCTAATTAAACTGCTAACTAAACAGTCTATGACCAGTGGGACCCACACGTCAGCAACCCAGTCAACACCTCTGTTGACTGCTGATGTCATGATGATGTCAGCATGCACCTCGTTATGTTTTGTGATGCTTTGTTTGCTCCGTATTTACTGTTTCTTCCCCCCTCTTCTTCTCTGGTAGATCCTGAGACCGTTGTTGATGCCACTTAGTATGACTACGGTGTTGACGACCCCTTCTTGCCAGAGCAACCAAGCAACCCCCCCCCCCCTTGATCACCAGATACCACCTATTCCTTCTCTATACTGCTTGCATTAGAGTAGTGTAGCATGTTACTGCTTTCGGTTAATCCTATTCTGATGCATAGCCTATCATTGTTGCTACAGTTGTTACCCTTACCTCCTATCCTACTTCTTAGTATAGGATGCTAGTGTTCCATCGGTGGCCCTACACTCTTGTTCGCCCCGCCATGCTATACTATCGGGCCGTGATCACTTGGGAGGTGATCACGGGCATATGCTATATACTTTATATCGTTACATTACTTATGATACTGTAGGAGATGGGGCTGAAGGGCAGGTGGCTCCATCCTAGTAGAGGTGGGCCCGGGTTCCCACGGCCCCCGATCGTTACTTTGTGGCGGAGCGACATGGCAGGTTGAGACCACCTAGAGAGAGGTGGGTCTGCCTGGTCGGCGTTCATGTTACTTCAAAATAACACGCTTAACGAGATCTTGGTATTTGATCTCGAGTCCGCCACCGCCTATACGCACTAACCAACTACGCGGGAAGAGTTATGGGCACTCGATGTCGTGGTATCACCAAGCCTTCGTGACGCGGCGATCGAGCGGCGCTACCGGATTGGACCGAACGCCTACTAGGCTAGGTCTGCGGCCGCGATACGCAACGCAGGTGTGCAATGGGCGATGGGCCCGCACCTCGCGCCATAGGATTTAGACCGGCGTGCTGACCTCTCTGTTGTGCCTAGGTAGGGCTGCAACGTGTTGATCTTCTGCGGTCGAGCATGACCCAGAAAAGTGTGCCCGGCTAAATGGGATCGAGCGTGTTGGGTTATGTGGTGCACCCCTGCAGGGAAGTTTATCTATTCAATAGTCGTGATCTTGTAATGTGGGACGACTTGGAGTTGTACCTTGACCTTATGACAACTAGAACCAGATACTTAATAAAACACACCCTTCCAAGTGCGGATATAACCCGGTGATCGCTCTCTAACAGGGCGACGAGGAGGGGATCGCCGGGTAGGATTATGCTATGTGATGTTACTTGGTGAACTAACCATCTACTCTCTTCTACATGCTGCAAGATGGAGGTGGCTGTGCGTAGTCTTGACGTGATTAGCTATCCCCTCTTATTCGGCATTCTGCAGCTCACCCACCGATATGACCCTTTACACATATACCCATGCATGTGTAGTGTAGCTCCTTGCTTGCGAGTACTTTGGATGAGTACTCACGGTTGCTTTTCTCCCTCTTTTCCCCCTTTCCATTCTACCTGGTTGTCGCAACCAGATGCTGGAGCCCAGGAGCTTGACGTCGTCGTCGACGACGACTCATACTACACCGAAGGTGCCTACTACTACGTGCAGGCCACTGACGACGACCAAGAGTAGTTTAGGAGGATCCCAGGCAGGAGGCCTGCGCCTCTTTCGATCTGTATCCCAGTTTGTGCTAGCCATCTTATGGCAACTTGTTTAACTTATGTCTGTACTCAGATATTGTTGCTTCTGCTGACTCGTCTATGATCGAGCACATGTACTCGAGCCCTCGAGGCCCCTGGCTTGTATTATGATGCGTGTATGACTAATTTATGTATTTAGAGTTGTGTTGTGATATCTTCCCATGAGTCCCTGATCTTGATCGTACACGTTTTCATGTATGGTTAGTGTACGATTGAATCGGGGGTGTCACAAGAAGATAGCTTTTGTCCCATTATTTTCGTAGACCCTTCTTGAACACCGTTAATGCTACGATAGACTGCGAAAAGGATGTCGTTACTATTGGCTTGGGTGATATGTCTCATGAGTTTAATTTCTCTAAATTTAGTAGACAACACCGTGAAGAGGAATTGCCTAGTAAGGATGAAATTATTGGTCTTGCTTCTATTGCCGTACCTCCTAGTGATCCTTTAGAACAATATTTGCTAGTCCATGAAAATGATATGTTTATGAATGAAAGAAGGGAAATAGATGAAGTATTATTTAAACGGGAACCTATCCTGAAACACAATTTGCCTGTTGAAATCCTAGGGGATCCTCCTCCACCCAAGGGTGATCCCGTGTTTGAGCTTAAACCGTTGCTTGATACTCTTAAATATGCTTATCTTGATGAGAAAAAGATATATCCTGTTATTATTAGTGCTAACCTTTCAGAGCATGAAGAAGAGAGATTATTGAAAACTCTGAAGAAGCACCGCGCTGCTATGGGATATACTCTTGATGATCTTAAGGGCATTAGTCCCACTCTATGTCAACACAAAATAAATTTGGAGAAAGATGCCAAACCAGATCATGATCATCAACGACGGCTGAATCCTAAGATGAAAGAAGTGGTAAGAAAGGAAATACTAAAGCTCCTTGAGGTAGGTATAATTTATCCCGTTGCTGATAGTCAGTGGGTAAGTCTTGTCCATTGTGTCCCTAAGAAGGGAGGTATTACTGTCGTTCCTAATGATAAAGATGAATTGATTCCGCAAAGAATTATTACAGGTTATAGGATGGTAATTGATTTCCGCAAATTAAATAAGGCTACTAAAAAAGATCATTACCTGTTGCCTTTTATCGATCAAATGCTAGAAAGATTATCCAAACATACACACTTTGCTTTCTAGATGGTTATTCTGGTTTATCTCAAATACTGTGTCAGCCGATGATCAATCAAAGACCACTTTTACTTGCCCTTTTGGTACTTTTGCTCATAGACGTAGCCTTTTGGTTTATGTAATGCACCTGCTACTTTCCAAAGATGCATGATGGCCATATTCTCTGACTTTTGTGAAAAGATTTGTGAGGTCTTCATGGATGATTTTTCCGTTTATGGATCCTCTTTTGATGATTGCTTGAGAAACCTTGATCGAGTTTTGCAGAGATGTGAAGAAACTAATCTTCTCTTGAATTGGGAAAAGTGCCACTTTATGGTTAATGAAGGTATTGTCTTGGGGTATAAAGTTTCTGAAAGAGGTATTGAGGTTGATAAAGCCAAGGTTGATGCCATTGAAAAGATGCCATGTCCCTAGGACATCAAAGGTATAAGAAGTTTCCTTGGTCACGCCGGATTTTATAGGAGGTTCATTAAGGACTTCTCAAAAATTTCTCGGCCTCTGACTAATTTATTACAAAAAGATATACCATTTGTATTTGATGATGATTGTGTAGAAGCATTTGAAATACTTAAGAAAGCATTGATCTCTGCACCTATTGTTCAGCCACCTGATTGGAATTTACCTTTTGAAATTATGCGTGATGCTAGTGATTATGCTGTAGGTGTTGTTCTAGGGCAAAGAGTTGATAAGAAATTAAACGTTATTCAATATGCTAGTAAAACTCTAGACAATGCGCAGAGAAATTATGCTACTACTGAAAAGGAATTCCTAGCAGTTGTATTTGCTTGTGATAAGTTCATGCCTTATATTGTTGATTCTAAAGTAACTATTCACACTGATCATGCTGCTATTAAATATCTTATGGAAAAGAAAGATGCTAAACCTAGACTTATTAGATGGGTTCTCTTGCTACAAGAATTTGATTTGCATATTATTGATAGAAAGAGAGCTGAGAACCCCATTGCAGACAACTTGTCTAGGTTAGAAAATGTTCTTGATGACCCACTACCTATTGATGATAGCTTTCCGGATGAACAACTAAATGTCATAAATGCTTCTCGTACTGCTCCATGGTATGTTGATTATACTAATTACATCGTTGCTAAATTTATACCACCTAGTTTCACATACCAGCAAAAGAAAAAGTTTTTCTATGATTTGAGACATTACTTTTGGGATGACCCACATCTTTATAAAGAAGGAGTAGATGGTGTTATTAGACGGTGTGTACCTGAGCATGAACAGGAACAGATCCTACGCAAGTGTCACTCCGAGGCTTATGGAGGACACCACGCTGGAGATAGAACTGCACATAAGGTATTGCAATCCGGTTTGTATTGGCCTACTCTCTTCAAGGATGCCCGTAAGTTTGTCTTATCTTGTGATGAATGTCAAATAATTGGTAATATTTGTAGACGCCAAGCAATGCCTATGAACTATTCACTTGTTATTGAACCATTTGATGTTTGGGGCTTTGATTATATGGGACCTTTTCCTGCCTCTAATGGATATACACATATTTTAGTTGCTGTTGATTACGTTACTAAGTGGGTAGAAGCTATTTCAACTAGTAGTGCTGATCATAACACATCTATTAAAATGCTTAAAGAAGTTATTTTTCCGAGGTTTGGAGTCCCTAGATATTTAATGACTGATGGTGGTTCACATTTTATTCATGGTGCTTTCCGAAAAATGCTTGCTAAATATGATGTTAATCATAGAATTGCATCTCCTTATCACCCGCAGTCTAGTGGTCAAGTAGAATTGAGTAATAGAGAACTCAAATTAATTTTGCAAAAGACTGTTAGTAGATCTAGAAAGAATTGTTCCAAGAAACTAGATGATGCATCTGTTGGGGAACGTAGCAGAAATTCAAAATTTTCTACGCATCACCAAGATCAATCTATGGAGATTCTAGCAACAAGAGAGGGAGAGGATGAGCATCTTCATACCCTTGAAGATCGCTAAGCGAAGCGTTATAAGAACGCTGGATGAAGGAGTCGTACTCATAGCGATTCAGATCGCGGTTGATTCCGATCTAAGCGCCGAACAACGGCGCCTCGCGCTCAACACACACGACAGCCGGGATGTCTCCTCCTTCTTGATCCAGCAAGGGGAGAGGAGAAGTTGAGGGAGAACTCCGACAGCACGACGGCATGGTGGTGATGGAGCTCGTGGTTCTCCGGCAGGGCTTCGCCAAGAACTACGGAGGAGGAGGAGGAGGTGTTGGAGGAGGGAGAGGGTTGTGCCAGGGGAAGGGTGCGGCTGCCCTCTCTCTCACTCACTATATATAGGGGGAAGGGAGGATGGGGAGGCGCCCTAGGGTTCCTTAGGGGAGGGGCGGCGGCCATAGGGGAAACCCTAGATGGGTTTTGGCGCCCCACCCCTAGGAAACTTGCCCCTGCCGGGAGAGGCGGCTGCCCTAGGGGTGGCGCCTCACCTCTCAAGTTACGTGAGATGGGGTGGGAGGCGCCAGCCCTTAGTGGGCTGATGTGCCTCTCCCTTGGCCCATAAGGCCCCCCAAAGCTTGTCGGGCCTCCAAACCCCTTTCGACACGCTGGTCATCACCGGTACCCCGAACTATTCCGACTCCAATACCCTTCGTCCAATATACCGATCTTTACCTCCGGAGCTCCTCGTCATGTCCGGATCTCATCCGGACTCAACAACCTTCGTAACCACATACTATTTCCCATAACAACTCTAGCGTCTCCGAACCTTATGTGTAGACCCTACGGGTTCGGGAACCATGCAGACATGACCGAGACGTTCTCCGGTCAATAACCAACAGCGGGATCTAGATACCCATGTTGGCTCCCACATGTTCCATGATGATCTCATCGGATGAACCACGATGTCAAGGATTCAGTCAATCTCGTATACAATTCCCTTTGTCTAGCGGTATTGTACTTGCCCGAGATTCAATCGTCGGTATGCCGATACCTTGTTCAATCTCGTTACCGGCAAGTCTCTTTACTCGTTCCGTAACACATCATCCCGTGATCAACCCCTTGGTCACATTGTGCACATTATGATGATGTCCTACTGAGTGGGCCCAGAGATACCTCTCCACACACGGAGTGACAAATCCAGTCTCGATTCGTACAACCCAATGACACTTTCGGAGATACCCGTAGTGCACCTTTATAGCCACCCAGTTACGTTGTGACGTTTGGTACACCCAAAGCATTCCTATGGTATCCGGGAGTTGCACAATCTCATGGTCTAAGGAAATGATACTTGACATTAGAAAAGCTTTAGCATACGAACTACACGATCTTTGTGCTAGGCTTAGGATTGGGTCTTGTCCATCACATCATTCTCCTAATGATGTGATCTCGTTATCAACGACATCCAATGTCCATGGTCAGGAAACCGTAACCATCTATTGATCAACGAGCTAGTCAACTAGAGGCTTACTAGGGACATGGTGTTGTCTATGCATCCACACATGTATCTGAGTTTCCTATCAATACAATTATAGCATGGATAATAAACGATTATCATGAACAAGGAAATATAATAATAATAACTAATTTATTATTGCCTCTAGGGCATATTTCCAACAGTCTCCCACTTGCACTAGAGTCAATAATCTAGTTCACATCGCTATGTGATTAACACTCAGGGGTCACATCGCCATGTGACCAACATCCAAAGAGTTTAGTAGTGTCACTAAACTAGTTCACACCATCATGTGATTAAGACTCAATGAGTTCTGGGGTTTGATCATGTTTTGCTTGTGAGAGAGGTTTTAGTCAATGGGTCTGCAACATTCAGATCCGTATGTACTTCGCAAATCTCTAGGTCATATTGTAAATGCTGCTTCCACGCTCCACTTGGAGCTATTCCAAATGGTTGCTCCACTATACGTATCCGGTTTGCTACTCAGAGTCATTCGATAGGTGCTAAAGCTTGCATCGACGCAACTCTTTACGTCGAACTCTTTATCACCTCCATAACCGAGAAACATATCCTTATTCCTCTAAGGATAATTTTTGACCACTATCTGGTGATCCACTCCTTGATCACCTTTGTACCCTCTTGCCAGACATGTGGCAAGGCACACATCAGGTGCGGTACACAGCATAGCATACTATGGAGCCTACGTCTAAGCATAGGGGACGACCTTCGTCCTTTCTCTCTCTTCTGCCGTGGTCGAGCTTTAAGTCTTAACTTCATACCTTACAACTCAGGCAAGAACTCCTTCTTTGACTGATCCATCTTGAACACCTTCAAGATCATGTCAAGGTATGTGCTCATTTGAAAGTACCATTAAGCGTTTTGACCTATCCTTATAGACCTTGATGCTCAATGTTCAAGCAGCTTAATCTATGTTTTCCCTTGAAAAACTCCTTTCAAACAACCCTTTATGCTTTCCAAAAAAATTACATCATTTCTGATCAACAATATGTCAACAACATATGCTCATCAGAAATTCTATAGTGCTCCCACTCACTTCTTTGAAAATACAAGTTTCTCATAAACTTTGTATAAACCCAAAATCTTTGATCATCTCATCAAAGTGAATATTCCAACTCCGAGATGCTTACTCCAGTCCTTAGAAGGATTACTAGAGTTTTGCATGCTTGTTAGCATCTTTCAGGACTGACAAAACCTTCTGGTTGTATCTCATACAAACTTTCCTCAAAAAATAATTTGTCGAGGAAACAATGTTTTTACATCCTATCTGCAAGATTTCATAAATAATGCAGTAACTGCTAATATAATTCCAACAGACTCTTAGCATCACTACAAGTGAGAAAGTCTCATCATAGTCAACTCCTTGAACTTGTCGGAAACATCTTAGCGACAAGCTGAGCTTTCTTAATGGTGACACATACCATCATTGTCTGTCTTCCCTCTTAGAATCCATCTGTACCAACAGCCTTACGACCATTAAGTAGTTCTTCCAAAGTCTACACTTTGTTTTCATACATGGATCCTCTCTCGGATTTTATGGCCTCGAGCCATTTGTCGGAATCCGGGCCCACCATCGCTTCTCATAGCTCGTAGGTTCATTGTTGTATAGCAACATGACCTCCAAGACAGGATTACCGTACCACTCTGAAGCAGTACATGTCCTTGTCGTCCTACGAGGTTTGGTAGTGACTTGATCCGAAGTTTCATGATCACTATCATCAACTTCCACTTCAATTGGTGTAGGTGCCACAGGAACAAATTCATGTGCCCTGCTACACACTAGTTGAAGTGATGGTTCAACAACCTCATCAAGTCTCCACCATCCTCCCACTCAATTCTTTCAAGAGAAACTTTTCCTCGAAAAAGGACCCGATTCAAGAAACAATCCCTATTGCTTTTGGATCTGAATTAGGAGGTGTGCCCAACTGTTTTGGGTGTCCTATGAAGATGCATTTTATCCGCTTTGAGTTCGAGCTTATCAACCTGAAACTTTTTCACATAAGTGTCGCAGCCCCAAACTTTTTAAGAAACGACATCTTAGGTTTCTCCAAACCATAGTTCATACGGTGTCATCTCAACAGAATTACGTGGTGCCCTATTTAAAGTGAGTGCGGTTGTCTCTAATGCCTAACCCATGAACGATAGAGGTAATTCGATAAGAGACATCATGGTACGCACCATATCCAATAGGGTGCAACTATGATGTTCGGACACGCCATCACACTATGGTGTTCCAGGCGGTATTAATTGTGAAACAATTTCCACAATGTCTTAATTATGTACAAAGCTCGTAACTCAGATACTCATCTCTATCATATCATAGACATTTTATCCTCTTGTCACGATGATCTTCAACTTCACTCTGAAATTACTTGAACCATTCAATAATTCAGACTTGTGTTTCATCAAGTAAATATACTCAAGATCTACTCAAATCATCCGTGAAGTAAGAACAAAACGATATCCATCTGCGTGCCTCAAAGACTCATTGGACTGCACACATCAAAATGTATTACTTCCAACAAGTTGCTTTCTTGTTCCATTTCACGAAAAACGAGGCTTTCGGTCATCTTGCCCATATGGTATGATTTGCATGTATCAAGTGATTCAAAATCAAGTGAGTCCAAACGGTCCATCTGCATGGAGTTTCTTCATGCATATACACCAATAGACATGGTTCAGCATGTCTCAAACTTTTCAAAACGAGTGAGTCCAAAGATCCATCAACATGGAGCTTCTTCATACGCTTTTATACCAATATGACTTACATGGCATTGCCACAAGTAGGTGGTACTATCATTACTATCTTATATCTTTTGGCATGAACATGTGTATCACTACGATCGAGATTTAATAAACCATTCATTTTAGGTGCAAGACCGTTGAAGGTATTATTCAAATAAACAGAGTAACCAATAATCTCCTTAAATGAATAATTGAATTGTGATAAACATAATCCAATCATGTCTATGCTCAATGCAAACACCAAATAACAATTATTTAGGTTTAACACCAATCTCGATGGTAGAGGGAGCATGCGATGCTTGATTACATCAACCTTGGAAACACTTCCAACACACATCGTCATCTCACCTTTAGCTAGTCTCCGTTTATTCCGTAGCTTTTTATTTCGAGTTACTAACACTTAGCAACCGAACCGGTATTTAAATACCCTAGTGCTACTAGGAGTACTAGTAAAGTACACATCATAATGTATATCCAATATACTTCATCGACCTTGCCACCTTCTCATCT
Organism: Aegilops longissima; assembly: GCA_021605205.1. Classification (NCBI taxonomy): domain Eukaryota; kingdom Viridiplantae; phylum Streptophyta; class Magnoliopsida; order Poales; family Poaceae; genus Aegilops; species Aegilops longissima. Next base: position 529,035,842 of record CM038681.1, on the reverse strand, counting down.
ACCAAGTATCTAGGGTAATTCTGCTCCGATTCATCGTTCCCCTTATTACGAAGCACTTAGTCTCGGGTTTGGGTTCAACCTTGGGTTTCTTCACTAGAGCAGCAGCTGATTTGCCGTTTCATGAAGTATCCCTTCTTGCCCTTGCCCTTCTTGAAACTAGTGGTTTCACTAACCATCAACAATTGATGCTCCTTCCTGATTTCTACTTTCGCGGTGTCAAACATCGCGAATATTTCAAGGATCATCATATCTATCCCTGATATGTTATAGTTCATCACGAAGCTCTAGCAGCTTGGTGGCAATGACTTTGGAGATACATCACTATCTCATCTGGAAGATTAACTCCCACTTGATTCAAGTGATTGTTGTACTCAGACAATCTGAGCACAAGCTCAATGATTGAGCTTTTCTCCCTTAGTTTGCAGGCTAAGAGACTCGTCGGAGGTCTTATACCTCTTGACGTGGGCACGAGCCTGAAATCCCAATTTCAGCCCTCGAAACATCTCATATGTTTTGCGACGTTTCGAAATCATCTTCGGTGCCTTAACTCTAAACCATTTAACATTACTAAACTATCACGTAGTTATCAAAACGTGTATGTCAGATGTTCGCAACATCCACAGACGACGTTCAAGGTTCAGCACACTGAGCGGTGCATTAAGGACATAAGCCTTCTTCCAAGCAACAAGGACAATCATCAGTTTACGGACTTAGTCCGCATAATCGCTACTATCATCTTTCAACTGAATTTTCTCTAGGAGCATATCTAAACAGTAGAACTAAAGCGCGAGCTTACGACATAATTTGCAAAGACCTTTTGACTATGTTCAAGATAATTAAGTTCATCTTATGAACTCCCACTCAGATAGACATCCCTCTAGTCATCTAAGTGATTACATGATTCGAGTCAACTAGGCCGTGTCCGATCATCACGTGAGACGGACTAGTCATCATCGGTGAACATCTTCATGTTGATCGTATCTACCATACGACTCATGCTCGACCTTTCGGTCTCTTGTGTTCCGAGGCCATGTATGTACATGCTAGGCTCGTCAAGTCAACCTAAGTGTTTCGCGTGTGTAAATCTGGCTTACACCCGTTGTATGTGAACGTTAGAATCTATCACACTCGATCATCACGTGGTGCTTCGAAACAACGAATTTTCGCAACGGTGCACAGTTAGGGGGAACACTTTCTTGAAATTCTAATGACGGATCATCTTATTTACTATCGTCGTTCTAAGAAAATAAGAAGCATAAACATGATAAACATCACATGCAATCAAAAAGTGACATGATATGGCCAATATCATTTTGCTCCTTCTGATCTCCATCTTCGGGACTCCATGATCATCAACGTCACCGGCATGACACCATGATCTCCATCATCATGATCTCCATCATCGTGTCTCCATGAAGTTGTCTCGCCAACTATTACTTCTACTACTATGGCTAACGGTTTAGCAATGAAGTAAAGTAATTAAATGGCGTTATTCAGTGACACGCAGGTCATACAATAAATAAAGACAACTCCTATGGCTCCTGCCGGTTGTCATACTCATCGACATGCAAGTCGTGATTCCTATTACAAGAACATGATAAATCTCATACATCACATATCATTCATCACATTATTTTGGCCATACCACATCACATAGCATACCCTGCAAAAACAAGTTAGACGTCCTCTAATTGTTGTTTGCATGTTTTACGTGGCTGCTATGGGTTTCTAGCAAGAACGTTTCTTACCTACGCAAAAACCACAACGTGATATGTCAATTGCTATTTACCCTTCATAAGGACCCTTTTCATCGAATCCGATCCGACTAAAGTGGGAGGCGGCACCGCTAGCCACCTTATGCAACAAGTGCATGTCGACCGGTGGAACCTGTCTCACGTAAGTGTACGTGTAAGGTCGGTCCGGGCCGCTTCATCCCACAATACCGTCGAAACAAGATTGGACTAGTAACGGTAAGCATATTGAACAAAATCAACGCCCACAACAACTTGTGTTCTACTCGTGCATAGAAACTACGCATAGACCTAGCTCATGATTCCACTGTTGGGGAACGTAGCAGAAATTCAAAATTTTCTACGCATCACCAAGATCAATCTATGGAGATTCTAGCAACAAGAGAGGGAGAGGATGAGCATCTTCATACCCTTGAAGATCGCTAAGAGGAAGCGTTACAAGAACGCGGATGAAGGAGTTGTACTCGTAGCGATTTAGATCGCGGTTGATTCCGATCTAAGCGCCGAACAACGGCGCCTCCGCGTTCAACACACGTACAGCCCGGGGACGTCTCCTCCTTCTTGATCCAGCAAGGGGAGAGAAGAAGTTGAGGGAGAACTCTGACATCACGACGGCATGGTGGTGATGGAGCTCGTGGTTCTCCCAGCAGGCTTCGCCAAGCACTACGGAGGAGGAGGAGGTGTTGGAGGAGGGAGAGGGCTGCGCCTGAGGAAGGGTGCGGCTGCCCTCTCGCTCTCTCACTATATATAGGGGAAGGAGGAGGGAGGCGCCTAGGGTTCCCTAGGGAGGGGCGGCCATAGGGGAAACCCTAGATGGGTTTTGGCGCCCCACCCCTAGGAAACTTGCCCCCTGCCGGGAGGGCGGCTGCCCTAGGGGTGGCGTCCCCACCTCTCCAGTGTTACGTGAGATGGGGTGGGGGCGCCAGCCCTTAGTGGGCTGATGTGCCTCTCCCTTGGCCCATAAGGCCCCCAAAGCTTGTCGAGGCCTCCAAACCCCTTTCGGACACACTGGTCATCACCTGGTACCCCGGAACAATTCAACTCCAATACCCTTCGTCCAATATACCGATCTTCACCTCCGGACCATTCCGAGCTCCTCGTCATGTCCGGATCTCATCCGGACTCAACAACCTTCGTAACCACATACTATTTCCCATAACAACTCTAGCGTCTCCGAACCTTAAGTGTAGACCCTACGGGTTCGGGAACCATGCGAACATGACCGAGACGTTCTCGGTCAATAACCAACAGCGGGATCTGGATACCCATGTTGGCTCCCACATGTTCCATGATGATCTCATCGGATGAACCACGATGTCAAGGATTCACCAATCCGTATACAATTCCCTTTGTCTAGCGGTATTGTACTTGCCCGAGATTCGATCGTCGGTATGCCGATACCTTGTTCAATCTCGTTACGGTAAGTCTCTTTACTCGTTCCGTAACACATCATCCCGTGATCAACCCCTTGGTCACATTGTGCACATTATGATGATGTCCTACCGAGTGGGCCCAGAGATACCTCTCCGTCACACGGAGTGACAAATCCAGCCTCGATTCGTACAACCCAATGAGACACTTTCGGAGATACCCATAGTGCACCTTTATAGCCACCCGATTACGTTGTGACGTTTGGTACACCCAAAGCATTCCTACGGTATCCGGAGTTGCATAATCTCATGGTCTAAGGAAATGATACTTGACATTAGAAAAGCTTTAGCATACTGAACTACACGATCTTTGTGCTAGGCTTAGGATTGGGTCTTGTCCATCACATCATTCTCCTAATGATGTGATCTCGTTATCAACGACATCCAATGTCCATGGTCAGGAAATCGTAACCATCTATTGATCAACGAGCTAGTCAACTAGAGGCTTACTAGGGACATGGTGTTGTCTATGCATCCACACATGTATCTGAGTTTCCTATCAATACAATTATAGCATGGATAATAAACGATTATCATGAACAAGGAAATATAATAATAATAACTAATTTATTATTGCCTCTAGGGCATATTTCTAACAGCATTATGGGCATATAGAACTGCATATAAAAATCCTATGGGTATGTCTCCTTATAAAATGGTTTATGGAAAAGCATGTCACTTACCTCTCGAACTAGAACATAAGGCATATTGGGCTATTAAAGAACTCAATTATGATTTCAAACTTGCCAGTGAGAAGAGGTTATTTGACATTAGCTCACTTGATGAATGGAGAACCCAAGCCTACGAAAATGCCAAGTTGTTTAAAGAAAAAGTTAAAAGATGGCATGACAAAAGAATACAAAAGCGTGAGTTTAATGTAGGTGATTATGTATTGCTATACAACTCTCGTTTAAGATTTTTTGCAGGAAAACTTCTCTCTAAATGGGAAGGTTCAGACGTTATCGAGGAGGTCTATCGTTCGTGCCATAAAATCAACAACTTCAAGGCACAAACCAAGGTGGTGAACGGTCAAAGAATCAAACATTATATCTCAGATAATCCCATAAATTTTGAAACCAATGTTATTGAAACCGTAACCCCGGAGGAATACATAAGGGACACTTTCCGGAATGTTTCAGACTCCGAAAAGGAATAGGTATGTGGTACGGTAAGTGAACCGACTCCAAAACAGTTCTAATGGCAATATTTCTCCATATTGGAATATTTAGAAAAATAGAAAAATAAGAAGCAGCCCGGGAAGGACACGAGGCCTCCACGAGGGTGGAGGGCGAGCCCTACCCCCCTGGGCGCGCCCCTGCCTCGTGGGCACCTCGTGTGCTCTCCGGACTCCGTTTTCCTGCACGTTCCATATTTTGGTCGGTAAAAATTCATTATATAATCTCCCGAAGGTTTTGACTCCTGTATCACGCAAATATCCTCTGTTCTTGTTTCGAGCTGTTTTTCTAACAGATCTAAATCATCATGCCGTCTCCAAGTGCCCCCAAGGACAAGTTCTTCGAGAAGGTCATCAACCCCTACCTCGCGGAGGTGCTACAACACCCTCAAACCATTGAGATGCGTGAGGGGGTGTTGCACGTCCGCGATGTTGAGGGATCACGGAGGACCGGAAGCGTGGAGACAAGGCTTGAAGCAATGGAGCAACAAGTTTTCAAGTGCCAGGAGATGGTGGAGCGTGGACTTGACTCCAATCACATAATGATCACGGAGTTTACTAACAACCACAAGCTTGATGCCAAGGACATTGGGGAGGCCATCTTCAAGCTTCACGAGAAAGTCGAGCACCTCCAAGCCCAAATCTATGACCTGCAAAACCAAAATTGTGAGTATGAATATAGATTCAAGAGGATGAGTTTGGCTGCAGATTTAAGGATCCCAGAGACTCGATCATCCTTTTATGATGGTGAGCCTATGCCTTGGAAGATGGACGACAAGCCTACATCATCAACAATCCCTTCACCAGCAAAGGAGACATAATCACATAGGTATGGGCACTCCCCTTGGCAACTGCCAAGCTTGGGGGAGGTGCCCCGGTATCGTATCACAACCACATCTCCTATCTTTACCGTTTTTCTTAGTTCGATCCTATTTAGTAGTATCTTGATTTAGTAGAATAAAAGTTTTGGTATGATCTAGTTTTGAGTTTTGCTTTACGATCTCTCTATGTAATCGAGTCCGTAAGCTATATAATAAAGATTAGTGTTGAATCAAGGGCTTGATTATCTTGCTATGATCTTGAGTGAATGAAAGAAAAGAGAAAAGAATAAAAAAAGAAACAAAGAGATCATATTGATCTTATGGAGAGTAATGATTTCACATAGAAAGAGTATGATGATTAAAAATTGTTGAGAGTTGACAAACATAGCTTTGGTCATCGTTGCAATTAATAGGAAGTAATAAAGAAAGAGAGGTTTCACATATAAATATACTATCTTGGACATCGTTTATGGTTGGGAGCACTCATTAAAATATGACATGCTAAAGAGTTGATGTTGGACAAGGAAGACAACGTAATGGGTTATGTTTTCTTATATCTGAGATAAAGTATATTGTCATGGATCATCCAACATGTTGAGCTTACCTTTCCCCCTCATGATAGCCAAATTCTTTGCACCAAGTAGAGATACTACTTTTTCTTCCAAAAACCCTTAAACTAGTTTTGCCATGAGAGTCCACCATATCTACCTATGGATTGAGTAAGATCCTTCAAGTAAGTTTTCATCGGTGCACGCAATAAAAATTGCTCTCTAAATATGTATGATTGATTGGTGTGGAGGAAATAAGCTTTATACGATCTTGTGATGTGGAAGAAATAAAAGCAACGGACTGCATAATAAAGGTTCATATCACAAGTGGCAATATAAAGTGACGTTCTTTCGCATTAAGATTTTGTGCATCCAACCCTGAAAGCGCATGGCAACCTCTGCTTCCCTCTGCGAAGGGCCTATCTTTTATTATTATCTTCTACCTTATGCAAGAGTCATGGTGATCTTCACCTTTCCTTTTTACATTTTATCCTTTGGCAAGCACAGGGTGTTGGAAAGATCCTGATATATATATCTAATTGGATATGGGTTAGCATGAATTATTATTGTTGACATTACCCTTGAGGTAAAAGGTTGGGAGACGAAATTATAAGCCCCTATCTTTCTTCGTGTTCGATTAAAACTCCGTAACCACAAGTATTGCGTGAGTGTTAGCAATTATGAAAGACTAAATGATAGTTGAGTATGTGGACTTGCTAGAAAGCTCTGACATAGACTCTTTCTGATGTTATGATAAATTGCAATTGCCTCATTGACTAAGATTATAGTTTGTTAGTTCTCAATAAAGTTTTTGATACATACTTTGCATTGTGAATAGATTATTACTTGAGCATAAGAAATCATATGACAATATCCATATATGTTGCTATTATGAGAATAATCATGATGCCCTCAAGTCCGTATTTTATTTTATCGACACCTCTACCTCTAAACATGTGGACATATTTATCGTTATCGGCTTCCGCTTGAGGACAAGCGAGGTGTAAGCTTGGGGGAGTTGATACGTCCATTTTGCATCATGCTTTTATATCGATATTTATTGCATTATGGGCTATTATTACACATTATGTCACAATAATTATGCCTATTCTCTCTTATTTTAGAAGGTTTACATAAGGAGGAGAATCTTGGCACTGGAATTCAGAATTTGGAAAAGGAGCAAATATTAGAGACCTATTCGCACAACTCCAAAAGTCCTGAAACTCCACGAAAGTTATTTTGGAAATAATAAAAATATTGAAGAAGAATCTCGTCGGGGGCCTCCACCTGTCCACGAGGTGGGGTGCACCCTACCCCCGGGCGCGCCCCGCCTCGTGGGCCCCCTGGCCCTCCGGTGCCCATCTTCCGGTATATGAAGTATTTCGTCCAAGAAAAATCATAAGCAAGCTTTGGACGAGACTCACGCCACGAGGCGGAACCTTGCGGAACCAATCTAGGGCTCCCGCAGAGCTGTTCTAGGGGACACTTCCCTCGGGGGGAAATCATCGCCATCGTCATCACCAACACTCCTCTCATCGGAGAGGGCAATCTACATCAACATCTTCACCAGCACCATCTCCTCCCAAACCCTAGTTCATCTCTTGTATCCAATTCTTGTCTCTAAGTCCGGATTGGTACCGAGGTTGCTAGTAGTGTTGATTACTCCTTGTAGTTGATGCTAGTTGGTTTATTTGGTGGAAGATCATATGTTCAGATCCTATATGCATATTAATACCCCTCTGATTATGAACATGAATATGCTTAGTGAGTAGTTGCATTTGTTCCTGAGGACATGGGAGAAGTCTTGCTATTAGTAGTCATGTGAATTTGGTATTCGTTCGATATTTTGATGAGATGTATGTTGTCTATCCTCTAGTGGAGTTATGTGAACGTCGACTACATAACACTTCACCATTATTTGGGCCTAGAGGAAGGAATTGGGAAGTAATAAGTAGATGATGGGTTGCTAGAGTGACAGAAGCTTAAACCCTAGTTTATGCGTTGCTTCGTAAGGGGCAGAACGGAGGAAACGGCCTTGTGTTCGACCGGCCATGTTTGAAACGATATCCTGTTCATCGGGAGGGGTCTGGCGTATTGCAAAACGGAGGAAACGGACCTCCTACGGTCGAAATGGGGGTCCTGTTGATCGGGAGGGGTGTGGCGTACCGCAAAACGGAGCAAACAGACTTGTGTTGGAGCACTACGGTCGAAACGGGGGTCCTGTTCATCGGGAGGGGTGTGGCGTACCGCAAAACGGGACTCCACGGGATATTGTTCATCTCCACCGTCGACCCCCTCCAGCCTCCACGAGCTACTGTTCATCCACCGTCGACTTCCTCCAGCCTCCACCTGCGACTGTTCATCCACGGGCTCCTATTCATCCAGCCTCCACCACGCGCTAATCCACCGGCTACTGTTCAACCAGCCCTCTCCACGGGCTCTGCTCGACCATCCCTCCACGGGCTCTGCTCATCCCGCCTCCACCGTCTCTGCTCATCCCGCCCTTCACCGGGTGGTCCTGTTCATCCCGCCTCCACGGGTCCTATTCATCCATCCCCAACCGCTCGAATGATCGGGTCCTATTCATCCACCCCCACCGGAACTGTTCATCCAACCCCAAAGAACGCCATCGTTCATCCAGAGGCAACGCCACGGGTCATGTTCATCCACCCCACCGAACTGTTCAACCAACCCCCCCAAAGAACGCCATCGCTCATCCAGAGGCAGCGTCAATCGGCTTCGATTAGCAGCAGAGCGGCGAATCGCTCGATCGGATTGATTAACACCATCGATCGATTGCTCGGGTTCGAGAACACGTAGTTCGCAGTGCAATCGCCAGTTCGATTAGAGCCCAACGCCTCGCCGGGTTGATTAGAGCCCAACGCCCGCACACGCTGCAGACGACGAGAGAAACGCGCATCGCTTGGCCCCCGACCACCCACCGTAACCGGGGACTCCCCGGTATTTTCCGCGCCCTCGCTTCTACCATGGTTTTTTCCGTTGTGGACGGCCCAAAGAATGTCATGCAGCTGTGTCTCCAGCCCGCCTAGGACGAAAAGCCCATTTTCTGTCATGATTTTTTGTCATAGAAGTAGGACCCCACCACATCTATGATGATACCGGGTTTTGTCACAATTATCGTCATAGAAGTGTCATAAGTATGACAGAAAAGATTTTCGTTCGGCCCAAAATGTCACAGATGTGTCTTTTTTTGTAGTGATGATCTTGTGTGTGCGTACGATTTTTTTTGAAATTACTACGTTCCCCAACAGGTACTACCGCAACCAGCACGGCCGTAATTCTATACTGCCGCTGGAGGAGCGGTACTACCGCCCTCAGCGCGGTACTTCCACCCGGGCGGTACTACCGCGATGATGCGCGGTACTACCGCGTAGTCACGAGCGCGTGGGGGTTAAGAGCGGGAAAGGGGAGTTCCAACTTCCCCATACCCATTCAACTCTTTTCCCCACGTCGTCTCTCTCTCTCCTGCCCAAGAGCGGCGCCAGAGGACCTCGTCGGATCTCCGTCTCCGGCCGCTCTCCTCGCATTCCGACCAGTGGGATCGTTCCCCACCACTCCCTCTTGCCATGGAACAAGGTTTCTCCCCAAATCCCTCTCTCTTTGGCATGTTATTTCGTTTCTAGGTTTTTGGGGAGATACATGTTGTTCTTGAGATTTTAGGCCAAATCTTTGCAAGAGTATGATGTAGGAGCGTAGTAATGCGTAGAGATGGTATTTGGTATGTTGCCCCCTAGTAGATTTGATCGATTGTAGTACCACTCCATTGTCGCGGCCGTGCTCAGATTTGTTGTTGTCTCGGATCCAACCCCGTGCGGTACTACCGCACCTCCCGTGCGGTATTACCGCTCATACGGTACTACCGCTCCTCAGGAGCGGTACTACCGCGCGCGGCGCGGAAGTAAAATTTTACTTTCGCTCCAAGTGTGGTACTACCGTGCCATCCTAGCACAGTACTATCGTGGCTGGAGCCACAGTAAAATTTTAGTTCCGTGCATCCGTGAGGTACTACCGTTGATGTCAAATCTTCCATGTGGCACTTACTCAATGCTATTTCTACTTGTTTCACTCATTTTTCTGTGGTCTTTGCATTGATCTTTCTTGCCTCTCTTGCATGTTCTTGTGTTGTGTGTCATAGGTGGTGGCTCCGGTTCCAATGTCTGCCGTTCGAATCCAAGCCGTGACACGGGCTCCAAGCGCCTGCGCAACCAAGATGATGCTCCAGAGGGCTCCAATGCCCTCCAACGCAGAACCAAGACCACCGCCACCAAGCACAAGGAGCCTTCTTGACGTCTCACACATCATGTGGTGCGAGCTACGGTTTGCGGTGTTCAACCGTAAGGTACCCATCTATGGTCCTTACCTATTTCTCTTGATCATGAGGACTTGGGAGAAGCTCTACCCCGATGATGAGTTTGTTGCCCCTGACTGGATCCATCACGACACCATCAAGCTCCGCATCAAGCCTCAGTGGGCTAACACCACTACCCGTGCTGAGGCAAAGGCTGCTCACATGTATGTTGATAAGGATGAGATTGAGGAGGAGGAAGCAGATGAGGACAACTCTTCTGTGTATGCTCCTCCCTCTACTGAGCCCTCATGGGCTAAGAAGCTGAAGGCCTTATTCTGCATGCAGGCCAAGGGGCAGTACAAGACTCACGTTGCTTCCAAGGAGAGTCGCCGCCGCGACAAGAGGATCTTGAGGACATTTGGCGAGGATGTAACCAGCGGATCTGAGAAGCACATCACCCTAGAGGCTGAATGGATGGTGAAGCAGGGTTAACAGTGGACTGAATCTGAGGAGGAGACCATCCCCACTGCCGAGAGCGACGAGGAGCATGATGAGTGATCACTTCAGCTTGAGCCACCACTTGTATCGTAGGTGTCCTCTTTGCCTTTTTGGTGTCTCGATGCCAAAGGGGGAGAGAGTGTAGGATTTGTGAGTCGTGTGTCGTGTTTCGTCTTGTCGCTTTGCTTTCGTTCCGTTGAACCTCGTTTGCTTTGGTTTGGTTTGTGCTTGTGAGACCAGAGTTTCAATCATATGGTGTAAGACATATGCACTCTAGCGTACCCTATTGAGCCTATGCTATCTTGTGCCCATTGCCTTATGCTCATAGTTATTATCTTATCTCCTTGCTTAGTGTTAGTTTTATTGTTGCAAGATATGCCTTGTCTATAAAATATAGGGGGAGTGTTGATCCTAGTATGTGTGTCGTGCAGTCCAAAGCACTTCTCTAGATAGCACACGTCTAGGGGGAGCCCGTCTATAATTTATAGATGTGGGGTTCACCCTTGTTCTTTTTATTTCCCTTTGTGAAAATCCCGTATTGTCAACAATCCACCAAAAAGGGGGAGATTGTAAGGGCATATTTATCCCTTAGTTGTTTTGGTGATTGATGGCAATGCTTTTGCGGACTAATCGTGTGCATTGAGCATTTCAGATGTATCATGACTAGGCACAAGACGATTTGGTGCCCCTCGAAGACTATTGATGACGGTGCTTCTCTACGTTTCTTTTTGGTGGATTTGAGTCGTAGGAAAGTCGTACTATTAAGAGGGGGTCTGCGTTGGAAAGGTTTGGGTGGAATCAACACGTACACGTCTGTTCCTTTTCCACCACCTTTCCTTTGGCTCTTTGCAGCATCCTCTGTTTCTCCGTGTCTTTGCAAAATGAAGGACTCCTAGTGTTGCTGATCTGGGGCATGCGGTAGTACTGCTCTTCCGAGCGGTAGTACCGCAGTGCCTTGTGGTAGTACCGGCCATAGGCGCGGTAGTACCGCAGGTACTCGCGGTAGTACCGCTCCACAGGAGTGGTAGTCTTGTGGCCTCCGCCGAGCTCACTGCTCGGCGGTTGTAGGGGCGAATGTAATTTTTTACATCCGCGCCCTACGCGGTAGTACCGCCCCATGGGCGCGGTAGTACCGTGAGCCCTGGCCTGGCACAGCAACATGAGCGGAAGTAGGGGCGGATGTAATTTTTTACATCCGTGCTCTACGCAGTAGTACCGCTTTCCAGGTGCGGTAGTACCGTGTCGGATTTTTGCATGGATCGGAACTCAGTGGAAGTGAAGGAAATATGCCCTAGAGGCAATAATAAAGTTGTTATTTATATTTCCTTATATCATGATAAATGTTTATTGTTCATGCTAGAATTGTATTAACCGGAAACTTAGTACATGTGTGAATACATAGACAAACAGAGTGTCACTAGTATGCCTCTACTTGACTAGCTCGTTGAATCAAAGATGGTTATGTTTCCTAACCATAGATATGAGTTGTCATTTGATTAACTGGATCACATCATTAGATAATGATGTGATTGACTTGACCCATTCTGTTAGCTTAGTATTTGATCGTTTGGTATATTGCTATTGCTTTCTTCATGACTTGTACATGTTCCTATGACTATGAGATTATGCAACTCCCGAATACGGAGAAACACATTGTGCGCTACCAAATGTCACAATGTAACTGGGTGATTATAAAGGTGCTCTACAGGTGTCTCTGATGGTACTTGTTGAGTTGGCATAGATCGAGATTAGGATTTGTCACTCCGATTGTCGGAGAGGTATCTCTGGGCCCTCTCGGTAATGCACATCACTATAAGCCTTGCAAGCAAAGTGACTAATGAGTTAGTTGCGGGATGATGCATTACGGAACGAGTAAAGAGACTTGCCGGTAACGAGATTGAACTAGGTATTGAGATACCGACGATCGAATCTCGGGCAAGTAACATACCGATGACAAAGGGAACAACGTATGTTGTTATGCGGTTTGACCGATAAAGATCTTCGTAGAATATGTAGGAGCCAATATGAGCATCCAGGTTCTGCTATTGGTTATTGACCGGAGACGTGTCTCGGTCATGTCTACATAGTTCTCGAACCCGTAGGTTCCGCATGCTTAACGTTCGGTGATGATCGGTATTATGAGTTTATGTGTTTTGATGTACCGAAGATAGTCCGAAGTCCCGTATGTGATCACAGACATGACGAGGAGTCTCGAAATGGTCGAGACATAAAGATTGATATATTGGATGACTATATTCGGACACCGGATGAGTTCCGGGGGTCACCGGATATTTATCAGAGTGCCAGGGGGTTATTGGAACCCCCGGGGGATCTACTGGGCCAACATGGGCCTTGTGGAAGAGAGAGGAGAGGGCCTAGGGCTGCCCCGAGTCTGAATTGGACAAGGAAGGGGGCGGCGCCCCCTCTTTCCTCCCTCTCCTTCCTTCCCCCTTCCTCCTTCCTAGTTGGACTCGGAAAGGGGAGTCCTACTCCCACTAGGAGGAGGACTCCCCCCTCTCCTTGGCGCGCCCCAAGGCCGGCCGGCCTCCCCCCTTGCTCCTTTATATACGGGGGCAGGGGGGCACCCTAGAACACACAAGTTGATTGTTCCAAGCCGTGTGCGGTGCCCCCCCTCCACCATATTCCACCTCGGTCATATCATTGCAGTGCTTAGGCGAAGCCCTGCGCCGGTAGCTTCATCATCACCGTCATCACACCGTCGTGCTGACGAAACTCTCCCTCGACACTCTGCTGGATCGTGAGTTCGTGGGACGTCACCGAGGTGAACGTGTGCAGATTGCGGAGGTGTCGTACGTTCGGTACTAGGATCGGTCGATCGTGAAGACGTACGACTACATCAACCGCGTTATCATAGCGCTTCTGCTTACGGTCTACGAGGGTACGTGGATAACACTCTGCCCTCTCGTTGCTATGCATCACCATGATCCTGCGTGTGCGTAGGATTTTTTTTTTGAAATTACTACGTTTCCCAATAGGAAGTTGCTACGGATGTATTTTTATATGTCCGTGCCTTCTCAGTCTAGACCAACCCTACCTTGCGGTAGTACTGCAAGGGGGTGCGGTAGTACCACTCCAGTGGTTCTACCGCCCTTGCCACAAGCTAGTCCAGCCTCACCACGCGGTTGTAGTACCGCAGATACCTGCGGTAGTACCGCTGCAGTCTTGGTAGTACCGCTCGTCGCGTGCTGAGTTAGTGGGTAACGGTTGGATTTGTTCTTGCACTATATAAGGGGAGTCTTCTTCTCCGAGTTGACCACCTCTTCCATCCCCAAGCTCCATTGTTGCTCTAAGCTCCATTTTCGCCCGATCTCTCTCCCTAGTCAATCAAACTTGTTGATTCTCTAGGGATTGGTTGAGAAGGCCACGATCCACACTTCCACCAAGAGAAATTCGATTCTCCCCACTAATCCCTTGCGGATCATGTTACTCTTGGGTGTTTGAGCACCCTAGACAGTTGAGGTCACCGCGGAGCCATATTCCATTGTGGTGAAGCTTCGTGGTGTCGTTGGGAGCCTTCAATTAAGTTGTGGAGATTGCCCCAACCTTGTTTGTAAAGGTTTGGTCGCCGCCTCCAAGGGCACCAATAGTGGAATCACGGCATCTCGCATTATGTGAGGGCGTGAGGAGAATACGGTGGCCCTAGTGGCTTCTTGGGGAGCATTGTGCCTCCACACCGCTCCAACGGAGACGTACTTCCCCTCAAAGGAAGGAACTTCGGTAACACATCCTCGTCTTCACCGGCTCCACTCTTGGTTATCTCGTACCTTTACTTGTGCAAGCTTATATTGTGTTGTTTCCCTTGCTTGCTTGTGAGCTTGTTGTTGTTGCATCATATAGGTTGTTCACCTAGTTGCATATCTAGACAACCTACTTTGATGCAAAGTTTGAATTGGTAAAGATAAGCTAAAAATTGTTAGTTGCCTATTCACCCCCCTCTAGTCAACTATATCGATCCTTTCAAGTTGCCCCATCCATAACTCTCTTATGCTCCAATCATGCCCTTACCTCAATCAGAGCATGTTCTTCTTTAGCCTTTAGAGCTAGTGTCACTTGATTCTCCTCCACAGCTTTCTTAAGTTCATCTTGCACATTCCTGTGCTCGACTTGAAGCTTTCTTCTCCCATTAGATAACTCAAACTTTTCTTCAAGATGCTCAAGACTATCCCTAACTCTACATACTTTCTCACTTTCATACATGTCCCTAGTTGGTCAGTGCTTTCTTTAGTGTTGGTGGCCACTCTAAATCTACCCGTTGAATAAAATCACAACTTTCTCCTTCCTACAAATTAGTAGGATAACATCTAGTTTAACATAATTGATTGCATAAATTCCTACAACCTCGGATCAACATTACCTACATTGCCTATTCTGAACAAAACATAGTTTGTTCTCTAAGTATGTATGAATGAATGAATAATCAGTGGTTGAAATTCATAAAACTATAGAAATGAAAAATTGATAAAAAATAAATTCCTACTAGCTACACAACATTGTCTGACTGAAAATCACTAATTAACACAAAATACATGGTCTGACTGAAGAATATTTAGTGGCTAAATAATTCATAACATTGCCTTCTCTCTAAGTATGAACAGATCAACTACATACACACCATGAACATGTCCTACACACCCCAAAAACCTCATGCATGTGTGCCATCCTTCAAAGGGCTACAAATTTAGTGGTTATGGCTCGGTGATGGCAACCAGGGAGGGGGAGGAGGTACTTCTCCATCGGATAGTCCACAAAAAATGAAGGCATACATGGTATTGGGATCTAACAAATCACAATTATGTGAAAAATCAGAAGCAAACTAGATGAAATTTGAAATCCCCAAATCACATCTACCCTTAACCCTAGAAATCAGAAATCAAATACTCACATCGCTGCCAAACAACTTGGTGTGTTCAGACAATTTTTCCCACCCCCCAATGAACCCATGGCGAAAATGCGGCGACGATGATGGCGGTGAGTCAGGGGAGAACACGTGAAAGGATCGATGCGCTCGACTAGAGGGGGGGGGGGCGAATAGAAGACTGCAAATATTAAGCTTAATTACCAATTTTAGGGATTTGCGGGTAAAGTAGATTCTCTACATATCCAACTAGATGAACACAACATATATGACAAGTAAGCTCAAAGCAAAATAAACTAGACAACAATATAATTAGCAAGCCAACAAGCATACAAAGCAAAGTAAAGTGCGCAAAGGATTAACCGCAAGTGAGTCGGGGACGTGGATTTTATCCCAAAGTTTAAACTTTCTTGGGGAAGTGCTCATCTCTGTTGGAGCGGTGCCAGTGCCAAGGCTCCGGAATGCCACCAACTGGCTCACCGTGTTCTCCTCGAGTCACCCCAACTAATGAGCCTTAGATCACTCAGGGTTGGTCTTGAAGGCTGATGGCCTCCAAGATACACAGGGTAACGTAGCACCTTCGTGTAAGTATCCCAATAGTTATCATTCCCAACGAAGAGCGGAGGAGAGTATTATGAGGGGTGTTTCAATCACATAGGAGTTTTCACCAGTCTTGTGCCAAGTAACTGTGAAAATATGCAAAGGGTATTAATGTCCCATGAAAGAAACATACGAGCATGGTGAAAGAGTTGGTAGTTGCAGCAAGAATAATGGAAAATACACAGGAGCTCCAGGGTGCTCCACACCCATATACGAATATTAAACATAAAAAATACCAAAAAATAAAAAAAAACGAGAATTGGGAATATCATACCTGGGTTCTCAATCTACTCCCATGTGAAGTTTCGTGAAAAAATACCAGGAAACGTATCCGCGACACAGGAAATATTGTCCGAACAAATATCCATCCAAACAGTTTTTTCTATACGTAGAATTTTTTTTCTTTTTTGCCATGAATACGTTTCCTAATATTTTTTCTTGAAATTTCATATGGGAGTAGATGAGGAACCCAGGTTTGATATCCCAAAATCCCAGTTTTTTTTTTTTCCAAATTGCTCGGTATTTTTTTGAATTCAATGTTCGTATAGGGGCAAGGAGCACCCAGGTGCTACAAATCCGCTTCCTAAGAATAATAAAGAACTTAAAAGTAAATAACATAAAATACACGGCTGGAAGTAAACGGTTGTTATGTGCAATAGAGAGGTTAGGCGCGGAGAATGTTCGAATCATGGTGTACATCAAGTGTGCTAGTGCGTCGTTAATAGTAGTTACCTTGTATTGTGATTCTAGTGCATAGGTTGTTTGTTTGGTAGGCGGATCACCCTTGAGTGGTTAAACTCTTTCACGTCGGATTCGTCTCCCCGATAGTCTTGCTTCGACATTGTCATTACATAGTCATTTTCGCAATTAAGGTCACGAGATCGGATCAACGCGTTAGGTTCCGTTGGTCACAAATTCACTAAACAGTGTGTTATTTGTGTAGGTCTTCGGGTCATGTTGCTGCCCTTAAATTGGATAACGCGTATTAGGTGCATCATAGATAAACAACTTACTGAAAATCATAGAACTATAATCACATATAGAGTAGGCACAAATGAATCTCACCAATCCCCCACATCTGCCTAGGGAGAATTACTCTCACATGA
The DNA here is from genome assembly GCA_021605205.1 of Aegilops longissima. Lineage (NCBI taxonomy): Eukaryota > Viridiplantae > Streptophyta > Magnoliopsida > Poales > Poaceae > Aegilops > Aegilops longissima. Next base: position 529,018,729 of record CM038681.1, on the reverse strand, counting down.
GAGAGGAATAACCAAACATCTCGGAGATCAAACAAAGCTAAATCATCTCAATAATATCACAAAGATCCGTAATAAGATGAATGACTAAAGAAGTCTCGATCTCAAGATGAGTATGAATAGAGTACAAACCGTAAAGTAAAAAATAGAGGTATTTTCACATTGCAAAGCAACAAAGTCTTTCCTTCTTCTCAAGAAAAGTCCCCTTCCTCCTCCCGTCGGCGCCGTCGCAGATCCGCCCCGCCTCCGATGGCCTTTGGCCTGTGGAGGTGCGGAGGATCTCGGCCCCTCGCCGACGGGAGGGACCCCGTTCTCGTTTTTGCTAGGTTGAACGTCTTGGTTGGGGTTGTGTGGCGGCAGCGATATCCCTCGGTAGCAATAATGTCTCCCATGTCCTATCCCCGTCCCGATGGTGCTAATAGCGTTATCGAAGGATTTGTGGAGCCGTGTCTCCGTCGGATCTCCTGGGATTCGGTCGGTGCTGGTCTTCAGTGGATCTATTTGGATCCAGTTTTTGTTCGTCTTCGTTCGTGTGGTTTCAGGTTTGATCTTTCCGATCTACAACTCTCTTCAACGGCGATGGTTCCTGCTCTGGTGTGCTGGTCCTTTGGGGCCTTAGCTCGACGACTTCCCGACTGTCTACTACAACAAGGTTTGCCCGGCTCCGGTGATGGAGGGGCGATGACGGCGGCGCGCCTTCAGCTTGCTCCAGTGCTTGTAGTCGTCGCTAGATGGTCCATAGACCTGGTTGTAATTTTTATTACCTCTTGTGTTTTCTGTACTGCCATGCTTGATGAATAGATTGTTCTCTCGCAAAAAAAAAGAGTTGGATTTCTTCTCTCTCTGTTCTGGTTGGCGCCGCAATATCTCTCTGTCATTGATGGCCTATTTGTCTAAGTTGCTTGGGTTGATGGCACCACAGGGTACAACAGGTCGACAACGCTCGTACCATGCGTCGTCTTGCGCTTTGAACACTTTGTTGCATTTTCGCCCAAGACAAATTGCTCCAAATGGCTTTATTTGACAGGATATTGATTGGTTTCCTTCCAAATATATCTATTTATGCACATTAACTACAAAACATTTTTTTTCTTCTTTCTCGAATACGAATCGAAGGCACACATGGTATTGGGGCTCTAACAAATCAAAGATACAAAAATACATGAAAAAATAGACGGAAACAAGAATTGATCCACAAAATGGGCCAGATAACCAATAATACACTTGCTGCAAATGTTCAAGCCATTGTACACAACTGGCACCGTTCCCAGTCAAGAAGCATGGTACAATTGTCCAACGATGCAACATTTTCTGTCAAAAAAAGGAATGCAGGAATGCGGTGCACGTTCAGCATAGCAACCAAGCCAGCACTCCAGCTACGGCTGGTCTCGAGTGATGTGGAACGAACACTGCCTCTCCATGGAGGAGCCCCCTTCAAAATCCGTAAGGCTTGAATTTCCTTTGAGCCCGCAGCTGCTGTATCCTCTTCTTGTCCTGCTCGAACTTGCTCTGCAGCATCGCCAGCTCTGCACAACAAATACAGGTCAGTAGCTCTCCTAGCAGCTATCTGCAGCCACACTCAAGTTGCATAAAAATGCACTGCATTGCATGCAACTTGTAGCAGATTTCTGTTGGAAAATATGATGGAAGGATATCAACTTGATATGGCAAAAAAGGAGCATCTGTTTGTAAGGGCTGGAATAAACCAAAACAGTCTCTTTACTACATAAAATAACCTCTGGTGTATGTGAGATTCACATGACACTGACTACAAGATCAAGGGATAATGACTTGGGCACTGTATTTTCTCAAAACCAGAACAGACTACACCAAATAGAAAGTCAAAAGACCGGCATGGCAAACTACACCGCTGAACATAGTCTAGATTCTAATGCATCATACACATACTGGGCATTAGGAGTAATTAAACTTAAACTGCACCAATGGTTAAATAGGAAATCCATAAAAAATGCTTTTTGACATACCACTCATTTGAGCTTCTCGTTTCTGATGTCTGTAGAAGTTCCGGCCAACTTCCTTGGGTTTCTTCTGAGCCATTTTCTCTTGCATTGCAGCCAGAGATACAGAGCCAACCGCCGTTCCAGTTTCAGCATCTGTAGTCTTCTTCCTACCTTTATGATGCATCACAACTGTCCACCCATCTTCTGCAGCTGCTGCCTCTCTTTCCTTCTTCTCCTGAATTAATCAAATAGGTACCAGATGATAAACCAACACCGATGCAGTTGCTATGCCAAAACAGACGTAAGGGAAATTCTTCCCCTCATAAATGACAGAAAGGAGACGACTTCGTATGGTGGCAGTACATAAATAACTTGTCTTAACTTGCACAATAACTTCAGATATTCAATAAATATTTACGGAACAAGCTAGCTATAAATCAGAACAGTTGACTTTAGATTCTTGAATATTTAATTTAATGAATGGAAAATACGCACCCGCTCTTGTTGTTCCTCATGTGCAGTTATAAACACATCTATATTTTGCTGCAAGACTTTCAAGCCTGGCCGCTTCTGTCTGTACTCCAAGATCCATTCTGACAAGACACCAGTCACACCACATATCAGTATTTATCATTTTGGACTTTGGTGGATCAATTTGCAGGTTCCAGTATAAACAGGAAAGATACATAAACACTGTGGAACTAATTTGAGCACAATATCAACTAATAAGGGCCCTTACAGTCTACACTGCATATGATTAACATTTAGGCTGATTGCAACAAGCTAGACTTATAGATCTGCCAGTTTCATGATGAAATCAGCTCGTATGAATCTTTTGATTTAAACAAGTCTAAGAAATGATATTCCTTGGAAATGTATTTGGATACAGTAGATTCCGTCTTTTTCATTGTGCACACTAGACAGTGGATCTTTATATATGCTAGTGAAAATATATCCTTTCAGCAATATAAAACCAGAAGTGTAGACATTACTTTTCATTCCTCTTGAACAGTCTTCATCGACTGATGCAATCTCATCAACATTTGAGGTATCAACCTCATGCACCTCCAAATTGTCCTCTCTAACTGATACCTGCATATCTGTCCCGTTGACTTCCCCAGATTGCTTTACTTTCTCTGCGTCCAATGAAAAGGATGCATGTCAGGAAACACAAATATTTATACAATAGATAGCTGGTAACTGAGAAAAACTTTGTTTAGGATACAAGTACAGCATCCTACTTGTCTTATTTTTCTTTCGTTTCTTTGCCTTTTCTGGTTCCCCAATGTCCATAACTTCACTCTCTGCTGCAACTTGGTTGACATCAGCTGCATAAAATATATGTACATCTACTATTAGTGAAACAAAAATATTTATGCAACATATAGCTGGTAATTGAGAAAAACTTTGTTTAGGATACTGTACAACAGCCTACCTGTCTTATTTTTCTTTCGTTTCTTGGCCTTTTCTGGTTCCATAACTTCACTCTCTGCTGCAAGTTGGTTGACATCAGCTGCATAAAATATATGCACATCTATTATTAGTGAAAAGAAAATTGCAGGAATTACTATTGAACGATAAAAAATGGAAAAGGCCTAGCATATGACATAGTTGCTTGCATGAATGAAAAACCATTTGCCAAGAAAAAGTTGAAAAGATCGACATTACTTATCATGATCGAAAGGTAGCACAGCAGACAAAGTGGCAACTCAGAAGCAATCTTACCGTTTAGAGTTTCTTCATCCAGATTTTCATGCAGGCTATCATCTGCATCATTGGGCTCAACAGAGCTCTTCCCTTCCTTCACCTTCCTTTTCTTCTTCTTCAGCTTAAGTGTCCCAGCATCATTACTGTCCAATGGACTTTGTACCTCAACAGGACTTTTGCTTTCCTTTAGCTGTTTTTTGCTCTTCTTCTTCCGCTTAGGTGTTGCCTCATCCTCATTGAGAGTCACCAAATTATGAGCCTTGGTACAACAGCTTGTTACTTTGGCATGCTTAATTTTCTTCTTTTGCTTCACCAATACAATCTTCTTGCTTCCTATATCTAAGAAGCAAAGATAAGAGCTAAACCATTTATACTAGAAGATATAGTCCCATTTCACGCTTTGACAATAGTTGTCAGTGATAAGTAGGGCCTATAAACAACTCAAAGAGCTGGAACCAAAAAATTAACAAGCGCTCAGGAAATGAGACGGTCCTCATGCTATTTTTCCGTGCACATGAGACACCGATGAGTTTAAAGGTTTTCAGAATATCTTTTCTGTCATACCATTCTACATTCTACAACCGTGATTGACGATGTACCATTGAATCATTCTCTTACCCTTTGCTGGGGCGATGAATCAACAATTTTAAGCATACAAACTTCACTTTAGTATGAGGTTAACCATTAATAATTATCCAAAACAAAATGGCAGGGATTGCCAATACCTTCCGAGATAGCGTGTCCGGCAGCGCCCTCGCTCTCCACGGCAGCATCTAAAGCTCTGTCCTTCTTCTTCTTCAGCTGCTTCCTCTTCACTCCAAGCCCAAGCGCCAGCTTCTTATCAACCTTGGCTTCCCGCGAAGCCTTCTTGTCTACAAAGCAGCAAATTATTGACTTTCGCCTCCCAAATTCGAACTAATTCAATCGAGAAGCAACAGGGTGCGTGCACAAAGGGGAAATTTCCGCACCTTTGGATTTGCCCATGCCGAGAACAAATCAGCAACGAAGCGTCCACGAGGAACAGCGCGAAGAGAATCCGTGGCGAATAAGCCCTCGTCGGCGTCGGGCGGGGGCGCCGGCGGCGGCTGCTGGGTGTCGGCGTCCGGGAGGCGGGAGCTGCGAGGCGCGGTAGGGTTTGGGCGTCTCAATGGGTTTCTTTCTACCGGGCTCAACTGCCCACGAGCATTTTTGGCAGGTGGGCCTAATTTGTTTCCGGGCCCGCATTCCAGCGGAGACGCATCCAAAGGCCCAAAGCCCCTTTTAATAGCGAGCGGCTTGGCGTGCCGAGTCCTCTCCTAAAACCCTAGCTTTACCACCCACCTAAACCCGCGAACTCACCAAGGCGGCGGCGGCGACAGCAGCGGCGATGGGGAGCGACACGGAGACGGAGAAGAAGAAGACCCCGGTGGCGCTGGCGCCCATCGCCAAGCCGCTCGCCGGCAAGAAGCTCTCCAAGAAAACCCTCAAGCTCGTTCGCCGAGGTTCGTGAGATTTTCCTCGTTCCCTTTTTGGCCCAAATCAAATTTTCCTGGGTTCAGTCGTGATGTGGTTGTTGTATGTGCGCGCTGCAGCCTCGGAGGCCAAGTGCCTGAAGCGCGGGGTCAAGGAGGTGGTCAAGAGCATCCGTCGTGGGAGCAAAGGGTTGGTATTTCTAGTTCTTCTCGTTTACTGTGTAGTTCCTGCTTGGTAGGAGCAATTAGTACTCCCTCTGTAAAGAAATATAAGAGGGTTTAGATCACTAAACCCTCTTATATTTCTTTAGAGGGGGTACAGTATAGTATGGTATTGTCCTAGAGAGCTCTGTGCTTAATTCCTCTGTAAGAAACTTGTTGCTAAGTGTGGTGCGGGTGATACTTGGTAATAGCAATCAACCAAGGGCAGATAACTCTTCCCTGAAACATGTTGTGCATTTAGTTTTTTACTTGCCTGCAAGTTGTGTCTAGTAGTGTAGTGCATGTGTCATATAAAACATCCATTATTATGATTACATACATACTGAATGATTTAGTGTGCTACTCTTGTTGATGATGGGATTGTCCATTTGCCACTATATGAAGTCAAGGACTGGGTGTGTCCTTATTTATGTTATGCATTCAGTGGCTTGATTTTAAAGGTTGTTCTGTTTCATGCAGGTTGTGTGTAATTGCCGGAAACATCTCTCCTATCGATGTGATTACACATCTTCCCATACTTTGTGAGGAAGCTAATGTCCCATACATATATGTGACCTCGAAAGAGGTATGCTGCATTTTCACTACAATATTTTTATGTTTAGTTTTTTGTAATCAATGAGTTGTATCTTATTACACATTTGCAATGGCTGTGTCTCCTAATAACCTTAACAACCTAAAATCTTGACCAGTAGATGCTCCATGCTATGATGAACAAGTCATCAAAGTGGTGCAACGACACACATTTTTCTTCATTTGTTTGGATCTTTCACATAGGGTTTATTTGATTATCAGATTCTCACCATCAACTATTTATTTGAACATCAAAAGCAAGCTCTCTTCTGTCTTTCTGATAGCTAGCAGTAATGCCCACGCTATTGAGTTGAAAGCTGTTTGTTTTCTCTACTTTTAGTACCTTGTACAATGTTCCCCTCTCTGGGCACATCACATTCTAAGGAGCACCATTTAGTTGTCTTGTCATTTGGTTTTCAAGTGTTCTATTCAATTATCTGTGCTGGAGCTAATGAGAAAAGAAACATCTTTTGACATTTTATTTGTCCATTTCACTATAGCTGAATTAGAATCAGACAGTTTATGTTCTAAATCATATGTTTGCACCTTGCATTCTGTTGAGTAGACCTAACATGGTCTCTTTACCAGCTTATCTATCAGACTTGAGGTGGAGGTGCTGTATTGGGTTAAAAAAAATTGTTTGATAAGTTGAGTCACCCATTTGCCTCTGCATGCTCTATCATTTGAGATAGCATGCATGTTTCCTAGATGTATGTATTTGTGAATGTATTGCTGTACCAAGCACACATCACAGGCCAACATGAATAATTTACAGCCTGATGTTAAAAAACTTGCATATTTGGCTTTACATATATACTCTCTTGTCCAGCAAAATATATGTCAGCAATCAGCCTCATTATAACCACCTTCGTGCATTTTCCTTGCATTTTAATAAATAACATGAGTGAACACGGTAAAAAATGTTTCTGTGGGCGCGTAGCAACTAGGAGCATCACATAACTTTTCCCCGCATCCAACACTAATCTATTTTTAACGTCTAATTAGAGCGGGGAATCATTCCAATTAGGAAGTTAAGCTTGTTGCTTTTTATTTCACCGGAATTGGAGCCAGGCTCTATCCTTGCATTTTAATAAAAACGTGAGTTAACAAGTTGAAAAAGTGTTTCTGTGGGCGCATAGCAACTAAGGAGCATCACATAGTTGTCTTGTCAATTGCTGTTATTTTTTGTCCCAGTGTGTTGTCTAATTGAGAAAAAGGCACACCCCTTAAAATCCTTTTGCAAACTTAGGTACAACTGCCTTATTAGTACCTACATGGATCTTATCTCATTAATCTTCCCTATGGCCTACTCTAAGTTGGGCAGACCAAGATGGTTGCTGGCAGGTCTCGACAGCATAGGGTTCTTCATTGGGTTTGTATGTTGGTCCATTTTTGTTACCCATTTGCCACATCTCTACTCATTGTCTATGGTTTCCTTGAGAAGTCTGTCTTGCGCCTGTACATGGCCCATGTTACATGCAAGCGTGAAACCGTTCCATGTTACATGCATGGTATCAGCTACCAGTTATTTGCCTTAGTATCACCACAAAAGTAGAAGGAATAACAACAAATATGATGGTGAAGCAGAGGAAATGGTTGTCTTATGTTGTGATTATACTTGCACTGATGGATGTCACTGTTGCCTTGAGATTAAGCTAATGTATTGTGGTTACTTCCCTTTAACAGGAGCTTGCGACTGCGGGGACAACCAAGAGGCCCACCTGCTGCGTGTTGGTGATGACCAAGCCAGCCAAGGGGGAGATCACTGAAGAGGTGAAGGAGAAACTGGAATCGGAATACAAGCAGGTTGTAACTGAAGTCGCTGAGGTTACATCTTCTATGTTCTGAGAACATTTCCATGGCCGCGTGGAGGAACCATGAACATCTTTCTGTCTGTATTATGTAGCATGATTTTGTCACCCTATCCTTGCTAGTGATCGACGTGTTTATCATGGAGCTTTAAGCATCTCGAGTCTGGTACTGTGCTGTTCGGTTGGCGATTAGATTAAAAAAATAGTGCATTGTTAACTAATATGGGTGAGCAAATCATTATCGTTGATGTTGCATAGATGTGACTACCTGAGCACTCGAGCCATGTTCACTTCTGTGTAGTAGCTAATCGTAAAAATATTGAAGTTGAGACTGTCTATTGGTCCTTTCAAAATCCACAGGCTTGGTTGCCTGGGACCACCGAGAGCGAGCAATATCTTAGGGTTTTAATATCTACGAATGGGGATAAATGCAGTGCGAGGTGCCATGGTACACAGAAATTCTCCAGTTGTGCTTTTGTACAAACACAGAAATTTTGGATGACTGATAGAGGAGAGATATAGTGGAAGGGACATGAAACAAAAATGTTTCCAATAGGGAAAAAAGAAAAGAAGTGGATGCCTTTTATGGTTTGTTTAGGAAGCGTTTGGTTGATCGCATTAGGCTGGAACACGCCCGCGCGGAAGGAAAACGTGATGTTTGGTTGCCTGGCCTACATCAGAATCTTGGCCCACACGAACCTCACTTCTCAGCCATGCCCGTAAGGAATGCAATGGAGATGCCGGGAGCTCGCGTGTCTCCGGAAGAGCGGTGAGGCGAATTGGCGTCACCGCCCGCTGATTCGGCCGCCCTATATAGCCAGCCTCATTGCAACGACAAAACTCCCGTCACCATTCCCCCTCTCTTGAGCTTTCCCTCCGGCGCTGAGCCACTTCGGCGACGAGGTAAGCGCTCCGGCCACCAGTTGACGGCGGCGGCGATTCGACTCCTCTCCTCCGACATGTTCAGCGCCTCCACGGCTGCGCTATATAGCCAGCCTCACCGCAGTGGCAAAACTCTCGTCGCCATTTCCCCCTCTCGAGCTTTCCAACCGGTGCGGAGCCACATCGACGACGAGGTAAGCGGTGCTACTGCTTCGGCCGCCGGTTGACGCCAAGGACGATTTAGCTCCTTCTCTTCTCCGACGTGTTCAACGCCTCCTTCACGGCTGCTCCGATGGCGTCTGTGAGTTCATTCACCCCCTTCTCTCTACTAGTTCTAGCTAGATTTGTGAGCATGTAGTAGGGGTAAATCTGCTGATCTATGTAAGTGTGATGTTCTAGTAGCTAGTGGTGATGGATTTGAAGCATGTAGGAGTTTTTTTCATGTCGGCAAGGACTGATTGCCAGTGGTGACGGATGGATAATGGATTGGTAGTATGCTTGATGTGTAGTATGCAAGTATTTGTGCTAGTTTGTTGAACTTCTTGCTATGATTTGAGCTGTTGTGTTGAACTAGATCATCCTTCTATGCATGTGGTAGTGCTCATTCGATTTGTCCATATGTGGTATTCGTTCATACTCTCCATGTTTATGGTAATTCCTATTGTGCATGCATTGTGTGATGTGGTCTTGATGATGCTCCCCCTTGTATGACAAGAGCACGCAAGAGTTCAGTCAGGCCCTTGTCGTGTCCTAGAGCCAGCTCCCGGTGTCCTACGTCAAGGATTCCCAGCCTCCCATCGACCAGATGCCTCCTGATTCAGATGTTTTCGAGGTGTCGGCTATGGTTCCTCCATTTGTGGCTTCAGCATTTGTGCTGGCTCAGCCTAGAGCTGCAGCTCATCCTGCTGCTCAAAAGCCAGTCGCAAAGGATAAGAAGGACGGCAGGGGGAACACCATGAAGTGGCAACCGTTACTGTTGACGTTCGTGCTTAACAAGATGTGTGGGATCATAACTAGTGTGGCGAGGACTGGCAAAGGTTTCAAGGAGGAGCACTTGAACGTTGTTGCAAAGCAGGTGTTCGACTTTTATGGATAGGAGGTCACCTCGACCCAGCTCTACAACCACCTCAGCAAGTGGAGAGTGAGGTGGATCACAATGTCCAAGCTCAGAGACCTGAGTGGGGCTTTACGGGATGAAGGACACTTGCTCGATCATTTTGGAGGCAGAGCACTACCAAGGCAACACCACGGTTAGCCACGAACCATGCCATTCTAAGTCACCACATGTTTAAGCCTTTGTAGCATGCCATTCTAACTAAACACTCTACCGTGTTTCATTCTTAGCTTCACCCCAAGCACGCATAGTTCCTCAACACCCATCTAGAACTACTATCAGATGCAGCAAATCTTCTCCTGTGGGCTGGCAACCAGCAAGCATGCCCTATGCTCCAATCAGCCGCTGGGCTCGCCTAGGCCCAAGTATCCAGATACCCAGGAGTCAGAGACCATCAACCTTGATGGTCCTGACAAGGATGGTGATCACGTTCTGGTGCTTGATAGGAAGAGGAAGAGGCGAGCCTTGGTGAAGTACGAGCTGACCGTCTTCCCCAGGATGACTCAGGGCGTGAAGGAGGTCGCCACCGCCATCAGGGAGAGCAAGCCGGTCGACGTCCACCCAGAACTCTACAGCGTCGTCATGGACCAAGGTGGCTTCATCCCAGAAGCTCTCATGGCGGCTCTCAGCCACCTGCTGGACAACAAAGCCCAGGGGGTTGGGTTTGTTGCCATGGGAGAAGCCCACAGGGTGCTCTGGCTGAGGGCCTTGCTGGGCAAGCACTACTATTAGTGTTGCTTCAGCTAGTGGTGACGGCCTGCATGATCCTCGACGACAATGGCGATGCGATGACGATGATGATGTACATTTTGTTGTAGCTAGGGCTTGATAAGCTCTTGATGCTGGCCTGTATATTTTGATGAGGTGGTATATTAACCCCTCACGCCGATGGCGAACTTACGGTGGTAGGACAACACCCTCTTTTGGATGTGGTGGTAGGATGACACCATAGTAGTGATAGGATGAACTTGCTATGCCATATGATCATGTGTGCTTACTTATGTTTCATGTCTAGTGTGTTTATTGCTTGCTGCTTGATCTATTACTCTTCTGCAATGCTAGGAAAAGTGATATGTGGTATTGCACGCGAGGGTTCCAGGGGTTTACAGTTCATGGGAAGCATGCAATGCACAAGTGTCGGGTTACAACAACAGCTGCCATAGAGGGTTTAAGACAAGGCATGGAACGAAGGATTTACTTCAAGGTCGTGCTCAAGCAGGCATGCAATGTTGAACTTGGAATTGCGGATCGACACTTTGGGCTGAAGAACTTCACCATCTTCGTCCAGTTCGTCGTGATTGTAGTGTTGCTTTTGGTGGTGTGATCGTGAGTAAGGTGTCGTAGAGGGTAAGCTCACCACGAAGGGTACAAGGTGACTACACCTCTATGCTCGTATGCAACCAAACACCATGCACCAGTATGAGCATGTGTGAGCAAACAAACATTGTGCGCAGAGGTGTTGCTACGATCCAGAGAGAGGGAATGCAGACAGCCAAATAACATGCAAACGTTGGTTTTTTACCTGCATATGCTCAACCAGACCCAATTGAAACAAGTATGCAAAGTGACAAAAAACGATGCGAGCAACCAAATGCATCCTCAGTTTCAAATTTGCATACCTATATGAGATCCCAAAGGGATGCATTTCTAGTTGTAAAGCTCTGTTTGGATGAAACATAAAAAAAAATACAAACAAACCGTCACCACTCTCGGTTACAACAAAATAGAGAGAGCTCGCTGTGACCTCAGATTCAGAGCTGTTTGCACGGACAAATGTAAATTGGTTTGGGTTTGGGTTTGGCACTTTTTTGGCCCTTATCTGAGGCGCTGGAAACACGACACGGTACATATCTATGAAAATAGCTTTCGGGCAAACGGAGGACGAAATCTGGATAAAGGTTTTCGAATTCCAGCGAATCTTATCCTGTACTCTACATATATACATACATTTTTTTGATAAAGGGTGGGTTTTATTGACTCAAGATAAAGCATCAAGTGGATATAAACACAATAAATATACACCCAACTTCTGCATAACTAGAATGCACACAGCCAACACCAACACACACAAAGCTCACCGGCAAATAGCAAAGTCATATAAGACCAAATGTATGCCTAAGCGAGGCAAAAAAAACCTGACAAACTACAACAAGGACTATATCCGCACCAACCTTTACATGACAATACAAGGACAATGATGTTCGTATTCTTCAACAGCAACGCCTTTAGGAAGGAAGCGACGCTCAAATCTCGCCGTCACCGGATCCGGACATCGAAGGCCGGATTCTAAGTTTTCACCCTGAAGAACCAGTCTGAGCATATCCAAGCAATGTCTTCAATAAGGTTACGATGCAAGTACACCGTCATTGCCAGGTATAACCATCTCGGGTCAGTCCTAGGTTTTCACCTCGAAGCTCGAGACCAGGCACTTGAGAAGCACCACCATCGAAGTCAATTATGTGTTGTCGCCGCCACTTTCCACGATCCCAGCAACTACATGCGTCGAGCAACGACCGCCGTCGTTGTACAATCCTATCCTCTGCGTAAGTCATTATCCATAGATTGCATCTCACCGATGCTCCCGAGGGCCCCAAGTGGATTAGAGCTGCAGTCAGCCATCGACCACCTTTGGAGACCATCGGCCACAAACCATGGCGTCCGCCTTGCCGCCGCAGCTGTTGTACATGAGGAGGCCAGATCTGGTCATTCTCCACACGTACACACCATGCCACACCCACGCCTCCATGGGCCAACGAGCAACACAGCCACGCCCGCTACCAACCGATCAAAGGACACTAGATCCATCGTGACCCGGTGTGGAGCAAGTGAGCAGCAACACCGTAGGCTTGAGGCATGAGGCGAGCAGCCGCCGCCGCAACCGAGGCAATGATGCCTGCAGCTGCAGCCGAGGTCGAAGATGGGAGCATCTCCAACAGCCGCGCTATAGCGCCGCGCGCAAAAAACCTTTTAGCGTGCGCGTTGCGGCTGGTTTTGCGCGGCCGCCTGCGCTGTCTCCAGCAGCCGCGCCATAATGCAGCGCGCGCGCGCCGTTCCAGCAGAGCGCAAAAATACAGCGCGCGCGCCTTGTTCTTCTTCGCGGATGTTTTGCCCTTCTTCGCCCGCGCCGCATTGGGTACCTTCTTCGACGGTGCGGCGGCGGCACGGGATGGCGCCGGCGCGACGCCACCCGGCGCCGGTGCCGTAGTCATCCGCGGGCGGCAAGAAGAGGTTGCGCTTGGCGAGGCCGACGCTTCGGCGGAACTCGCGGTGGCGACGCCCTTCGCCGCGCTTAGGGTTTCGGCGGCGGTGGCGCGCGGCGGGGGGGGGGTCGCGGATGTACAATGAGGTGAGCGGGCGCCGTGTGTAGCGTCAATGGCGGGCAGGGCGGCGCGGCCTTGCTGGGCGAGGACGAGGAGAGGGAGAGAGTGCGGCACGGCGCCGAGTGTGCCTTGTATTTGTAGTGGCGCCCAAATACACCGCGGATAAGGGCCTGTTTGGTTCCTCGTGTTGCATCGCCCGCACCCACCATGCAAAGTTTGGGTCGTTTGGTACCTTTGCATGGGCCCTTCACTGGCCCGTGGATGCAAGGGGCCTCTCACCAGGTGAGGATACGCAGGATTCGAGCGTATCACGGATGCAGGCTCGCTCGCTCGTTTTCTTTCCTCTTCCTTTCCTCTATTTCCCAAGCGCCGCCGCCACACCTCCCCGTATCCCCATGGCCTCATCGACCGGGCCTCCCGCAGCTCGTGCTCACCCCGCCGCCGGCCTCCGTCCTTGTGACGCCCTCGATTCAATCGTACACTAATCATGCACGCAAATGTGTACGATCAAGATCAAGGACTCACGGGAAGATATCACAACACAACTCTACAAATAAAATAAGTCATACAAGCATCATAATACAAGCCGGGGCCTCGAGGGCTCGAATACAAGTGCTCGATCATAGACGAAGTCAGTGGAAGCAACAATATCTGAGTACGGACATAAGTTAAACAAGGTGCCATAAGATGGCTAGCACAAACCGGGATCAGATCGAAGAGGACAGGCCTCCTGCCGGGATCCTCCTAGGTCACTCCCGGTCGTCGTCGCTGGGCTGCACGTAGTAGTAGGCGCCCCGAGTAGTAGTCGCCGAGGCGGTGGCGCTCGGATCCGGCTCCATCGTCGATAGCAGCAACCGAGTAGAGATAGGGAAAAAGGGGAACAAGGCAACCGTGAGTACTCATCCAAAGTACTGCAAGCAAGGAGCTACACTATATATGCATGGATATGTGTAAAGGCCATATCGATGGACTGAACTGCAGAAATGCCGAAAAGGGAGAAGGCCTAGTCCTATCGAAGACTAGCATCTTCCGGAACCACCATCTTGCAGCAAACAAGAGGGAGTAGGGTAACATAACTTAAAGTAGCAGAGTGTTATCAACCTCGGCCGAGATCCTTTCTCGACTCCTGAGAAAGAAATCCCAGAGCCATACTATCCAGTTATCATCATAAACCAATTCTCATCGCAGTCCATTGCTCATATCCATGTCTCATCTCAAGTATCCAGTTCTAGTTGTATCGATCGGGACACACTTTCCAGGGTCATGCCCGGCCTCGGTCAAACAATACGCCGCAACCCGACCTAAGCTTAATAGAGAGGCCAGACGCCGGACTAAACCTATGCCCCGTGGGTCATGGGCCATCTCCCTGGAACTCTCAGACGTTGCGAGGGCGGCCGAAGCGACCTAGCCTAACAGCGTTCAGCCCAATCCGGCGCGCGCCTCGACGCCGACGTCTAATAAGCTTCGGCTGATGTATACGACGCAGAACGCCCATACTTAGCCCACGTGATGGTTAGTGCTATCGGCCGAGGCCCTCGGATCAAATATCCAAATCGTAGTGGATTAGGAACGCTGTAACAAGCGAGACTCACGAAGATGTGACCCCGTTGCCCGCCTCGAGGACTTGCGGCAAGGGCTAGGAATGCCCGCCACGCCTCGTAATTATCTCGCGGGCACCCTCCAGTCAACCCGCTCCACATCACTCGCAATTAAGCGCGCTGGTACCCCTCGTGGTCGACCCGCCTTTCCAAGTAACATGGTAAAAGTCCAAGTAACCGTGAGTCCAAACATCAAGGGAAAACACGAGGAATCACCCCGGTGTATTCCACTCAATGTAGTCGTCAAGGTGAACATAAGAGGATTCACCCCGAGGTCCACACTTGAGGGGTTGCACGACAGTCGTGTCGGAAGTGGTTAAGGAGGAAAATCACCCTCGATGTCCACAACCGGATAGCTATACTACTGTGGTTAATATCGAGGTGTCAGAGAGGTTTCACCCTCGGTACTCGATAGTAACCTAGTAGTGTCGAGCAACTAAGGGAAGTGATGTGCGGTGTCGGGGCTCGGTCTTCGATCCCGCTGATCGGTCTTCAATGATGAAGCAGGGCAACAAGGACAAGGTGGGGGTCACCGATGGGTCTCTAACCAACCTATACTAAGCAGTTTAGGATAAGCGTGTAGGTAACAAAAGCGAGTTACAATAAACAAGGCTATGCAATGTAATAGGAGCAAACAATAACAGTAGCAAAAATCTAGTGCAAGCAATAAGAGAATGGAATGGGCGATATCGGGATGATCAAAAGGGGGCTTGCCTGGTTGCTCTGGCAAGAGAGAGGGATCACAAGATTGTAGTCGAATCGCCACCGCAGTGCGGCGTCGGTCTCGTAGTTCACCAAGAGAAGAGGGGGAAGAAACAATGAATACACGATAACAGATGCATAACGATGCATGACATGCCAAGAAGCGATGCTAGGCGTGCCCTAACGTGGTAAGAGGGGTACTGGTTTAGGGGGGAAAGCATCCGGGAAGTTATCCCGTCTCCGGACGTCTGTCGATGAGATGAACCGGAGGAGAAAGTTCTGAGTTTGATAGGTTAGAGACGCGTGATGGACGAACGGATTGCGATCCGAATTCGCCTCGCCGCTCGAGCAACTTTCATGTTGAAATTATTTTAATCCGGATTACGGATTAAAAGTTATGATTTATAAAAGGTTTTATTAATTTCGGAATTTTAATTAATTATTTAATTAATTTCGAAAAGCATTTATGACATCAAGATGAGGTCATGCCGACGTTATCACCAACAGGTTGACTAAGTCAACCCCGCCAGTGGGTCCCACATGTCATTCACTAAGCCTAATTAACCTAATCAGGTTAATTAATCTTAGTTAGTTAAGTTAACTAATGATTAGTATTAATTAATCCAGATTAATTAGTTTAATTAATTACCCAATTAATTAGCTAATGATTAGGTTTAACTAATCCAGAATTAATTAGATTAATTAATTACTGAATTAATTAATTAATTAGTTATTTAGTTAATTAGTTTAATTCACTTTTAATTCATTTTCGTTTTCATTTAATTAACACGTTCTTTTTCGTTTTATTTTGGGGTGGGGCCCCTGTCGCTGGCACTTGGCCAAACAGGTGCAGGCGCGCTGGGTGTGGTGCCGCCGATCCGGCACGACCCGGCCCGATCGGGCGGCGACCACCGGGCGGATCGAGGCTGGCGGCCAAGCGGGTTACCACAGCGCGCCAGCGGCGCCACAGCCGGGGGCGGGTGGGCGGCGGTTGCGGAGGCTCGGAGAAGGGAGCCGAGAGGGCAGGCGGCAAGCGGCCGAACGGGGAGAAGAAGCCTTGAGGCTCGGGTCTCGGGCGGCGCCAGGCGTGGGTCGCCGAGGAAGGAAGGAAGAAGGACGGTGGCGGGGAGCCGGGCGAGAGGCCGAGGCATGAGCCTGAACCCAGGGAGAGGGTCGAGGGGTCGGGAGGGCAGGGCTGGTCTGGGTGGGCCGGAGCTGGGGCCGAGGGAGGGTCGAGGGGGGGCCGGCGGGCGGCCGGAGCCGGACGCGACCGACTGGGGAGGGGTAGAGGAGGAGAGGGAAGGCCTCACTGTGTGGGGGGGCAGGGCCACGGCCGGTTTGCTCGGGGAGGTCAGGCGGGTGGGAGGGGTCGGGAAGCACGTGGCGAGGAGAGGGCGAGGCCGAGCCGGACCCATGTGGCGGCCGGGCTCTGGGGGCGCATGGGGGAGGAGGGAGTCCCCAGGCGGTGTGGAGGAGGAGGGAGGACCGAGGCGGGGGGGCGGGGAACGGCGGCGAGGGGGATCGCCGACGGGAGGCGGTCGGTGGCGCCTGCCCGATCCAGATCGGTCTGGACGAGGAGGCGAGGAGGCGAGAAGAAGTGGGAAGGGCGGTGGCTAGGGTTAGCCACCGATGGGGGTCTAGTGGGGTGGGCTGGGTGGGCCTGTGGGGGGGAGAGGAGATGGGCCGGGGAGAAGGAGAGGGCCGGTGGTTGGGTCGGAGGGGGGGTTATCCCCCGCTTTTTTTCTTTTTTTTTTTTGTTATTTTCCCTTTTCTGTTTTGGTTTATTTTAAATGCTTTGCCATTTTGTAAATACTAGTGCACCCCACCAATATTAGGTTAGGTATTTTAGAAAACCCCGGAACATTTTAGGATTAGATTTCGAAACCCTTTTATCGTTTGCTTTATTTTAAATTTGTTTTCGAACGGTTCCGAATTAACGAAAAGTTAATTAAGAAACCGGGGATTACTGTAGCATAACCATCCGGGCGTTACAAATCTCCTCCACTACAAGAAATCTCGTCCCGAGATTTAGGAGGTAGAAGGAAAGAGTGCGGGATATTCATCTCAGAGACGATCCTCGCGTTCCTGTGTGGCTTCATTTTCAGAGTGATTCACCATCGGACTTTGAGGAATTTGATCGCCCGACGGGTGCGGCGTTCAGCTTGGTCGAGAATGCGGACCGGATGCTCTTTATAGGAGAGGTCTGTTGCAATTGAGCACTTCATGGTCCACATCGCCGGATTGGGTCCTTGAAGCAGCGTCGGAGTTGGGACACGTGGAACACATCGTGAACTCCGAGAAAGGTTCGACGGAAGCTCCAGTTGATAAGCCACTTTTCCACGCCTTTCGAGAATAGTGAAAGGGCCAATATAGCGAGGAGCTAGCTTGCCCTTGATCCCCCGGCGGTGAGCACCCTTCATTGGTGTAACGCGAAGATAGGCCTTTTCGCCAAAGTTGATAGACCATGTCTTTGTGATGACGGTCATAATTACTCTTTTGACGGGACTGAGCGGTCTTGAGATTCTCGCGAATAATGCGGACTTGTTCTTCGGCATGTTGGATAATATCCGGACCGAAGAGTGGACGTTCCCCAGTTTCTGACCAGTTCAGAGGGGTTCGGCACTTTCGTCCATATAACACTTGAAGGGGCCATCTTCGACTAGCTTGAAAGCTATTATTATAAGAGAACTCAGCATACGGAGAGATTCCTCCCATTTCTTGCCGAATGAGACGACACAAGCTCAAGCATGTCTTGAGAATTTGGTTGACACGCTCAACTTGCCCTTGAGACTGCGGATGAAAAGCAGATCTTGAAAGATAAATGAGTCCCCATAGCTTCTTGAAAACTTGCCCGTAATCTTGAAGTGAATAAGCTGCCACGGTCCGAATCGATAACCGGTGGAATACCGTGAAGTGAAACAATTCGGACATATAGAGCGTTGCAAGCTGGCTAGCAAATGATCGTTTCTTTGACCGCCGTAAAATGTGCAACTTTAGAAAGCCGGTCAATGACGACAAGAATAGCATCATTACCTTTCGCGATTTGGGAAATCCAAAGGCGAAGTCCATTTCAACATGGTCCCATTTCCATTCGGGAATAGAGATAGGCTGCGAGGTTCCAAAGAGGCCTTTGATGTTCTGCTTTGATACGACGGCAAACGTCACACTCGTAAACATAGCGAGCAATGTCCCGCTTCATATTAGACCACCGGAATCTCGGCGAATGTCTTGATACATCTTGGTACCGCTGGGGTGGATACATAGAGGCGTATCATGAGCTTCTTGCATAACCTTCCGGTCATATCCAGGTTGTCCTTCTTACAAGGCACCACTAGGCGGCCTTTGAAGTACAAGGCGCCATCATCGACAATAGTGAAGGATGAGGGATTTCCTTTCCCGACGCCTTGTTTAAGCTTGTAGACCTCGAGTCGATCCCTGCATTGTCTTTATGTTGCCCAAGAGATCGGGTTCAACAGCCAGGTAAAGAGGGATCCACGGGGAACAACACGGAGATTCATCTTGCGGAACTCCGGAGGAGGGGAGCGAGTGCACCGGAGGAACAATATGGAGGTTCACTGCTGAATTCTTCAACAAGTGAGGGCTGAACTTTGTGAACTCAAGGTGGTTCTTGATGAAGACTTGCGGCTCAAAGCATCAGCCATCACATTAGCCTTGCTCGGGCGATAGGAGATTCCCAAATCAAAGTCTGCAATCTCCATCCATCTCTGGCGACGGAGGTTCAGGTGCTGGCTGAGTAAAGCAGATACTTCAGACTTTGGTGGTCGGTGTAGATCTCATAACGATTACCGAGAAGGTAATGTCGCCATCGCTTTAGCGCATGAATGACAGCAAGAAGTTCGAGGTCGTGAACGGGTAGTTCTCCTCGTGAGGGCGAACTGTCGAGAGGCATAAGCAACCACTTTGCGCTCTTGCATTAGGACACCGCCTAATCCTTGACGGAAGCGTCGCGAGAAATGACGAAGTCCTTCTTAGTATCGGGAGGAGCTAGCATCGGGCGGTTGTCGACTTGTCTTTGAGTTCCGGAAACTTTCCCGACACTTATCATCCATTGGAACTTGACGCCTTTATGCAATAGATTAGTCGAGGCTCGGCAATCTTGGAGAAGTTCTCGACGAATCGACGGCAATAGTGGCGAGACCGAGAAAACTTCGACTTGCTTAACGCTCTTCGGGAGTCCAATCGAGAATAGCCTGAACTCGTTCAGGTTAACGGCAATACCATCCTTAGAAATGACATGCCCAAGATAGGTTACTTCGGAAGCCGAATTCACATTTGGGGAACTTGGCATAGAGTTGATGCTCTCGTAGCTTTTCCAAAGACAAGACTAAGATGTTCAAGATGTTCTTCTTCATTCTTGAATAGATCAGATATCATCCAGATAAACCACGATTTAACTTGTCGAGGTAATCCATGAATATATAGTTCATCAAAGCGAGAGAAGGTGGCTGGAGCATTGGTTAAGCCGAAGACATGACGGTGTACTCGTATGAACCATAACGAGTCACAAATGCGGTCTTGGGGATATCCTCCTCACGAACACGGATCTGGTGGTAACCCAACCTCAAGTCGAAGTTTCGAGAACACCGACGAACCAGCCAGCTTGATCATAAAGATCATTGATCCGAGGAAGAGGATACTTATTCGAATGGTAGCTTGATTTATAGGACGGTAGTCTTGGACCAATCGGTTTGTCCCATCCTTCTTCTTGACAAAGAGAGAAGGTGCTCCCCAAGGTGAGCAACTTGGGCGAATGAAACCGCTTTGAAGAGATTTGTCGATTTCCTCCTTTAGCTCAAGGAGTTCATGCGCGGCATCTTGTAGGGACGCTTGGCTATAGGAGTGGTGCACGGTTTCAAGTCGATGACGAATTCGACAGCTCTAGTGGGGAATCCTCGAAGTTCTTCAGAAAGACGCCTTGGAAATCGCATAAGCAGTGAATGTTTTCAATTCCCTCGAGGGTGCGGCGCTCAATGCATTCAATGCATAGAGCCTTGCCTCGCATTTTGAACCGAGCGAGCATTGTAGCTACGATTTCATCAGAAGGGTGCAGCAGATGGACGGTCTTAGTGGCGCAAACGATTGACGCCGTATGCGCTTTCAACCAATCCATCCCCAAAATGAGGTCAATGCTACAAGACTTTAGCACGATAGGAGAGACAAGGAATTCCATTCCTTCGATTTCAACGGGGACGTCGTTGCAAATCATGGAAGTCCGACATTGGCCCGCGGGTGTGTACTAATAGTGAAGCATTCATGTCTTCGCTTAATGCCATGCATGAATGCAAAATCTTCAGACATGAATGAATGCGATGCCCCTGAATCGAATAAAACAGATGCAGGTACTGAATTTACGAGGAGTGTACCCATCACAGTAGCAGGCTGGTCCTGAGCTTCGTTCAGTTCAACGTGGTTGGCCCGAGCTTGCCCATAAGACTTGCCGGTGTTGTTGCGGTTCGGTTGTTTCCACGGCCATTCTTTGGAAGGGCCGGTGATTCGGTTCTCGTTGCATTCTCTAGCACGGTGCCTCGGCTGTCCGCACCAAGCATAAGCCATTATTGGGAGTGGGAACAGGAGCTTGGGGTGGTGGAGCTGGAAGCTTCGCTGCTTAGTTGTAGGCGCACGAGGTGTAGCATAGTTCGCTTTGAAGCGTATGCATTGGCTGGTACATGCTATTGGGAATCCATATCTTGCGCTTCTGCGAGGACGGGCCCAAGATGAGCCCGTGTCACGGTTGCGCTGTTAGAGCTCTCGTATTCCTGCGCACCAGTTTCGACATTGATAGCTTTGTTCACCAAGGTGGCGAAATCAGCAAAGTCGTGCACTAGTAGTGCAAGCTTGATGTCGACTTGAAGTCCGTCACGAACTTCTCCGCTCTGCAAGCATCGGTTGCAATATCCTCTTCAAGATAGCGAGACAAGTCCAAGAACTCTCGCCGATAGGCTTCAACATCTTGTTGCCTTGGGTGAGATTATGAACTCACGCTTCTTCCGTCCATGACCCCTTGAGGATGAAGCGGGCGCGAAGGCAGCCCGAAGTCCGCCGGTGATGAGTGTTCCAACCGGCAGAGTACGCGGTGGCTGTCCCACCATTGAGCTGCGGGTCCCTTCAGAAGAAGGAAGCAAAAGTGACATAGTGGCGAGGGCTACATTAGCAGACTCCATCTCATAGGAGATGTCACGGAGCCACCATCAAGATCCAAAGTGGCTGAGTTGAGCTGCGGTATACGCCGGGTTCAGCGTATGAATTCCTGCAGAGTTGTTCCGTTTGGGTGCTGGTTCATATTGGGGCGGGGGAACTGAGCCATCATGTTCTCCATGAACTGGCGATTCATCTCGAGCTGTTGGATCATACCAGCCATGTACTCGGGCGGTGGTGGAAGGTTGGCACCACGACCACGACCTGCTGGCCTAACCATCCTGCTATTATATAACAGGGGTAGTTCAGCATTTGAGAAGATAAGCAAGAGACAAGAATCATTCATGATGAAACACGCATAATGAAAGTAGCATTATGGAAACTACATAGTAGTTGGCATATCTTACAAAAGGAATCATGCATAGAGTTCGATACATAGAGTCCAGTACATAGACTACTACATCATAGGCGGCACGCAGGCTCGCGGCGAATACATCAAACACTAACAAGCAAGTCTACATCACCCCACGCTGATCTGCGGAGGTAGTCAGAGCTCAAAGCTGGTAGTGCGGCAAAGGATAGTCCTCCACGTCGGTGACACGAGGGCGCGGATACTCGGTGCTGAATCCGACGCCCGTGTGGCGTGAAAGGGCCAAGTCGGAGAGTAGCCTCCCACGCCCCGCCAACCAACTCCCCGGGCATCACGGTCTGGCGGGTAGATCGCAGAACGCGCAGCTCTCGGAACGGACAAAGGGTGCATCAGCGTCGAGCACGGTAGAGGTGCCGACGGGTGATGTACAACTCGTGGCGAAGAGCTCGGTTAGCTCGATCCAGCCCATCGCGCATGCGTAACAAAGTTCGATGGTGGAAAGGCTCTCTGGTAGCAATGGTGTAGGCAGCGGTGTAGTAACCTCCTCACCAACATCGACGCGATAGCAATGTGCACGAAGGGGAGGTGTCCAACTCGATACTCGCGACGAAGTCGGTGCGGCATAAGCGACATCGTGGACGCCATATCGATGGTCACTCCAACACCATGTGCGGTGTGCAAAGACAAGAGTGGACTCGTACTCCCGAGAGTAGAGGTGGACGATGGCGCTGCATCGCTCCCGGTTATAGTCCCGGTACTCCTCATAGACGGTGTACTGGGTGCCAGCGATAACCCGATAGGTCATCATCTCGCTAGCACCGCAGTGATCCCGAGGCACCAATGGCCGTCGTGTGGCGCACGACCTGCCTCGTGGGTTCCATCTGAAAACAAAGACGTTTCAAAGGAGTCAAATGACAAGGTGGAAATTGCTCAAATACAATTCCAAAACAACTAAGGCTATATCCATCTTCGGGTGAATGCGCCACGGGATCCTAGTGATAGTTAGTAAAATCGTTTAACCCGAGTAGAAGAGAGTCCGAGTCCCGAGTAAAGGTCGAGGAGTAAAAGATCCTAGTACCACCCGATGGCGATGTGGGCCCGTAAGGCACACAGCCAAGTTAGTAAAAGTTTTGCAATGTCTAGACTCGACTTCGCCAAGGAGTGTGGAAGGGGATTCCTACAGCAATGGCTCGATACCAACTCAGACGCCTCGATTCAATCGTACACTAATCATGCACGCAAATGTGTACGATCAAGATCAAGGACTCACGGAAGATATCACAACACAACTCTACAAATAAAATAAGTCATACAAGCATCATAATACAAGCCAGGGCCTCGAGGGCTCGAATACAAGTGCTCGATCATAGACGAAGTCAGTGGAAGCAACAATATCTCGAGTACGGACATAAGTTAAACAAGGTGCCATAAGATGGCTAGCACAAACCGGGATACAGATCGAAGAGGACAGGCCTCCCGCCGGGATCCTCCTAGGTCACTCTCGGTCGCCGCCGCCGGCTGCACGTAGTAGTAGGCGCCCCGAGTAGTAGTCGCCGAGGCGGTGGCGTCGGATCACGGCTCCATCGCCCGATAGCAACAACCGAGTAGAGATAGGGGAAAAGGGGAACAAGGCAACCGTGAGTACTCATCCAAAGTACTGCAAGCAAGGAGCTACACTACATATGCATGGATATATGTGTAAAGGCCATATCGATGGACTGAAGCTGCAGAAATGCCGTAAAAGGAGAAGGCCTAGTCCTATCGAAGACTAGCATCTTACGGGAACCACCATCTTGCAGCAAACAAGAGGAGTAGGGTAACATAACTTAAAGTAGCAGTAGTGTTATCAACCTCGGCCGAGATCCTTTCTCGACTCCTGCGAGAAAGAAATCCCTGAGCCATACTATCCAGATTATCATCATAAACCAATTCTCATCGCATCCATTGCTCATATCCATGTCTCATCTCAAGTATCCAGTTCTAGTTGCATCGATCGGGATACAACTCCAAGCGTCCGCTATCAGAGGACAGGCTATCGATAGATGTTTTCTTCCTGCAGGGTGCACCAACTTACCCACCACGCCGCTTAACTCCGCCGGACACACTTTCGTGGTCATGCCCGGCCTCGGTCAAACAATACGCCGCAACCCGACCTAAGCTTAATAGAGAGGCCAGACGCGGACTAAACCTATGCCCCGTGGGTCATGGGCCATCTCCTCGAACTCTCACAGACGCGAGGGCGGCCGGAAGCAGACCTAGCCTAACAGCGTTCCAGCCCAATCCGCGGCACGCCGCTCCGACGCCGACGTCTAATAAGCTTCGGTGATGTATACGACGCAGAACGCCCATACTTAGCCCACGTGATGGTTAGTGCTATCGTGCCGAGGCCCTCGGATCAAATATCCAAATCGTAGTGGATTAGGAGCGCGGTAACAAGCGAGACTCACGAAGATGTGACCCGTTGCCCGTCTCGAGGACTTGCGGCAAGGGCTAGGAATGCCCGCCACGCCTCGTAATTATCTCGCGGGCACCCTCCGTGTCAACCCGTCTCCACATCACTGCAATTAAGCGCGCTGGTACCCTCGTGGTCGACCCGTCTTTCCAAGTAACAGTGGTAAAAGTCCAAGTAACCGTGAGTCCAAACATCAAGGGGAAAACACGAGGAATCACCCCCGGTGTATTCCACTCAATGTAGTCGTCAAGGTGAACATAAGAGGATTCACCCTCGAGGTCCACACTTGAGGGGTTGCACGACAGAGTCGTATCGGAAGTGGTTAAGGAGGAAAATCACCCTCGATGTCCACAACCGGATAGCTATACTACAGGGTTAATATCAGAGGTGCTGTAGAGGTTTCACCCTCGGTACTCGATAGTAACCTAGTAGTGTCGAGCAACTAAGGGGAAGTGATGTGCGGTGTCGGGGCCTGGTCTTCGATCCCGTTGATCGGGTCTTCAATGATGAAGCAGGGGCAACAAGGACAAGGTGGGGGTCACTGATGGGTCTCTAACCAACCTATACTAAGCAGTTTAGGATAAGCAGGTAGGTAACAAAAGCGAGTTACAATAAGCGGGCTATGCAATGAATAGGAGCAAACAATAACAGTAGCAAAAATCTAGTGCAAGCAATAAGAGAATGGAATGGGCGATATCGGGATGATCAAAGGGGGCTTGCCTGGTTGCTCTGGCAAGAGAGAGGATCACAAGATCAGTAGTCGAAGCGCCACCGGTGCGGCGTCGGTCTCGTAGTCTACCAAGAGAAGAGGGGAAGAAACAATGAATACACGATAACGGATGCATAACGATGCATGACATGCCAAGAAGCGATGCTAGGCGTGCCCTAACGTGGTAAGAGGGTCTTGGTTTAGGGGAAAGCATCCAGGAAGTTATCCTCTCCGGACGTCTGTCGACGGATGAACCGGAGGAGAAAGTTTACAGGTTTGATAGGTTAGAGACGCGTGATGGACGAACGGACTGCGCATCCGAATTCGTCTCGTCGTTCTGAGCAACTTTCATGTTGAAATTATTTTAATCCGGATTACGGATTAAAAGTTATGATTTATAAAAGGTTTTATTAATTTCTGGAATTTTAATTAATTATTTAATTAATTTCGAAAAGCATTTATGACATCAAGATGAGGTCATGCCGACGTCATCACCAACAGGTTGACTAAGTCAACCCCGCCAGTGGGTCCACATGTCATTCACTAAGCCTAATTAACCTAATCGGGTTAATTAATCTTAGTTAGTTAAGTTAACTAATGATTAGTATTAATTAATCCAGATTAATTAGTTTAATTAATTACCCAATTAATTAGCTAATGATTAGGTTTAACTAATCCGAATTAATTAGATTAATTAATTACTGAATTAATTAATTAATTAGTTATTTAGTTAATTAGTTTAATTCACTTTTAATTCATTTTTCGTTTCTATTTAATTAACACGTTCTTTTTCGTTTTATTTTGGGGGTGGGGCCCCTGTCAAATGGCACTTGGCCAGCGGGTGCGCGCCATGGTGAGGGTGTCAGTGCCGATCCGGCACGACCTGCCCGGTCAGGCGGCGACCACCGAAGGATCGATGCGTGAGGCTGCCGAGCCGCAGCCACTGGCCGCGCCCGCGGCGAGCGACGGTGAGGGGCGACAGGCGATTCATTGGGCTCGGGAGAAGGGAGCGAGAAGGGAGGCGGCAAGCGGCCGAACGGGGGAGAAGGGCCATGGCTCGGGTCTGGCGGCGCCAGCGTGGTCGCCGACGAGGGGAAGGAAGGGGAGGGGCGACGGTGGCCGGGCGAGCCGGGCGGGCCGAGGTCATGGGCCTGAACCCAGGGGAGAGGGTCGAGGGTCGGGGGGAGGGCTGGCAGGCTGGGTGGCGGAGTCTGGGGAGCCGAGGAGGGCCGGAGGGGGCGCCAGGGTGGGCGGCCGGAGCAGACGCCGACGGGGAGGGTAGAGGAGGAGAGGAAGGCCTCACAATGTGTGGGGGGGCCACGGCCGGTTTGCTCGGGGAGGTCGGGCAGCCAGTGGGGAGTGGTCAGGGGGGGCACGCCGGGGGGCGGCGAGCGAGCCGGACCATGATGGTGATCCGCCTGGCTCGGTGGGGGCATGGAGGAGGAGGGGAGTCCCAGGCGGGTGGAGGAGGAGGGAGGACTGAGGCGGGGGGGGCAGGGGGGAACGGCGGCGGGGGATCGCCGACGGGAGGCGGTCGGTGGCGCCTGCCCGATCCAGATCGGCCTGGACGAGGTGGGGCGAGGAGGCGCGAGAAGGGAGGAGTGGTGGTGGCTAGGGTTAGCCACCGATGGGGGTCTAGTGGGGCGGTGTGGTGGGTGGGCCAGTGAGAGGAGATGGGCGGGGGAGAAGGAGAGGGCCAGCTGGTTGGGCGGAGGGGGGGTTATCCCCGGTTTATCTTTTTCTTTTTTGTTATTTTCCTTTTCTGTTTTGGTTTATTTTAAATGCTTTGCCATTTTGTAAATACTAGTGCACCCCACCAATATTAGGTTAGGTATTTTAGAAAACCGGAACATTTTAGGATTAGATTTGAAACCCTTTTATCGTTTGCTTTATTTTAAATTTGTTTTGAACGGTTCAATTAATTAAAAGTTAATTAAGAAACCGGGATTATCAGAGCATAACCATCCAGGCGTTCTGATCCTCCACGCGCCTCCACGACGGCGGCGCCCACCCGGCGAAGGCCCACGCCGGCGAGCGCCTCCACACAATCCCGCCGGCTCTCCTTTGATGAGCGCCTCCACACAATCCCGTCGCCGGCCATGGACGCCAGTACGGCTCCGCAGAAGTCCAACCGCCGATGAAGAACGCCGCAGCCATCGTGACCCACGACCACCGCTTCTCATCAAGCGCCGCCGCCGTCCGAGCAAAGGGCGCCGCAGACGCCAGATCTCGCTCGCCGTGCCGCCGGAGCAAGGATCCCACCGTCTGGAGCCATATTGAGATCCCGCCTCCCCGTATCCGTCCGCCTGCGCTGCTGTGTGCTCCTCTTTCCACATCAATTTCAGTGACATTCAGACAAAAACAGCACCGCATGCAGCCATATGATGCAAGGCAACCAAACATCCATCACGACGCAACTTTGCATCGCCTCAACCCGCCATGCTCAACCAAGATCCTCTATGCAATGCAGCTGAAAGCCACCCAAGCAACCAAACACGCCCTAAGTGTTTTTGACCGCGCCTAACCGTTATCGCCTGTGCGCGCCGTTTTCTTGGCTACCATTGAGCGAAGCCGCCAAGCGTTCTTGTAGCGCTAAAAAGGTTTATTTTTGGCGTGGCGCTAGTTTAGCGGTTGTTGGAGTTGCTCTTATGTGGATCCGCAGGATGGGGAGGAAAGAGTGGGACGCGAGTGCTGGCCGCCGCCGCCGTCAACTGGCGGCCTCCTGGGGGGGGGGCGGCGAAGTCTCTTCTGTGGCAGCGGGGAGGCCTCCACATACATACATACATACATACCGTGCAATCATCTATCTAGACACCTGTCTGGTCTGGTTACATCAGCCATTGTCATCATCAAAAACTAAAACAACCTCAAATCACAAAGGGGGTAATTCTTTTGCTCTACGGGACAAGAAAGCGCAAAGGGAACCAAATTAGGCAGGCAGGCTTACATGAAAAGACGGGGAGCGGAGGCGGGAGAGCCTAGTGCCAAGCATGTGCCAGCCAAAAGGCACACCTCTCGAGCTTCCCAACTGCTACAGTACTACAGTGCTACCACAAACTAAAACCCATTTGTGTACTACACTACCCATCCTTGTTCCGGCCAAACATACTACACTACCGGTGGATTTGGGACGCTAATGCGTGGACAGGCCCGCGGGACGCACAGATTCTCTCGGGATAACCACGCTCTCGCCTCGCTAATGCCCAAGTGAGACACCGGCGTAAGGCCTCTTAGTCGCCTGGTCACATGTACTTT
Source organism: Aegilops longissima (assembly GCA_021605205.1). Classification (NCBI taxonomy): domain Eukaryota; kingdom Viridiplantae; phylum Streptophyta; class Magnoliopsida; order Poales; family Poaceae; genus Aegilops; species Aegilops longissima. Next base: position 528,990,452 of record CM038681.1, on the reverse strand, counting down.
GGGGCTAAAATTAAAAGGGGTTGCTGAAGTTGCCTCCGTTTGGCGTAACGTGATGAGAGGTGAGATCGACTTTCAGAGACCTTGATGGTTCTCTGTCATACAAGTTAGGACAAAGAGAGGTATATGTTCAGACTTCAGAGATGTGTAGCGCATCAAGGCGCCTTGTTTGCGCCTTTGTCATGCACGATTCGTCGACATCTTGGCGAGATCAAAGCGGCTCCAAAAATGGCCCGTCGAAGCTGACAGTTTGCCGTGACGTCGTCGCTGTGCAGCTTGGCCTTGTAATGGTGGTCAAAGGCAACCGCTTTGTACTGCTCGGTGACGGAGGATCACACATTCACACACTCACACACACAAGATGAGCAGCGGCATCTTTCGCTGATGGGCTTGGTCACCCTAGCTCGCCCAGTCAAACACAGTGTGCAGGATGATGACATTAGCAACGGCAGTGGAGACTGGGAGCGTGGGGACTGTGGGCGCAAAGATCTTCTGCTACTGTTCTGTACTGCCTGGGTATGTAGCAGTGCTGGCTGGGGCAGATGTGCATGTACGTCGTATATTCACACAGATACGTCTTCTTTCTTTACTTTTGTTTGTTTATATGTGTGCCCTGACCTTAAAATATGGCTAGTGTGCTAATTATCTTAGGTTGCCACTAAGCGGCATCATTCAGATGAGATGATGGCCACGGAGACGATGCGTGGCAAGGAAAATGGAGCAATAAATATCAAAAGCTCATCTCCGCAAAAGTGGAAAGCTGATCATGCGGACCTGAGGAAAACCCAGATTTGGACAGGCATTATGATCCCATGCCCCCATGCTCTGAGCTTTATCGGACACGCTTAATTTCCTCCGCTAGTGCGTGCATCCAGAGCTTCGAGAGGGCAAGCTATGGCTATCTGAAATTACCCAATAATTATGCTGCCTTTTTTCCCGTTTAAGCGCTGCATCTTATGAGTGTTCATAGTCATAGGGATAAACCCGGAGATGGCCTTTTGATGGCCCCGTATACGTACGTTTTTGCAGCCTTTCTACTATAGCACGCATACATACATACACGAGGCATACACAAAACACAAGGAAAAGCGGGAGGGAAAAGAGAGGAGAAAAAGGTGTGGTGTAGGGGGAGGGGGGCAAAGGCAGCAGCACAGCGAGGCAAAGCAAAGCAAAGCACCCCTCATTTCACTGAAAAGAGAGGTCACGTCTTTCGTGCTCGTGCTGGCTAGACTGCAATGATTTCTGGCCCCGAGGACGGGGTATGGGCATGGCCATTTGATGGCCAGGCCTCCGTCCCTGTGGAGAGAGGTGGCGCATCATCAGAATAGGAATAGCAGGCAGGTCACCATCCCGCTAAGCATCACCCAAATCTTCTGAATTGGTTGCCTCAGTGCATGTACTGATGTACATACCATGCTTCTGAATCAGCTGAACCACAAGGGAGTAGAGTACCATGCATGACATGACAAGGCCTAGCATGTAGTATGGGCGGGCTGCCATGGATTCCATATCATATTCGAGCCGCAAGGAAAATACCTGCCATTTGCCCGGGGAAAAAGCTTTGCCTCCACCACCGGGTGCCTCCGCACCTATCCATCCATCCATCTATCTATCCAGTGGAGTACTCCCGCCTCTCCTACATGGCACTGTTCATATGATGCCTGCCTACTGATTTGATACGAACTGAACTGATGTGTGCAAAGCACTACCCACTACCCAGCCACCCAGGGGGGACGCTCGCCCGCTACAGTAGACGACAGCGCCACCGGACGCCTTGCGTCGTGTTTATCTTCCCGACTGTCACTGGGATTTCACTCGCTTTTACCACTACCTAATCTGATCCTCGATTGATTGATTCTTCATCCGTAATGCATGGTGACCAAGGTTCCCGTGTCCATTTGCATCCAGTTCAAGCCGGGCGAGGGGCGCTTCCTCCCTGTCATCTTCCGGGCCTTCCTCCGGCCAAAGATACTTTTTGATCCCTTGTTTATTTCCCCCAATGGAATTGGCACGCTGACACACGCCTCCCGAGCCCGCTGTCCAGCTGCGGAATTCTTTTGCTGCAAGAATCCCTCAAAGGTGTTGGCCGCCGGCCGTGGTGGTCTGTGACAGTCAGTCGTGGCGCAGTACAACCACGCTCTCCTCCAATAAAGCTAATGCCTTTCTCGGATGGGATCAATACTAATCTTCTCCTTTTAGGGTAGGATTAGCCTAGGCCACTCGATTAACAGCCCACTCTCACTGTTTTTCACAAGTACTAGTAGTACTAGCTTGAGTTTTCACACAGGCCACAAGGAGGGCGGCCAGGCCATAAAAGGGTGGAAAAGCAGAATTTTTCTCCCCTCCCTCCTTTGCTCCGATACTGAGGTCCCTCCAATATTCTACTCCTACTCCGGCGAGCGAGCTAGCAGGGGTCAGGCGGCAGGCATGTCTGCCCCCTCCCTCCCCTGCTTTTGTACCTTTGCTTGGAGCCAGAGCGCAGGCATCTTCCTTTGTGTCATTTGCTGCTGACAACACATCAGAGGTGAGTGAGGTGAGAGGCGGCACCCCTCCCTCCCTGCCCACTGCCGCTGCCACTGGCAACTTCACTCGACTGCTTGTGCAAGAAGAAAGGCTGCGTGCGCGCTTCCTTTCCTTGGCCTCACCCTCGCCCTTGGCTTGCCTGCTTCCATGTTTGAACACACACCGGCCAGCAGCTCCTAGCCAGAGAGAGAGAGAGAGAGAGAGAGAGAGAGAGAGAGAGCCCTTCCCTAGCAATGGAGGCGGTTCCCGTGCTGCTCCTCCTCCTCTTCTCCTTCCCTCTCGCGCCGGCGCCGGCCAACGGCCTCCTCTCGCCCAAGGGCGTCAACTATGAAGGTTAGTTGATGATGCTCCTTCCTCAAATCAAGAGCCCTATTAGTTATTCTCCTCTTCTTTTTTCGGTTTTCTTGCATTGGAGCTGGCCACCTTGTTTTGTTTGTATTGGATTCTTCTCCCGGACCAAGAACTACTGGCTCTTCTTCCTTTGTTTGTTCCTCTTGCGCTGGTGTCTGACAAACTGGCAATCTCTGCTCTTCTGTTGAGTTTGCAGTGCAAGCTCTCATGACGATCAAGAACTACCTCAAGGATCCCCATGGCGTGCTCAAGAACTGGGACCAGGACTCGGTGGATCCTTGCAGCTGGACCATGGTCACCTGCTCCCAGGAAAACCTCGTCACTGGCCTGTAAGTTTCCTGTCGCGGCTGGACTATTGCCTCCATCGCACACCAATCATTTCTGCCGCAAGCTTTCCTTTTGATCCTAACCCGTTGTCATCTGGCTGTTTCAATTTGTTTTCTCAGGGAAGCCCCAAGCCAGAACCTCTCGGGCCTGCTCTCCCCGAGCATAGGCAATCTGACCAATCTCGAGATAGTGTGAGTTTTTCCTGCCATCATTAGCCTTGCAAACCACCACTGTTTGTTTGTTCCTTTTTCTTTTTCTTTTTAGAACACATGGGAGTATGTTTCTTTTGGGCTGGAAGAGATCTTCCTTACCTTTTGTTCTTCTCCCTCTTCTCTTGTTCACAGCCTGCTGCAGAACAACAACATCAATGGCCGAATCCCGGCAGAGATTGGCAGGCTCACAAAGCTTAGGACGCTTGATCTCTCCAGCAACCACTTCTCCGGCGAAATCCCCGGCTCCGTGAGCCGCCTCAGGGACCTCCAGTACTTGTGAGTGCCCTTCTCTTCTACTGTGCCAGCCATGAATGAATGATAGATACTCTCAAGGTTTCCCATTCATGGCCTGTTGATCCACATGAGCCATGATACATGCCAGTGGCTGTTCTCATTGTTTGCATTGTGATGCCTGCTACCAGGAGGCTCAACAACAACACCCTGTCCGGCGCATTCCCTTCGTCGTCGGCTAATCTGTCGCACCTTGTTTTCTTGTGAGTATCCTCTGCTTGTTTTGCTGTTATTATGTGGTTGTGTACTGCTCTGTGGTGCTCTGCTCACTGTCAGATGGACTTCCCAATTCTCAGGGATCTGTCCTACAATAATCTGAGCGGTCCGGTTCCAGGGTCTTTGGCAAGGACATTCAAGTAAGGCCGCAGTATTGTGTCATTTCATCTTTGACCAAAGTACCATCTCCAGTGTAGACATGTTTACCATAAATAAGACTGAGCTTATGGGAAAATTAATTGATTTTCTTGCAGCATAGTAGGGAATCCACTGATCTGCGGAGCAGCTACAGAACAAGATTGTTATGGAACTTTGCCAATGCCGATGTCCTACAGCCTGAATAACACACAAGGTTTGCTCAGTCAGATGATCTCATCCATCGATGATTAATTTCTACCCTGCACTGATATTATCTAGATGGTAACTGTTGCAATAACAACTCTTTTTACAAAAAGGTACCGTACTGCCAGCAAAATCTAAGAGCCACAAAGCCGCAATTGCATTTGGTTCTACGATAGGCTGCATCAGCATCCTTTTCCTACTTACGGGATTGCTGTTCTGGTGGAGGCATAGGAATCGGCAGATTCTTTTCGATGTCGATGGTAAGTAAAAAGTCTAAAATTACTCACCGAGCTCATAACGGCCAGATGCTTGTTTAACTTGGTGGAATCAATTACTGAGCATGCTGGTTATTTTGCAGACCAGCACATAGAGAACGTCAACCTTGAAAACCTGAAGAGGTTTCAGTTCAGAGAGCTCCAGGCTGCAACAGAGAACTTCAGCAGCAAGAACATGATAGGAAAAGGCGGTTTTGGAAATGTTTATCGAGGGAAGCTCCCAGATGGAACTATAGTAGCAGTCAAGAGGCTGAAAGATGGAAATGCCGCAGGCGGGGAATTGCAATTTCAGACTGAAGTCGAGATGATCAGCTTGGCAGTGCACCGGAATCTCCTTAGGCTCTGCGGGTTCTGCATGACTGCCACCGAGAGGCTACTCATCTATCCATACATGTCCAATGGAAGTGTTGCATCACGCCTGAAAGGTAAAACACATCAAAAATTCAGGATGATTGTTTCTTAAAACATAAATCTGAATAATCACGAGCTAGTGACATAGCCACCATTCATCAACAGATATAGGTTGGTCTTGAAGGATTTTTTTTTTCTGAGTAACTGACATTCTGCCAATGCTCGTTCGAAACTTCAACTTGAAAAAATGATTACAGAAAGATTTGCATTCGATTTCTCACATTATATTCTTCTCCTTTGGGCATAGCTTTAGAACAAAGAATCCCACATGACAAGATATTAAACTTCGTTCTCACATAACCAATTACAGGGAAGCCACCACTGAACTGGATCACCAGAAAGGGAATAGCCCTCGGTGCAGCAAGAGGCCTACTATACCTGCACGAGCAGTGTGATCCCAAGATCATCCACAGGGATGTAAAGGCAGCAAATGTACTGCTCGATGACTTCTGTGAAGCAATTGTTGGAGATTTTGGGCTTGCCAAGCTCCTGGATCACCGTGACTCGCATGTCACCACAGCTGTGAGGGGAACTGTAGGCCACATTGCCCCAGAGTACCTCTCCACGGGCCAGTCATCTGAGAAAACTGATGTCTTCGGCTTCGGGATCCTGCTGCTAGAACTGATCACCGGACAGACTGCACTTGAGTTCGGAAAGTCATCAAATCAGAAGGGAGCCATGCTTGACTGGGTAAATTCATTGTCATACTCATATGGCACGGTGTGGTTTCAGGTATATGATCTCATCATACATGAGTCTTACTTATATGGCACTGGCTTTTATTCAGGTCAAGAAGATGCACCAGGAGAAGAAGCTCGACGTGCTTGTCGACAAGGGACTCGGAAGCAGTTACGACCACATTGAGCTAGAGGAGATGGTGCAGGTGGCACTGCTGTGCACCCAGTATCTCCCCGGTCACAGGCCTAAGATGTCGGAGGTGGTCAGGATGCTCGAAGGTGATGGGCTCGCAGAGCGGTGGGAGGCGTCGCAGCGTACTGACTCGCACAAGTTCAAGGTGCCCGACTTCACCTTCGGGCGTTGCTACTCCGACCTGACAGACGACTCGTCATTGCTGGTGCAAGCAGTTGAGCTCTCTGGACCGAGATGATAACACGACAGAGAGTTGAAGAAGGAAACATCATCAGTTGTTTCCAGCAGGACCTGTACAGCAAAACCTGCTTAAAATGGCAAACAACATAATGTAGCCAACATCTAATGATGCATTCTGTCAGGAAGTGGAGCACATCTCAGATGAACTGTACAAAGAAGAAGGGCACAACCTAGTTATCTAGGTATGGTATATTTTACATTAACAGATTCTGTAAGCTGTTGGTACAATAAAGATGACAGAGCAATATTTTTTCAGATGTAAGTTTTGGTCCTGTTTCCCCCTTTTGTCTTCTCTGCCTTCACTATTTTTAGTTTGTAAAATTGTTGCCCATTGGATTGCAACAACCTGGCAGTTTCATGCTGTCTTCAAACTGATAGAGCTCCAGACTCTAGTCTACTAATTTCCTTTGTGACTTATAATCTAGCAAATCTTTGTCAAGAAAGTAGTGAACATGTTATGTGCATTTCCAACTAAATGCAACTGACATCATAACTTGATGGCAAAGATCTGCATTAATTTGTCTAGAAAAGAAGATCTGCATCAAATACAGCAGCAAACAAAAGAACAAGCAAGAAAGAACCACAGCAAATGGAATTAGGCTCTTGAGCGCTTTTATGTTCCACCAGCAGGGTCAGTGATGTTGCCCTGTTCACTTCTTGACAAACTCCACAGAGTCAACCCAGCATTGGACCATATTTCCTCGCTCAGCCACTGTATGACAGTGCAGGAATGTGGCCCGGGTGCAGGCTATTTTAGTTCATATAGCTGGAATTTTGTGGATAGGTTTGGTTTGTGTTACCAGAAGGCCGTTCCAGGGCAAAGAGCTTCCAGTTTTTATTTGATGTGTTAATTCTGGGGCACGGCTAAATAGCAGTCGCCCGCTAGAGAAGAGCAGCACGGTCACTTTCAGACAGGCAGTGTAGTGCTGTCAGAAGGACAGAACGAGCAGGCGACACGCCCCACCCGGAACTGGATCCTCTAACATAGAGAAGCTACAGTACCCTAACTTTCCTTCTATTAATCCATACAATTAAGGCTAAAATAACTTAAATTAATTTTTAAATTATAGATCTAGTATATACATTCATAGTAATTACATACAAACAAGTTGATGGTGAGATAAAATTAATTTTGGATTTTTTTATATCTACAGTAATTACCAAAAGTAAATAACCTGCTAATAGTCCCTAACATTGCTTCTTCGTTTTACACTAACGACCACTGTAGCATCATGGCTTCCCTTCTAAGTTAGAGGATCCAGCTCCGCTCCACCCTTGTAATTTCCCCCTTCTTTTTTCCCCCTTCCATTTCCAATCGACGGAGGCATCGTCATCATCGGTGTATCGAACATGAGAAATCTTGGACTTGCAGAAAAGAGGATTTTCAGAATTTTAGGTCAACTTTCAAACATTTTGTTCAAACTTATGTAAAGAAGACTTCCACAATTTTTTGTGAAACTTTTAGAAAGTTGACTTCCACAAAAACACTTGTCAAACTTTTCAAGAGCGGACTTCCACAATTTTTTGGGCGAACTTTCAGAAAGGGCACTTTCAAATGAAGTTTTCATACTTTCAAAATTCTCACAGCGTTTAGAAATTTGTACTGTACTATACTTTCGGAAACACCAGACACACAAACTTCCATAACATCAGAAAATCTTAGGCCCAACTTTCAGAAAATCCGGGGAAGCTTTCAAAAAAATTCAAGAATAAAAACTTCAAACAAATTAGCCTTGGTGGATGTGGGAGCCCATTTTGCCACTGCGGAACCCGGTAGCCACGGGGACCTCGTCGGTGGTCAGATCCGGCTGAGCCCGCCATGGGAGCGTCAGGATTCGGCTGTCATGGCCCATCACCAAGGGTCCTGTCATGCCCCGCAACTGTGGCTTCTGGTTCGCTGTCGGGGAGTCCGGATGCGCCATGAAGCAGCCTTGGACACAATGGCACTGGTTCATCAGCTATCGCAGGTGGAGTGCCAGCCATAGCCTGGTGTGGCGATGCCACATGTAGCCAACGCAGGGCAGCAACTGTTGAAGTGTATGTGTGGATTTCCTAGCCCTTTCCATCAGTTCAGACTTTTGTTGGCTAGTGCATGAAGCTTGACATGGTACCAGAGCCTAAGGTCTTGAGTTCAAGCCCTGGCTTTCACAATTCATCCAAAAATTGTTGTTGCCCCCTCTGTCTACGTATAGGCCTCTTGAGCCATACCTCTGAGTCAATTTGCGCGTTGACATCCCGCATCACACATGAGAGGGGGTATTGAATTGTATATGTGGATTGCCTAGCTCTCTCTCCATCTCACACGACATTGAAAATAAGCTACTAGAGAAGGCTATAGAGCTGAGAGGATAAGAAACATGTGGAAGGGATAAGCGGAATAAGTGGATGAGAAAAGGGAAGGGAAAAGATAAGGTGGTGTAAAGTCGTTCTATGTGTGGTTCTTAGATCAGAACCAAGTGAGCAAATGCAGCGAATTCTTCAAACCAGATTCGTTCACATTGTACACAAATGAGAAAACTAACCTGCACCAAGCAGTTGTGAAAATGAAAAGCAGGGAATGAGCACACAAGCGTTAGGCGGATCAGCACACACTGTACACCCCATCTCAGTCTGAATGACATGCTCTGCAGTTGGGCATGTCTTTGAATAATACCTCATACTCACTTTTGAAGAGTTATGCGCCTGTTAAATCACAGCAAGGGGATAATAGAATAAGAGGGTGGAAAGCCTAAAGCGTGATACGGCATGGTCATTTTCATCACAATTTTTGTTGTTCCTCTATTTATCTAACACTGAAATTTCCATGCAAATTTACAATTTCTGACCATTATAATAAGGAAATGATAGAAGGCTTTAGAGTATATGTAATGCAGTGAAAGTAAGTCGAAGGGGAGATGAACGACGACATACCAATTGGTCAAAAGTCTCCTGTGTTGTTGTCTGGTGGTTTTGAGCTCACCGATCTTCGAAAATTATAGGAGATGTATGTTACATGCACACACAGAAAAACTTGGGCATTTCCAGTGCTGCCTATGGCAAGAGTAAGGAAACAAATGTGCTCAAAGCCAGCATGGCACACTAAATATTATTTTTAAGGATGACTAAAACTTGCTAACACCCTATACTATAGTTCATAGTCATGGTTGGAAGTTGGGACATGTTTTTCAGTGATGTATCCTTGGCAGTCATGCTACTCACACCAGCACATGTGAGCTACTAGCAGTTAAGGATGCTAAGAGAATCCCTCACAAAAGGTGGACCATGGGCCAAAGACAACCCTGATGTGTTCTTATAATTCAAACTGGCTTGGCCCTACTGCAAATCTGTCACACAGAACTTCAGATATTATCTATTAAATCTAGGTGCAAAACAAAGCAGAGTGCCACATCATGACATTCACCCGTCATAATCCTATTCCAATCCAATGAAAACAATTGTAGAGAAAAAGGCTCTCAGTACTCAGTAGAGTGTTCATCACATTACACTTCACAGAATATACATCTAGAAGCATCTATAATTTTATATGAAACAATAGAGCTCAGTAATAATCTTTCCACACTAAATTGCAAACAGAGTACAGAATTACCGCAACAGCACGCAGGCACAATCATGGTAACATATACGTAGTCCATAGTCATGCCACTTAGAAAAACGGTTACTGTTTTCTGTTAGCAGTATGCATAGGAACTACATGAGGGAAAGATTATCAGCGTGCTACTGTCTATGATGAGCATAGCTTGTATAGAAATTAAGATAGTATAGTCCTGTAAGCTTTTCTGGAACTGAATATATTCTGCAAGCTTCTCCAATACATCCAGTATAAGTTTGTTGACAGGCTTGAGTCTGTTTCAAAAGATCTGATGGACAAGATTTGCTCAATTATTTGTAGTATTCACTATGTTCATATATGAAGCAAGTCGGCTAAGACTTCTGAACTTATTATGCAGCAGCCAAGATGATTATGTACTCAGATTATGAAGCCACCATGCAACAGTACCCACCTTGGCCATCCTATCTTAAAATAGTAACACAGTATTAGCCGTCCACAATCAACAGGAGTATATTTGGTAAATTTCAACTGTATTAACCACCCAACATCAAACTATGAATCATCGGTAACATGCTTAAGCTCAAGCCTTTTTTATAACAACAAGCTCTAAGTTTGTCTGTAAATTAAGCTCAAGTCTTTCAGCAAAGTTATTTCAAGACTTGGATCCATAACAAGTCATTTCAAGACTAGCCTGCAATAACGCAAGCTAACAGCTAATTAACTGAACTTCCAGTCACAGATAGTCGAGTCATGGAAGAGATAGGTTAGAGATTTAACAAACCAAAACCTATGAATAACTGCAGCGAAGAAAATGCAGAAGATGCCAGTAAATGCACTTCCTAGACTGAACATCACCTTAGATATTTGCAGATCTATACGGTCCCACTGAAACTATCTAGTGACATGGCAGGGTGCTTTAAAACTTTTCTCGTGTATCTTCCGCTTCCTGCCTCTTGATGAGGTTCCAAAAGGTAGAACAGCTAAGGGGAGTACGAACGAATGGCACAAAACCTCAGACTTTGGAATCCAGAGACCCCTTTTGCAAAAGATGTGCACAAAGAGAGCAAGGAGCATCTCCCACCCTTTGCCTGCTTTTGTTATACCACATTGCCTTCTAATTCTCCTATCTTTGGGTTTATTCCAGTAATCTAGTTCAAGAAACAGGCAGTTCCTTTTATACAAAATCTGTACGATTTGCTTCAGAAAATTCTTAGTTTTCCTATAATTACGAATTCATTAGGAAAAGATGAATACACATTCATCCCTAAAATGGAAACTAGCTAAAATACAACATAAAGTGTAACCCCTTATACATTAGTAAGTCTTCAAACTGGGTTTCTCAAATGTTTTGACTCAGTTCAATTAGATGATTCCAGATTACGTGAAAGCTGTTACCCTTTTATTCTCTACATGTGCCAAATTCCAACGAATAATTGACAAAAAATGATGTAGTATTTGAGAATTGGCATCGAGACAAGCAGCGTAGCAGCAACATCCACGTGCAACCACAATATGCGCAGCGGCATTCATCGCCCCCACAAATGACACCACCTGTCACTCACTGGATTCCACTGCCACCCTATTAGTACTCCTCACAGAAATTCCAACACTGACTGCTTCCGCTCACTCCCAAGTAAGTTCAAGAAAAGGATCAAAAGCCACGGGAGAAGAGGAACATGAGAAGATATGTATTCTCCTAAATAGGACACACTAGAGACTAGCCACAGTCTTCGGTAAGACCCCTCCACCTACAAGTTGCAAGATTTATATGTTCATGAATTGCAATTTCAACAGCAACCTTTTGGAGAACGAAGCTGGAAGGATAAGTTTTCCATGGGCCAGGCCATGCGATGGATGCCATGCAGCACCAAGCGCAGTATACTGCTGTGCTGATGCTGCATATCTCTGTGCATCTTGTGACACACAGGTTCATTCTGCTAACCGTGTGGCATCACGCCATGAGCGTGTGCGTGTCTGCAAAACCTGTGAGAGTGCACCAGCAGTACTGGCATGCCATGCAGATGCAGCAGCACTATGTACCGCCTGTGATGCACAGGTGCACTCTGCCAACCCAATTGCTCAGAGGCACCAACGAGTGCCTGTGCTGCCACTCCCAGCTGTTGCCATTCCAGCTGCCTCTGGCTTCGCGGAGGCAGAAGCTTCTGTCACTGCCCATGGCGATAAGGAAGAGGGAGAGGAAGTGGACTCTTGGCTCCTCAGAAGAAATTCTGATGACAACAATTGTGCCAACAAGATAGATCGATACTACAACCTTGTCGGATACAATATGTATTACGACAACATCACTTGTGACCCAAGACCAGAAGAACAATACAGAATGCAAGAACAGCATGTGCAGAACAGGTACATCGAGAAGGAAGGGTGTGAGTGTGTAGTACCTCCACAAGTCGTCATGGCAAGTGAGCAGCAAGAGAGCGATTATGGAACTATAGGAGCAGGGCAGGCTGCCTCCGTTACCGCTATGACCAGTACCTACACAGCTTCCATCAGCAATGACGTGAGTTGATCTATTACTTTGCTTAAATTATCATTCGGCGATCTATTTATGTTTTGAGTTCGTACCACTTCAAAGCAGCTCAGGTTAGTCCATTTCTGTGTTAAAATGATATATCAAACAGATTGATCGAATTAATTATTGTCACAGCTCACTTAGGATACAAGATGCAGATTATTTGCCTATTTTCTCCTTCCTCTTTTCTCTCTTCTCTACTTTTTTCGATCTTCTAGGTCAGGCTTTTTAGCCTGATATTTTCTGCAAGTTCTTTTCCCACATACTGTATCCAAAAAGGAGCTGTCCAACAGAATGTTTGACTGCTCTTTATTCCCTCAGACCTAAAATAATGTAGAAGTCACAAAAAATATAAATGTAGAAATAACTCCCGGAGAACTTAGGCAGCTTGTTCCTCAGCATCTAGACTTTGAACTGCTGTTAGTTACTTACGGATCTCAAACTCATCTACCGGCATATAAGTGCAGGTTTTGTAGTTTGGGGGGTCAAGGTTTCATTTTCATCTTATTGCAGGGTGTTCAAAACCAGCACTTCTCATATTATTGAAGTATTTCAGTGACTATTTGGCAATTCTATCTCAGATATCTTTCTCATCAATGGAGGTGGGTATAGTACCGGACAACACCAGACCAGATATCTCAAACAGCAACATCCTGACTAGCAGTGAAGCCATGGAGCTCTCAGCCCATTCACTTCAGATGCCAGTGCACTTCAGCTCCATGGACAGAGAGGCCAGGGTCCTCAGGTACAAGGAGAAGAAGCAGACGAGGAAGTTTCAGAAAACCATAAGGTATGCAACAAGGAAAGCATATGCAGAAGCACGACCACGGATCAAGGGTCGATTCGCTAAAAGATCAGATATAGAGCATGAGGAAGACCAAATGCTGTCACCACCAGCCCTACCAGATACTAGTAGTTATAATACTGTTCCATGGTTCTGACGTAATGAGATAACAAAAAATGTGTTGACAGACACATGGAATGATGGACACTGTAATCATATGGTTCAGTGCATTGTGCAAGTGTCCAAAATCTCTTGTAAATCATTTAAGTATGCTCTGAGACCATATGAAGACAAATCAATGTGTGGTCCAACGTAAATGTGAAGTGTGACATAAGAGAAAACATCTAACAACAATTCCAGTATTTCACGCGATTATCAAGAGTAGCAACAAAGGTTGAGACTTCTACTGTTAATAGCATTTTTACATGTCAAGATGAACAACTCTGCTTTACCTTGGGTAAACATGGAGCATAGTAGTTACTAATAACATAACATATTTTGAACCACATAGGTCCAATATCAGTGATCTGCGAGGACATTAAATAAGAAACATCATGGCCTAACATTAACAGACATACATAACAATAAACCATGGTTACGCACTTCTGGGAGAATAATTACTACTATGGGCTAATGATATGTGCAGGTTCACACACAATTTCGATAACGGTTTACGACATCAGTTTTGAAACATGCAAAGGCACCAGAATGAGATTTCTTGGCTAGTGCAGTATGGATTATTAAATCCTTCTCTGAGAAAGGGGCGTAGTTGCACTACACTTCCTTGCTATGTCAAGTAAAAGTGATCATGAATTCTTTCTTTGAGAAAGGCACATAAATTTCAATATGCTGTCGCGCTATGTTGAGCAAAAAAATTGACATTGTATGTTTACCAATTTGATTAGAAACCTTGCAAAGATTTGAGGGGTAGAGGCAGATATATACACAGCTCATACTTTCCATGAAGTATTGTATCCGTGTGATACTATTCAGTTTGACCTAAGTATGCATAAATGGAAAATGCTCGCGTGACATCTATTTGGGAAATTCACAGAGAAGGACTAGCAGAACAGAACAATGATTCAGGGACATGGCACAGCATGGTAATATATCAGCTTTATATGCAATAATGAAACGGGTAATACAGAAACAGATCAACTAATCATCATGCTCCTCTTGACCTCCAGAATCTACAGGTTCAATCAATCCTCGTGTTATGTTCTTGAAAATAATCAATCATCATGTTCCTCGTCAGATTCCGAATCTAAGCAAAGGAGGAAAACAGTAAAGATCACAACACATAAGCGAATCTGAGCCCTATATTATGTGACTTAGACTGATGGATAATAAATGACCATAAATACAAGTATATACAAGGCTGAGACTGAAGTGATAGGTAATATATTAACCAAATTTAACTTCGGAAAGAGAAACCTACCAGATCTAATGTCATCCCCAACATGCCCTTTAGACTGAATTTGCTTCACGAGCATTCGCTTCATTAAGACAAACCAATATATGTGTAGAACAAGGAGGGAGAACAGAAGACAGTTGAACACATAGTAGTATATCGGCCCATAAAATTTATGTCTCTCCTTGTTCAAAATATGAACAATTTCATAGCTGAAATTTACAGAAGAAATGCACAAGTTTTAGCGACATTCTAGAGTTACCTAAAGTATAGAACCCCATGTAAGAACAGAGTTACTGGTATGTACCTAGTGCTCCAGAGAATCCAGAATGGAAAATATATCAGGCGAAGGATCACCCAAGAAATGACGAAAAGAAGAAATGATACATCAGCAAGCAATTGGCGTCCACTGTACTTAGAAATTTTTCCAACCTCCAGGAACACATCACTTGCATCATGAACGGCAAGCACAACTGAACCCACTCGTGCAAACCTGTTAAGGAAACTAATCAGCTCAGAGTACCGAAGAAAAACATGTGCAGGCATTCCAACAACTGCTAGTATTATTAAAAGAACTGCTAGTAACAAAGAAGCATAAAAAAAGGCAGACAAATGCTTGATGTTTATGTTCTCTACCAGGAGATGACAATCAGCTGGGGTATAACTATAAGATGACAATCCGACAAACAGAGTTGCATATCTAGCTACTGTATTCTCTACCAGGAGAAAAATACCAGCCACAAAAACAAGTCAACATTCGTAAATATCTTTTTACAATTGCAATCCATGCTTGTTCTATCTATCCATCATTCTTCCATTACATTCTACTCCCTCCGTCCCATAATGTAAGACGTTTTTTGGCACTACACTAGTGTCAAAAAAACATCTTACATCATGGGACGGAGGGAGTATAAGCTAAAAGTTGTTCCAAATCCACACTTTTCTCAACTATTGGCTCGATGAAGGCTGTCATGTAAAATCTAGGAATGTAAAAGAAAGCTAGTAGCAGGCAAATTACTACTCCCTCCGTCCCATAATATAAGAACGTTTTTTACACTAGTGTAGTGCAAAAAACATTCTTATATTATGGGACAGAGGGAGTAATAAACAAGCAAAGCTTTTCTCTAGGGAACAAGCAATGCAAGCATGGATTAACAGTATATGATATATGCAGCTATATATGAATTGGGAGTATGGAGGAATGTAACAGAAAGCTAGTACATGCAAATCTTACTAATGCAAACAAGCAACGCAAATATGGATTAACAATATATGATATATGCAGGCATGCAGTTATATATGAACACGATAGAAAGAATAATCAAATGTATACACAGTTTATATTGTGGAGTCTGCATTTTGTCATCTACTCCCTTTGTCCCATAATATAAGAACGTTTTTGACACTAGTGTAGTGTCAAAAACGTTCTTATATTATGGGACGGAGGGAGTATATGTTACAGACCAGCAGGGATCTAACTTCCACATTCATTGGAAGATGCACAGGTTTACATGCGTGCGCAACTGCCCAAATAGCCAAACACTGACATGCACATTCATTTGCTATTGCACCCTAGCAAGTATGATTCTCACCACTTGAATCATGACAAGAATCAGATTAGCTAAATAGTGCGCAAGTAATGATCACAATGTATAAGAAGGCACTAAACTTGAATTAACATAAACCAGCTTGACAAATATTCAGATAGTTAAAAGCCTAATTACCTGAATATGTACGACATTACAATGAGAAAAACAGATGCTATGTGATGAGTCATTGAAAGGCCAAAGTCTGAACGCCTTGTTTCCCAAAAGAGAAGGGCAATTATTGAGTACATATAAAAACCAGCAGCATACATGTAAACCCCCTTTAGTTTAAACCTGGAGAAAGAAATGAATTTATTAATAATTTGGTACCAAAAAAGAACATTCTAATAAACAGGGGGAAACTGAAGTATATATTACTTCATTGTTTGATCTGGCCATATTTGGTCTCCTGGTCCAACCCAGAAATTCATTGTGCTCGTGAACCATGGCTCGTTGTACGTCACAGCTAATGCCAGAAATTCGGCGGAAAGGAAATAAACGCCTTTCCAGGCGGATTCCTTAAACTTTCTGATCTTCATCCTCTCTGCATCTGTCTCTGAGCCAAGCCTTGCATCCCACTTCCCAAAAATCAGACGCCTGGCTAGCCGCTGTACACAAAATACAGGTGATAATTAGCTCATGAGTTTTGTCTACTATGATGAGCCCTCATTTTCTCCTGAAAATGGAGTAGCTCGTAGAGGAAGATGCCAAATAACTCACAGGTAATGGTGTTCAGGTTTGTATTCACAATTAAGTGGCCAGGTGCAGGAATGTGTGCATGCAGAAAACGATGCATCCCCTTACAAACCCCCATTTCCTCGACTCGGATTATTTTACCAAAATGATAAAACATAGTCATTAACATTTTCACTGTCATGACAGCATTTCTTCGTTTAAAAACACCGAGTTAATCATGACCACACTAGCAGATGATTAAAGATTTATACCAAATACTCCCTCCGTTCCTAAATATAAGTCTTTTTAGAGACGGAGCAAAATGAGTGAATCTACACTCTAAAATATGTATATATACATTCGTATGTAGACCATAGTGGAATCTTTAAAAAAGACTTATATTTAGCAACGGAGGGAGTAATTACCGCGAGAACTCATCGTGGGCACCCCATTCCATTTAGAAACTACCACTTGTACCACTAGTAACAAAATGACTCGAGCATCGCCTAGGTGTTGGATCAGGGGAGGCAAACAACAACGGAAATTATTCGAAACTGAGCGGGACGGGGGCAAGCCGTGTGCACTGTTACAACCTCGAATGCGAAGCGGTCGAGGAGGAAGCGGACGGCGAGGAAGAAGGTGGCGAAGAAGGGGAGGGCCGCGAAGTCAGCGTAGGCGGGGTGGCTCTCCGCCTCCCAGTCGATTGACGGGACGCCCATCGCGGCGGCTCGTCGTCCGGGATGCTGGCCCGCTGGGTGGTCGGCGGTCTCTTTTTTTTTTTTTGGCTCGAAGACGAGACGGGTGGTCGGCGGTCGACGGTGGGGGAGAGGGAGAGCGGATGCTATATGGTGCGCGGTGCGAGAGGAGGCGCCCGACGGTCTGGGTGACCGGCGCGGCGGCGGAAGGCGACGGGTGGTCGGACCGGAGGCAAGATGAACGGCTGAGCCGGGTTCTGCTTCCTGGGGTTGGCGGCTCCCTGACCAGTACTATTCTAATTTGACCGGCATTTTGGGGCTCTAGAATATTGGACTTTCCTTTTTGTGGAGGGAATCTCGGACTTTGAAGTAGCGCTTCCCTGTTTTTCTGGGTGACAAAGTTCCGTCGGAAAATCAAACAGTTTGTTTAATTCATTATTTTGGAACGGAGGGACTTTGAACTTAAAGTTAATATAAAGTTAAGTCATCTATTTTGGAATGAAGGAGGTAGATGTTTTATAAGGATGTCACATCTAAGCTTTCATAAATAACACAACAACAAGGAACAAAAAAAATCTGGGACAAAAAAAAAACCACAAATATAGTGGACACAAGGTTACATGTGACATGATTATGTCACATGATAGATGTGTCCTAGACAGACCCAAAATCAAACTACGTCGACGCGGTCACATGTATAATTTGCGAGTTTAATTCTAGCAGTTTGGCTGTTTCAAATCAAATATAGAAGAAATATCTCACATTTGTGGGCACATATATAATGTGTGGTATACTCCCTCTGTTTTTAAATATAAGCCTTTTAGAGATATCATTACGGACTACGTACGGAAGTATATAGACGTATTTAAGAGTGTAGATTCACTCATTTTGCTTCGTATGTACTTCCTTTGTCCCATAATGTAATGTAAGACGTTTTTTAATACTAGTGTGGTGTCAAAAACGTCTTATATTATAAGACGGTGGGGGTAGTTCATATTGAAATTTCCAAAAGACTTATATTTAGGAATGGAGGGAGTATAAGAATATCAGTACATGCGCTAGGAGAGGCTTTGGCCTACCCTTCAACCAGCCCTTTGGATGTAAATTTGGTATATTTGCTCGTTTGATCAACATTGAATATGCAGCCCACACGAACCTCAAAGCAGCTTTGGGTCTGCTTGAGAGGTAACAGCTAAATCAATCATTTTTCAAAGACAGGCTCCCAGCTAACCAAACTCGTCTTTGAAACCCGATTATGTACTAGTGAACTTAGGAGGTTCAGGGTGGTAAATGTGGCATGGAGGATTTTTTGCAAGCCTGGTGATTTGGGGTTCTGGCATTATATGTGTGCTCATGGTGGTGGATGACCGCACTTATTTCACAAAACCCTGACAAGGTTTACGCTATATTCAACATCTTTGTGCAAGACAATGTGGGAAATGGCAATAGCAATCTCTTATGGAAAGATAGATGGATCCATGGTCAAACTGAGCTTGCCGTTGGAAAAAGTTAACGCAAGGACCCTCAACTATAAATTTTAATTGGATGAAGCTAACAACATTTGTGAAAGTTGGGCGCCGCTGAACTACAAAATCTTTGTTTGAACTGCACCGCAATATCGAATCTACACTTCCGACCGTCGTGTCAGTCAATATTACAAGTGTGTCGGACACCCTATAGAGCTGGTGGCTTTCAGCAAGGAGGAACTACAAACATATTGAGCACAATGGATTTGATTCACTTGTTATGTTGATCTACGCCTTTGGAAGCAAAGGAATGCACATATCTTTGCCAATTATAGATTGCAGGTGGACGAGAGCACCTTGATGGCACAATTTCTCGATGAGTACAAACTCTAGAAAGAGGAGGGAGCGAAGGAGCCTAAAACTTTAGTGAGTAGTTAGAGTTGAGTTGTATGTTGTGAAATTGTATCAATAGTTGCTTATATTGCTTGCGAGATACGGCGCGCTGTTGTGTACTCTAAAAAAAAGGAACTTTAGTGTCTAGCAGAACATCATAAAATATTCAGGTCACCTACAACTAAAAATGACTCACAACATCGAAATAAATAATCAGCACATGGTAACACATCACAACCAACGTGAGCGCTAATAGAATGTATTTCCCCATCCTTCATTAACCATCACCATCTGCATGAGGATCTTTGTGGACTCTTGCAAAATGTACAAACATAAAGCATCTAAAGAGAAACAGATATACGAGGAGAATAATCACCTCAGTAACCTCATGTTAATTAATAATACAACTAAATGCACAAGATGTGGTGACACTACCTTGCATTCAAGTCTCACCCTATTCTCTTGTTATTTTAACTCTTCATCATTATATACAGCAATCCACTCATTCGCACGAGCTATAACATATGCATCGATGTCACAAGTGCATGGCAAGGGTGTGTTCAGCTCGTCGGGTTTGTATCTTTCATCACTATGGTGATTCATATCAACACACACAGTACACGTACACCCATAGCATTGACCTTTAAAAGGAGGGGACACGTGAAAATTGTCATCTAACTAACCAAACACAATCATAATAATAACTGAATAAAGCGAAAGAACATGTGGTGCCCCCATGTGTGGTTTTGGTAATTGATGACATTCTCTATGGACTAATGGTTGCATTGAGTTATATTTGAAGGATCTGTCCATGGGATTGTCTTGAAATCCATGTGTTGGTTTCAAGGAGTTTATGAGATGGCCAAAGTTTTTCAAGGAATTATCCAAAGATTGGTCATGTGAGAGTTGAGCTTATTGCAAGCATGTCTTGAAGAAGAAGATTGTGTGAACATTCAAGTTTACCTTCAAGACATCATCCTAATGAAGAGAGTTGGAAAAATTCAAGGTTGATCAAGACTAAGTACAGAGAGTGATTCAAGTTGATTAACACACAAAGCGCACAAGTTGTACCGAGAGGGACCAAGTGATCCCATGGTATGGTAAGCATTGTCGATTACGCTTTGTGTACTAACCCATGATCTACGTGAAAGTTCTATATGGGGTTAGGTATATTTCCATGGTCCGTCAAGAGGAAGATCTCATACAACCCATGGAGGATGACATCAAGTGATGATCGTCGTCAAGTTTGCAGTGTGCAAGTTCAAGTGGAGCAACACGAAGAGTGGATCACCCATAATGGAGTATGGGGAGCAATCAAGCTTGAAACTTGCCGTCCATTGTGGTGTCAATTGAATTATGAAGATGTGCTGAAAAGTGGCTCACCCATAGTGGAGTATGGGGGAGCAATCAACTAATCTTCATCGAGCCAACACAATCAGGAAAGGTGCTCAAACTTGAGGAAGTCAAGATCGTCATCATCTAGCTCAAGTGGACTATGTGCAAGGCAAAGGTTTGCCCTTGATAGGTTTTCTATTTTACGGTATCATAGTGGTAGTTGGGAGATTATGACGCCCTCGATTCAATCGTACACTAATCATACACGCAAATGTGTACGATCAAGATCAAGGACTCACGGGAAGATATCACAACACAACTCTAGACACAAATTAAAATAATACAAGCTTTATATTACAAGCCAGGGGCCTCGAGGGCTCGAATACATAAGCTCAAAAACACAAGAGTCAGCGGAAGCAACAATATCTGAGTACAGACATAAGTTAGACAAGTTTGCCTTAAGAAGGCTAGCACAAAAGTATCTACGATCGAAAAGACAAGGCCTCCTGCCTGGGAGCCTCCTAACTACTCCTGGTCATCGGTGGTCTGCATGTAGTAGTATGCATCCTCAGTGTAGTAGCCGTCGTCATCGAAGGTGGCGTCTGGATCCTGAGCTCCACCATCTGGTTGAAGCATCCGGGAAGAATGGAAAGAGGTGGAAAAAAGGAAGCAAAGCAACCGTGAGTACTCATCCAAAGTACTCGCAAGCAAGGATCTACACTGCATATGCATCGGTATCAATGAAATGGGCTGTATCTGTGGACTGAACTACAGAATGTCAGAAGAGAAGGGGAAAGCCTAGCCTATCGAAGACTAGCATCTTCTGGAAACCACCATCTTGCAGCAATAGGAGGGAGTAGAGTAGCATAAAGCAAAGTAGTAGTAGTGTTATCAACCTCGGCCAGAGATCCTTTCTTGACTCCCTGCGAGAAAGCAATCCCAGAGCCATACTATCCATTTCTCATCACAATCCAATTCTCATCACAAGTATCCAGTTCTAGTTGTATCGATTGGGATACAACTCCAAGTGTCCGTTACCGTAGGACAGGCTATCGATAGATGTTTTCTTCCCCGTAGGGGTGCACCAACTTACCCACCACGCTCGATTAACTCCGGTAGGACACACTTTCCTGGATCATGTCCGGCATCGGCCAAACAATACGCCGAAACCCGACCTAGGCTTAATAGAGAGGTCAGCACGCCGGGCTAAACCTATGCCCCTAGGGGTCATGGGCCATCGCCCCGGGGACTCCTGCACGTTGCATACGCGGCCGGTGAGCAGACCTAGCTACCTCCTTTAAAAAGGCAGGTGCTTACCAGTCCAACCCGACGCGCGTCACTCAGTCGTTGACGTCTATTAAGCTTCGGCTGATGCATACGACGCAGAACACCCATACTATGCTCACGTGATGGTTAGTGCTATCAGGCCAGAGGCCCCTCGGATCAAATATCCAAATCGTAGTGAATTAGGAGCACGTGGTAACAAGCAGAGACTCACGAAAGATGTGACCCCGTTGCCCCGTCTCGAGGACTTGCGGCAAGGGCTAGGAATGCCCGGCCACGCCTCGTAATTATCTCGCGGGCACCCTCCAGGTCAACCCGTCTCCACATCACTCATGGGTACCCTCGTGGTCGACCCGCCTTTCCAAGTAACGATGGTAAAGTCCAAGTATCCGTGTGTCCAAACATCAAGGGGAGAACCCGAGAAATCACCCCCGGTGAATTCCACTCGATGTAATCATCAAGGTGAACGTAAGAGGAACCATCCCCGAGGTTCACACTTGAGGGGTTGCACGACAGAGTCATATCGAAAGTGGTTAAGGCGGAATCACCCTCGATGACCATGACCGAATAGCTACACTACAGGGTTAACATCGGAAGTCTTTGTAGAGGTCTCACCCTCGGCACTCGATAGTAACCCAATGAGTGTCGAGCAACTAAGGGAAAGTGATGTGCGGTGCGAGGGCACGGTCTTCAATCCGTTGATCGGGTCTTCAATGATGAAGCAGGGCAACAAGGACAAGGTGGGGTCATCGATGGATCACTAACCAACCTATACTAAGCGGTTTAGGATAAGCGGTAGGTAACAATAAGGTGTTAAAAGCAGGCTATGCATCATAATAGAAGAAATCAATTATAGTGGCAAAATCTAATGCAAGCATGAGAGAATGGAATGGGCGATATCGGGATGATCAAAGGGGGGCTTGCCTGGTTGCTCTGGCAAGAAGGAGGGGTCGTCGTCGATGTAGTCGATCACGGGGGTATCGGCAGCGGTCTCGGGGTCTACCGGAAAGAAGTAACAAAGGGGGAACATAATAAATAATAAAGCAATCAAAGCATCACAAAGCATAACATGGCAATACGCGGTGCTAGGGGTGACCTAACGCAGTAAGAGGTGATACCGAAAAATCGGGGAAACATCCGAGAAAGTATTCCCGGTGTTTCGCGTTTTCGGACAGATGAAACGGAGGTGGAATGTTGCATGTTCGCTATGCTAGGGACGTGTGACAGATGAACGGTCGGATTCGTCTCGTCGTTCTGAGCAACTTTCATATATAAAACTTTTTCATCCAAGATACGATTTATTATCTATGATTTTTCAAAATTTATACATTTTCTGGAATTTATTTAATTCGAGAATAAGTATCTAAATACTTTTGTCACATGGTGGCTGTGTAGCAAGGGGGTATGACAGTGGGGCCGGTGGGTCCAGTCAACAGTAGTTGACCAGTCAAAGCTGACCGGTCAACTGGGTCAATGGACCCACATGTAAGTGTAACATGTGTTAAAGTTATTTAGTTAAACAATTTACCTAGTGGGGGCCACATGTAATAGACGTGGGGTGGCTAGTACTCCTTCCGTCCGAAAATACTCGTCGGAGGAATGGATGTATCTAGATGTATTTTAGTTTTAGATATATTCATTTTTATGCATTTCTCCGACAAGTATTTTCGGACGGAGGAAGTACTAAAGAGGGATTAGTCCTTAATTGATTTTTGGACGGGCTTGGTGGCAAAGTGAGGTTGTGCACCACACGCACATAGCATGGCCTCGGCCATGGCCATTTTTAGCGGCTAGAGCAGCAGCTAAGTAGCTGCAAGCAGCGGAGCGACAGAAACAATCAGCGACGGCTAGGGAGCAGCGCAGTAGCAAGCAGCAGCAAGCAGCACCGGCATGAGCAGCAGCAGCCGCATCAGGGCAGCACAGCAGCAGGCACGTGGGGAGGGCGTGGGCGCACGCGAGGACCAAGGGTGCGGGCGCGGGCGCGGCCAGGAGCTAGAGAGCTCGTACGCGGACGCAAAGCTACGGCCATGGCGACTACAACGAGCACAAGGCGAAGGCTACGACTACGGATCGAAGGGGAAAACGAGGGGAATCGGTCGAGGAGCTCACCCCGGGGCTTGTGGACATCTCGGTTGCCGCGGGGACGGATCGGAGCAGCGGCAACCGTCGACGAGATGTGGCGGTCGTGGGCGAAGACGACGGCGATGGTGAGCGTACGGAGCGTCTCGGCTCGGGTTCCTCGGTGGAGAGGAAGGATACGACCGCGAGGAGGCTGCTGGATGTCTCCTTAGGTGCCGGGGAGGTCGGTGGCCACCGGATCGACGAGGCGGCGGCGATGGTGGCGTCAGACGGCTTCTGTAACGGGAGAGGGGGAGCGGGGAAAGGTAGAAGAAGCTAGGGTTCGAGGAGGGGCACGGGGCGACGCCTTATCATCCCAGGAAGCCGTGGGATCATCGGCACGTTGCCCAGGGGGCGCGGCCATGGCGTGGATGCCCGCCACGACCCCCCTGCCTCCCTGTAGCAGGAGGTTGGGGATGAGTGCGGAGGTTTGTGTGGGCTGGGCCTCCCCTAGTCCACACTTGGCCCTCCTTCTTCTGTCTTAACATTTCCTATTTTTTTATTTTCTATTTTTTTATATTTCTCCAATGTTTGCAATTTATTTGGCCTCGCTTGCTTTTTGTTAAAAGTGGAACTAAGCCACATAAATACTATGCAATACACTGCACTGCCACAAAAAGTTTGAGGATTATTTGAATCTATTTAAAATTTGTTTAAATAGAAATGATTTAATTTGGGAATGTTTTGCTACTGTCTTAAATAGGTTAGAGGCCATTTAATATTTCAAATAATGTTGTTTTATTCATGAAAGTTAGTTAGTGAATTTTTGCAACCCAACGAACATTTTTGTTATACCGTTTGCAGAAATATTACTTTGACTTTATTTAAATTTGAAAAAGGCTTTGATTTTTATCAAGTGATAATTTGGCTTAGTTTAATTTGATGACAAGGGATCATTAGGGGGGAGATTACTGTAGCTTGACACTGGGGGTGTTACAAATCTCCTCTACTACAAGAAATCTCGTCCCGAGATTTAAGAGGTGGAGCAAGGGGAAAAGTTTTGGTTATGAAATTCTAACGGATCTTCTCACTCCTGTTTGCTCTTCTCGAAGAAGTTGATCCCTTTCGTTGATGTCTTCATTTCTCTGCTTCAGGTATCATGATGAAGTCGTCATCCTTTCTTCGGGAACCCTATCGTACTTATATAAAAGGATAAGGGGTAACTTTGAAAGAACGGAAGTCTACACTGTTGCTTATCTGGTAGATAACTCCCGGAAGGTGGCAGTATCTCTCGAATTGAAACTTTAAGAAAATATCTAGAGCACGGTAAGAAGGTACCATGAGAAGTTTCAAACGGATAGACAATCGTTCGAAGTCTGAAACAAAGTGTGAAAGGGGTCCAGAGCAATGAGAATAAGTATCGTGTCTGATACCAGAATAGATCACAAGGAAGGTGGCCCGTGAATTACATGCGGAGCCAAGCGCGAGGAATATCTTTTGCAAGAGGGGTGTACAGGAGAGTCAGATTTCGATCCTGTGGAATTGTGGTTTATGGGCCCACCATGTGGGTTAAAAAGTAGGAAGGGTGCTGACATCTTGTACGATCCTGATAGCAAGGCATGTCAGATGATAGCCTGTTAGTTATGTTGGGAACAACGTTGGTACCAAGGGCGAGGGACGAAGAGAACCATTTTCCTGCTCGTTGAAACGAGGCAGACCAATAGGCAAAGTTTTCGTCCATCGGTGGTTACCGTAATGTCATCAACTATAGTAACAGGGTCTTACTGACACGGTTCTACACCAAGGTGTTTACATAAGCAGAAAAATGTTATTTCTTAGATCATATAGGTCACAAGAAAGTTTAAACAAAACAATGGGAAGGAAAAGGCGATCATTAGATTAATCACATCATTGGAAAGGAAAATGTGTTTACACACAAGAATTGGGAGTATATCCTTCCCAAGGGGAAGCGGAGTAGGATATACATGATATGACAGCAAGTTCAAAAGCATTTAGGTAAAGGGGGCGAGGGAAGAATCATGATATTACCCATACAACGGTGTTTGGATAATAGATCAAGAAACATTCGACAATGTGCTTCCAATGTTATTGTTGATATTCGGAATACCTCAGTCATGCTTCGAGGTAGCATTAACATGGTGTTACAAGTAGGGGTTGGAGTTGAAGATCACAAGAAATAATCAAGGAACAGTTGCAGGAATAGCAAGGAGTCCAAGGTTTAACCAAGACATGATCAAACATGTGTTGGAAAGAAGACAAGGGGGTTGTCGATGATAACTCAAATCATCGAAGGTCACGGATGGTATTTCTCACCATGAATTCAATTGTCATCTCAACAGAAGTCAAAATGTTGAAGCTGATCGCGACACATTTGTCGAGAGGCTCTATGAAGATGCCATTGAGGAGCGACGACATCAAGCAACAGGAAGGATGAAGCGAAAGGCTATTGGAACCACGGATACGACATAAACTCGAAATCAATCTTGTTGTTCAAGGCAAAATGATATGACGAGGAAGATCGACGTAAGTTTAGCTCATCGCCGAAAATTGTGCTCCGGGAGGAAGGACCAGGTAGCACAGTTAAAATTTAGCATGATAATGATATAGCCGATAATGCTAGGAATGACTTGAATGATTATTAAACTCGTAAGCAATGAAAATTACTTAGAGTTATAGAATCGGAGTGCGGAATCGATCCAACCGATTCACTTATCGGTGTCCTCGAGTGATTAATAACTCATATCCCGGGTGAAATCTGAAATCGGTGAGAAGCAATACTAGATGAAGACTCATAGGAAGCAACACAGTTCTTTCATATTCTCGAGTACCGGAGGGTAATACTCGAAGGAAGATCAAAAATAGAGGTTGTGGAGATGCATTGATCTGCGGAAGACAAGTGCTTTAACTTGTCCGAGAAATGGATCTAAAGGGGAACAATCATGGTCAGAACCACGGTTGCAAAGGACCAAACATAGATACCAGATGAACTTATAATAAGGGGATTATTATTATCACAAGAAGCTTCCATGATAAGTTCCACATCGGGTCCATGGGCATGAACACAAAGTTCAAAGTCGACTCCCACTTCTTCAATGCATAACCTTCCATTCACTTCTTGTTTTCGATGAAGTCTTAGTGTTGAAATTATATCTGGCAAAACGCTAAAAGAGTATGACTCGTGAAAACTCCCGGGTTCACACGGATTAGGGATGGCATAGGTTCAACCCATAGGGGCATCTTAGGAACATATACCACAAACTCCAAGAGTATAACACAATCTCGGAAGGTAGATCCTGGTTGACAAAAGCAGAGGATACAAATTGTCAAAGACATTATGTATCATGGGAATAACTCACAAGAATTTTGAATGTGAAGGATACTATCGAATAATAACCCAGCAATGGGCCTGCCGGTCCACAATGGAGCTGATGTGAGTATAGGTACTCAATCAGAGGAAGAAAGAATGCAAAGGCATCGAATTATAGTACATCTGAATAATTCGATGCTTAGATAACAAAGGAATTATGATTGTCAGAATGAAGGATCGAAGCGGACGCCTCGATCAAGGATGGATAAGTAGAATAGACCTAGGGGCTGTCGATGACAAATAGATTGGTGAGAACCACTCATGTTCAAAATGACGTCTGAGCCGGAAAGATAATTTAGAAGGATCAACTGATGATTGCGTGCTTTCACACACATGTTGAATCAATAGAATCAAAATGACGGTGCCAAAGGATACTAATGAATATTGCTACACATATGGGAAGCATCCATAATGCAAGCGGGCAAGAATTTCAAGAGCAATAGGCTACGAAGGATTTCAGAAGATTGAATAGTATTTCGAAGAATTTTGTGAAACACAAGAACAAATGGGGATGAACGGATACTCGGCAAGCGCAAGTAATTATCCGTAGGGGTATTCAGGCGGAAAAGAGTTGCAAGGCAATCGTAAAAGGGATCCTTGAAAGTCGGAGAATACTTTCGGGTATCTTGTAATAACAAGAACAACTAGGGATGGAAGCATGAACGGCGAGGGTACGCAGTTATCCATAAGGATTCAATGGTGTTAATGGATTGCAAAAGAAATGAACACAAGTTCTTGGGAGTAGATCGGAGAGTATCTTCGAAGTCTTATGGTGAAGCAAGCAACCATCCGGAATGAAGGGGCTCTCCGGGGAAAGTCGTTACGATAACCTAATGTAGTTAGTAAATTCATTTAACCCGAATAGAACAGAGATCAGATTCCCGGAGTATAAACGAGGAGTAAAAGATCCTAATACCACCCAATGGCGATGTGGGCCCGTAAGCCACACATCCATGTTAGTAAAACAGTTTTCACTAACTAGACTCAACTTTGGCCAAGGAGTTTAGAAGAGGGATTCCTACAGGCAGTCGGCTCTGATACCAACATGTGACGCCCTCGATTCAATAGTACACTAATCATACACGCAAATGTGTACGATCAAGATCAAGGACTCACGGGAAGATATCACAATACAACTCTAGACACAAATTAAAATAATACAAGCTTTATATTACAAGCCAAGGGCCTCGAGAGCTCGAATACGTAAGCTCAAAAACATAAGAGTCAGCGGAAGCAACAATATCTGAGTACAAACATAAGTTAGACAAGTTTTCCTTAAGAAGGCTAGCACAAAAGTATCTATGATTGAAAAGGCAAGGCCTCCTGCCTGGGAGCCTCCTAACTACTCTTGGTCATCGGCAGTCTACACGTAGTAGTATGCATCCTCAGTGTAGTAGTAGTCGTCGTCGAAGGTGGCGTCTGGATCCTGGGCTCCACCATCTGGTTGCAACATCCGGGAAGAATGGAAAGAGGTGGAAAAAGGGGAGCAAAGCAATCGTGAGTACTCATCCAAAGTACTCGCAAGCAAGGATCTACACTACATATGCATCGGTATCAATGAAATGGGCAGATTCGTGGATGAACTCTGAGAATGCGAGAAGATAATGGGAAAGCCTAGCCTATCAAAGACTAGCATCTTCGAAACCACCATCTTGCGACAACAGGAGGGAGTAGAGTAGCATAAAGTAAAGTAGTAGTAGTGTTATCAACCTCGGCCGAGATCCTTTCTCGACTCCTGCGAAAGCAATCCCGAGGCATACTATCCATTTCTCATCACAATCCAATTCTCATCACAAGTATCCAGTTCTAGTTGTATCGATCGGGATACAACTCCAAGTGTCTGTTACCGTAGGACAGGCTATCGATAGATGTTTTCTTCCCTGCAGGGGTGCACCAACTTACCCACCACGCTCGATTAACTCCGGCCGAACACACTTTCCTGGGTCATGTCCAGCCTCGGCCAAACAATACGCCACAACCCGACCTAGGATTAATAGAGAGGTCCGCACGCCGGACGAAACCTATGCCCCAGGGGTCATGGGCCATCGCCCCGAGGACTCCTGCATGTTGCGTACGCGGCCGGTGAGCAGACCTAGCTACCTCCTTTAAAAAGGCAGGTGCTTACCAGTCCAACCCGGCAGCGCCACTCGATTCTTGGCGTCTATTAAGCTTCGGCTGATGCATACGACGCGAACGCCCATACTATGCCCACGTGATGGTTAATGGTATCAGGACAGAGGCCCCTCAGATCAAATATCCAAATCATAGTGGATTAGGAGCACGAGGTAACAAGCAGAGACTCGCGAAAGATGTGACCTAGTTGCCCCGTCTCGAGGACTTGCGGCAAGGGCTAGGAATGCCCGGCCACGCCTCGTAATTATCTCGCGGGCACCCTCCAGGTCAACCCGTCTCCACATCACTTGCGGGTACCCCTCAGGGTCGACCTGCCTTTCCAAGTAACAGTGGTAAAGTCCAAGTATCTGTGTGTCCAAACATCAAGGGGAGAACCCGAGGAATCACCCCCGGTGAATTCCACTTGATGTAATCATCAAGGTGAACGTAAGAGGAACCATCCCCGCGGTTCACACTTGAGGGGTTGCACGACAGAGTCGTATCGGAAGTGGTTAAGGCTGAATCACTGATACGTCCATTTTGCATCATGCTTTTATATCAATATTTATTGCATTATGGGCTGTTATTACACATTATATCTCAATACTTATGGCTATTCTCCTTATCTTACAAGGTTTACCATGAAGAGGGGGATCTTGGTAATGGAATTTCGGTGGAAAAGGAGCAAACGTTGAAACCTATTCTGCACATCTCCAAAAGCCCTAAAACTCCACGAAACAATTTTTTGGAATTTATAAGAAATTATGAGCAAAAGAAATAGGCCAGGGGGCCAACACCCTGTCCAGGAGACAGGGGGCACGCCCCCCTACAGGGCACGCCCCCCTACAGGGCACGCCCCTATCTCCTGGGCCCCCTGGTGGGCCTCTGGCGTCCATCTTCTGCTATATCATCACTTTTACCCTGGAAAAAATCGTGGGCAAGCTTACGGGACGAAACTCCGCCGCCACGAGGCGGAACCTTGGCGGAATCAATCTAGGGCTTTGGCGGAGCTGTTCTGCTGGGGACACTTCCCTCCGGGAGGGGGAAATCATCACCAACGTCATCACCAACGATCCTCTCATCGAGAGGGGGTCAATCTCCATAAACGTCTTCACCATCACCATCTCCTCTCAAAACCCTAGTTCATCTCTTGTATCCAATCTTGTATCAAAACCACAAATTGGTACCTGTGGGTTGCTAGTAGTGTTGATTACTCCTTGTAGTTGATGCTAGTTGGTTTACTTGGTGGAAGATCATATGTTCAGATCCCTTATGCATATTATTACTCCTATGATTATGAACATGAATATGCTTTGTGAGTAGTTACGTTTGTTCCTGAGGACATGGGTGAAGTCTTGCTATTAGTAGTCATGTGAATCTGGTATTCGTTCGATATTTTGATGAGATGTATGTTGTCTTTCCTCTAGTGGTCTTATGTGAACATCGACTACATAACACTTCACCATTATTTGGGCCTAGAGGAAGGCATAGGGAAGTAATAAGTAGATGATGGGTTGCTAGAGTGACAGAAGCTTAAACCCTAGTTTATCGTTTCGTTAGGGGTTGATATGGACCCATATGTTTAATGATGTGGTTAGGTTTACCTTAATACTCCTTTTTGTAGTTGCGGATGCTTGCAATAGGGGTTAATCATAAGTGGGATGCTTGTCCAAGTTAGGACAATACCCAAGTGTCGGTTCACCCACATATCAAATTATCAAAGTACCGAACGCGAATCATGTGAACGTGATGAAAGCTAGCTTGACGATAATTCCCAATGTGTCCTCGGGAGCTCTTTCTTCATTATTAGAATTTGTCCATGCTTATCCTTTGCTACATAAAGGATTGGTACACCTTGCTGCATGTTACTTACTTTATTTACTTTTTGCTCGTTACTATTTATCTTATCACAAAACTATCTATCACCTACTATTTCAGTGCTTGCAGAGAAAACCTTACTGAAAACCGCTTATCATTTCCTTCTGCTCCTCGTTGGGTTCGACACTCTTACTTATCGAAAGGACTACGATAGATCCCCTATACTTGTGGGTCATCAAGACTCTTTTTTGGCGCTGTTGCCGGGAAGTGTAGCGCTTTTGGTGAGTGGAACTTGGTAAGGAACCATTTATATAGTGTGCTGAAATTTTGTGTCACTTGTCACTATGGAAACTAATCCTTTGAGGGGCTTGTTTGGGGTATCTTCACCCCAACCAGAAGAGCAAAGAGATGCTCCTCAACCTACTGAACTTTATGAAAATATTCACTTTGAGATTCCTTCGGGTATGATAGAAAAACTGCTAGCTAATCCTTTTGCAAGAGACGGAACATTGCATCCCGATTTACACCTTATCTTTGTGGATGTAGTTTGTGGATTATTTAAGCTTGCAGGTATTCCCAATGATGTTGTTAAAAGGAAGGTCTTCCCTTTATCTTTTAAGGTAGATGCATTGACATGGTATAGGCTATGTGATGATACGGGATCTTGGAATTATTAGCGATTGAAGTTGGAATTTCACCAGAAGTTCTATCCTATGCATCTTGTTCATCGTGATCGTAATTACATATATAATTTCTGGCCTCGCGAAGGAGAAAGCATCGGTCAAGCATGGGGGAGGCTTAAGTCAATGTTATATTCATGCCCCAATTATGAGCTCTCTCGGGAAATGATTATTCAGAATTTTTATGCTCGGCTTTCTCTTAATAATTGCAACCTGCTCGATACTTCTGTCTTTGGTTCTTATATTTGAAGACTATTGATTTCAAATGGGACTTATTGGAAAGAATTAAATGCAACTCTGAAGATTGGGGTTCGACGATGGTAAGGAGTCAGGTATGACACCTAAGTTCGATTATGTTAAATCTTTTATGGATACCGATGTTTTTCGTGGATTTAGCGCTAAGTATGGACTTGACTCTGAGATAGTAGCTACTTTTTGTGAATCTTTTGCTACTCACGTTGATCTCCCTAAAGAGAAGTGGTTTAAATATAATCCTCCTGTTGAAGTGAAAGTAGTTGCACCCATTACAGTCGAAGAAAAGACCATTACATATAGTGATCCTATTATTCCTACTGCTTATGTCGAAAAACCTCCTTTTCCCGTTAGGATAAAAGATCATGTTAAAGCTTCGACTATTGTTCATAAGAGTAATACTAGGACCTATACACCTCCTGAGCAAATTAATGTTGAACCTGGTATTGCTATGATTAAAGATCTCTTGGATGAGGACTTAGATGGGCATGTTATCTCTTTCGTGGGTGAAACCGCTAATATTGCTAGACCCGATACTAAGACACGTAGACCTGTTGTAGGCATGCCTGTTATTTCTGTTAAAATAGGAGATCATTGCTATCATGGCTTATGTGATATGGGTGCTAGTGCTAGTGCGATACCTTATGATCTATATAAAGAAATTATGCACGATATTGCACCTGTTGAATTGGAAGACATTGATGTTACTATTAAGCTTGCTAATAGAGACACCATTAAACCTATTGGGATTGTTAGAGATGTTGAAGTCTTGTGTGGGAAGATTAAATACCCTGCTGATTTTCTTGTACTTGCTTCCCCACAAGATGATTTTTGTCCCATTATTTTTGGTAGACCCTTCTTGCATCTTGCTAGTGCTAAGATTAATTGTGAAAAGAACATTGTCCTTTGTTGGCATAGATGGTATGTCTCATGAGTTCAATTTTGCTAAGTTTAGTAGACAACCTCGTGAAAGGGAACCACCTAGTAAAGATGAGATTATTGGTCTTGCTTCCATAGCTGTTCCTCCAACAGATCTGTTAGAACATTATTTGTTAGACCATCAAACGATATGTTTATGAAGGAAAGGAAGAAATAGATGAAGTGTTCCTTAAACAAGAACCTGTCTTTGAAACATAACCTTCCGTTGAAATTCTTTGGGATCCCCTCCACCCAAGGGTGATCCGTGTTTGAACTCAAACCTTTTTACGATAATCTTAAGTATGCTTATCTTGATGAAAAGAAATATATCATGTTATTATTAGTGCTAACCTTTCGGAGAAAGAAGAAGAAAGATTATTGAAAACTCGAAGAAGCACCGGGCTGCTATTGGATATACTCGGATGATCTTAAGGGCATCGGTCCCACATTATGTCAACACAAAATTTCAGTGGAGAAAGATGCCAAACCAGTTAGAGATCCTCAATGACGATTAAATCCCAAAATGAAGGAAGTGGTAGAAAGGAGATTCTAAAACTCCTTGAGGCAGGTATTATTTATCCCGTTGCTGATAGTGAATGGGTAAGCCCTGTCCCTTGTGTCCCCAAAAAGGGAGGTATTACCGTTGTTCCTAATGATAAAGATGAATTGATCCCACAAAGAATTATTACAGGTTATAGGATGGTAATTGATTTTCGTAAGTTAAATAAAGCTACTAGGAAAGATCATTACCCTTTACCTTTTATTGATCAAATGCTAGAAAGGCTATCCAAAACACACATTTTTGCTTTCTAGATGGTTATTCGGCTTCTCTCAAATACCTATGTCGACAAAGGATCAATCTAAAACTACTTTTACCTGCCCTTTTGGTACTTTTGCTTATAGGCGTATGCCTTTTGGTTTATGTAATGCACTGCTACCTTTCAAAGATGCATGATGGCTATATTCTCTGATTTTGTGAAAAGATTTGTGAGGTATTCATGGATGACTTCTCCATCTATGGATCCTCTTTTGATGATTGTTTGAGCAACCTTGATCGAGTTTTGCGGAGATTGAAGACACTAGTCTTGTCTGAATTGGTAAAAGTGTCAATTTATGGTTAATGAAGGCATTGTCTTGGGGCACAAGATCTCCGAGAGTATTGAAGTTGATAAAGCCAAAGTTGATGCTATTGAAAAGATGCCATGTCCCAAGGACATAAAAGGTATAAGAAGTTTCCTTGGTCATGCCGGCTTTTATAGGAGGTTCATTAAGGACTTTTCTAAAATCTCTAGGCCTCGACTAATTTATTGCAAAAGATATTCCTTTTGTCTTTGATGATGATTGTGTAGAAGCATTTGAAACACTTAAGAAAGCTTTGATCATTGCACCTATTGTTCAGCCACCTGATTGGAATTTACCTTTTGAAATTATATGCGATGCTAGTGACTATCTTTGTAGGTGCTGTTTTAGGGCAAAGAGTCGATAAGAAATTGAATGTTATCCAAGTATGCTAGTAAGACTCTTGATCTCGCTTGCAGAGAAATACACTACTACTGAAAAAGAGTTCTTAGCAGTTGTGTTTGCATGTGATAAGTTTAGACCTTATATTGTTGATTCCAAAGTCACCATTCACACTGATCATGCTGCTATTAAATATCTTATGGAAAAGAAAGATGCTAAGCCTAGATTCATTAGATGGGTCCTCTGTTGGGGAACGTAGTAATTTCAAAAAATTTCCTACGATCACGCAAGACCATGGTGATGGCATAGCAACGAGAGGGGAGAGTGTCCGTCCACGTACCCTCGTAGACCGAAAGCGAAGCGTTATAACAACGCTGTTGATGTAGTCGTGCGTCTTCACGATCCGACCGATCCAAGCACCGAGCGTCACGGCACCTCCGAGTTACGCACACGTTCAGCTCGATGGCGATCCCGGACTCGATCCAAGCAAAGTGTCGGGATGAGTTCCGTCAAGACGACGGCGTGGTGGCGATGTTGATGCTCCACCGACGCAGGGCTTCGCCTAAGCTCATGACGATATGACTTCTCCGGCGCAGGCTTCGCCTAAGCTCATGACGATATGACCGAAGTGGAATATGGTGGAAGGGGCACCGACACGGCTAAGGAAAGATCCGTAGATCAACTTGTGTGTCATGGGTGCCCCTGCCCCAGATATAAAGGAGCCAAGGGGGGTGCGGCCAGCCTTGGGAGGGCGCTGGAGGAGTCCTACTCCCACAGGAGTAGGACTCCCCCCTCCTAGTTGGATTAGGATTGGAGGAGGGAAGAGGAAGGCGCCGCCCCTCTCCTGTCCTATTCGGACTAGAGGGGAGGGGGGCGCAGCCCACCGGCCGGCCCTTCCTCTTCTCTCTTATGGCCCATTAAGGCCCATAGACCTCCCGGGGTTCCGGTAACCTCCGGTACTCGATAAATTCGATTTCACTCGGAACACTTCCGATGTCCAAATGTAGGCTTCAATATATCAATCTTTATGTCTCGACCATTTGAGACTCCTCGTCATTCCGTGATCACATCCGGGACTCGAACAACCTTGGTGCATCAATACTTATAAACTCATAATGAACTGTCATCGAAGCGTTAAGCGTGCGGACCCTACGGGTTCGAGAACTATGTAGACATGACCTAGAACCATTCTCGGTCAATAACCAATAGCGGAACCTGGATGCCCATATTGGTTCCTACATATTCTCGAAGATCTTTATCGGTCAAACCGCATAACGACATACGTTGTTCCCTTTGTCATCGGTATGTTACTTACCCGAGATTCGATCGTCGGTATCCAATACCTAGTTCAATCTCGTTACGGTAAGTCTCTTTACTCGTTCCGTAATACATCATCTCACAACTAACTCATTAGTTGTAATGCTTGCAAGGCTTAAGTGATGTGTATTACCGAGAAGGCCTAGAGATACCTCTCCGACAATCGGAGTGACAAAACCTAATCTCAAATCGCCAACCCAACAAGTACCTTTGGAGACACCTGTAGTACTCCTTTATAATCACCCGATTCGTTGTGGCGTTTGGTAGTACCAAAGTGTTCCTCCGTAAGCGGAGTTGCATAATCTCATAGTTATAGGAACATGTATGAGTCATGAAGAAAGCATTAACATACTAAGCGATCAAGTGTTAAGCTAACGGAATGGGTCATGTCAATCAGATCATTCAACTAATGATGTGACCTTGTTAATCAAATAACAACTCCTTGTTCATGGTTAGGAAACATAACCATCTTTGATTAACAAGCTAGTCAAGTAGAGGCATACTAGTGACATCTTTGTTTGTCTATATATTCACACATGTATTATGTTTCCGGTTAATACAATTCTAGCATGAATAATAAACATTTATCATGGTATAAGGAAATAAATAATAACTTTATTATTGCCTCTAGGGCATATTTCCTTGATCTCCCACTTGCACTAGAGTCAATAATCTAGATTACATAGTAATGATTCTAACACCCATGGAGTCTTGGTGCGATCATGTTTTGCTCGTGGAAGAGGCTTAGTCAATGGATCGCAACATTCAGATCCGTATGTATTTTGCAAATCTCTATGTCTCCCACTTGGACTTGGTCCCGAATGGAATTGAAGCGTCTCTTGATATGCTTGGTCCTCTTGTGAAATCTGGATTCCTTTGCCAAGGCAATTGCACCGATATTGTCACGGAAGATCTTCATCGGTCCCGATGCACTAGGTATGACACCTAGATCGGAAATGAACTCTTTCATCGAGACTCCTTCATTTGCTGCTTCAAGCAGCTATGTACTCCGCTTCACATGTAGATCCCGCCACGACGCTTTGTTTAGAGCTGCACCAACCGACAGCTCCACCGTTTAATAAAAACACGTATCCGGTTTGCGATTTAGAATCGTCCGGATCGTGTCAAAGCTTACATCGATGTAACCATTTACGACTAGCTCTTTGTCACCTCCATATCGAGAAACATATCCTTAGTCCTTTTCGGTATTTCAGGATGTTCTTGACCATTTGTCGAGTGATCCACTCTGGATTACTTTGGTACCTTCCTGCCAAGCTTACAGCTAAGCATCGTCGGTCTGGTACACAGACATTGCATACATGATAGAGCCTATGGCTGAAGCATAGGAACATCTTTCATTTTCTCTCTATCTTACGCTATGGTCGGGCATTGAGTCGACTCAATCTTACACCTTGTGTCTGAGGTAAAAACCTTTCTTTGCTCGATCCATTTTGAACTTTTTCAAAACTTTATCAAGGTATGTGCTTTGTGAAAGTCCAATTAAGCGTCTTGATCTATCTTTATAGATCTTGATGCCCAATATGTAAGCAGCTTCACGAGGTCTTTCATTGAAAAACTTTTATTCAAGTATCCTTTTATGCTTTCAGAAATTCTATATCATTTCCAATCAATAATATGTCGTCCACATATAATATTAGAAATGCTACTGAGCTCCCACTCACTTTCTTGTAAATCTGAGCTTCTCCAAAAGTCTGTATAAACCCATATGATTTGATCACACTATCAAAGCGTTTATTCCAACTCCGAGAGGCTTGCACTGGACCATAAATTGATCATTGGAGCTTGCACACTTTGTTAGTACCCTTTGGATCGACAAAACCTTCTGGTTGCATCATATACAACTCTTCTTCTAGAAATCCATTCAAGAATGCAGTTTTACATCCATTTGCCAAATTTCATAATCATAAAATCGGCAATTGCTAACATGATTCGAGACAGACTTAAGCATCGCCACTGGTGAGAAAGTCTCATCGTAGTCAACCCTTGAACTTGTCGAAAACCTTTCGCAACAAGTCGAGCTTTGTGAACAGTTATATTACCATCGTCGGTCTTCTTCTTAAAGATCCATTTATTTTCAATGGCTTGCCGATCATCGGCAAGTCAACCAAAGTCCATACTTTGTTCTCATACATGGATCCCATCTCAGATTTCATGGCTTCCAGCCATTTTGCGAATCTGGGCTCACCATCGCTTCTTCATAGTTTGTAGGTTCGCCATGGTCAAGTAACATGACTTCGAGAATAGGATTACCGTACCACTCTGTGCGTATTTTACTCTGGTTGACCCACGAGGTTCAAGAGTAACTTGATCGAAGCTTCATGATCATCATCATTAGTTTCCTCACTAATTGGTGTAGTTGTCACGGGAACCATTTCTTGTGATGAACCACTTTCCAATAAGGGAGCAGATCTGATTATCTCATCAAGTTCTACTTTCCTCCCACTCACTTCTTTCGAGAGAAACTCCTTCTCTAGAAAGGATCCGAATTTAGCAACGAAAATCTTGCCTTCAGATCTGTGATAGAAGGTGTACCCAATAGTCTCCTTTGGGTATCCTATGAAGACACATTTTTCCGATTTGGGTTCGAGCTTATCTGGTTGAAGTTTCTTTACATAAGCATCGCAGCCCCAAACTTTAAGAAACGACAACTTTGGTTTCTTGCCAAACCACAGTTCATAAGGCGTCGTCTCAGCGGATTTTGACGGTGTCCTATTTAACGTGAATGCGGCCGTCTCTAAAGCATAACCCCAAAACGATAGCGGTAAATCGAAATAGACATCATAGATCGCACCATATCTAGTAAAATACGATTCGACGTTCGGACACACCATTTCTCGTGGTGTTCCGGGTGGCGTGAGTTGCTAAACTATTCCACATTGTTTCAAATGTAAACCAAACTCGTAACTCAAATATTCTCCTCCACGATCAGATCGTAGAAACTTTATTTTCTTGTTACGATGATTTTCCACTTCACTCTGAAATTCTTTGAACTTTTCAAATGTTTCAGATTTGTGTTTCATTAAGTAGATATACCCATATCTGCTCAAATCATCTGTGAAGGTGAGAAAATAACGATACCCTTGGCGTGCCTCAACATTCATTGGACCACAAACATCGGTATGTATGATTTCCAACAAATCGGTTGCTCGCTCCATAGTTCCGAGAAGCGGCGTTTTGGTCATCTTGCCCATGAGGCACGGTTCGCAAGTACCAAGTGATTCATAATCAAGTGATTCGAAGCCCATCGGTATGGAGTTTCTTCATGCGTTTTAATCGATATGACCTAAGCGGCGATGCCACAAATAAGTTGCACTATCATTATCAACTCTGCATCTTTTGGCTTCAACATTATGAATATGTGTATCACTACTGTCGAGATTCAACAAGAATAGACCATTCTTCAAGGGTGCATGACCATAAAAGATATTACTCATATAAATAGAACAACCATTATTCTCGATTTAAATGAATAACCGTCTCGCATTAAACAAGATCCAGATATAATGTTCATGCTCAACGCTGGCACCAAATAACAATTATTTAGGTCTAAAACTAATCCGAAGGTAGATGTAGAGGTAGTGTGCCGACCGCGATCACATTGACTTTGGAACCATTTCCCACGCGCATCGTCACCTCGTCCTTTGCGGTGCTCGTCTATTCCGTAGTCCCTGTTTGAGTTGCAAATATTAGCAATGTAACCAGTATCAAATACCAGTGCTACTACGAGCTCTAGTAAGGTACACATCAATAACATGTATATCACATATACCTTTGTTCACCTTGCATCCTTTTTATCCGCCAAATACTTGGGGCAGTTCCGCTTCAAATGTCGATCTGCTTCTAAAGTAAAAACACTCGATTTCAGGCTTAGGTCCAGACTTGGGTTTCTTCTCTTGATCAACAACTTTCTTGCTGTTCTTTTGAAGTTTCCTTCTTCTTCCCTTTGCCCTTTTCTTGAAACTAGTGGTCTTGTTGACCATCAACACTTGATGCTCTTTCTTGATTTCTACCTCCATGGCTTTTAGCATCGCGAAGAGCTCGAGAATTGTTTTAGTCATCCTTGCATATTATAGTTCATCACGAAGCTCTTGTAGCTTGGTGGCGTGATTTGAGAATTCTGTCAATGACACTATCATCCGGAAGATTAACTCCCAGCTGAATTAAGTGATTGTTATACCCGGACATTTTGAGTATGTGCTCACCTTGTGAACTATTATCCTCCATCTTGCAGCTATAGAACTTATTGGAGACTTCATATCTCTCAATCCGGGCATTTGCTTGAAATATTAACTTCAACTCCTGGAACATCTCATATGCTCCATGACGTTCAAAACGTCGTTGAAGACCGGTTCTAAGCCGTAAAGCATGGCACACTTGAACTATTGAGTAGTCATCGCTTTGCTTTGCCAGACGTTTACAACTTCGGCTCAAGCATCTGCAGCAGTTCTGTCACCCCGCCGGTGCTTCCAGGATGTAATTTTTACGTGCAGCAATGAGGATAATCCTCAAATTACGGACCCATCCGTGTAATTGCTACCATCATCTTTCAACTTTGCTTTCTCAAGGAACACATTAAAATTCAACGGAACAACAAAGACGAGCCATCTATCTACGATAAACATAGACAAGCAAAATACTATCGGTACTAAGTTCATGATAAATTTAAGTTCAATTAATCATATTAAAAACTCCCACTTAGGCAGACATCTCTCTAGTCATCTAAGTGATCACGTGATCCAAATCAACTAAACCATGTCGATCATCACGTGAGGCGGAGTAGTTTCAATGGTGAACATCACTATGTTGATCATATCTACTATATGATTCACGTTCGACCTTCGGTCTCCATGTTCGAGGCCATATCTGTTATATGCTAGGCTCGTCAAGTTTAACTTTGAGTATTCGGCGTGTGCAACTGTTTTGCACCGTTGTAGATGGACGTAGAACTTATCACACCCGATCATCACGTGGTGTCCGGGTACTACGAACTTTGGCAGCGGTGCATACTCGTGGAGAACACTTCTTGATAATTTTAGTGAGAGATCATCTTATAATGCTACCATCAATCAAAGCAAGATAAGATGCATAAAGGATAAACATCACATGCAATCAATATAAGTGATATGATATGGTCATCATCATCTTGTGCTTGTGATCTCCATCGCCAAGCAACCGTCATGATCACCATCGTCACCGGTAGCGACACCTTGATCTCCATTGTAGCATCGTTGTCGTCTCGCCAACTATTGCTTCTCGACTATCGCTACT
This sequence comes from Aegilops longissima, assembly GCA_021605205.1. Classification (NCBI taxonomy): domain Eukaryota; kingdom Viridiplantae; phylum Streptophyta; class Magnoliopsida; order Poales; family Poaceae; genus Aegilops; species Aegilops longissima. The sequence goes on along the minus strand of CM038681.1, from coordinate 528,949,395 downwards.
CCTTAGTGATAAAGTAAAGCAATTACATGGCGTTTGCATTTCATACAATAAGCGACAACCATATGGCTCCTGCCGATTGCCGATAACTTCGGTTACAAAACATGATCATCTCATACAATAAAATATAGCATCACGTCTTGACCACATCACATCACAACATGCCCTGCAAAAACAAGTTAGGCGTCCTCTACTTTGTTGTTGCAAGTTTTACGTGGCTGCTATGGGCTGAGCAAGAACCGTTCTTACCTACGCATCAAAACCACAACGATACTTCGTCAAATAGACTCCGTTTAACCTTCTCAAGGACCGGGCGTGGCCACACTCGATTCAACTAAAGTGAGAGAGACAGACACCCGCCCGTCACCTTTAAGCAACGAGTGCTCACAGCGGTGAAACCAGTCTCGCGTAAGCGTCTGGCGTAATGTCGGTCCGGGCGCTTCATCTCACAATACCGCTGAACCAAAGTATGACATGCTGGTAGGTAGTATGACTTTTATCGCCCACAACTCACTTGTGTTCTACTCATGCATATGACATCAACGCATAAAACCAGGCTCGGATGCCATTGTTGGGGAACGTAGTAATTTCAAAAATTTCCTACGATCACGCAAGACCATGGTGATGGCATAGCAGCGAGAGGAGAGTGTCCGTCCACGTACCCTCGTGAGACCGAAAGCGGAAGCGTTATAACAACGCGGTTGATGTAGTAAATGCGTCTTCACGATCCGACCGATCCAAGCACCGAGCGCACGGCACCTCCGAGTTACGCACACGTTCAGCTCGATGGCGATCCCGGACTCGATCCAGCAAAGTGTCGGGATGAGTTCCGTCAAGACGACGGCGTGCAGGCGATGTTGATGCTCCACCGACGCAGGGCTTCGCCTAAGCTCATGACGATATGACTTCTCGCGCGAGGGCTTCGCCTAAGCTCATGACGATATGACCAAGTGGAATATGGTGGAAGGGGCACCGACACGGCTAAGGAAAGATCCGTAGATCAACTTGTGTGTCATGGGTGCCCCCCCCCGCGTATATAAAGGAGCCAAGGGGGTGCGGCCAGCCTTGGGAGGCGCGCTGGAGAGTCCTACTCCCACGGGAGTAGGACTCCCCCTCCTAGTTGGATTAGGATTGAGGAGGGGAAGAGGGAAGGCGCCGCCCCTCTCCTGTCCTATTCGGACTAGAGGGGAGGGGCACGCAGCCCACCTGGCCGGCCCTTCCTCTTCTCTCTTATGGCCCATTAAGGCCCATAGACCTCCGGGGTTCCGGTAACCTCCGGTACTCCGATAAATTCCGATTTCCTCGGAACACTTCGATGTCCAAATGTAGGCTTCCAATATATCAATCTTTATGTCTCGACCATTTCGAGACTCCTCGTCATGTCCGTGATCACATCCGGGACTCGAACAACCTTGGTGCATCAATACTTATAAACTCATAATGAGCTGTCATCGAAGCGTTAAGCGTGCGGACCCTACGGGTTCGAGAACTATGTAGACATGACCTAGAGCCATTCTCGGTCAATAACCAATAGCGGAACCTGGATGCCCATATTGGTTCCTACATATTCTCTGAAGATCTTTATCGGTCAAACCGCATAACGACATACGTTGTTCCCTTTGTCATCGGTATGTTACTTACCCGAGATTCGATCGTCGGTATCCAATACCTAGTTCAATCTCGTTACGGTAAGTCTCTTTACTCGTTCCGTAATACATCATCTCACAACTAACTCATTAGTTGTAATGCTTGCAAGGCTTAAGTGATGTGTATTACCGAGAAGGCCTAGAGATACCTCTCCGACAATCGGAGTGACAAAACCTAATCTCAAATCGCCAACCCAACAAGTACCTTTGGAGACACTGTAGTACTCCTTTATAATCACCCGATTCGTTGTGACGTTTGGTAGTACCAAAGTGTTCCTCCGGTAAATGGGAGTTGCATAATCTCATAGTTATAGGAACATGTATGAGTCATGAAGAAAGCATTAACATACTAAGCGATCAAGTGTTAAGCTAACGGAATGGGTCATGTCAATCGATCATTCAACTAATGATGTGACCTTGTTAATCAAATAACAACTCCTTGTTCATGGTTAGGAAACATAACCATCTTTGATTAACAAGCTAGTCAAGTAGAGGCATACTAGTGACATACTGTTTGTCTATATATTCACACATGTATTATGTTTCCGGTTAATACAATTCTAGCATGAATAATAAACATTTATCATGGTATAAGGAAATAAATAATAACTTTATTATTGCCTCTAGGGCATATTTCCTTCATCCTCTTGCTCCAAGAATTTGACTTGCATATTATTGATAGAAAAGGAGCTGAGAACCCCGTTGCAGACAACTTGTCTAGGTTAGAGAATGTTCTTGATGACCCACTGCCTATTAATGATAGTTTTCCTGATGAACAATTAGCGGTTGTCAATGCTTCTCGTATTGCTCCTTGGTATGCTGATTATGCTAATTACATTGTTGCTAAATATATACCGCCTAGTTTCACATACCAGCAAAAGAAAAAGTTCTTTTATGATTTAAGACATTACTTCTGGGATGATCCACACCTTTATAAAGAAGGAGTAGATGGTATTATTAGACGTTGTGTGCCTGAGCATGAACAGGAACAAATCCTACCCAAGTGTCACTCTGAATCTTATGGAGGACACCATGCTGGAGATAGAACTGCACACAAGGTACTTCAATCTGGTTTTTATTGGCCTACTCTTTTCAAAGATGCTCGTAAGTTTGTTTTATCTTGTGATGAATGTCAAAGAATAGGTAACATTAGTAGGCGTCAAGAAATGCCTATGAATTATTCCTTGTTATTGAACCGTTTGATGTTTGGGGCTTTGATTATATGGGACCTTTTCCTGCCTCCAATGGTTATACACATATTTTAGTTTTGTTGATTACGTTACTAAGTGGGTAGAAGCTATTCCAACTAGTATGCTGATCATAACACTTCTATTAAAATGCTTAAAGAAGTTATTTTTCCAAGGTTTGGAGTCCTAGATATCTTATGACTGATGGTGGTTCACACTTTATTCATGGTGCTTTCAGTAAGATGCTTGCTAAGTATGATGCCAATCATAGAATCGCATCTCCTTACCACCATGATCTAGTGGTCAAGTAGAATTGAGCAATAGAGAGCTCAAATTAATTTTGCAAAAGACTGTGAATAGATCTAGAAAGAATTGGTCCAAAAGTTGATGATGCATTATGGGTCTATAGAATCGCATACAAAAATCCTATGGGTATGTCTCCATATAAGATGGTTTATGGAAAAGCATGTCATTTACCTCTTGAACTTGAACATAAAGCATATTGGGCTATTAAAGAGCTCAATTATGACTTCAAACTTTGCGGTGAGAAGAGGTTGTTTGATATTAGCTCACTTGATGAATGGAGAACCCAAGCATATGAGAATGCCAAGCTTTTCAAAGAAAAGTCAAACGCGGCATGATAAGAGGATACAAAAGCGTGAGTTTAACGTAGGAGATTATGTGTTATTATTCAACTCTTGTTTAAGATTTTTGCAGGAAAACTTCTCTCAAAATGGGAAGGTCCCTACGTTATCGAAGAGGTCTATCGTTACGGTGCTATAAAATCAACAACTTCGAAGGCACAAATCCGAGGGTGGTAAGCGGTCAAATAATTAAACATTATATTTCAGGTAATCCTATTAATGTGGAAACTAATATTATTGAGACCATAACCCCTGAGGAATACATAAGAGACACTTTCCAGAACGTTCCAGACTCCGAAAAGGCATAGGTACATGGTACGGTAAGTAAACCGACTCCAAAACAACTCTAATGGTAATTTTTTATCAGTTTTGGATTATTTAAGAATTTTAGGAAGAAAGAAGTAGTCCGAAAGGGACACGAGGCTCCCACGAGAGAGGAGGGCGCGCGCCCCCCTGTCTCGTGGGCACCTCGTGTGCCTCCTGGACTCCGTTTTCTTATATGTTACGTATTTTGGTCGGTAAAAATTCATTATATATACTCCCGAAGGTTTTGACCACCGTATCACGCAAATATCCTCTGTTTTTGTTTCGAGCTGTTTCTGTTTCAGATTTAGAGCACCATGACTTCTCCCTCCTCCGACAACGAAGACAAGGATGCCTGGCTATTGAAGATAGAGTTGAAAAGAGAAGAACCGGAGGAGATTAACAAGGATGAAGGGATCAAAAGGCCATGGAGGTTCAAGCTCGGTGGTGAAAGAAGAAGACATCCTCAACCTTTACCTAACCTTTTTACTCCAACAGAGATTGAAGCTTTCAAGACGATTGAGTTAGCCCGCATACAGAATAAGTATCTCACACAGGAGAATATTTTGTTGAAGGATCATATTGCTGGGCTCAAGGGCATTATTCGCAAGTTGGAGGAGCTATTACGCTCGATGTGCGATTATCCACCGTCATCATCACCACCTCCATCACCTCCGAAGAAATAATCACATGGGTATGGGTACTCCCCTTGGCAACTGCCAAGCTTGGGGGAGGTGCCCCGGTATCGTATCACCATCACACTCCTATCTTTACCGCTTTATTTAGTTCGATCCTTTTAGTAGTATCTTGATCTAGTAGATTGAAGTTTTGATATCAAGTAGTTTTGAGCTTTGCTTTGTGATCTCTTTATGTAAGCGAGTCCGTGTGCTATCTATAATAAAGATTAGTGTTGAGTCAAGGGCTTTGCTATGATGCTATGATCTTGAGAAAGTAGAAAGAATAAAACAGTTCATATTGATCTTATGGATAGTGATAACTTCACATATAGAAAGTATGAGGCATAAAAATTGTTGAGAGTTGATGAACGTAGCCTCGGTCATCGTTGCAATTAATAGGAAGTGATAAGGAAAGAGGGGTTCACATATAAATATATTATCTTGGACATCTTTTATGATTGTGAAGCACTCATTAAGTATGAAATGCTAAAAGAGTTGACGTTGGACAAGGAAGACAACGTAATGGTTTATGTTTTCCGACATCTCAGTTAAAGTATATTGTCATTGACCTTCCAAACATGTTGAGCTTGCCTTTCCTCCTCATGCTAGCCAAATTCCTTGCACCAAGTAGAGATACTTGTTCTTCCAAATATCCTTAAACCCAGTTTTGCCATGAGAGTCCACCATACCTACCTATGGATTGAATAAGATCCTTCAAGTAAGTTGTCATAGGTGCAAGCAATAAAAAATTGCTCTCTAAATATGTATGACTTATTAGTGCAGAGAAAATAAGCTTTGTACGAACTTGTTGTGGAATTAATAAAAGCGACGAACTGAATAAAGGTCCACATACAAGGGACAATATAAAGTGACGTTCTTTTGCACTGAGATTTTATGCATCAAACCTGAACGCGCATGACAACCTCTGCTTCCCTCTGCGAAGGGCCTATCTTTTACTTTATGTTTTACTTTATGCTTGAGTCAAGGTGATGCTCACCTTTCCCTTTTTATTTTTATCCTTTGGCAAGCTCTTTGTGTTTGAAAGATCATGATATATATATCCAATTGAATGTAAGTTGACATAGGCTATTATTGTTGACATCACCTAAAGGTGAATCCATTGGGAGGCTACACAATAAGCCCCTATCTTTCTTAGTGTCCGGCTGAAACTCTATAACCAAAAGTATTGCGTGAGTGTTAATAATTATAGGGGACTACGAGATAGTTGAGTATGTGAGCTTGCTGAAAAGCTCTATTATTGACTCTTTCCGATATTACGATAAATTGCAATTGCTTCAATGACTGAGATTATAGTTTGTTAGTTCCCAATGAAGTTTTTGAACCATACTTGATATTGTGAATTGCTTATTACTTGAGCATAGGAAATCATATGACAAAATCCATATATGTTGCTGTTATTAGAATGATCATGATGCCCTCATGTCCAGTATTTTATTTTTATCGACACCTCTATCTCTAAACATGTGGACATATTTTTCGATTTGGCTTCCGCTTGAGGACAAGCGAGGTCTAAGCTTGGGGAGTTGATCGTCCATTTTGCATCATGATTTTATATCAATATTTATTGCATTATGGGCTGTTATTACACATTATATCTCAATACTTATGGCTACTCTCCTTATTTTACAAGGTTTACCATGAAGAGGGGGATCTGCAGCAATTTGGAATTTGGTGGAAAAGGAGCAAACGTTGAAACCTATTTTGCACATCTCCAAAAGCCTGAAACTCCACGAAACAACTTTTGGAATTTATAAGAAATTATGAGCAAAAGAAATAGGCCAGGGGGCCCACACCCTGTCCAGAGGCAGGCGCCCACCCTACTGGCGCCCCTATCTCCTGGGCCCCCTGGTGGGCCTCTGGCGTCCATCTTCTACTATATCATCACTTTTACCCAGGAAAAATCGTGGGCAAGCTTACGGACGAAACTCCGCCGCCACGAGGTGAACCTTGGCGGAATCAATTTAGGGCTCTGGCGAGCTGTTCACTGGGACACTTCCCGGAGGGGGAAATCATCACCAACGTCATCACCAACGATCCTCTCATCGAGAGGGGGTCAATCTCCATCAACGTCTTCACCAGCACCATCTCCTCTCAAAACCCTAGTTCATCTCTTGTATCCAATCTTGTATCAAAACCACAAATTGGTACCTGTGGGTTGCTAGTAGTGTTGATTACTCCTTGTAGTTGATGCTAGTTGGTTTACTTGGTGGAAGATCATATGTTCAGATCCCTTATGCATATTATTACTCCTATGATTATGAACATGAATATGCTTTGTGAGTAGTTACGTTTGTTCCTGAGGACATGGGTGAAGTCTTGCTATTAGTAGTCATGTGAATCTGGTATTCGTTCGATATTTTGATGAGATGTATATTGTCTTTCCTCTAGTGGTGTTATGTGAACGTCGACTACATAACACTTCACCATTATTTGGGCCTAGAGGAAGGCATAGGGAAGTAATAAGTAGATGATTGGTTACTAGAGTGACATAAGCTTAAACCCTAGTTTATGCGTTGCTTCGTTAGGGGTTGATATGGACCCATATGTTTAATGATGTGGTTAGGTTTACCTTAATACTCCTTTTTGTAGTTGTGGATGCTTGCAATAGGGGTTAATCATAAGTGGGATGCTTGTCCAAGTTAGGACAGTACCCAAGTGTCGGTTCACCCACATATCAAATTATCAAAGTACCGAACGCGAATCATTTGAACGTGATGAAAACTAGCTTGACGATAATTCCCAATGTGTCCTCGGGAGCTCTTTCTTCATTATTAGAATTTGTCCAGGCTTATCCTTTGCTACATAAAGGATTGGGACACCTTGCTGCACGTTATTTACTTTATTTACTTTTTGCTTGTTACTATTTATCTTATCCCAAAACTATCTATCACCTACTATTTCAGTGCTTGCAGAGAAAACCTTACTGAAAACCGCTTATCATTTCCTTCTGCTCCTTGTTGGGTTCGACACTCTTACTTATCGAAAGGACTATGATAGATCCCCTATACTTGTGGGTCATCAAGACTCTTTTTCTGGCGCCGCTGTCGGGAGTGTAGCGCTTTTGGTGAGTGGAACTTGGTAAGGAAACATTTATATAGTGTGCTGAAATTTTCTGTCACTTGTCACTATGGAAACTAATCCTTTGAGGGGCTTGTTTGGGGTATCTTCACCCCAACCAGAAGAGCAAAGAGATGCTCCTCAACCTACTAAACTTTATGAAAATATTCACTTTGAGATTCCTTCGGGTATGATAGAAAAACTGCTAGCTAATCCTTTTGCAGGAGACGGAACATTGCATCCTGATTTACACCTTATCTTTGTGGATGAAGTTTGTGGATTATTTAAGCTTGCAGGTATTCCCAATGATGTTGTTAAAAGGAAGGTCTTCCCTTTATCTTTGAAGGGAGATTCATTGACATGGTATAAGCTTTGTGATGATATGGGATCTTGGAATTATTTGCGACTGAAGTTGGAATTTCACCAGAAGTTCTATCCTATGCATCTTGTTCATCGTGATCGTAATTACATATATAAATATAGAAAATATTTTGGTTCAAGATCACAAACATTAGGACCTCAAAATACATGACTTATTATTTTTTACTGACCACACAAAACAAAATATAGTTTTCCATTTTGCGAGTAGAAACTACCAACTACCTAAGAAAATCAATTCTTTCATTGAATGCACAAATCAGATGCTAAAGTTCTTTCATAGCAGCAATGTTTCAGTTCACCAACTATGACGAACTAAGGTGCAATCATACATAGTGATGCTCGAGGGTGTAGTAATGCAAGATTGTTCTGTAATGTGAGTTACTTCTGCAATACTATGTTACTTGTCATTATCAGAACTAATGTGGTGATTTAAGAGAGCTATCAGGAGAGGAAAAAGTATTTACATTACCTCAAAATACATGACTTATTATTTTTTACTGACCACACAAAACAAAATATAGTTTTCCATTTTGCGAGTAGAAACTACCAACTACCTTAGCAAATCATGTCTTTCATTGAATGCACAAATCAGATGCTAAAGTTCTTTCATAGCAGCAATGTTTCAGTTCACCAACTATGACGAACTAAGGTGCAATCATACATAGTGATGCTCGAGGGTGTAGTAATGCAAGATTGTTCTGTAATGTGAGTTACTTCTGCAATACTATGTTACTTGTCATTATCAGAACTAATGTGGTGATTTAAGAGAGATATCAGGAGAGGAAAAAGTATTTACATTAATCCTTTGACAATGTCTAAAGCCATATATAAGTGCTCAGACAGATTTTGGCATTGAACCAATTGTGTGACTCAAAATGAAGATTGTTATTCTGACGAAAAATATCAAACTTATATAATCTGGATTACGCATAACACCTGTAGGTGCACAAATGACTGAAGGTGCTCCAGTGTAGAAACATCCAGCAAAACAACATTGTATGGGAAGAAATGAATCCAGTAAGAGTGCATAACTGCATAACAACAGATCATACAAAAGGGTTAGTGTATAGTTACGTTTTTCAGTTACCTCACTGGAAAGAATGTATAGTCTCCAATCCAGCACTGCTAGTTCCTTGCTGCAAGTCAATTAGGAAGTTATAAAGATAATCCCCTTCGTAATCCCTGGAAGTATTTAAAGAACCAAAATTGAATTCTGGCATGCATCCAATATACTGGCAAAAGAAAATTACTACGCTTTCCTTTGCATGCAAATACATGAACATATGAGCAAAAAGGTAAGAAAACCTGACCCTCTTTCAGTGAAGCATAAAATCAGTACATATAATATTGGGCAGTACCGTAGCACTGGCCGGGGCACTCACGCTTAGTGTCGCCCACCGAGAGTAGGCATCCCCGGCGACGATGTCCGCGTCATGCACGACCACGTACTGGCTCGTGAGCACCACCACGAGGGCGCCTTTCTTGGGAGCGCATAGACGCGAGCTAGCAGACCTCAAGCTGCCGAGGGAGTAGTGCTCGTCTGGGACCTGACCAGCTAGAAGGATGCAAATCGTCGTGTTCAAGGAAGCGGCGCCGCTCGCCGTGGCGTTCGACTGCAGATGTGAACAAATCAGCGGAATAAAAAGTCAGGTATTAGGGCAGCAGTGTGCAGGTCTTCGACGGCGATGAACACTTGAAGGTTTTGTCCGGCGACGGCGTAGTACCGAGAGAGAGAGAGAGAGAGAGAGAGAGAGAGAGAGAGAGAGAGAGAGAGAGAGCTGAGATATGGGGAAGATGAGAAGAGTCGGTTAGGATTTTTCAGAGAAATCGGTGGAGATTTATTCCTTCAGGGCGCGCTTCGCCGTATGTTCATTGCAGATGTGAACCAATCAGCGGAATAAAAAGTCAGGTATTAGGGCAGCGGTGTGCAGGTCTTGATGGCGATGAACCCTTGAAGGTTTTGTCCAGAGACAGAGAGAGAGAGAGAGAGAGAGAGAGAGAGAGAGAGAGAGAGAGAGAGAGAGAGAGAGAGAGAGAGAGAGAGAGAGAGAGAGAGAGTCGGTTAGAGAGAGAGAGAGAGAGATATGGGGAAGATGAGATTCCTTGGTTAGATTTTCAGAGGAACCCGGTGGAGATTTATTCCTTCAGGAGTAGTATTAATTCATATCGTAATCGAAGCAGTTTCTTTGTTCACGTCCCGTGTTAATAGCTATCAGTGGAACCGCTGCATGTACATACTTATTGCCGTTTATTAGGCATCGCTAGCGATGGATGCTTCCTGCTTGCATGCAAAGTCTAGCGATAGACCATTTTTTTGCCAATTATCTGTTGCACCCGGGAGGCTACCGAAGATTAATAAGCTCGCTGTACTTAAGATGGATTTCAGAAGGTTAAGTAGGTTGCATGTCTCACGGCTGATTGGGTGGAGAATTGGAAGATTGATTGGCTGATTTTGCAAAGTGATTAATGATGTGGCATAGAGCTGATGTGGACATTGTGCATGGTGAGAGAATAGGTAGAAGTGGGGAGCAACTTCTTAAGAATGTTAGATTAGTCCCTAATTGATTTTTGGGCGGGCTTGGTGGCAAAGTGAGGTTGTGCACCACACGCACATAACATGGCCTCGGCCATGGCCATTTTTAGCGGCTAGAGCAGCAGCTAAGTAGCGGCAGCATGAGATAGTAGCAGCGGCAAGCAAGCAATACCAGCAGCAGCGCGCGGCAGGCAACAGCAAAGCAGCGGAGCAGCGGAGCGATAGAAACAATCAGCAACGGTCGGGGAGTAGCGCAGCAGCAAGAAGCACCGACATGAGCAGCAACAGCCGCATCAGGGCAGCACAGCAGCAGGCACTGAAGGAAATATGCCCTAGAGGAAATAATAAAGTTATTATTTATTTCCTTATATCATGATAAATTTTTATTATTCATGCTAGAATTGTATTAACCGGAAACATAATACATGTGTGAATACATAGACAAACAGAGTGTCACTAGTATGCCTCTACTTGACTAGCTCGTTAATCGAAGATGGTTATCTTTCCTAACCATAGACATGAGTTGTCATTTGATTAACGGGATCACATCATTAGGAGGATGATGTGATTGACTTGACCCATTCCATTAGCTTAGCACTTGATCGTTTAGTATGTTGCTATTGCTTTCTTCATGACTTATACAAAGTTCACGCAACTATGAGATTATGCAACTCCGTTTACGGAGGAACACTTTGTGTGCTACCAAACGTCACAACGAATCGGGTGATTATAAAGGTACTCTCTGGTGTCTCCAAAAGTATATGTTGAGTTGGCATAATTGAGATTAGGTTTTGTCACTCCGATTGTCGGAGAGGTATCTCTGGGCCTTCTCGGTAATACTCATCACCTAAAGCCTTGCAAGCATTGTAACTAATGAGTTAGTTATGAAATGATGTATTACGGAACGAGTAAAGAGACTTGCCGGTAACGAGATTGAACTAGGTATTGGATACCGACGATCGAATCTCGGGCAAGTAACATACCGATGACAAAGGGAACAACGTATGTTGTTATGCGGTTTTACCGATAAAGATCTTCGTAGAAAATGTAGGAACCAATATGAACATCTAGGTTCCACTATTGGTTATTGACCAAGAATAGTTCTAGGTCATGTCTACGTAGTTCTCGAACCCGTAGGGTCCGCACGCTTAACGTTACGATGACAATTTTATGAGTATTGATGTACCGAAGTTTGTTTGGAGTCCTGGATGTGATCACGGACATGAAGAGAAGTCTCAAAATGGTCGAGACATAAAGATTGATATATTGGAAGCCTATGTTTGGACTTGAATAGTTAGGGTGAAATCGGATTTTCCGAACACCGGGGTCTTGGAACCCTCGAGGGGTTAATGGGCCTTAGTGGGCCATGAGGGAGAAGAGGAGGGCCGGCCGGGGCAGGCCACGCCCCTCCCCTAGTCCGAATAGGACAAGGAAGGGGGGGCGCGCCTTCTCTTTCCCTCCCCAAGTCCTAATCCAACTAGGAAAGGGGAGTCCTACTCCGGTGGGAGTAGGGGAGTCCTACTCCGTGGGAGTAGGACTCCTCGGTCGCCTCCTCCTAGGGCCGGCCGCACCCCTTGCTCCTTTATATCTTGGGGCAGGGGCACCCTAGGACACACAAGTTGATCTACAAATCGTTCCTTAGCCGTGTGCGGTGCCCCCTCCACCATATTCCACCTCGGTCATATCGTCACGGAGTTTAGGCGAAGCCTGCGCCGATAGAGCATCATCATCGTCACCACGCCGTCGTCTTGTCGACGGAACTCATCCCGACACTTTCTTTGGATCGAGTCCGGGATCGCCATCGAGCTGAGCGTGTGCTGAACACGGAGGTGCCGTCGTTCGGTACTTGGATCGGTCGGATCGTGAAGACGCACGACTACATCAACCACGTTGTCATAACGCTTCGCTTTCGGTCTCACGAGTGCGTGGACACTCTCCTCTCGTTGCTATACATCACCATGATCTTGCGTGTGCGAGGAAATTTTTGAAATTACTACGTTCCCCAACGATGGCATCCGAGCCAGGTTTTATGCGTTGATGTTATATGCACGAGTAGAACACAAGTGAGTTGTGGGCGATACAAGTCATACCGCTTACCAGCATGTCATACTTTGGTTCAGCGGTATTGTGAGATGAAGCGGCCCGACCAACATTACGCAGACGCTTACGCGAGACTGGTTTCACCGCTGCAAGCACTCGTTGCTTAAAGGTGGTGGCGGGTGTCTGCTCTCTCACTTTAGTTGAACCGAGTGTAGCTACGCCCGGTCCTTGCGAAGGTTAAAACAACACCAACTTGACAAACTATCGCTGTGGTTTTGATGCGAGGTAAGAACGGTTCTTGCTCAGCCCATAGCAGCCACGTAAAACTTGTAACCACAAAGTAGAGGACGCCTAACTTGTTTTTGCAGGGCATGTTGTGATGTGATATGGTCAAGACATGATGCTATATTTTATTGTATGAGATGATCATGTTTTGTAACGAGTTATCGGCAATCGGCATGAGCCATATGGTTGTCGCTTTATTGTATGAAATGCAAGCGCCATGTAATTGCTTTACTTTATCACTAAGCGGTAGCGATAGTCGAGAAGCAATAGTTGGCTAGACGACAACGATGCTACGATGGAGATCAAGGTGTCGCCCCGGTGGCGATGGTGATCATGATGGTGCTTGGAGATGGAGATCACAAGCACAAGATGATGATGTCCATATCATATCACTTATATTGATTGCATGTGATGTTTATCCTTTATGCATCTTATCTTGCTTTGATTGACGGTAGCATTTTAAGATGATCTCTCACTAAAATTATCAAGAAGTGTTCTCCCGAGTATGCACCGCTGCAAAAGTTCAGATTGCCCGGACACCACGTGATGATCGGGTGTGATAAGCTCTACGTCCATCTACAACGAGGTGCAAGCCAATTTTGCACACGCGAATACTCGGGTTAAACTTGACGAGCCTAGCATATGCAGATATGGCCTCGGAACACGGAGACCGAAGGTCGGCGTGAATCATATAGTAGATATGATCAACATAGTGATGTTCACCATTGAAAACTACTCCATCTCACGTGATGATCGGTTATGGTTTAGTTAATTTGGATCACGTGATCACTTAGATGACTAGAGAGATGTCTGTCTAACTGGGAGTTCTTAAATAATGTGATTAATTGAACTTAAAATTATCATGAACTTAGCACCGATAGTATTTTTCTTATCTATGTTTGTTGTAGATAGATGGCTCGTCTTTGTTGTTCCGTTGAATTTTAATGCGTTCCTTGAGAAAGCAAAGTTGAAAGATGATGGTAGCAATTACACGGACTGGGTCCGTAATTTGAGATTATCCTCATTGCTGCACGGAAGAATTACGTCCCCGAAGCACCGCTGGGTGCCGAGCCCTCTGCTGAGAGCAACGCCGAAGTTGTGAGCGTCTGGCGAGCAAAGCAGATGACTACTCTATAGTTCGAGTGTGCCATGCTTTACGGCTTAGAACGGGTCTTCAACGACGTTTTGAACGTCATGGGGCATATGAGATGTTCCAGAGTTGAAGTTAATATTTCAAGCAAATACCCGGATTGAGAGATATGAAGTCTCCAATAAATTCTATAGCTGCAAGATGGAGGAGAATAATTACATCGGTGAGCACATACTCAAAATGTCCGGGTATAATAATCACTTGATTCAACTGGGAGTTAATATTCGGATGATAGTGTCATTGATGAATTCTCCAAATCACGCCACCAAGCTACAAGAGCTTCGTGATGAACTATAATATGCAAGGGATGAACAAGACACTTCCGAGCTCTTCGCAATGCTAAAAGCTGCGGAGGTAGAAATCAAGAAGGAGCATCAAGTGTTGATGGTCAACAAGACCACTAGTTTCAAGAAAAAGGGCAAAGGAAAGAAGAAGGGGAACTTTAAGAAGAACAGCAAGCAAGTTGCCGCTCAAGAAAAGAAACCCAAGTCTGGACCTAAGCACGAAACCGAGTGCTTCTACCGCAAGCAAGCTGGTCTTTGAAGCGGAATTGCCCCAAGTATTTGGCGGATAAGAAGGATGGCAAGGTGAACAAAGGTATATGTGATATACATGTTATTGATGTATACCTTACTATAGCTCGTAGTAGCACTGGGTATTTGATCTTGGTTACTGCTAATATTTGCAACTTGAAACAGGGACTACGGAATAAGCGAGCATCGCAAAGGACGAGGTGACGATGCGCGTGGGAAGCGGTTCCAAAGTCAATGTGATCGCGGTCGGCACGCTACCTCTACATCTACCTTGGGATTAGTTTTAGACCTAAATAATTGTTATTTGGTGCCGGCGTTGAGCATGAACATTATATCTGGATCTTGTTTAATGCGAGACGGTTATTCATTTAAATCGAGAATAATGGTTGTTCTATTTATATGAGTAATATCTTTTATGGTCATGCACCCTTGAAGAGTGGTCTATTCTTATTGAATCTCGGCGGTAGTGATACACATATTCATAATGTCGAAGCCAAAAGATGCAGAGTTGATAATGATAGTGCAACTTATTTGTGGCACTGCCGTTTAGGTCATATCGGTGTAAAGCGCATGAAGAAACTCCATACAGATGGACTTTTGGAACCACTTGATTATGAATCACTTGGTACTTGCGAACCGTGCCTCATGGGCAAGATGACTAAAACACCGTTCTCCGGTTGTATGGAGAGAGCAACAGATTTGTTGGAAATCATTCATACAGATGTATGTGGTCCGATGAATGTTGAAGCTCGTGGCGGATATCGTTATTTTCTCACCTTCACAGATGATTTAAGCAGATACGGGTATATCTACTTAATGAAACATAAATCTGAAACATTTGAAAAGTTCAAAGAATTTCAGTGAAGTTGAAAATCATCGTAACAAGAAAATAAAGTTTCTACGATCTGATCGTGGAGGAGAATATTTGAGCTACGAGTTTGGTCTACATTTGAAGCAATGCGGAATAGTTTCGCAACTCACGCCACCTGGAACACCACAGCGTAATGGTGTGTCCGAACGTCGTAATCGTACTTTACTAGATATGGTGCGATCTATGATGTCTCTTACCGATTTACCGCTATCGTTTTGGGGTTATGCTTTAGAGACGACCGCATTCACGTTAAATAGGGCACCATCAAAATCCGTTGAGACGACACCTTATGAACTATGGTTTGGCAAGAAACCAAAGTTGTCGTTTCTGAAAGTTTGGGGTTGCGATGCTTATGTGAATAACTTCAACCTGATAAGCTTGAACCCAAATCGGAAAAATTTGTCTTCATAGGATACCCAAAGGAGACAATTGGGTATACCTTCTATCACAGATCCGAAGGCAAGACATTCGTTGCCAAAAATGGATCCTTTCTAGATAAGGAGTTTCTCTCGAAAGAAGTGAGTGGGAGGAAAGTAGAACTTGATGAGGTAACAGTACCAACTCCCTTATTGGAAAGTAGTTCATCACAGAAATCGGTTCTGTGACACCTACACCAGCTTAGTGAGGAAGTTAATGATGATGATCATGAAACTTCAGATCAAGTTATTCTTGAACTCAGTAGATCAACAGAATAAAATCCGCACCTGAGTGGTACGGTAATCCTATTTCGAAGTCATGCTACTAGATCATGGTGAACCTACGAACTATGAAGAAGCGATGGTGAGCCCAGATTCGCAAAATGGCTTGAAGCCATGAAATCTGAGATGGGATCCATGTATGAGAACAAAGTGTGGACTTTGGTTGACTTGCCCGATGATCGGCAAGCAATAGAGAATAAATGGATTTTCAAGAAGAAGACCGACGCCGACGGTAATGTTATGTTTATAAAGCTCGACTTGTTGCAAAAGGTTTTCGACAAGTTCAAGGAGTTGACTACGATGAGACCTTCTCACCCGTAGCGATGCTTAAGTCTGTCCGAATCATGTTAGCAATCGCCGCATTTTATGATTATGAAATATGGCAAATGGATGTCAAAACTGCATTTCTGAATGGATTTCTAGAAGAAGAGTTGTATATGATGCAACCGGAAGGTTTTGTCGATCCTAAGGGAGCTAACAAAGTGTGCAAGCTCCAACGATCAATCTATGGTCTGGTGCAAGCCTCTCGGAGTTGGAATAAGCGCTTTGATAGTGTGATCAAAGCATATGGTTTTATCATGACTTTTGGAGAAGCCTGTATTTACAAGAAAGTGAGTGGGAGCTCAGTAGCATTTCTAATATTATATGTGGACGACATATTGTTGATTGGAAATGATATAGAATTTCTGGATAGCATAAAAGGATACTTGAATAAAAGTTTTTCAATGAAGGACCTCGAGAAGCTGCTTACATATTGGGCATCAAGATCTATAGAGATAGATCAAGGCGCTTGATTGGACTTTCACAATGCACATACCTTGATAAGGTATTGAAAAGGTTCAATATGGATCGAGGCAAAGAAAGGGTTCTTGCTCAGACATAAGGTGTAAGATTGAGTCGACTCAATGCCCGACCACCGCAGAAGATAGAGGAAAATGAAAGGAGTTCCCTATGCTTCAGCCATAGGCTCTATCATGTATGCAATGCTGTGTACGGACCTGATGTGTGCCTTGCTATTAGCTTAGCAGGAGGTACCAAAGTAATCCAGAGTGGATCATGGACAGCGGTCAAGAATATCCTGAAATACCTAAAAGGACTAAGGATATGTTTTCGCTTATGGAGGTGACAAAGAGCTTGTCGTAAAGGGTTACGTCGATGCAAGCTTTGACACGATCCGGACGATTCTAAATCGCAAACCGGATCGTATTTTTATTAAATGGTGGAGCTGTAAGTTGGTGCAGTTCTAAACAAAGGGTCGTGGCGGGATCTACATGTGAAGCGGAGTACATAGCTGCTTGAAGCAGCAAATGAAGGAGTCGGATGAAGGAGTTCATTTCCGATCTAGGTGTTATACCTAGTGCATCGGGACCAATGAAGATCTTCTGTGACAATACTGGTGCAATTGCTTGGCAAAGGAATCCAGATTTCACAAGAGGACCAAGCACATCAAGAGACGCTTCAATTCCATTTGGGACCAAGTCCAAGTGGGAGACATAGAGATTTGCAAGATACATACGGATCTGAATGTTGCAGACCCATTGACTAAGCCTCTCTCACGAGCAAAACATGATCAGCACCAAGACTCCATGGGTGTGAGAATCATTACTATGTAATCTAGATTATTGACTCTAGTGCAAGTGGGAGCTGAAGGAAATATGCCTAGAGGCAATAATAAAGTTATTATTTATTTCCTTATATCATGATAAATGTTTATTATTCATGCTAGAATTGTATTAACGGAAACATAATACATGTGTGAATACATAGACAAACAGAGTGTCACTAGTATGCCTCTACTTGACTAGCTCGTTAATCAAAGATGGTTATGTTTCCTAACCATAGACATGAGTTGTCATTTGATTAACGGGATCACATCATTAGGAGAATGATGTGATTGACTTGACCCATTCCGTTAGCTTAGCACTTGATCGTTTAGTATGTTGCTATTGCTTTCTTCATGACTTATACAAAGTTCCTGCAACTATGAGATTATGCAACTCCCGTTTACCGGAGGAACACTTTGTGTGCTACCAAACGTCACAACATAACTGGGTGATTATAAAGGTACTCTGGTGTCTCCAAAAGTATATGTTGAGTTGGCATAATTGAGATTAGGTTTTGTCACTCCGATTGTCGGAGAGGTATCTCTGGGCCTTCTCGGTAATACTCATCACCTAAAGCCTTGCAAGCATTGTAACTAATGAGTTAGTTATGAAATGATGTATTACGGAACGAGTAAAGAGACTTGCCGGTAACGAGATTGAACTAGGTATTGGATACCGACGATCGAATCTCGGCAAGTAACATACCGATGACAAAGGAACAACGTATGTTGTTATGCGGTTTGACCGATAAAGATCTTCAGAGAAAATGTAGGAACCAATATGAACATCCAGGTTCCACTATTGGTTATTGACCAAGAATAGTTCTAGGTCATGTCTCGTAGTTCTCGAACCCGTAGGGTCCATGCACGCTTAACGTTACGATGACAATTTTATGAGTATTGATGTACCGAAGTTTGTTCGAGTCCCGGATGTGATCACGGACATGACGAGAAGTCTCAAATGGTCGAGACATAAAGATTGATATATTGGAAGCCTATGTTTGGACTTGAATAGTTCGGGTGAAATCGGATTTTAACGAACACCGGGGTTACGGAACCCTCCTGGGGTTAATGGGCCTTAGTGGGCCATGAGGGAGAAGAGGAGGGCGGCCGGGGCAGGCCACGCCCCCTCCCCTTGTCCGAATAGGACAAGGAAGGGGGGCGGCCCTTTCTCTTTCCCTCCCCCAAGTCCTAATCCAACTAGGAAAAGGGGGGGAGTCCTACTCCCGGTGGGAGTAGGACTCCTCCGGCGCGCCTCCTCCTAGGGCCGGCCGCACCCCCTTGCTCCTTTATATACGAGGCGGGGGCACCCTAGGACACACAAGTTGATCTACGGATCGTTCCTTAGCCGTGTCGGTGCCCCTCCACCATATTCCACCTCGGTCATATCGTCGCGGAGTTTAGGCGAAGCCTGCGCCGATAGAGCATCATCATCGTACTGCGCCGTCGTCTTGTGGAACTCATCCCGACACTTTGCTGGATCGAGTCCGGGGATCGTCATCGAGCTGAACATGTGCTGAACACGGAGGTGCCGTACGTTCGATACTTGGATCGGTCGGATCGTGAAGACGTACGACTACATCAACCGCGTTGTCATAACGCTTCCGCTTTCGGTCTACGAGGGTACGTGGACACACTCTCCCCTCTCGTTGCTATACATCACCATGATCTTGCGTGTGCGTAGGAATTTTTTTGAAATTACTACGTTCCCCAACAGGCACGTGGGGAGGGCGTGGGTGCACGCGAGGACAAAGGGTGCAGGCGCAGGTGCGTGTGGCCGGCGGGGGCGCGGCCACGAGCTAGAGAGCTTGTACACGAACTCAAAGCTACGGCCATGGCGACTACAATGAGCACAAGGCAAAGGCTATGACTACGGATCGAAGGGGAAAACGAGGGGAATCAGTCGAGGAGCTCACCCCGGGGCTTGTGGACATCTCGGTTGCCGCGGGGATGGATCGGAGCAGCGGCAACCGTCGACGAGATGTGGCGGCCGTGGGCAAAGACGACGGCGATGGCGAGCGTATGGAGCGTCTCGGCTCGGGTTCCTCGGTGGAGAGGTAGGATACAACCGCGAGGAGGCTGCTGGACGTCTCCTTAGGTGTCGGGGAGGTCGGTGGCCACCGGATCGACGAGGAAGCGGCGATGGTGGCGTCAAGGCTTCTCAGAATGTGAGAGGAGGCGGGAAAGGGAGAAGAAGCTAGGGTTCGAGGAGGGGCACAGGCGACGCCTTATCGTCCCGAAGCCGTGGGATCATCGTCACGTTGCCTGTGGGCGCCATGGCGTGGATGCCCGCGACGACCCCCCATCCCCCCATGGAGGAGGTTGGGGATGAGTGCGGGGGTTTGTGTGGGCTGGGCCTCCCCTAGTCCACACTTGGGCCCTCCTTCTTCTGTCTTAACATTTCCTATTGTTTTATTTTCTGTTTTTTATATATTTCTCCAATGTTTGCAATTTATTTGGCCTCACTTGCTTTTTGTTAAAAGTGGAACTAAGCCACATAAATACTATGCAATACACTGCACTGCCACAAAAAGTTTGAGGATTATTTGAATCCATTTAAAATTTGTTTAAATAGAAATGATTTAATTTGGGAATGTTTTGCTACTGTCTTAAATAGGTTAGAGGCCATTTAATATTTCAAATAATGTTGTTTTATTCATGAAAGTTAGTTAGTGAACTTTTGCAACCCAACGAACATTTTTTTACCGTTTGCAGAAATATTACTTTGACTTTTTTTAAATTTGAAAAAGGCTTTGATTTTTATCAAGTGATAATTTGGCTTAGTTTAATTTGATGACAATGAATCATTAGGGGGGAGATCACTGTAGCTTGACACTGGGGGTGTTACAGAGACCGGGTTGTAGGATTAATTGCCGTACTATCAAGGGGGGCTCTCTAGTGAGTAGCTTGATCGTATCGTTCGTCGAGAGCTCAAACCATTGCATCCTTGCATCATCTCTCTTGGTTTTTGTTTGGTTCTTCTCCTTGTGAGTTTTGGATCTTATGGTCATCTTCATGACAAGCTCAAGTTCATCGAAAACCGATTTCTTATGCATCTTCTTTTGTGTTTTCGGTGTTGGGGTTTTTACCGGTCTTAATTGAGAAAGGGTTCTCGCCATTTTATTTTGGGTATTTTATCAATTGCTATTTCTTGATATTTCTATCAAGATTGTGTTTTCTCTTGTCCTTAGCTTTCCAAGAAACTTGATTTCGTCGAATTTGGAGCTCGTATGCGAAAGTTGTGGCTGTTTTGATCTTACCTGTTTTACATAGAGAGGTTGTACCGCCCCATAGAGAGGTTGTACTGGTTGACCGGTACAACCGGTGTTTGGAGCGGTTGTACTGCTCCAGAATTGGTCTGAAGGTTGTACCAGCCATGTACCGCTCTACCACCGGACTGGTTTCAGTTTTGGAGCGGTTCTTGGGCGGTTGTTGACCGGTAAGTTCAGTTTAACCGGTACTACCGGTTCCCCGGGCTGTTGTACCGCTTAGGGCTTTTTCCTACAGGTTGGTTTTTCCTCTGCTTTGACCGGTTATACCGGTTTGTGCACCGGTTGTACGGGTCCTACAGTTTTCTGCACATAATGGGCAGATTCATGGGGACCTATAAAGGGGGTCTTCTTCCCCATTGCAATCTATCTTTTGAGCTCATGTTCTTCCCCCATTGTTGACCTTCTTCGAGCTTGCTAACTCTCAATCCCTCCATGGATTCTTGCTAGTTTTTGAGGGAAAGAGAGAGGAGATCTAAATCCACATTTCCACCAATCACTTTCTCCTCTATGTGAGGGGAACCCCTTGGATCTAGATCTCGGAGTTCTTGGTGTTCTCCTTCTTGTTCTTCCTCTCATCTTCCTCCCTAGCATTAGTTGCTTTGGTGGGATTTGAGAGAAAGGGACTTGGGCACTCCGTGTGCCCTTGCAATTGCATTTGGTGCATCGGTTTGAGTTCTCCACGGTGATACGTGGAAGTTACAAGTTGAGAAGCTTATTACTCTTGGGTGCTTGGTACCCTTGAGCTTGTTCCTCTTGGGTGCTTGGGTGCCCTAGACGATTGGTGGTGTTCGGAGATCAATCATTGTGGTGTAAAGCTCCGGGCTAGCGCCGGTGTCTCCAATTAGGTCGTGGAGATTGCCCTGAGCAATTTGACGGGTACCGGTTGTTGGGGAACATAGTAATTTCAAAAAAATTCCTACGCACACGCAAGATCATGGTGATGCATAGCAACGAGAGGGGAGAGTGTTGTCCACGTACCCTCGTAGACCGAAAGCGGAAGCGTTAGCACAACTTGTTGATGTAGTCGACGTCTTCACAATCCGACCGATCAAGTACGAACATACGGCACCTCCGAAGTTCAGCACACGTTCAGCCCGATGGCGCCCCTCGAACTCCGATCCAGCCGAGTGTTGAGGAGAGTTTCACACCGCGATGGCGTGGTGATGATGATGATGTTCTATCGACACGAGGCTTCGCCTAAGCACCGCTTCTGATAGATATCGAGGAGGACTATGGTGGAGGGGGCACCGACACGCTAAAAGATCAAACGATCAATTGTTGTGTCTCTAGGGTGCCCCCTGCCCCGTGATATAAAGGAGCAAGGGGAGGTGCGGCCGCCAAGAGGGCGCCCAGAGGAGTCCTACTCCTACCGGAGTAGGACTCCCTATCTTTTCCTTGTTGGACTAGGAGTGGAGGGGAAGAGGAGGAGAGAGGAAGGAAGGGGGCGCCGCCTCTCATTGTCCTATTCGGACTAGGGAGGGCGTGGCCTGCCTGGCCACCTCTCCTCTTCTCCACAAGGCCCACTATGGCCCATTAAGCCTCCCGAGGGGTCCGTAACCTCCGGTACTCCAGTAAAATCGATTTCACCCTAACACTTCCGATATCCAAATATAGGCTTCCAATATATAAATCTTCATGTCTCGACCATTTCGAGACTCCTCGTCATGTCCGTGATCACATCCGGGACTCCGAACAACCTTCGGTACATCAAAACATATAAACTCATAATATAACTGTCATTGAAACGTTGAGCGTGCGGACCCTGCGGGTTCGAGAACTATGTAGACATGACTGAGACACGTCTCCGGTCAATAACCAGTAGTGGAACCTGGATGCTCATATTGGCTCCTACATGTTCTACGATGATCTTTATCGGTCAGACCACATAACAGCATACGTTGTTCCCTTTGTCATCGGTATGTTACTTGCCCGAGATTCGATCGTCGGTATCTCAATACCTAGTTCAATATCGTTACCGGCAAGTCTCTTTACTCGTTCCATAATACATCATCCCGCAACTAACTCATTAGTTGCAATGCTTGCAAGGCTTAAGTGATGTGCATTACCGAGAGGGCCTGTAGATACCTCTCGACAATCGGAGTGACAAATCCTAATCTCAAATACGCCAACCCAACAAGTACCTTGGAGACACCTGAGAGCACCTTTATAATCACCCGATTACGTAGACGCGTTTGGTAGCACACAAAGTGTTCCTCCGTAAACGGAGTTGCACAATCTCATAGTCATAGGAACATGTATAAGTCATGAAGAAAGCAATAGCAACATACTAAACAATCAAGTGCTAAGCTACCGGAATGGGTCAAGTCAATCACATCATTCTCCTAATGATGTGATCCCGTTAATCAAATGACAACTCATGTCAATGGCTAGGAAACATAATCATCTTTGATCAACGAGCTAGTCAAGTAGAGGCATACTAGTGACACTCTGTTTGTCTATGTATCCACACATGTATTATGTTTCCGGTTAATACAATTCTAGCGTGAATAATAAACATTTATCATGATATAAGGAAATAAATAATAACTTTATTATTGCCTCTAGGGCATATTTTCTTCAGTACCCCACTTGCACTAGAGTCAATTGTCACATCCCTAGCTTCTAGCTTTGCACTAGGCTAGCTTCATGTGTGCATCATGTTTAAATTCAAATGAAATTTGAATTGAGGAATTTTCAAAAGCCTCAGAAAAACCTTTAAAAATAACCAACATTTAAATTTCATCAAATGAGTCCAAGAAAATGTTCCTGCTATTCTGTGAAAATATTGGCATGAGGTAAAATTCAAACCAATATTTTTGGAGTCACAGAAATAATTTATTTTGGGCATTTGATTTAATCTAATAATTATTTGCATTGGATTTATATTTGTTATATATTAAATATATGTCCAATAATTCTGGAACATTTTTATGTGGTTTTGGATATTTCATATCTAACCCCATAATTATTTTCAGAAGCTACAAAAATGATTTGGTCTCAGAACTAAATTAAAACAAACAGAAGAAACAAAAAGTAAACAAAATAGAGAAAACCAGAGAGAGGAGAAAACCTTACCTGGCGCTTACCTGAGGCCCACTTACCTGGTGGCCCAGTAGAATTGGCCCAACCCACTGGCGCCTGCCAGTCACCACCAACCTCCCGCCAGGAGGACGGGCGCGTGCCCGACGTGCGCGCACCGCCGTGCGCCACCTCACCTTGCAGGCGCCCTGGATGCTGGGACGACCTCCCGTCGCCTCCCGACCCTCTGGAACCCCTCCACCTCTCCCGAACTTCTCTTCCTCCCGGCTCTCCTCTCTCCGCGACCAACGCCACAGTCGCCCGCCGATCGCCGCCACCACGGCTCTGGCCACCCTACCCCTCCCGGTACAACCTAGAGGCTCCTCCGCGATGCCCTCTTCCTCTCGACCAAGCCACGTGGACTTGGGCGCAAGCGCAGCCTCGCCTGGGCCGTCGTCTTCAACCTTCGCCCGTGGATCGCCGCCGACGATTCGCCGTCTCAGGCGTCCCGAGCCGCTAAGCTCTCCGTTCGACGACCGTGAGCTCTAATCCGCTTCCTCCTCCTCGTGCTCTATCACGCATCCTAGCCGCTGCATGAGCACCGGCCGCCGTCCGCCATGGCCGGGCGAGCTCCGTCCCGAGCCCCTCCGCTCCTACTAGATGCTCGGCGTGCCTCTCGATGACCTTTAGGTGCTGTCTAGCACCTCCATTTGCTCGCCCTCAAGGCTGCAGACCCTGCGCTCATGGAACCCGAGCCCCTTGGCCGCTTGACCTCATCGCCTTGAGCCCAACTCCGCAACCCTGTGGCCTCCCTCCACCTCCGTTGGATGCGGCGAGTGCCGCTTTCCAACAGGACCGCCCTTGCCCAAGCAGCCTCCACAGGTGAAACCCGAGCCACTCCGGTGCACACCCGCATGGATTTGGTCGCCGGCGATCATCGCCGGTGGTGATGACGTGGCACCGTCATTAGGGCCTAATCACCCTACTAACCAACCCCCTAAGCCACTGACACATGGACCCCACTCCCTAATTAACTCCAGCTTTATTTCCTGTTTAGATTAGTGTTAATCTTGCGGACCCCACGTGTCAGTTTGACTTTGGCCAAGTCAGCGTTGACTGGTCCCACATGTCAACGACCTAAACAGCTCTGTGTCACTGACGTGTGGCCCCCACACGTCAGGTTTGACCTGGCCGACCCAGTTGACCGCTGACGTCACGGTGGCCGAGATTAAATATTTTCTGGATTTATTCTTTTGCACCTCCGAAGTTCAGCACACGCTCAGCCCGATGACGCCCCTCGAACTCCGATCCAGCCGAGTGTTGAGGAGAGTTTCACAAGACGATGGCGCAGTGATGATGATGATGTTCTCATCGACAGGGGCTTCGCCTAAGCACCGCCACAAGATATCGAGGAGGACTATGGTGGAGGGGGCACTGACACGCTAAAAGATCAAACGATCAATTGTTGTGTCTCTAGGGTGCCCCGCCCCTCAGATATAAAGGAGCAAGGGGAGGTGCGGCCGCCAAGAGGGGGCGCCCAGAGGAGTCCTACTCTACCGGGAGTAGGACTCCCTATCTTTTCCTTGTTGGACTAGGAGTGGAGGGGGAAAGAGGAGGGAGAGAGGAAGGAAAGGGGGGGGGGGCGCCGCCCCCTCTCATTGTCCTATTCGGACTAGGGGGGAGGGGCGCGTGGCCCTGCCCTGGCCACCTCTCCTCTTCTCCACAAGGCCCACTATGGCCCATTAAGCCTCCCCCGGGGGGGGGGGGGTCCGGTAACCTCCCGGTACTCCGGTAAAATCCCGATTTCACCCGGAACACTTCCGATATCCAAATATAGGCTTCCAATATATAAATCTTCATGTCTCGACCATTTCGAGACTCCTCGTCATGTCCGTGATCACATCCGGACTCAACAACCTTCGTACATCAAAACATATAAACTCATAATATAACCGTCATTGAACGTTGAGCGTGCGGACTGCGGGTTCGAGAACTATGTAGACATGATCGAGACACGCCTCCGGTCAATAACCAGTAGTGGAACCCGGATGCTCATATTGGCTCCTACATGTTCTACGATGATCTTTATCGGTCGTACTACATAACAAAGATACGTTGTTCCCTTTGTCATCGGTATGTTACTTGCCCGAGATTCATCGCTTGTATCTCAATACCTAGTTCAATATCGCTACGCAAGTCTCTTTACTGCTCCATAATACATCATCCCGCAACTAACTCATTAGTTGCAATGCTTGCAAGGCTTAAGTGATGTGCATTACGAGAGGGCCTGTAGATACCTCTCGACAATCGGAGTGACAAATCCTAATCTCAAATACGCCAACCCAACAAGTACCTTCGAGACACCAGAGAGCACCTTTATAATCACCCAGATTACGCTAGACGCTTTGGTAGCACACAAAGTGTTCCTCCGTAAACGGAGTTGCACAACTCATAGTCATAGGAACATGTATAAGTCATGAAGAAAGCAATAGCAACATACTAAACAATCAAGTGCTAAGCTACCGAATGGGTCAAGTCAATCACATCATTCTCCTAATGATGTGATCCCGCTAATCAAATGACAACTCATGTCAATGGCTAGGAAACATAATCATCTTTGATCAACGAGCTAGTCAAGTAGAGGCATACTAGTGACACTGCTTGTCTATGTATCCACACATGTATTATGTTTCCTGTTAATACAATTCTAGCGTGAATAATAAACATTTATCATGATATAAGGAAATAAATAATAACTTTATTATTGCCTCTAGGGCATATTTTCTTCAAGACCCACTTGCACTAGAGTCAATTGTCACATCCCTAGCTTCTAGCTTTGCACTAGGCTAGCTTCATGTGTGCATCATGTTTAAATTCAAATGAAATTTGAATTGAGGAATTTTCAAAAGCCTCGTAAAAACCTTTAAAATAACCAACATTTAAATTTCATCAAATGAGTCCAAGAAAATGTTCTGCTATTCTCGTGAAAATATTGGCATGAGGTAAAATTCAAACCAATATTTTGGAGTCACGTAAATAATTTATTTTGGGCATTTGATTTAATCTAATAATTATTTGCATTGGATTTATATTTGTTATATATTAAATATATGTCCAATAATTTGAACATTTTATGTGGTTTTGGATATTTCATATCTAACCCCATAATTATTTTCGAAGCTACAAAATGATTTGGTCTCGTAACTAAATTAAAACAAAGCAGAAGAAACAAAAAGTAAACAAAATAGAGAAACCCAGAGAGAGGAGAAAACCTTACCTGGCGCTTACCTGAGGCCCACTTACCTGGTGGCCCAAGAGAATTGGCTCAACCCATCGGGCGCCGCCAGCCACCACCAACCTCCCGCCAGAGGATTCAGGCGCGTTCGACGGCGCAGCACCGCCGTGCGCCACCTCCGCTGTCGGGCAAGCCTGGATGCCTGGACGACCTCCACGTCGCCTCCCCGACCCTCCTGGAACCCCTCCACCCTCTCCCCGAACTTCTCTTCCTCCCCGGCTCTCCTCTCTCCCGCAGCCGAACGCCACGGTCGCCGCCGATCGCTGCCACCACGGCTACCGGCCACCCTACCCCTCCCAGTACAACCTAGAGGCTCCTCCGCGATGCCCTCTTCCTCTCGACCAAGCCACGTGACGCCAGACGCAACGCAGCCTCGCCTAGGCCGTCGTCTTCAACCTTCGGCCCGTGGATCGCCGCCGACGATTCGCTGCCTCAAGCGCCCCGAGCCGCTTAAGCTCTCCGCTCGACGACTTTGTGAGCTCTAATCCGCTTCCCTCCTCCTCGTGTTTATCTCGCATCCTAGCTGCTGCCTCATGAAACCCGGCCGCCGTCCGCCATGGCCGGGCGAGCTCCGTGCCCCCGAGCCCCTCCGCTCCTACTAGATGCTCGGCGTGCCTCTCGATGACCTTTAGGTGCTGTCTAGCACCTCCATTTGCTCGCCTCAAGCTGCAGCCCTGCGCCATGGAACCCGAGCCCCGCCGCCGCTGACCTCATCGCCGAGCCCAACTCCGCAACCCTGTGGCTCCCTCCACCTCCGTTGGATGCGGCAGAGTGCCGCTTTCCAACGGACCGCCCATGCCCAAGCAGCCTCCTCAGAGGTGAAACCCGAGCCACTCCGTGCACACCCGCTGGATTTGGTCGCCGCGATCATACGCGGTGGTGATGACGTGGCACCGCCATTAGGGCCTAATCACCCTACTAACCAACCCCTAAGCCACCGACACATGGACCCCACTCCCTAATTAACTCCAGCTTTATTTCCTGCTTAGATTAGTGTTAATCTTATGGACCCCACGTGTCGGGCTTGACTTTTGCCAAGTCAGCGCTGATCGGTCCCACATGTCAACGACCTAAACAGCTCAGTGTCACCGACGTAGGCCCCACACGCCAGGTTTGACCTGGCCGACCCAGTTGACCGCCGACGTCACAGTGACGCAGTTAAATATTTTCTGGATTTATTCTTTTACAGGAAATTCCAAAAAATAGTGCTAACTTCTAAAAATCATAGAAATTCAACCGTAACTCCAAATGAATTAATTTATATATGAAAAATTATCAGAAAAATTCAAGGAATCCATCTGTACCATTTTCATGCATGTTTGAACAATGTTTGTCCTCTGTTTTGGACAAAAAAAATAAAGGGCATTTAAATAATCATATATGGAGTTGGAATTTGAATCATGTATTCAAACCAACTTCATTTAAATCATAGCTAGATGCATTAGCTCAAATCACAGCATATTGCCATGTCATGATCATGCATCATATTGTGGCATTGCATTAATTGTGTTCTTTCTCAGTTGTCGGTGTTTGTCCCCTCTCGTAGACGTGGTTCCCACGATGAGTTCGATGACACCGATGAGGAGCTATAATATCTTCGTGGAGTGCCGTGCAAGCAAAACCCCTTGTTCATTCCGATACAATCCCACTCTCTCGCTCTCGCTCTCTTTTATCGCATTAGGACAACAACGATTCATCTGTTATTTGCTGCGGTAGCTGAACCCTTTATCCTCTCGCATGACCTGTCATTCCACAAGAATAGATGAAACCCACTAGCATGAGTAGGAGTTGTTTGAGCCTCACAGCCTACTCATTCATGCTTGTTTGTCATGCCCGCCATCGCTTAGAGTTGAGTCAGTCCGATTCATCGGGAATGAATTGGAATGGTGTGTGAACATGTCCCATCGTGTGTGAGCTAAGTGTGTGAACACGATTTGGTAAAGGTAGCGTGAGAGGCCATGTAGGAGTACATGGTGGGTTGTCTCATTTCAGCCGCCCTCGTGAACTGAGTTCGTGTTTGTGATCCATGAAACAGCCATTACCACACATTGGGATCCTTAATTGACTCTCTCGGCTTCTTAACCACCCATGTCCTCCGTCCGGGAGTTGCAAAGTAGTTTCGTGTTTGTAGTAGTGGGGCTGCACGCAGCATATGACCTTATGGGTGGGCTGTGTTGCGGTAGGCACGTGGCACGTGTACCGATTCGCCTGCTTGGTGTCTCGGGAACCCGCACACATCGCTCGGGGCCATTAGTGGAAACCTCGCCGGACTCTCATGGATGGAACCTGAATAGGCGATAAACCCGACTAGCGACTTGAGTGTTTAGGTAGGCCGTGGCCGACACCCTCGCTGGGCTTCCGCTTGAAGGTTGCCGAGTACATGTCGGTAAACGGCGATAAGTGGTGAGAGCGTGTGAAGAAGTACACCCTGCAGGTTAACATTATCTATTCGAATAGCCGTGTCCGCGGTAAAGGACTTACGGGTTGCCTATAACAGTTCATAGACAAGTGAAAGTGGATACTCTAAAATGCGCAAGATAAGCGGAGTGCTATGGATGGCATTCTCGTAGGGGAGACGGAGCGGATCCATAGTGGTGCATTGATATGGTGAATATGTGGACTCGCAAAGCGCCACCTCAAAAGAGTTATGGCAGTTGTAGTTTAGGATAGCCATCGAGTCAAAGCTGGGTTGCCGCAATCAAACTCCACCACCCCTTTCTTGATAATGATGCATATGTAGCTAGTTCCGATGTAAGTCTTGCTGAGTACATTTGTACTCACGCTTGCTTATTTTATGTTTTGCGAGAGACGCTGGCCTCGCTTAGTAGTTCCGCTGTGGACTTGACGCTTAGCTTGTTACCTCATTTACGATCTTGTGCCCTCGGCAGATCTGGTAGATAGTCGCTTCTCAGCCTTTTTCATTTATAGTTGTCTCGTACTCGGACATGTTAAGCTTCCGCATGTGTTTGACTTGTATGTTTCAATGTCTGGGTCGAGACCCATGTTTGTAATATCTCGCTCCTCGGAGCCTAATGAATAAATATTTGAGTCGAGAGTTATGTTGTGATGCCATGTTGTATTTACACATATTGAGCATATGTGTGTATGTTTGAAATGCTTGGTGTGTGTGGGATCGACAATCTAGTTGTTTATCCTTGGCAGCCTCTCTTATGGGGAAATGTAGTCTAGTGCTTCTGAGCGATAGTAGTCCGCTACTGCCCGGTTCACCGGAGCCTCGCTAGCCCAAAGACTACCGCTCGACGCTTGACTGGCCGGCATGTGTTTCACTTCATACATGTGTCTGTCCCTTCGGGAAATGTCACGCGGTGACATCCGAGTCCTGCTAGCTCGCTATGTGCCGGGTTACCGGAGTCTTGTTAGCCCAGTGCTACAGCCCAGATTCACACGCTGATGACCGACATGCTCGATGTGATTCATGTATGCCTGTCCCCATGGGTTAGTGCCGCTTTGGGTTCACGACTAGCCATGTCGGCCCGGGTTCTCTGTCACATGGATGCTAGCGACACTATCATATACGTGAGCCAAAAGACGCAAACGGTCCCGGGCCATGGTAAGGCTGCACCCGTGGGAATACCGTGCGTGAGGCCACAAAGTGATATGAGGTGTTACCGGCTAGATTGATGTGACTTGGAATCGGGGTCCTGACATCAATAATCTAGATTACACAGTAATGATTCTAACACCCATGGAGCCTTGGTGTTGATCATGTTTTGCTCGTGGAAGAGGCTTAGTCAACTGGTCTGCAACATTCAGATCTGTATGTATCTTGCAAATTTCTATGTCTCCCACCTGGACTAAATCCCGGATGGAATTGAAGTGTCTCTTGATGTGCTTGGTTCTCTTGTGAAATCTGGATTCCTTCACCAAGGAAATTGCACCAGTATTGTCACAAAAGATTTTCATTGGACCCGATGCACTAGGTATGATACCTAGATCGGATATGAACTCCTTCATCCAGACTCCTTCATTTGCTGCTTCCGAAGCAGCTATGTACTCCACTTCACATGTAGATCCCGCCACAACACTTTGTTTAGAACTGCACCAACAGACAGCTCCACCGTTCAATGTAAACACATATCCGGTTTGCGATTTAGAATCGTCTGGATCAGTGTCAAAGCTTGCATCAACGTAACCATTTACGATTAGCTCTTTGTCACCTCCATAAACGAAACATATCCTTAGTCCTTTTCGGGTATTTCAGATGTTCTTGACCGATGTCCAAAGGATCCACTCTGGATTACTTTGGTACCTCCTCGCTAGACTTATAGCAAGGCACACATCAGGTCCTGTACACAACATTGCATACATGATAGAGCCTATGGCTGAAGCATAGGGAACATATTTCATTTTCTCTCTATCTTCTGCAGTGGTCGGGCATTGAGTCTTACTCAACTTCACACCTTATAACACGAGTGCAAGAACTTTTTTGCTTGATCCATTTTGAACTTCTTCAAAACTTTGTCAAGGTACGTGCTTTGTGAAAGTCCAATTAAGCGTCTTGATCTATCTCTATAGATCTTGATGCCCAATATATAAGCATCTTCACCGAGGTCTTTCATTGAAAAACTCTTATTCAAGTATCCCTTTACGCTATCCAGAAATTCTATATCATTTCCAATCAGCAATATGTCATCCACATATAATATCAGAAATGCTACAGAGCTCCCACTCACTTTCTTGTAAATACAGGCTTCTCCAAAAGTTTGTACAAAACCAAATGCTTTGATCACACTATCAAAGCGTTTATTCCAACTCCGAGAGGCTTGCACCAGTCCATAAATGGATCGCTGGAGCTTGCACACTTTGTTAGCTCCCTTTGGATCGACAAAACCTTCCGGTTGCATCATATACAACTCTTCTTCCAGAAATCCATTCAGGAATGCAGTTTTGACATCGATTTGCCAAATTTCATAATCATAAAATGCGGCAATTGCTAGCATGATTCAGACAGACTTAAGCATCGCTATGGTGAGAAGGTCTCATCATAGTCAATCCCTTGAACTTGTCGAAAACCTTTTGCAACAAGTCGAGCTTTATAGACAGTAACATTACCGTCAGCGTCAGTCTTCTTCTTGAAGATCCATTTATTCTCAATTGCTTGCCGATCATCGGGCATGTCAACCAAAGTCAACACTTTGTTCTCATACATGGATCCCATCTCAGATTTCATGGCCTCAAGCCATTTCGCAGAATCTAGGCTCACCATCGCTTCTTCATAGTTCGTAGGTTCGTCATGGTCTAGTAACATAACCTCTAGAACAGGATTACCGTACCACTCTGGTGTAGATCTTACTCTGGTTGACCTATGAGGTTCGGTAACAACTTGATCTTAAGTTTCATGATCATCATCATTAACTTCCTCACTAATTGGTGTAGATGTCGCGGAAACCGGTTTGTGTGATGAACTACTTTCCAATAAGGGAGCAGGTACAATTACCTCATCAAGTTCTACTTTCCTCCCACTCACTTCTTTCGAGAGAAACTCCTTCTCCAGAAAGATTCTGAATTTAGCAACAAAAGTCTTGCCTTCGGATCTGTGATAGAAGGTGTACCCAACAGTATCCTTTGGGTATCCTATGAAGACACATTTCTCCGATTTGAGTTCGAGCTTATCAGGTTGAAGTTTTTTCACATAAGCATCGCAGCCCCAAACTTTAAGAAACGACAACTTTAGTTTCTTGCCAAACCACATTTCATAAGGCGTCGTCTCAACGGATTTTGATGGTGCCCTATTTAATGTGAATGCAGCCGTCTCTAAAGCATAACCCCAAAACGATAGCGGTAAATCAGTAAGAGACATCATAGATCGCACCATATCTAGTAGAGTACGATTACGCCGTTCGGACACACCATTACGCTTTGGTGTTTCGGGTGGCGTGAGTTGCGAAACTATTCCGCATTGTTTCAAATGAAGACCAAAATCATAACTCAAATATTCTCCTCCACGATCAGATCGTAGAAACTTTATTTTCTTGTTACGATGATTTTCAACTTCACTCTAAAATTCTTTGAACTTTTAAAATGTTTCAGACTTATGTTTCATTAAGTAGATATACCCATATCTGCTTAAATCATCTGTGAAGGTGAGAAAATAACGATATCCGCCACGAGCTTCAAGATTCATCGGACCACATACATTTGTATGTATGATTTCCAACAAATCTTTTGCTCTCTCCATAGTTCCGGAGAATGGCGTTTTAGTCATCTTGCCCATGAGGCACAGTTTGCAAGTACCAAGTGATTCATAATCAAGTGGTTCCAAAAGTCCATCAGTATGGAGTTTCTTCATGCGCTTTACACCGATATGACCTAAACGGCAGTGCCACAAATAAGTTGCACTATCATTATCAACTCTGCATCTTTTGGCTTCAAGGTTATGAATATGTGTATCACTACTATCGAGATTCATCAAAAATAGACCACTCTTCAAGGGTGCATGACCATAAAAGATATTACTCATATAAATAGAACAACCATTATTTTCTGATTTAAATGAATAACCGTCTCAAATCAAATAAGATCCTGATATAATGTTCATGCTCAACGCTGGCACCAAATAACAGTTATTTAGGTCTAAAATTAAACCCGAAGGTAGATGTAGAGGTAGCGTGCCGACCGCAATCACATCGACTTTGGAACCATTTCCCACGGGTATCGTCACCTGTCCTTAGCCAATCTTCGCTTAATCCGTAGCCCCTATTTCGATTTGCAAATATTAGCAACAGAACCAGTATCAAATACCCAGGTGCTACTGCGAGCATTAGTAAGGTACACATCAATAACATGTATACCACATATACCTTTGTTCACCTTGCCATCCTTCTTATCCGCCAAATACTTGGGGCAGTTCCACTTCCAAAGGGCTACCGCTTGCAAGAGAAGCACTCGAGCCTCGTGCTTAGGTATAGACTTGGGTTTGTTCTCTGAGCAGCAACTTGCTTGCTGTTCTTCTTGAAGTTACCCTTCTTCTTCCCTTTGCCCTTTTTCTTGAAACTGGTGGTCTTATTAACCATCAACACTTGATGCTCCTTCTTGATTTCAACCTCCGCAGCCTTTAGCATTGTAAGAGCTCGAATCGCCTTATCCATCCCTTGCATGTTATAGTTCATCATGAAGCTCTAGTAGCTTGGTGGCGTGATTGGAGAATTCTGTCAATGACGCTATCATCCGAAGATTAACTCCCGGTTGAATCAAGTGATTATTATACCCGCACATTTTGAGTATATGCTCACTGACAGAACTATTCTCCTCCATCTTGCAGCTGTAGAACTTATTGGAGACTTCATATCTCTCAATCCGGGCATTTGCTTAAAATATTAACTTCAACTCCTGGAACATCTCATATGCTCCATGATGTTCAAAACGTCATTGAAGTCCAGGTTCTAAGCCGTAAAGCATGGCACACTGAACTTTCGAGTAGTCATCAACACGTGACTGCCAGGCATTCACAATGTCTGTAGTTGCTGGCGCAGGTGGTACACCTAGCGGTGCATCTAGGACGTAACTCTTCTGTGCAGCAATGAGGATAATCCTCAAGTTACGGACCCAGTTCGTGTAATTGCTACCATCATATTTCAACTTTTGTTTCTCAAGGAACGCATTAAAATTTAACGGAACAACAACACGGGCCATCTATCTACAATCAACATAGACAAGCAAGATACTATCAGGTACTAAGTTCATGATAAATTTAAGTTCAATTAATCATATTACTTAAGAACTCCCACTAAGATAGACATCCCTCTAATCCTCTAAGTGATCACGTGATCCATATCAACTAAACCATGTCCAATCATCACATGAAACAGAGTAGTTTCAATGGTGAACATCACTATGTTGATCATATCTACTATATAATTCACGCTCGACCTTTCGGTCTTCGTGTTCCGAGGCCATATCTGTTATATTCTAGGCTCGTCAAGTTTAACCTGAGTATTCCGCGTGTGCAACTGTTTTGCACCCGTTGTATTTGAATCACACCCGATCATCACGTGGTGTCTTAGCACGAAGAACTTTTGCAATGGTGCATACTCAGGGAGAACACTTATACTTTGATAATTTAGTGAGGGATCATCTTATAATGCTACCATCAATCAAAGCAAGATAAGATGCATAAAAGATAAACATCACATGCAATCAATATAAGTGATATGATATGGCCATCATCATCTTGTGCTTGTGATCTCCATCTCCGAAGCACCGTCATGATCACCATCGTCACCGGCGCGACACCTTGATCTCCATCGTAGCATCGTTGTTGTCTTGCCAATCTTATGCTTCTACGACTATCGCTACTGCTTAGTGATAAAGTAAAGCATTACAGGGCGATTGCATTGTATACAATAAAGCGACAACCATATGCCTCCTGCCAGTTGCCGATAACTCGGTTACAAAACATGATCATCTCATACAATAAAATATAGCATCATGTCTTGACCATATCACATCACAACATGCCCTGCAAAAACAAGTTAGACATCCTCTACTTTGTTGTTGCAAATTTTACGTGGCTGCTACGGGCTTAGCAAGAACCGTTCTTACCTACGCACCAAAACCACCATGATAGTTTGTCAAGTTGGTGTTGTTTTAACCTTCGCAAGGACCGGGCGTAGCCACACTCGGTTCAACTAAAGTTGGAGAAACTGACACCCGCCAGCCACTTGTGTGCAAAGCACGTCGGTAGAACCAGTCTCGGCGTAAGCGTCTGGCAGTAATGTCGGTCCGGGCGCTTCATCCAACAATACCGCCGAACCAAAGTATGACATCTTTGGTAAGCAGATGACTTATATCGCCCACAACTCACTTGTGTTCTACTCGTGCATATGACATCTACGTATAAAACCAGGCTCGGATGCCACTGTTGGGGAACATAGTAATTTTAAAAAAATTCCTACGCACACGCAAGATCATGGTGATACATAGCAACGAGAGGGGAGAGTGTTGTCCATGTACCCTCGTAGACCGAAAGCGGAAGCGTTAGCACAACGTGGTTGATGTAGTCGTACGTCTTCACGATCCGACCAATCAAGTACCGAACGCACGGCACCTCCGAGTTTAGCACACATTCAGCCCGATGACGTCCCTTGAACTCCGATCCAGCCGAGTGTTGAGGGAGAGTTTCGTCAGCACGACGGTGTGGTGACGATGATGATGTTCTACCGACGTAGGTCTTCGCCTAAGCACCGCTACAGTATTATCGAGGAGGACTATGGTGGAGGGGGGCACCACACACGGCTAAAAGATCAAACGATCAATTATTGTGTCTCTAGGGTGCCCCCTGCCCCCGTATATAAAGGAGCAAGGGGGGAGGTGCGGCCGGCCAAGAGGGGGCGCGCCAGGAGGAGTCCTACTCCTACCGGGAGTAGGACTCCCTCTCTTTTCCTTGTTGGACTAGGAGTGGAGGGGGAAAGAGGAGGGAGAGAGGAAGGAAAGGGGGGCGCCGCCCCCTCTCCTTGTCCTATTCGGACTAGGGGGGGAGGGGCGCGCGGCCCTGCCCTGGCCGCCTCTCCTCTTCTCCACAAGGCCCACTATGGCCCATTAAGCCCCCGGGGGTCCT
This sequence comes from Aegilops longissima, assembly GCA_021605205.1. Classification (NCBI taxonomy): domain Eukaryota; kingdom Viridiplantae; phylum Streptophyta; class Magnoliopsida; order Poales; family Poaceae; genus Aegilops; species Aegilops longissima. The sequence goes on along the minus strand of CM038681.1, from coordinate 528,912,607 downwards.
GTAACCTCCCGGTACTCCGGTAAAATCCCGATTTCACCCGGAACACTTCCGATATCCAAATATAGGATTCAAATATATCAATCTTCATGCCTCGACCATTTTGAGACTCCTCGTAATGTCCGTGATCACATCCGGGACTCCGAACAACCTTCGGTACATCAAAACATATAAACTCATAATATAACTGTCATCGAAACGTTAAGTGTGCGGACCCTACGGGTTCGAGAACTATTTAGACATGACTGAGACCCATCTCCGGTCAATAACCAATAGCGGAACCTGGATGCTCATATTGGCTCCTACATATTCTACGAAGATCTTTATCGGTCAGACCGCATAACAACATACGTTGTTCCCTTTGTCATCGGTATGTTACTTGCCCGAGATTCGATCGTCGGTATCTCAATACCTAGTTCAATCTCGTTACCGGCAAGTCTCTTTACTCGTTCTATAATACATCATCCCGCAACTAACTCATTAGTTGCAATGCTTGCAAGGCTTAAGTGATGTGCATTACCGAGAGGGCCCAAAGATACCTCTTCGACAATCGGAGTGACAAATCCTAATCTTGAAATACGGCAAGCCAACAAGTACCTTCGGAGACACCTGTAGAGAACCTTTATAATCACCCAGTTACGCTGTGACGTTTGGTAGCACACAAAGTGTTCCTCCGGTAAACGGGAGTTGCATAATCTCATAGTCATAGGAACATGTATAAGTCATGAAGAAAGCAATAGAAACATACTAAACAATCGAGTGCTAAGCTAACGAAATGGGTCAAGTCAATCACATCATTCTCCTAATGATGTGATTCCGTTAATCAAATGACAACTCATGTCAATGGCTAGGAAACATAACCATCTTTGATCAACGAGCTTGTCAAGTAGAGGCATACTAGTGACACTCTGTTTGTCTATGTATCCACACATGTATTATGTTTCCGGTTAATATAATTCTAGCATGAATAATAAACATTTATCATGATATAAGGAAATAAAAAATAACTTTATTATTGCCTCTAGGGCATATTTCCTTCACCGGTGACCTCCCCAAGGGTTACCAAAGTGTACGAGTTCGGTGACCGCCCCCAAGGGTTGCCATTTGTATGGGTTCGGTGACCGCCCTCAAGGGTCCCTTAGTGGAATCATGACATCTTGCATTGTGCGAGGGCGTGAGGAGACTACGGTGGCCCCAGTGGCTTCTTGGGGTGCATTGTGCCTCCACACCGCTCCAAATGGAGATTAGCATCCGCAGGGGTGTGAACTTCGGGATACATCGTCGTCTCCGCGTGCCTCGGTTATCTCTTACCCGAGGTCTTTACTTATGCACTTTACTTTGTGATAGCCATATTGTTTCTTGTCATATATCTTGCTATCACATAGTTGTTTATCTTGCTCAGCATAAGTTGTTGGTGCACATAGGTGAGCCTAGTCGTTTTAGGTTTTGTGCTTGAAAAATTAACCGCTAGGTTTATTCCGCATTTGTTCATGCCTTAATCGTAATTATTTTAAAAGTGCCTATCCACCCCTCCCCTCTAGGCGACATCCACGATCTTTCAATTGGTATCAGAGCCTCGTCTCTCTTTGTTAGGCTGAACCGCCTAGAGAGTAAATATGTCGACTAGGGGATTAGGTTTCTCTGAGACTCTTAGTTTCGATGGCACAAATTTTGATGTTTGGGTAATTTGCATGTTTGATCTCTTTAGGGTCATGGACCCAAATTTAGAGCGAATTGTAGATATTGGTTTTTCTCCTCCAAAGGTCCCCAGAGATTACCTTTAGAAGGTGAGAAAAATTCTTATCTCAATGCTCAAGCTTCTAATGTGCTTTTCGATGCTTTGAGCAATGTAGTTATATTTCAACTCATGCCGTTCCGGGATGCTCATGAGTTGTGGACAAAGGTTCAAGATAAATATGGTGTGTCCAAGATTTTTGGGAATGATTGTTCTCCCTCCACCTCCGGCCATGTTGCCTTCTCAACATCTTCTACTTAACCTACATGTGGATTGCCACAAGTTAATGCTATGGTGAGTAGTGTTGGTCATTGCAATGATGATAGTGTGCTTATAGTTGATGACTCTTCATCACTATCTTGTTGCAATGCTCCATCTTTGGAATTTAGCACTTCAAGCACTCCAAATGTCTCACATGCTTGTGTTGATAGTCCTTGCATATCATGTAGAAATTGCTTGACTAAATCTCATGATGATATGCTTGCTATGTCTTGTTGCCATAATAAAAATGCATCTATTTCCTCAAATTGTTGTGCTAACAATGTAGAGGAAACACAACACCCCATGGAACAAGATATAGTCTTGAATGGTGCTTCAAGGGATTCTACATCATCATCTATTGCATTTTGCCTTATGGCTAAGGCTTCAAAGGTATCTCCCACTTTGAATCCCAATATATCTTGTGATGATATTGATGATGATAAGAATGATGATGATGAGGATAATGATGAAGAGAATGATAATGTTGTTTCCTTAAAAATTAAGGGAGAAATGATTTTTAAAGCTCTTCATAAGAATAAAATTGCTCATTCCAACTTCATGGAAATCATGTCTATTGCCATTGAGGGCAAGAAATACATTGAGGACTTGGAATCTCATCTCGAGGAGAATGAGTTCACCATTGATAAAATGGAAGGTCAGGAGCGTGATTACGCTAATGAGATCGCGGACCTCTCTCAAGCTCTTGAACTTGAACAAACCACCAAGGAATCTCTTGAGGATACCTTTGCTCTAGAATTATCTAGAATAAAGGAATCTCATGATAGAGCACTTGAGGTGGCCAATGATTTCAAAACTAAAAATGCTAAGCTTGAAGTTGCTCATGCTAAACTCCTTGAGGATTTTGAGCACCTCGAAAATGGCTCAAGGGTCATCAAGGGTGAGCTCATCAAACTCACTAAGTCTCATGCTCAACTTGAAGCTTCTTATTTAAAAGAGCTTGTCAAGTTGTCCTCTCCTCTTGTTGTTAATGATGATGCTTGTGCTACTAACTCTATTACTTGTGAAGCATCCATTTTGAAGGAGAATGTTGAGCTACGGGCTCAACTTGAGTTGCTATCTAGGAATTACGGGAAATTGGAAGAAAGTCATGAAAATCTCTCAAGCTCTCATGATGATCTTCTAGTATCCCATAATGTGCTAAAGATAGCTCATGAGGAAATGATTGCTAAGGTAACATCTAGTGATCCTCATGTGGATACTAGCACTAGTTCAAGTCAAAATGCTATATTGCCATGTGCTAGTCCTTCTAATTCATCTACTCACAATGTTGGTACATCTTGTGATGAATTGCTTTCCTTGCCTTGTTGCTCTAACGATGAAGCTTATACTTCCTCTACTACTTGTGTTGAAACTAACTATGTAGAGGAAATCAAAGAGCTCAAGGCCCAAGTCACTTCTTTGAAGAAAGACTTGGAAAAGTGTCATGAAGGGAAATCCATACTCAACAATATCTTGAGTGTGAAAAAATCCCCTAATGACAAAGGTGGACTTGGATTCAACTCCAATAATAAGAACAAGTCCAAGATGAACCAGAAGAAGGGCCAAAAACAAGTCAAGAATTCGGCCAAGATTTTTTGCTTCAAGTGCAAAATTGAAGGGCATCATGTTAGATCTTGCCCATTGAAGAAGAAGGCCATTAGTGACAAGGAGCAAGGGAAGCGGCCAAAATTTCATTCTCATGCTCAACCTCAAGTTGAAGAAAGGCCACTTCCCAAGAAGACTCAAGTTAATGCTTCTCAAGTTGAGAAATCAAGTGAGAAGAAAGTTAAGAGTAGACGTTGCTACCTATGCCGTGAGAAAGGTCACCTTGCTTCCTCATGCACTAGTGGTAACTTATCCAACCCAATTATTATTGATGATATCTATTCTCTTAGGAAGGATAAGGTTGGCAATGTGTTTGTTAAATTTCTTGGTACTCAAAGTGGTTTCAAGCAAAGAACCATTTGGGTTGCCAAGCTTATTGTGACTAACCTCTTAGGACCCAACTTGGTTGGGGACCAACTAGCTCAAACTTGATCAATATGTTTTGTTGGAGGGCATTGGAGACTTGGTTACATCATGAAGAATTAAGGGATCTTCATCATTCATATTGTCTCAAGCCAAGTCAATTGGGTTATCAAGTTTCTACCTTATATCCAATGTGCCTCCTTGCGGTAACTTGTACTTAAATAGTTTACACTGAAAGTTACTTGCCCCTATTGCATGTTTTGGTTTTGTACCTTCACTACTGCAGGATGCTGCTAACGCGACACTACGATCAGAGACCCTTTGACGAAACTGTGTGCGATGCATTAATCACAAACGGGGATGTAAAAAAACCATCAAAAAAGGTGCAAAACATTTGCGATGACGGAGCTATCAAACACGGTTCAGATTTTAGTTGCGTGTGCGATTCAGGGCACACAGTTCACCCTTCGAACTTTTTGTGATGAGGCAGAACAACAGAAATGGACAACCATATCAATGTGTGTGTGATATACGGCATACAGTTCGCTCCGATGAACTGTTTGCTATTAGGGATTGCAACATAAACGGTTAACCAGATCAAGGTGTGTGTGATATAGGGCATACGGTTCACTCGGACGAACTATTTTCGATTAGAGAACGCAACAGAAACAGTTCAACTTAACAAGATGTGTGTGATACGTGGAAAACAGCCGACTCGGATGAACTGTTTACGATGAGAAATTACAACATAGATGGTTAATACAGTTAGTTCGTGTGCAATTCTGTGTGTACAAAAAACTTTGAAAAATGCAAACTAGTTGCTTGCGGTGGCTAGGAGTATCACACACGATGCGTCTGCGAGTACTCGTGTGCGATGATTAGTAAGTTACACATACGTTTCCTTATATTAACACTTGTGTGATAAATAACACGTGGCACCGGATACGGTGTTCGGGTTGTGTGTATGCTCCACTTAGTCTTCCGGCGCTCCGGCAAATGCTTCCCGTGCTCCACATGGCTGAATTATAAAATCCATGCCTATTCCCTCACTGGTTTCCCGCCACCAGCTAACGGCTTGCTGCATATAACCCAGGCGGCAACGCACCGCCGCGACACTCTGCGAAGATCTAGTCCTCACCCATCTACCATTAGTTATTCCAAGCATGCCAGGCAACGACCAAAGCTTCGACGTCGACGCCTACCTGCGTTACATCTTCGGCGAGGAGAACGAGCCGGAGCAGGTCGGGGAGCAAGAGCTTCATCGACCGGTGTAGGCACCATGGCCCATCGGTAGCAATATCGGCGTCACAGTCCTTGGGAGCACAATCGACATATTGCGGAGGAGGTGTGATGAGCAGTTTGCCATCCATCGTGCAAAAGATCCAGAGCTGCTGGGTGTTGGGGAACGCAGTAATTTCAAAAAAAATCCTACGCACACGCAAGATCATGGTGATGCATAGCAACGAGAGGGGAGAGTGTTGTCCATGTACCCTCGTAGACCGAAAGCGGAAGCATTATGACAACGCGGTTGATGTAGTCGTACATCTTCATGATCCGACCGATCCTAGTACCGAAAGTACGACACCTCCGCGATCTGCACACGTTCAGCTCGGTGACGTCCCACAAACTCTTGATCCAGCTGAGTGTCAAGGGAGAGCTTCATCAGCACGACGGCGTGATGATGGTGATGATGAAGCTACCGGCACAGGGCTTTGCCTAAGCACTGCAACGATATGACCGAGGTGGATTATGGTGGAGGGGGTCACCGCACACGGCTAAGAGATCAATGATCAACTTGTGTATCTATGGGGTGCCCCCCTCTCCCGTATATAAAGGAGTGGAGGAGGGGAGAGGGCCGGCCCTCTATGGCGCTCCCTGGAGGAGTCCTACTCCCACCGGGAGTAGGATTCCCCCCCTTCCCTAGTTGGACTAGGAGAGAAGGAAGGGGGAGAGAGGGAGGAAGGAAAGGGGCCCCCCTTCCTAGTCCAATTCGGACTAGAGGGGGAGGGGGCGCGTGGCCTGCCCTGGCTACCCCTCTCTCTCTCCACTAAGGCCCATTAGGGCCCATATACTCCCCAGGGGTTCCGGTAACCACCCCGGTACTCCGGTATATGTCCAAACTCACTCGGAACCATTCCGATGTCCAAACATAGGCTTCCAATATATCGATCTTTATGTCTCGACCATTTTGAGACTCCTCGTCATGCCCGTGATCACATCCGGGACTCCAAACAACCTTCGGTTCATCAAAACACATAAATTCATAATACCGATCATCACCAAACGTTAAGCGTGCGGACCCTATGGGTTCGAGAACTATGTAGACATGACCGAGACTCATCTCTTGTCAATAACCAATAGCGGAACCTGTATGTTCATATTGGCTCCCACATATTCTACGAAGATCTTTATCAGTCAAACCGCGTAACAACATACGTTGTTCCCTTTGTCATCGGTATGTTACTTGCGCGAGATTCGATCGTCGGTATCTCAATACCTAGTTCAATCCCGTTACCGGCAAGTCTCTTTACTCGTTCCGTAATGCATCATCCCGCAACTAACTCATTAGTCATATTGCTTGCAAGGCTTATAGTGATGTGCATTACCGAGAGGGCCTAGAGATACCTCTCCGACAATCGGAGTGACAAATCCTAATCTTGATCTATGCCAACTCAACAAGTACCATCGGAGACACATGTAGAGCACCTTTATAATCACCTAGTTACGTTGTGACGTTTGGTAGCACACTAAGTGTTCCTCCGATATTCGGGAGTTGCATGAGCTCATAGTCATAGGAACATTTATAAGTCATGAAGAAAGCAATAGCAATATACTAAACGATCAAGTGCTAAGCTAACGGAATGGGTCAAGTCAATCACATCATTCTCTAATGATGTGATCCCATTAATCAAATGACAACTCATGTCTATGGCTAGGAAACTTAACCATCTTTGATTCAACGAGCTAGTCCAGTAGAGGCATACTAGTGATACTCTGTTTGTCTATGTATTCACACATGTACTAAGTTTCCGGTTAATACAATTCTAGCATGAATAATAAACATTTATCATGATATAAGGAAATATAAATAAAAACTTTATTATTGCCTCTAGGGCATATTTCCTTCACTAGGCGACATGATCGACGACCCACCCGAAGAGCCGCCATCACCGGTGCTCATCAAGAGCCCGATGCCCCGCAAGGAATGGGCAGAGGACCTCTGCAATTCAGTCAAGACAAAGGCAGCCTATGGCTTCATCATTGCCCACGGCGGCCATGTCAACCTCGACACCGATGATGTGGTGGCCCGGCTCGAGCGCATCCTTGGCAGAGTTGATGTCCCTGACGAAGTAGAACATCACCAACGTGATATCTTGAGGATGTAGGTGATCGACGGAATATGCTACCAGGCCAGAGACATGGAAATGGAGCGGTTCCGCAGAGTTGTCATGCACGCGATTGCACGTTGTCAAGCTCTTCTGTAAGAGGTCCTGCAGCCCCAAGAGCCTCCCAGCGCCAGCGGCTCCGTAGGCGGAGGCGGGTCGGGACACTTGGAGTGAACGGCCGCAAGGGTGCTATGCTGATCATGGAGTCCGAGAAGACCATCATCGGAAGGCCGCCAGCTCAGCCTTTTAGCTTATATTTATTATAATTGTATGCATATGTAGGTCATGAGTATTCTGGGCCTTGCCGCATTTGGCATTTTAAATTATCCTGAATATGTAAGACAATTATTAAGAATTATTAACCGTTGCCATTGTAACTTTGCCTCAACGGCGAGCAGAGGCGCACAGGGCCGCCAGAGCGAAGCGCCCCGCGGCCGCCTCAACGGCGAGCAACCATGTGGTCAACCTTCTGCCATCAACAAATTTTGACCTTATTTCTCATCACATTGCTGATTACAATGCAATAAGTAATTGCAAATCTGTTCACAACTATCAAACTAATATGTGTTCACACTTAGCACCGGGCTATAAAAACCACCCACTCGAAAATTACTTCATAGTTTCTCTCCTCATCACCCACAAAACTGGTTTTGTCAAGTTATTCCGCCATGACCGGTAGGAGGAGTTTAGGGTGGACATATAACCAGGCAGCAAAGACCAAGGCCGCGGAAGCACTAGAGAGGTCCCGACGTGAAGCCGCAGTCACAGCAGAGATGTCCCGGCGTGCCGCGGAACCCTCGAACAAGCTCTCACGGGCACGCGAGGGCTCTCACAAGCGCATTCGCGGCATTGGCCATCGTGACAAGCCGGCGTTCCTGAAGTCCTTCGCCGGTGACGACGACATTCTCGCTGGCGTCACTACGCAACAGGAACTGGTCAACGGCTTGATGAAGCTGCTCAAGATCAGCGATGCCTTGGTTGACAAGGTGACCGGCCTCGTCGAGCAACTCATGGGTGACAATGCGAAGCTCCTCAAGTTGGTCGCCGATAAGGAGGAGGAGGCTGCCGGCTGGAAGATGCTGCATGAGCAGAGCAGTGCCTCGGAGATGAGGCTGAAAGCGGTCCTCGAGGAACTGATGGGTGGCATGAGGAAGCCCCGGATCAAGTGCGAGCAGGAGGTGGAGGAATCCATGGCTGCTTTTAAGCAAAGTTGTGAGGAATTGAAGGAGCTGGAGGATTTCGCCGCCCGGCGATCCATCGACGAGTAGAGACAATAGCGACCCAGATCGTTGTCTGCAATTTCCTTCTTCACTTGCCCCCGTGTCTTCTGGGCTTTGCCGCATGTGGCATTCTAAATTATCCGGAATATGCAAGACAATTATTATCTGCGCCATTGTAAATTTGTCATCGTATTATCCGTTGCCATTTTATTTGTGGTCTTATTATCCGTTGCCCTATGTGGCAATTTGAAAGTGCAACTATCCCTAGGTGGTTTTGGTAATTCATAACAACGTATAGCTCATTGAGCTAATGCTATTCCAAGACAAATATTTCAGGAAAGCTCAATGAATGGCATGGCATGGATGATGAAAGTGGATCCCTCAAAATATTAAGGATAAAGGATTGGCTCAAGCTCAAAAGCTCAAGACTCTACATTTTACATTTTAGTGATCCAAGATCACATTGAGTCTATAGGAAAAGCCAATACTATCAAGGAGGGATGAGGTGTTGCTTAATGAGCCTCTTGCTTCATGTGCTTAGTGATATGCTCCAAAACCCTCCACTACTTTCTCACATCCACTATGACCTAAACCTAAAGTCAAACTCGGCCCCACCGATTCTTTCTATCCGGCGCCACCGAGTTCAGATGTCATAGCCACTGCCAAAAACCCTAGGCAAATCGGTTTCACCGATAGGGATCTCGGTCTCACCGAGATGGGATTGTAATATCTCTGTTTCCCTTCGTAACGATTCGGTCTAACTGAAGTGAGCGATCAGTCCCACCGAGATTGCAACGTAAACTCTCTGTTTCCCTTTCGTAACTTTTCTGTCTCACCGAAAGAGCGAATCGGTCCCACCGAGTTTACCTGACCAACTCTCTGGTTAGCTAATTACCAAAATCGGTCTCACCGAGTTTGTGTAATCGGTCTCACCGAGATTACGTTATGCCCTAACCCTAACCATATCGGTCCTACCGAGTTGCATGTCAGTCCCACCGAAAACCCTAACCGTCACTAGGTTTACTGAATCAGTCCGACCGAGTTTGTTGATTCGGTCCCACCGAGTTTGGTAAATTGTGTGTAATGGTTAGATTTTGTGTGGAGGCTATATATACCCCTCCACCTCCTCTTCATTCGTGGAGAGAGCCATCAGAACAAACCTACACTTCCAACTTACCAGTTCTGAGAGAGAACCACCTACTCATGTGTTGAGGCCAAGATATTCCATTCCAACCACATGAATCTTGATCTCTAGCCTTCCCCAAGTTGCTTTCCACTCAAATCTTCTTTCCACCAAATCCAAATCCTGTGAGAGAGAGTTGAGTGTTGGGGAGACTATCATTTGAAGCACAAGAGCAAGGATTTCATCATCAACACACCATTTGTTACTTCTTGGAGAGTGGTGTCTCCTAGATTGGCTAGGTGTCACTTGGGAGCCTCCGACAAGATTGTGGAGTTGAACCAAGGAGTTTGTAAGGGCAAGGAGATCGCCTACTTCGTGAAGATCTACCGCTAGTGAGGCAAGTCCTTCGTGGGCGACGGCCATGGTGGGATAGACAAGGTTGCTTCTTCGTGGACCCTTCGTGGGTGGAGCCCTCCGTGGACTCGCGCAACCGTTACCCTTCATGGGTTGAAGTCTCCATCAACGTGGATGTACAATAGCACCACCTATCGGAACCATGACAAAAACATCCGTGTCTCCAATTGCGTTTGAATCCTCCAAACCCTTCCCTTTACATTCTTGCAAGTTGCATGCTTTAATTTCCGCCGCCTATATACTCTTTGCATGCTTGCTTGAATTGTGTGAAGATTGCTTGACTTGTGCAAAGATAGCTAAAATCTGCCAAAGTCTAAAATTGGGAAAAGGTTAGGTTTTTAATTGGTCAAGTAGTCTAATCACCCCCCTCTAGACATACTTCAAGGTCCTACAAGTGGTATCAGAGCTTTGGTCTCCATTTGCTTTGATTTCCATAGCTTTTGGTGGTCATAGCCTTGGTCACAACCTAGGAGAGTATGGCGTCTAGCGAGGGAAATTATCACCGTAGAGGTCCTTACTTTGATGGCACTAATTTTGATAGTTGGAAGCATAAGATGAAAAGCATATTCTCGGACATAACCCTGCCGTTTGGGCTATTGTGTGTATTGGCTTGCAAGGTGAATTCTTTGATGGGAGAGAACCGAACCGTGAAGCTAGCGCGGAATAGTTGAAGATGCTGCAATACAACGCTCAAGCTTGTGATATCCTCTTCAATGGCTTGTGCCCCGAAGAGTTCAACAAAATCAGCCGTCTAGAGAATGCAAAGGAAATTTGGGATTCTTTGATTGATATGCATGAAGGTACCGACTCCGTCAAGGAATCCAAGTTGGATGTGCTCCAAAGTCAACTTGACAAGTTCAAAATGAAGGATGGTGAAGGTGTCGCTGAAATGTACTCTAGGCTTGCTCTTATCACAAATGAGATTGCCGGCTTAGGAAGTGAAGAGATGACCGACAGATTCATCATCAAGAAGATCCTAAGAGCATTGGATGTAAAATATGATACCGTGTGCACATCGATCCAAATGATGCCAAATTACAAAGATCTCAAGACAACGGAAGTCATTGGAAGAATTTTGCTCATGAGATGTCACTCAAGGATAAGGAGGAACTTCACAACAAGTCAAGTGGTGCTTACAAAGCCTCATGTGAAGCCCCCACATCATCAAGTGAGAAACAAACCTTCAATGAAGAATGGAGCTTAATGGTGAAGAACTTCAACAAATTCTATAAGAGTAGAAGCAAAGAAAGAAGCTCTAAGTCAAGGTCCTACAATGACAAAAGATCTTCTAGTCGAGAGCAAAATTGCTACAATTTTGGGAGACCCGGACACTATTCCAATGAGTGTACGGCACCCTACAAAAGAAGAGAAGATTCTCCCAAGAGAAGAAGTAGAAGAGAAGAATCACCACCAAGAGAGAGAAGGAGTAGAGATGATCGTTATGAACGAAGACCCTCACGGAGAAGCAAGGATTCGGAAAGGAAGGACAAGTCATCAAAGAGCTACACAAAACGAAGACATCAAGCTCACGTTGGTGAATGGGCATCCGGCTCCGACTCCGACAATCACTCCGAGAGAAGCTATCACTCCGACTCCGAATACACTCAAGATGAAGGTGTTGCCGGCCTAGCACTTGTGTCAACCAACTCCTACGACATATTTGATTCACCAAATGAAGGAATTGGAAGATGCTTCATGGCCAAAGGTCCTAAGGTAACACACCCCGAGTATGTTGATTTTAATAGTGATGAAGATGACTTGTTAGGTGATGATGATTTACTTGTTGACAACTCTAGTGATGAATACTATGATGAAACATCAATTAATCATGCTAATCAAGATGAAACGAATGACAATGATAACGAGAAGATTGAGCTTCTAACTAAAGAACTAAACACTCTTAAGTTAGCTCATGAAACTATCTTCAAAGATCATCGAGAGCTTTTAAGGGCTCATGAGAAGTTACGCTTTGAAAAGCTCAATCTTGAGCAAGAGCATGAGTTCCTAAAAGCAATCAATGATGATCTCCGTAAGAAAAGTTCTTCTTACATTGCCAAGCGTTTACTATTATCTACTTACATACCTCAAGTCAAGTCTAGTAACAAGAACAAGAAAGATTCTTTCTCTAGTAGTAACAATAACAATGCTAAATCCAATATTGTTGCTTCTAGTAGCTCTCTTGATTCCACTAATGATTCTCTTAGCCAAGTTACCCTTGAGCAAGAAAACAACTTATTGAAGGGAATTATAGAGAAAGGTGTATACAAGAGCCTTGCCGGGAGTAAGCAATTTGAGGAAATTGTACGCAAGCAAGGAAGACACAGAAAGAATCAAGGTGTTGGTTTTGAACGAAAGTTCAATGCCAATGGAGTTGAGTGGGAAGAAGATCAATACCCCAAGACGAAGTTTGTTCCTCAACAAGAGAAGTATGATCCTACTTCCTTCAAGGGAACACAAGCACAAGATGATCTTCCACCACAAGACCACAAGAACAAAGGCAAGGACAAGCTTCAAGAGGAGATTGATGCATTTGAAGAAGCACCTAAGGCCTTGGTCAAGTGGGTTCCCAAGACTACGTCAAGTTCTACTTCATCAAGTACAACTACTACACCAAGGATTCCCATCAAGATGATGTGGATCCCGAAGAAGAAGAACTAGAGAGTTCTTGAGGGTGACTCCGCAAACATTCTTCACTCATATCATTATGGCAAGGACAAGTGCAATCATCTTCCATATCTTGCACTATTTCAAGGAGTCACAAACCATCATGTTGGTAAGGCAAGGGACAAGGTAACCTAATGTTTTCATGGACATCATTTTGTGTGTGCATCACTCTATGTCTATGGACATACTTGTTTGTTCCTTGTGGGACTAACCCATGTAGGTATTGAAAGTGCAACTCACTCCAAAGGATTGCTCCAAAAGATCTACATCAACATTGAGCATCCACGTCTTCAACACCTACATGAAGTCATCATCGACAAAACCCAAGGTTAGTTCATCCCTCTAAGGGGGGATCTCACATCTAGGGGGAGCTTAACTCTAAGAATTGAGTCAAAGCAACTCTAATGATGTGAACACATAAATGCTTTATGTAAAAGTGGTAACCCCACTTGAGCTTAAACGATGAGTATGACCTATGATCAAATGTTCTCGTTTGACTCCTAAGTCAATATACTCATATATAGATGACCTAGTCATCGCCAATTGTTTGATAGATGCTAGAATTGGTTGTGCATGCTTTGCCACATATTTCATTTGTCATTTTATTGTGTGAGCATGTTGGTTGCATATTTTACTCATTCGAGGACATCCACTTGTTGTTTTGATTGATTGGTTTCTTCTTCTTTGGCCAAGTGGATGGACAAGAATGCCTAAGAACCTTCTCTAGCTATCTATGCTTTTCTCGTCTCAAACTCTATTCATGCTACATCACAAAATTTGATCAAGTCAGATTCGAACCACTCTGTGTGAGGAGCACTCGGAGTCCCCGATTCATCATAGACTTAAAACTTCCAAAACTTCTTTGTGATTTTCGGTCTGACCGATTCATCCATTTCGGTCATACCGAGATCACTAAGTCAATCTAGGTTTTCATCTCGGTGCAACTGATTTGAACTTTTCGGTCACACAGAGTTGCTGTAATTGTTAACAATTATGCATCTCAGTGCCACCGAGTTGTTCCACTCGGTCACACCGACACTGATGGGCTATATATTCTCACGGGCAAATTTTGGAAAACTTTCTCCGAAACTATTTGCCCGCGCATAGCTCGCTCTGCCTACTAGGTCTTCGGATCGTCGACTTCTTCGCCAGCCGCCTCCTGTCGCTGGTCTCCGCCGCCGTCAACGGATTTCATCTCCGTCGTTGCTGCCGTAGCGAGTTCACCGCCGAACTAGGGTATGAACTCGATCACAGTGCTATCCTCGTCTGATTCTCAACACATTGTGTTCATAATGCTTCTTGCCACGATTGAAACACCTCTATCCAGTCAAAACAATCCTTAGAATAGGTGTGATTCGAAAATTTAGGGTTAGGTTTCCGCCGAAACCATCTCGGACCCACCGAGTTGAAAAACTCGGTCCCACCGATTTGGCTAACGCCATTGCACTAGTAACTCTCGGTCTGACCGAGAATTGCTAATGGTGTGACCGATTTTAAAACTTTGTGAAACCCTAGCAGTCTCGGTGCCATCAACTGTGACTCGGATCGACCGAGTTCACTAGTTTAGGTTCCAAAACTGCTTCGGTATCACCGAGTTTGAAAATCGGTAGATCCGAAATGCTTTCTCGTGGAAAATAAAACTAAGTTTTTGAATCATTCTTTGCAAAAATCTCTGCATTTTGTGATGCTCATCCACTCTACCTCATCTATAACTATTCACGAGTGGTCAGCGATCGGTGTGTGCGGCATGTCGGACCAAAGTGACAGCTAGAACAAGTCAAGAGCAGATTCACATGAGTGAGGGCACTAGTCCCTCTAGCAGCTCGAGATGAGGGAGCGAAGCACTCCCATCAATTTGCCCAAAGCTGCCACTAGGACAAGGAAGAAGAAAACCTCGAGTCGAGGATGAGGATTATGTGGCGATTGAGGATGAGGCTAGTTCAAAGAAGAAAGTGCTCAAGAAGGAGTACATCTCAAGCTGCAGTAAAGCCGTGGATGAAGATCAAAAGGCCTGCAGGAAGACAACCAATGTCCAAAGCCAGAGTCTCCACTCAAGCATCTTTGGAAGCCCAACCCAAAGAGCCTGCTGCTGAAGGAGAAAGCAAGGAAAGAGAAGGCTGACAAGATGCCAACTCTAGCAGAGGCATCTAAGTACTTTTTGAAGAACAAGCAGGACCAGCTTGGTTACTTGATAGCATCAACTCTGCGGATTGAGAAGGGGTTGGCCACCCTAACTCAAAACCAGGAGAGCACGGAAAGAATCATGGAATAAAAATTCTATGATCTTGATGTCAAAATGGCGAGATTGATCGGTTGTGGAGTAGCTACAGGATGACATGCAGGAGAGGAAGGGCAGGACAACAACTGATGCATTTGCCAGAGTGCCTCGAGCTCAGATATCAGCTGCAGAGCCAATACCAGACACGGGAGTCACTTCATCTGCTCCAGCTACACCTCTAGCGCAACCAGCTCCAGCACCAACTCCTTCAGCTCCTTCCACATCAACTGAAGTCTTCGTCCAAGGAGCCATCTCTACGCCACCAGCAGAAGACCAAGCCTGAGAGACGATATAGTCCTATGCATTTTCTAGGAACTTTTTGGTAACTTGTTGCCAAAGGGGGAGAAAATGTATAGATCATAGGGCTTCGAGAGAGAGAGAGAGAGTTTGCTTTTGTTCTCTCTTGTCTTCTTGGTTGAACTTTGTTTGCTTTTGATTGCTTGAGATACTATGCTATTACCTGTGAGACACTGATGATCATGTGTTTGATCATAAGCTACACTTATGCTTGTTATGATATTATCTTACTTACCTTTATATGATCATTCACTTTGCTTGGTGATGAGTGCATGTATTCAATCCTTATTATTTTGAGCGCTCCACCAAGATGTATGTGACATGGAAGAGTAACCCATGAGCCTAATTCCTTGTGCATTTGCAGTCCAAAGCAAATCTTAAAATATTCACAAATTTAGGGGGAGCTCTTGCTTATCACATACTTCTCAAAGCGATGATGTTTTTCAATCTTATTATCATTTGTCGAAGCTTTGATCTATATGTTGTCATCAATTACCAAAAAGGGGGAGATTGAAAGTGCAACTATCCCTAGGTGGTTTTGGTAATTCATAACAACATATAGCTCATTGAGCTAATGCTATTCCAAGACAAATATTTCAGGAAAGCTCAATGAATGGCATGGCATGGATGATGAAAGTGGATCCCTCAAAATATTAAGGACAAAGGATTGGCTCAAGCTCAAAAGCTCAAGACTCTACATTTTACATTTTAGTGATCCAAGATCACATTGAGTCTATAGGAAAAGCCAATACGATCAAGGAGGTATGAGGTGTTGCTTAATGAGCCTCTTGCTTCATGTGCTTAGTGATATGCTCCAAAACCCTCCACTACTTTCTCACATCCACATATGACCTAAACCTAAAGTCAAACTCGGCCCCACCGATTCTTTCTATCCGACGCCACCGAGTTCAGATGTTATAGCCACTGCCACAAACCCTAGGCAAATCGTTTCACCGATAGGGATCTCGGTCTCACCGAGATGGGATTGTAATCTCTCTGTTTCCCTTCGTAATGATTCGGTCCAACCAAAGTGAGCGATCGGTCCCACCGAGATGTAACACCCTGGATGTAAACTTCCCCTTTTGGGCAATATATCAACTTGACCTCATCCAATTCTTGTGGGTTTTGTCATGCTTGGCCTCATCTTGTTTGGTTATGTGGGTTCTCTTTTCTTTGTTTTGCTCTTTTTACCATATTGCATTTGTGTCTCTTGTCATCTTGCATTCCATTCTTATCATGTGTTTGTGGTGATCTCTCACATGTTATGTTGTTGCATGTGCCATTCTCTAATTTTGCATTACCATCTCCTCCTTCCCTCTACTTCTTTTCTTATCAAGTGCTATCTTTTCCTTTCTCAATTAATGTTCATCTTCTCCCTGCAATTCTTGCTCCCTACACTAAACCTCTCTGCCGAAAATCTCCTCATTTGAAGTTGTTTTGGTCAGGATAAAAAATGACACAAGTTTGAAATATTTCCAAACTTGTCTTATTTTTCTACCTCTAAAAATGCCCATTACAATTTATTAAAATAGTGGAGAATTCCAGGAGTTTGGGGATATTTTCCTTTTACTCCAACTCTTCTCATTTTCCCCTGTGCTTTCTTTTCTCTTCCTTTTGGTTTTAAAAAGGAAAAGAGAAAGGAAGGCAGCAGCAGCAGTGGCAGCCCAGCGAGGCCTCTCCACCTGGGCTCCGGCCTCCAAGCCGGCCCAGCCCCCTCAACCCCCGCAGCCCAGGGAGAGCGCGCCAGCCCGCTCGCTCTTTCTCTCCCTGTCTTCGCGCACCCGCATCCAGTTGCACCCCCGCTAGTTCCAGTCCACGTGGGCCGCCGGTCCCTTTGGCGGCAGCGATTCTGTTCACCTCACCCACCTTTTCCCTCTCCTCTCGCCCGTCGCCATGGGGACCCCGAGCACGAGGGCGCCATGAGCTCGACCCGTCGCCCTAGCCTCCTTTTATCCCTCTCCGTGTCCACACGACCCCTAGGGTTTCCCTCTTCCTCTCGCCGCCGCCGTCGGTGAGTAACCACCAGATTAAATCACGTCGACTCCGTCCGAAGCGCGATTGAAAGCAGCGTCGTCGCCGGCGTGCTCTCCGCCACCCTAGCCCCGCAGGTCGTGTCCATCTTCTTCCTCATTGTCGACTTCGTCCCACGACGTCGACTACGGTGCCCGGACGACAAGTTCCTCGGCGCCTCGCCGTCTTCCTCTCGGTCAGGCCGCGCCGAGATTGAGCTCCACCGTCGCCTCGGCTCGTCTCCATCAACTCCGTCGTGCCTTTGGGTGAGCTGGGTATATCACCTCCCTCTCCCATCCGTCCCGTGTCTTGTAGGCGCCCGTAGGGCAGGTTCCGATCCGTGTTATTCTCGTGCTCGGCGTGCTCGGCATGTCTGAGATTTTGGGTTCGATATAGTTGGCGTGCGTGGGTGCGCGATTCCCTTTCGGGCTCGCCCTTCGTGATCCCGTGGTGTCCTCCCTGCGCACCCATTTTGAACGAGACCGCAGAGCCGCCAGAGCTTGCTGTTGCCTCGCCGAGTCGTCGTTGCTTCTCTGTTCTTAGGTCGGGGCCTTGTAGTTTGGTCAAGTAGGCGAGTCCCCGATCTTACCGACCTCCTAGCCTAGCCGAGCTGGTTTGCACAGCGCTCCTTGCGGCGACACTGGTTCGAATCCGGTAGCGCCCTTTTTATTCTGTTTTCTTTCTTTTCTTCGTTTGTCTCTTGATGAGTAGCAGTTAAGGGCGAGGCCCTTCTCTGTCGATCGCCGCCGCCTAGCCCAGTGGTAGCTGGGCAGAGTCTCATCGGGAGGCCGGGTTCGATTCCCCGAGGCTGCATTTTCTTCCCCTTTTAAAACTCGCTCTCTCTTTGTTGCTATGACAAGAGGGTCCCATCGACCTCTCGGCGCCTCCTCCATATATATATTTTCTTTTCCTTACCCGCGTTTCCGTTTCTGGTTTGCTCCTCTTTCCGTTTCAGGCAAGTCCATTTCTGGAAATTTCCAAATCTGGAATATGCCATTTCTGTTAACTTCCATTTTAGGCAGGTTTTGACTTAGTGCAATTGTGATGATTTCTCTACTGCAACCCTAACGTATTATATATGTTTTTGGGGTAGAAAAATCCCACCAACTCAGTGGTGGCATTAGTTTCTGCACTTGAGCAAGTTTATGATCATGTCTTTTGCATCATGTTGATGTGTTGTCTTTCATGGGTATATTTATTGCTTTTATGCTATGAGGTAGTTTGCACACGAACATGGCTTTGTACATCATGCTGTTATTGAAGGTTTCACGCCATTCTTGTTCTGCTCGCCGTTTCCAACCCGTGCATCCGATTCCGGTGATCTTTATATCGATTTCAACCGAAATCATCTCATCTTTCCGATGGCATGCTTGGTTTGCCAAGTTGATGCCTGAATCATCATTTACCTTCCGGAGCGCACATACGCATTGCATATCACATCCCGCTTATCATGTCATGTTTTGCATCATGTTGATTGTGCATTGCACCGTGATTTATTGTGGTTCCTTTGTTTGTGTTGTTGCTTTGGGTAGAGCCGGGAGACGAGTACGTGAACGAGGAACCTGTTGAGAACGCTTACGAGGATCAAGCTTTCGACAACTCGAGAACATTGCGAGCAAGATGACCATACCCTCGAAATCACTTCTATCTTTGCTATGCTAGTTGCTCGCTCTTTTGCTATGCCTATCTGCGATGCCTACCACTTGCTATATCATGCCACCCATATTGCCATGTCAGCCCTAACCATCCTTTTCCTAGCAAACGTTGATTGGCTATGTTACCGCTTTGCTCAGCCCTCTTATAGCGTTGCTAGTTGCGGTGAAGCTGAAGTTTGTTCCTTGTTGGAACATGGAGATGTTGTTCCTTTTGGGACATGTTTACTTGTTGGGGTTATCACAATATATATATATCTGCTATGTTTAACACATCTATATATTTTGGTAAAGGGTGGAAGGCTCGGCCGTATGCAGTGTTTTGTTCCCTCTTGCCACCCTAGTTTACGTCATACCGTGTTATGTTCCTTGATTTCGCGTTCCTTACGGTTGGGTGATTTATGGGACCCCTTGACAGTTCGCTTTGAATAAGACTCGCCCAAAGAAGGCCCAACATTGGTTTTACCATTTGCCACCTAAGCCTTTTTCCCGGGTTTTCGCGAGCCCGAGGGTCATCTTATTTTAAACCCGGGCCAATGCTCCTCGAGTGTTGGTCCAAACTAGAACCACTTGCGGTGCCACCACGAGGCAACTTGGGGCATCTTCGGTTGCCCGACGTAGTGTTCATCCGGATGTGCCACGAGAACGAGATATGTGCAGCTCCTATCGGGATTTGTCGGCACTGTCGGGCGGCTTTGCTGGTCTTGTTTTATTGCTGTCGAAATGTCTTGTAGTCCGGGATTCCGAGATTGATCGGGTCTTCCGGTAGAAGGAATATCCTTCGTTGACCGTGAGAGCTTATAATGGGCTAAGTTGGGACACCCTGCAGGTAACATCTTTCAAAGCCGTGCCCGCGGTTATGAGGCAGATGGGAATTTGTTAATGTCGGTTGTAGAAAACCCAAAGTTGACCTCAAATAAAATACACATCAACGCGTGTGTAACCGTGATGGTCTCTTCTCGTGAGTCCGGAAGTGAACACGATGTTGGAGTTATGTCGGCGTAAGTAGTTGGGATCACTTCTTGATCGCTATTAGTTTCACGACCGTGCTTTGCTCCTCTCCTCGCTCTCTTTTGTAAGTAGCCACCATAAATACTAGTCGCTTTCTGTAGCTCCACTTTACTACTCAGTCCTTCCTATAAGCTTAAATAGTCTTGATCTCGGGTGTGAGATTGCTGAGTCCCGTGACTCACAGATACTTCAAAACAGTTGCGAGGTTCCGATGAGGCGGTCAGGTGATTCAACCGAGCTCAAGTGGGAGTTCGACGAGGAACGTGGTCGTTACTATGTGTCTTTTCCAGATGATCAGTAGTGGTGCCCAGTTGGGACGATTCGGGGATCTGTGTAGCATTTGGGGTATCTTCTTTTATTTTGGTTCCGTAGTCGGACCTTGGCGTACTCGAATGATGGATGTTTATTTATGTCTTGTGTGAAGTGGCATTGTAAGCCAACTATGTATCTCTTTCCTTATTTATTACATGGGTTGTTTGAAGATTACCTCACTTGCGACATTGCTTTCAATGCGGTTATGCCTCTAAGTCGTGCCTCGACACGTGGGAGATATAGCCGCATCGGGGGCGATACAAGTTGGTAATCAGAGCCTTCCCCGACTTAGGAGCCCCCTACTTGATTGTTTGCTGCCGTTGTTGAGTCTAGAATGGAAAATGTTTTGAGTCTTAGGATTATATATATCGAGAGTAGGATTCTTTTTACTCCTCGGTCCTTAAATCGCTCTGGTGAGGTATCCGACGTAGAGTTTTGACTCTTCTCTCCTCAAATTTCACTAAATTTTTTTTAGGATCACGTGGGTATCTTGGAATCGTTCGATGGTTTTGTGACGAGAACATTGTTCTTGGTGCCTCGACATTTAGGGGTTGTGGCGGTGTCCGGGAGTTGAGCTCCGAGGTGTTGTCGTCACAATTTTATCGTTGCGATTCTGGAATACGAGTTTTGCCGACATCGAAATCTCTTTTGTGCAGTTGTTGGTGAGATAACCACGATAGCCCGATCTTGTGGCGAAAAGGGAGTATTGCCATGACTTGCATAACGGATGTTTTTGAAGGTCGAGGTACACGATTTCGAGGATTTCTTGGTTATGTGTTGACGGATGGATACAAGCTGGATCTAGGTATTGTTAGTTTGGGTGATATATTTTGTGTCCCTGTATCCCCAACACCAGATTGCATAACCAGAAAGTTTGGGAGTTTATAGGTGGGAATTCTAGTAGCTTACAGGATATTCTTTCCGACGGATGTATGATTTGAGATTGGGGTTCAAAGTTTAGTGGTCCGCCCATTCACGGTCGATTCACGATGGTCGCGAGGCGTCTTAAAGAATCCTTGGCTATGCTGATTCGGGGACGTCTTGTTAGTCATTCGTGACGTCCGCTATACGTCGTGTCCGTGTGGGCCCCACCACGAACACTTTGGGCGAAATCTCTATCATGTGTTTGTTCCAGCTCATTCTAGAAGCCAACCTTTTGTTTTCAGTTGTGATATTCGATTGTTTCTAAGTCAGATGTTCTTTCCATATCTGTATATAAGTGGCTTCTCACCTTAATGGACGCGTGATGATTAACTTTGGAATTCATTCGTTCATTCTTGTTCGAATGGTTATTGTGAAGACTATATGTTGCAATTTCTATCCGTTGATTCTACTTATCAATTTGTCTATCAAAGGACTAACGGATGTCACCCTCTTCAGGATGGCTCCGCCAACGCGTCTGAATCCGGATCGCAATGATGGGGATCGGTCAACCCTCCACCTCCACCTCCGCCTCGGAGGCACGGCAAGCTATCATGGCAGCCACCAATGCCAATGCTCGATGATTTTGCAGCTCTTGCAAGAACGTACTCGAGGGCAAGGCAATCAAGGCAATCAAGGTCAAGGCAACTATCAGCCACACTTTGCTACTCTCGATCGGTTCCTCGCTAATCAGCGAAGTCTTTCGGTTTACGTGTCGAGGCCACAGGCACGACGATTGGTTAGTGGACATCTGCAAGCACTTTGATGTAGCAATGTCGGACACGAGGACTTTGTCAAGTTTGCATCGTTTCAACTCAAGGATCAAGCTCTGAGTGGTACCAGCAATACAAAGATTCGAGAGGAGGTCGTGTCATTACAGGATGAGTTCCGCCGTGATTTGAGCTCATCACATTCCAAAAGTGTTGTTGAGAGCAAGCGTGAGGAGTTCCGCAATCTCAAGCAGGGCAACATGTCGTCTATCAATACAATATCCAGTTCGAAGCTCGCTCGTTTTGCTAAGCAAGGCGTGCACGATGAAAAGAGTATGATCTATCAATTCGGAGGTGGTGCGAGAGAAGATCTGCAATTACCTCTTGTCTGTTTGAGCCGATAAGTATGATGATTTCTACAACATGGCTCAAGCAAGAAGCGGCCCAGCTCAAATGTGAGGCTTCTAAGAAGAGAATCGGGGATGCAGATTCAGTCCTCTTCGTCCTCTCAAGTGGCAGCTAAGCAGCAGAAGTTTTACCCCCCTCCTCCGTTCCGTCGGCCTTACCAGAGAAGAACTCAGGTGGCCGTGGATCTTCCCACCCACCCAACCCAAGCTATCATAACAAGTCTAATTCTCAAGCTCCAAGGTCAAGTGCTCCTTACCACCGTCCGCTCTCGAGGTCACTTGCAACAAGTGTCAGCAGAAGGGTCATTATGCGAACAAGTGCTTCAACCAGAGGCGCCTTCCGCCTCCTCCTCCTGTGAAATCTTCAAGCAATGCAGTGGTCAAGCATAATCCCAAGTTTGCAAAGGTCAATATGATGAATGCAGCTCAAGCAGAGGATTCTTCTGATGTGATCATGGGTAATCTCTCAGTTAATGATATTCCTGCAAAAGTTTTATTTGATACTGGTGCATCGCTTTCTTTCATTTCGAGACCTTTTGTTGCCAAGCATGAATTTGTGACGGAAAAGATTCCTATTCCGTTGAAGATTGTGTCCCCGGGCAAGCAAATGACAGCTAATAATTATGTCCCGGATGTTTCTATCAAGATGGGCGATTATAGATTTCTTTCTAAACCAATTGTTCTCGGTGACTCGGATATTGATCTTATTCTCGGAATGGACTGGCTTTATCAGCACAAAGCTCAGTTTGATTGTGCTGCCAGGGAAATTCAATTGACTCACTCTTCTAATGATGTGATCATCTATGCCACTCGTGATGAAACTATTCGGTTGTTTTCTCTCAATGAGAAGGGCGAACTGAATGCCATCTCTCAGATTCCAGTCGTTTGTGAGTACCAAGATGTCTTTCCAGAAGAGCTTCCGGGTATGCCTCCTCATCGGCCGCTTGAGTTCGTTATCGATCTTGAGACTCGATCGAACCCGTTTGCAAGCGTCCATACAAGCTTGGACCTGATGAGCTGAGGAATTGAAGAAGCAGCTCGATGAACAAGAGCGTCTGGGTTTGATCAGACCGAGTTCATCTCCTTGGGGTTGTGGTGTTCTTTTTGTCCGGAAGAAGGATGGCACGGACCGACTTTGTGTCGATTACCGTCCATTGAATAAGAAGACAATCAAGAACAAGTATCCACTTCCCAACATCAATGAACTTTTCGAGCAACTCAAAGGTGCTACAGTGTTCTCTAAGCTTGACCTTCGTATGGGGTATCATCAGATTCGCATTCGTGAACAAGATATTCCCAAGACAGCATTCAGAACAAGCTTTGGTTCTTATGAATATACTGTCATGTCTTTCGGCCTCGTCAATGCTCCTCCAACTTTCTCTCGGATGATGAATTTCATTTTCAACCCCTACACCAATGAATTCGTCTTGGTCTATCTTGATGATATTTTGGTCTTCTCCAAGAATAAGAAGGATCATGCCAAACATTTGCGATTGGTGCTAGACAAGCTCAGAGAGTATCAGTTCTATGCTAAGTTCTCCAAATGTGAATTTTGGCTTGATGAAGTGCTTTATCTTGGTCATATCATCTCCGCCAAGGGCATCGCTGTTAATCCCGAGAAGGTGTCGCAATTGTGAATTGGGAACCTCCTCGAATGTCAAGCAGCTCATGATTTTCTTGGTCTTGCAAGCTATTGCGAAGATTCGTTGAGAACTTCTCCAAGATTGCAAAGCCTCTTTCCAACCTTCTCGAAGCATGTGAAGTATGTCCGGTCTCCCGAGTGTGGCGTTGCTTTCAATACCCTCAAAGAGAAACTCGTCACAGCTCTGTTACGACTCCTCTGATGAATCCAAGCCATTTGAAGTTTTACGTGATGCTTCTCTTCAAGGTCTCGGTCTTTGTGTTAATGCAAGAGAAAAGAGTTGTGGCTTATACCTCTCGCCAGATTGAAGCCCAACGAGAAGAACTACCCCACTCACGATCTTGAGTTGGCGGCAGTTGTCCATGCATTGATAACGTGGAGACATCTCTTGTTGGGAAGGAAAGTGGACATTTTCACCGACCACAAGAGTCTCAAGTACATCTTCACTCAGCCCAACCTCAACCTCGAGCAGACTCGATGGGTGAAATGATTCAAGAGTACAACCCAAGTATTGAATATACTCCGGCAAGGCCAATGTCATTGCAGATGCTTTGAGCAGGAAAGCTTCGCAGCAGTCTAATCCTCAAGCCCTTTCACCGGATCTCGTGAATCTTTCCCAAGCTGAATCTTCAAGTTGTTCCTCAAGGCTTTCTTGCCAACCTCATAGTCTCTCCTACTTTGGAAGATCAGATTCGTGAGGCTCAACTTCGGATGCCATGGTGAAAAAGGTGAAGCGTGGTATCGACAAGGGCATTTCCAAGTACAAGTGCTTCCATGTTGATGACAAAGACACTCTGTTCTTTGAGGACGGATTGTGGTTCCTAAGGGTGATCGAGAAAAGTCATTATGAGCGAGGCTCACAATTCGCTTCTATCCATTCATCACGGAAGTACGAAGATGTACCATGACCTCAAGCAGTCATATTGGTGGACTCGAATGAAGCGAGAAATTGCTCAATTCGTGAATGAGTGTGATGTCTGCAGAAGAGTGAAAGCAGAACACCAAAGACCAGCTGGTCTCCTCCAACCTCTTGCTATTCCTGAATGGAAGTTTGATCATATTGAGATGGACTTCGTGGTGGCTTTCCAAAGTCCAAGCGTGGAAATGATGCTATCTTCGTTGTCATTGACAAGCTTACTAAAGTGGCTCATTTTCTTCCTATCAAAGAATCCATCACAGCAGCTCGGTTGGCGAGCTATACACCTCCAGATTGTCTCCTTGCGGCATTCCACAAGTGATCTCTTCAGACCGTGGCAGCATCTTTACCTCCAAGTTTTGGGATTCTTTTCAGAAGGCCATGGGCACCAACATTCGTTTCAGCACAGCTTTCCATCCTCAAACAAGTGGCCAAGTCGAGCGAGTTAATCAAATCCTTGAAGATATGCTCAGGGCTTGTGTCATTTCTTTCGGTATGAAGTGGGAAGATTGTCTTCCATATGCCGAGTTCTCCTACAACAACAGCTTCCAAGCGAGTTCGGGCAAGGCCCCATTCGAAATTCTCTATGGCAGAAAGTGCCGTACTCCTCTCAATTGGTCTGAGACAGGTGAACGCCAACTTCTTGGCAATGACTTGATCACGAAGCGTAAGAAATGTGCCAAGTCATTCGTGAGAATCTCAAAGCCGCATAATCGCGCGGAAGAGCTATTATGATGATAAGCACCGTGATGTGACTTTTGAAATCGGAGACCATGTCTACCTCCGCGTCTCTCAATGAAAGGCACTCGTCCGCCCGGTATCAAAGGAAGCTTGCCCCTAGATCGTGGGTCCTTTCAAGATCATTGGCAAAAGAGGCGATCTCGCCTATCAACGAGCTTCCATCCAACTTTGCAAGCGTGCACGATGTGTTTCACGTGTCACAGCTTCGCAAGTGCTTCAAGACTCTGAACGCACTATCAACTTCAAGAGATTGACCTTCAAGAAGATCTCTCTTATCATGAGCACCCGTTGCTATTCTTGAAGAAACCGAGCGCAAGACTCGCAACAAGTCAATCAAATTCCTGAAAGTAAGTGGTCACACCATTCCGACCGAGAAGCTACCTGGGAGCGCGAGGATCACCTACGTTCCGAATATCCGGAGTTCTTTCAGTCCTAGATCTCGGGACGAGATCCTCTTGTAGTGGTGGAGTGTTGTAACACCCTGGATGTAAACTTCCCCTTTTGGGCAATATATCAACTTGACCTCATCCAATTCTTGTGGGTTTTGTCATGCTTGGCCTCATCTTGTTTGGTTATGTGGGTTCTCTTTTCTTTGTTTTGCTCTTTTTACCATATTGCATTTGTGTCTCTTGTCATCTTGCATTCCATTCTTATCATGTGTTTGTGGTGATCTCTCACATGTTATGTTGTTGCATGTGCCATTCTCTAATTTTGCATTACCATCTCCTCCTTCCCTCTACTTCTTTTCTTATCAAGTGCTATCTTTTCCTTTCTCAATTAATGTTCATCTTCTCCTGCAATTCTTGCTCCCTACACTAAACCTCTCTGCCAAAATCTCCTCATTTGAAGTTGTTTTGGTCGGGATCAAAAATGACACAAGTTTGAAATATTTCCAAACTTGTCTTATTTTTCTACCTCTAAAAATGCCCATTACAATTTATTAAAATAGTGGAGAATTCCAGGAGTTTGGGGATATTTTCCTTTTACTCCAACTCTTCTCATTTTTCCCTGTGCTTTCTTTTCTCTTCCTTTTGGTTTTAAAAAGGAAAAGAGAAAGGAAGGCAGCAGCAGCAGTGGCAGCCCAGCGAGGCCTCTCCACCTGGGCTCCGGCCTCCAAGCCGGCCCAGCCCCCTCAACCCCCGCAGCCCAGGGAGAGCGCGCCAGCCCGCTCGCTCTTTCTCTCCCTGTCTTCGCGCACCCGCATCCAGTTGCACCCGCTAGTTCAGTCCGTGGGCCGCGCCGGTCCCTTTGGCAGCAGCAGTTCTGTTCACCTCACCCACCTTTTCCCTCTCCTCTCGCCGTCGCCATGGGGACCCCGAGCACGAGGGCGCGCGAGCTCGACCCCGTCGCCCTAGCCTCCTTTTTATCCCCTCTCCGTGTCCACACGACCCCTAGGGTTTCCCTCTTCCTCTCGCCGCCGCCGTCAGGTGAGTAACCACCAGATTCGTCGCGTCGACTCCGTCCCGAGCGCAGTTGAGAGCACGCGTCGTCGCCGGCGTGCTCTCCGGCCACCCTAGCCCCGCAGGTCGTGTCCATCTTCTTCCTCGTCGTCGACTTCATCCACGACGTCGACTACGGTGCCCGGACGACAAGTTCCTCGACGCCCCTGCTTCCGTCTTCCTCTCGGTCAGGCCTGCGCCGAGATTCAGAGCTCCACTTCGTCGCCTCCGGCTCGTCTCCGTCAACTCCGTCGTGCCTTTGGGTGAGCTGGGTATATCACCTCCCTCTCCCATCCGTCCCGTGTCTTGTAGGCGCCCGTAGGGCAGGTTCCGATCCGTGTTATTCTCGTGCTCGGCATGCTCCGGCATGTCTGTAGATTTTGGGTTCAGTATAGTTGGCCGTGCGTGGGTGCCGTGATTCCCCGCTCGGGCTCGTCCCTTCGTGATCCCGTGGTGTCCTCCCGCGCGCACCCATTTTGAACGAGACCGCAGAGCCGCCGTAGCCGCTGTTGCCTCGCCGGAGTCGTCGTTGCTTCTCTGTTCTTAGGTCAGGGCCTTGTAGTTTGGTCAAGTAGGCCAGAGTCCCTGATCTTACCGACCTCCTAGCCTAGCCGAGCTGGTTTGCACCAGCAGCGCTCACTGCGGCTACAGGTTCGAATCGGTAGCGCCCTTTTATTCATTTTCTTTCTTTTCTTCGTTTCGTCTCTTCAAGAGTAGCAGCAGTTAAGGGGCGATGCCCTTCTCTGTCGATCGCCGCCGCCTAGCCCAAAGTGGTAGTGAGGCGAGTCTCATCGGGAGGCCCGGGTTCGATTCCCCCCGAGGCTGCATTTTCTTCCCCCCTTTTTAAAACCTGCTCTCTCACTGTTGCTATGACAGTAGGGTCCCACCAGTCAGCCTCTCAGCGCCTCCTCCATATATATATTTTCTTTTCCTTACCCCGCGTTTCCGTTTCTGGTTTGCTCCTCTTTCCGTTTCAGGCAAGTCCATTTCTGGACATTTCCAAATCTGGAATATGCCATTTCTGTTAACTTCCATTTTAGGCAGGTTTTGACTTAGTGCAATTGTGATGATTTCTCTACTGCAACCCTAACGTATTATATATGTTTTTGGGGTAGAAAAATCCCACCAACTCAGTGGTGGCATTAGTTTCTGCACTTGAGCAAGTTTATGATCATGTCTTTTGCATCATGTTGATGTGTTGTCTTTCATGGGTATATTTATTGCTTTTATGCTATGAGGTAGTTTGCACACGAACATGGCTTTGTACATCATGCTGTTATTGAAGGTTTCACGCCATTCTTGTTCTGCTCGCCGTTTCCAACCCGTGCATCCGATTCGGTGATCTTTATATCGATTTCAAGCGAAATCATCTCATCTTTCGATGGCATGCTTGGTTTGCCAAGTTGATGCCTGAATCATCATTACCTTCGGGCCTTTATACGCATTGCATATCACATCCGCTTATCATGTCATGTTTTGCATCATGTTGATTGTGCATTGCACCGTGATTTATTGTGGTTCCTTTGTTTGTGTTGTTGCTTTGGGTAGAGCCGGAGGCGAGTGCGTGAGCGAGGAACCTGTTGAGAACGCTTACGAGGATCAAGCTTTCGACAACTCGAGAACATTGCGAGCAAGATGACCATACCCTCGAAATCACTTCTATCTTTGCTATGCTAGTTGCTCGCTCTTTTGCTATGCCTATGCTGCGATGCCTACCACTTGCTATATCATGCCACCCATATTGCCATGTCAGCCCCTAACCATCCTTTTCCTAGCAAACGTTGATTGGCTATGTTACCGCTTTGCTCAGCCCTCTTATAGCGTTGCTAGTTGCAGGTGAAGCTGAAGTTTGTTCCTTGTTGGAACATGGAGATGTTGTTCCTTTTTGGGACATGTTTACTTGTTGGGGTTATCACAATATATATATATATATATCTGCTATGTTTAACACATCTATATATTTTGGTAAAGGGTGGAAGGCTTGGCCGTATGCCTGGTGTTTTGTTCCACTCTTGCCACCCTAGTTTACGTCATACCGGTGTTATGTTCCTTGATTTCGCGTTCCTTACACGGTTGGGTGATTTATGGGACCCCCTTGACAGTTCACTTTGAATAAGACTCGTCCAGCAAGGCCCAACATTGGTTTTACCATTTGCCACCTAAGCCTTTTCCCCGGGTTTCGCGAGCCCGAGGGTCATCTTATATTTAAACCCGGGCCAATGCTCCTCTCGAGTGTTGGTCCAAACTAGAGCCACTTGCGGTGCCACCACGAGGCAACTTGGGGCATCTTCGGTTTGCCGTCACGTAGTGTTCATCCGGATGTGCCACGAGAGCGAGATATGTGCAGCTACTATCGGGATTTGTCGGCACTGTCAGGCGGCTTTGCTGGTCTTGTTTTATTGCTGTCGAAATGTCTTGTAGTCCGGGATTCGAGATTGATCGGGTCTTCGGTAGAAGAATATCCTTCGTTGACCGTGAGAGCTTATAATGGGCTAAGTTGGGACACCCTGCAGGTAACATCTTTCAAAGCCGTGCCCGCGGTTATGAGGCAGATGGGAATTTGTTAATGTCGGTTGTAGAAAACCCAAAGTTGACCTCAAATAAAATACACATCAACAGCGTGTGTAACGTGATGGTCTCTTCTCGTGAGTCCGGAAGTGAACACGGTGTTGGAGTTATGTCGGCGTAAGTAGTTCAGGATCACTTCTTGATCGCTATTAGTTTCACGACCGTGCTTTGCTCCTCTCCTCGCTCTCTTTTGCGAAGTAGCCACCATAAATGCTAGTCGCTTGCTGCAGCTCCACTTTACTACTCAGTCCTTCCTATAAGCTTAAATAGTCTTGATCTCGCGGGTGTGAGATTGCTGAGTCCCGTGACTCACAGATACTTCAAAACAGTTGCAGGTTCCGATGAGGCGGTGCAGGTGATTCAACCGAGCTCAAGTGGGAGTTCGACGAGGAACGTGGTCGTTACTATGTGTCTTTTCCAGATGATCAGTAGTGGTGCCCAGTTGGGACGATTCGGGGATCTGTGTAGCATTTGGGGTATCTTCTTTTATTTTGGTTCCGTAGTCGGACCTTGAGTGTACTCGAATGATGGATGTTTATTTATGTCTTGTGTGAAATGGCATTGTAAGCCAACTATGTATCTCTTTCCTTATTTATTACATGGGTTGTGTGAAGATTACCTCACTTGCGACATTGCTTTCAATGCGGTTATGCCTCTAAGTCGTGCCTCGACACGTGGGAGATATAGCCGATCGGGCGTTATACGAGATTGCAATGTAAACTCTCTGTTTCCCTTCGTAACTTTTCGGTCTCACCGAAAAGCGAATCGGTCCCACCGAGTTTACGACCAACTCTCTGGTTAGCTATTTACCAAAATCGGTCTCACCGAAGTTTGTATGTCGGTCTCACCGAGATTACGTTATGCCCTAACCCTAACCATATCGGTCCTACCGAGTTGCATGTCAGTCCACGAAAACCCTAACGGTCACTAGGTTTCTTGAATCGGTCCGACCAAGTTTGTTGATTCGGTCCCACCGAGTTTGGTAAATTGTGTGTAATGGTTAGATTTTGTGTGGAGGCTATATATACCCCTCCACCTCCTCTTCATTCGTGGAGAGAACCATTAGAACAAACCTACACTTCCAACTTACCAGTTCTGAGAGAGAACCACCTACTCATGTGTTGAGGCCAAGATATTCCATTCCAACCACATGAATCTTGATCTCTAGCCTTCCCCAAGTTGCTTTCCACTCAAATCTTCTTTCCACCAAATCCAAATCCCGTGAGAGAGAGTTGAGTGTTGGGGAGACTATCATTTGAAGCACAAGAGCAAGGAGTTCATCATCAACACACCATTTGTTACTTCTTGGAGAGTGGTGTCTCCTAGATTGGCTAGGTGTCACTTGGGAGCCTCCGACAAGATTGTGGAGTTGAACCAAGGAGTTTGTAAGGGCAAGGAGATCGCCTACTTCATGAAGATCTACCGCTAGTGAGGCAAGTCCTTCGTGGGCGACGGCCATGGTGGGATAGACAAGGTTGCTTCTTCGTGGACCCTTCGTGGGTGGAGCCCTCCGTGGACTCGCACAACCGTTACCCTTCGTGGGTTGAAGTCTCCATCAACGTGGATGTACGATAGCACCACCTATCGGAACCACGACAAAAACATCCGTGTCTCCAATTGCGTTTGAATCCTCCAAACCCTTCCCTTTACATTCTTGCAAGTTGCATGCTTTAATTTCCGCTGCCTATATACTCTTTGCATGCTTGCTTGAATTGTGTGAAGATTGCTTGACTTGTGCAAAG
This sequence comes from Aegilops longissima, assembly GCA_021605205.1. Taxonomy (NCBI): domain Eukaryota; kingdom Viridiplantae; phylum Streptophyta; class Magnoliopsida; order Poales; family Poaceae; genus Aegilops; species Aegilops longissima. The sequence continues at coordinate 528,881,193 of CM038681.1, read as the reverse complement.
ATAGCTAAAATCTGCCAAAGTATAAAATTGGGAAAAGGTTAGGTTTTTAATTGGTCAAGTAGTCTAATCACCCCCCCTCTAGACATACTTCAAGGTCCTACACAATTTAAATTAGGGCGGAATACGAGTTGAAAACACAAACAAAGCAAATGCTGCCATGGGATCACAAGCAAACACTCTCCATCCAGGTGCTTTAATTAACCCATTAACGGAGAAGTTGTGAGCGAGGCGGGCGGCGGCTGGTGCATGGAGGTCAAAGAGCTCGCTTATCGGTGAGCATGGGCGGCCTAGCTGCTCGCACGTGTCCCGTCGAGCCTACGAGGTGGACATGATGCACGCGTCTTGTCGAGCCCGCGTGGCGGACTGCTCGCACGCGTCCTGTCGAGTCTGCACGGTGGACTTCTCGCGCTCATCCCGTCTAATCAAACAGTTGCACGCACGCCACCGAGTATGGTTAAATTTCGACACGGTTAATATAATACAACCGTTTGCGATATTAACGTGTCAGCTTTTTGTTTCAAAAAGGACTTCGTTGGCTACTAATGTGTGCGCCTCTTCTCAAACTGGACGATTTTTTTACCACGGCATATATGTGCCATGTCATGAAACCATGCCAAGTTTCATGTTTTTTGGGTGACTTTTTGATTTACTGGGATTTAAAAACCGAGATTCTCAATGTTTCACGATGATAAGTTTGTAATTCATTCCCATTCCTTAAATGAGACCTAAACATGCACCCAATGACACATGTATGATTTCCAACCCATTTTGCTTCACTGGAGCATGTGGTTGTAGTTCAAATTTGAATTATGGACTACATTAAATGCATAGTAAACTTAGTAATTAGTAATATATATACAATGGCCAAATGAACCCTGAATAGTTTCAAATTTCAGCCCGATACTCCAGTTATTCTATGTTGCATGTAGAAAACAAAGTTCAAGGCGAGAAGAGGCAGCGATTATCGTTTCGCCCACAAGAGGGGCATGTTTCCCTATCGGAACCATGAGGGTTGCGACAGGCTCCGGTTTTTAAAAAGGCTTGTAATATAACTTTGCCCAAATTGGACAATTATATGTACCATGTAGTGACACCATGCCAAGTTTCATGATTTCTTGGTGAGTTTGGATTTACAGAGATTTAAAAACCGAGATTCACAATGTTTGTGGCCAAGCCATGACGGCGAGACGGTTGAATTCTTTCCCATTCGTTCTATGGGACCTAAACATGCACCCCAGGGAAACATATACGTTTTTTCTAGCCATTTTGGTGCATTGGAGCATGTATTTATAGTTCGGATTTGAATTATGGACATTGAAATGCCTAGAAAACTCAATTAATGAATAAAAAGGTCAAACGAACCCTAAATAATTTCAAAGTTCAGCACGAATCTCCAGTTGTTCCGTGTCGCGTGTATAAGAAAATACGAGGCTAGAAGAGGGAGTGATTATCATTTAGCCCACAAGAGGACACGTTTCCCTATCAAAACCACAAGGGTTCTTGCGACAGGCTCCGATTTGTAAGAGGTTTGTAATAAAGCTTGGCCCAAATTGGCAATGTTTTTACCACGACATATATGTGCCATGACGTGACACCATGCCACCTTTGATGACTTCCTGGTGAGTTTAGGATTTATGGGGACTTAAAAACCGAGATTCGAAATATTTGAGGACGAGCGAGGACACCGATACAGTTGTAATTCCTTCCCATTCCTGGCATGAGACCTAAACATGCACCCAAGGACACATGTATAATTTTTCTAGCCATTTTGGTGAACTGGAGCATGTATTTGTAGTTCAGATTTGAATTATGGACATTAAATACCTAGGAAACTCAATTAGTGTATAAAAGGGACAAACGAACCCTGAATAAGTTTAAATTTTAGTATGAATATCATGTCGTTCCATGTTGCCCGTGGAAGGAAATACAAGGCGAAAAGAGGCAGTGATTACGTTTCGCCCACAAGGGGAACACGTTTCCCTATCAGAACCACGCGGCTTCTTTGAGAGAAGCTCTGATTTTTGTAAGAGGTTTGTAATAAACGCTGGGCCAAATTGGACAATGTTTTTACCATGACATATATGTGCCATGACGTGACACCATGCCACCTTTGATGACTTTTTGGTGAGTTTAGGATTTATGGGGACTTAAAAACCGAGATTCGAAATGTTTGAGGACGAGCCATGACACCGGTACGGTTGTAATTCGTTTCCATTCCTGGCATGGGACCTAAACATGCACCCAAGGACACATGTATAATTTTTCTAGCCATTTTGGTGAACTGGAGCATGTATTTGTAGTTCAGATTTGAATTATGGGCATTAAATGCCTAGGAAACTCAATTAGCTAGTGTATAAAAAGGCCAAACGAACCCTGAATAAGTTTAAATTTCAGCACGGATATCCCGTCGTTCCATGTTGCCCGTAGAAGAAATACAAGGTGAAAAGGGGCAGTGATTACGTTTCAGCCACAAGGGGGACACGTTTCCCTATTGGAACCACGAGGCTTCTTTGAGAGAAGCTCCGGTTTGTAAGAAGCTTGTAATAAAACTTGCGCCACAATGGACGAAAAAAATTCCTCGACATATAAGTGCCATGTCGTGACACCATGCCAGGTTTCACGATTTTCGTCTTAGTTTTAGATTTACGGGGATTTAAAAACCGAGATTCTTCTCACGAAATGTTTTCAAATAGCACACGGTTCACTCACGAAAGCCGATATTAAATGAAAACTTCGTGGAAACCATATTTTAAAGTTTCATAAAAATCTGAAAAAAATGTGGGATGTTAAGAAGGTGATGTTTTATTGCGCACAAAATTTCAAGTTAAAAAACATTACGAGATGTGAGCTATGAAAAATAAAAATTCAGCCCTGAACGGCGATCCTCATTCCTTTTGACAGCACATGTAAATGTTTTCAAATAGCCCCTCCAAACAATGTTTTCAAAGAGCAGACGGTTCACACACGAAAGCCGTGTGCCTGCAAAATCGTGGACGATGCCCCCCTCCTTTGCTGCGCGCGCGATCTAAGTCGTGCATTCTAACAGTGGCTACTAAGTGGGTGGTGGGTGGGCAGCGAATTTCCTCGTCGTCCGCATCCCATTCTAGCCGGACATAGTTCGGCCAAGGTGTCCCCCTTATTACGGGATTCTCATTAACACGGATGTGGGTAACCCAATCGGGCCCATTGGTATGACTCCTCGATTTTAGGCAAGTCCCAAACGGCTACGAGGAGGACGCTTGATATTCACCTTCTTTATAAAGAGGCCAAGGCCTGTCCTTTTTCTTCTCGCACTCAATCGAATCCCTCCCCCCTCTCGAGTTCCAACACCCAAGGCTCAGGTTAGGCGCCTCAGACCTTCAACCATGTCCGGATCCAACCTTCAAGGTCGGTGGATTCCCTCCTCTGTCACAGGAAGACATCAAGAAGCTAAGAGAGGCTAGGTATTTGACCGGCGAAATCTCGCACAGGCTGCCTGCTCGAGGGCAGGTCATTCCCACTCCCGAACCCGGCGAGAGCGTTGTATTCATCTCTCACTTCCTCCGAGGGCTAGGCCTTGCTCTGGATCCCTTTGTCAAAGGGCTCATGTTCTATTATGGGCTGGATTTCCATGACTGGCCCCGGATTCCATCCTTCACATCTAAATCGTTCATCATCGTGTGTGAGGCCTTCCTCGCATTACCCCACACTTGACTGTGGCTCAAAACTTTCAATGTGAAGCGAAGATGATTGAGGGGACACGCAGAGTCTTGGAGGTGCCGTAATAAACAAAGCGCCCGATGTTCCGTGGCCAAAAGGTTCCTTCCCGGAGGTGTCCAGTTTATGGCAATGGGAGTGGTTTTATATCACAGCTCCCCGGGGTACCAAGTGGGTGGCCGCCCCTGCCTTTCGCTCAGGCCCCCCCACCACAACTGACGTCATGGACCAATAAGGGGCTGGACTGGGGGCCAGCAAATGATGTGCCGATGCTGCAGAGTCGCATCCGAGATCTCCTCGAGAGAAAAGTCGGCCTAGTCACGGTAATAAAAGTCATGCTAGTTCGTCGAGTCCTGCCTTGGAAACGTCGACCCCTCTGTATGTGTGAGTTCAACCTGGAAGGACCGCGAGCTATTCAGCACTTCCTCGGCATGACGCTCGAAGAGATGTACAAATTGTTCTTCGGACCACAAATAAGGTGTCGGACATCACCGAGGATCTTGGTCTGAGCTACAATCGCCTGGTACCCAAGTAAGTAATCCGTGGCGAATACTTTGTCTTTTATTTATCACAACATCATTCTGAAAAGCCGCTCTTTGACCAGGACTGGGTAACAAAGGCAAAGATGATCAGGTGTTCGGCCCCCTTCCCGAAGGCTCAACAGATCCAGTACTAGCCAGAATGCTCGAGCCGGCGCCTTATCAGGCACCCTCAGGGGAAGATAAAGAGGGGAATAAAGAGGCTGAAAGCGGGCCTCACTCATTATTCATCCAAACAGGGGGAATTAGCGACTCCGCGAAGGAGGATAGCCGGGGAGAAGAATCTGAAATTCCCTCTCCCCAGGGAAGGAAGAGGACCACCTCTGAAGACTTGGAAACAATGGTTTCCAAACGAGGAAAGAAATCTTCGCCAGAGGGTCCTACCCGGAGGGTACCCTTGCCGCACAGTGTCCGCAAGGGGATCAGCCCTCCACCGAGCTGTAAGTAAACAAAAAGTACTTAATAGTAAAAATATCCTGCTTTACCTCTGAGGACAATAACCGAAGCATATATCTTGTAGTTCGGATCGTAGCCCTTCTCGATAGAGTTCGTCTTCGGGGGATCTTCTTTCGGAGATGAGAGAGCGAAACACCTCCACATTCCTCCTCGCCTCATGAGGCGGGCGACCCTAAGGTGTCGTCACGGAGGATTTCTCTTGATCCGCCGAGGCCAGAGGGTAATTCTCCGGCCACCTGAAGTCCGGAGTATTCGGCTCCTAAGGAGAGCAACAGAAAGAGTCCGGGACCGTCCGGTGCGTGACCCGACGCACTGAAGGATCTTCTGGAGCAAGCGGCTATCTCAGAGGCGCATCGTACGCTAATGGGTACGGTGGTTCAGAGGATTTCATCCGTCGAAAGCGGGCAGCATGACGCTTTTTATGAGCCTCTTGAGAAGCTTTGAGGTACGCAAAGTAGTATATGTTTTTTATGGTACCGCAGACGCTAAGTGTGCCATATGCAGATAGTAGCCCTTGAGACTCTGGTTGCTGAAAACAGCGGCAAACAGAGGATCATAGTCCCAGGTAATAATGATGCCGCCTTCATGTGCAGGTGCCTGAAGGTCCGGTGGCTAGCCGGACTGGTGAGTTTGCCGAGCTTGTCAACAAGCGGCTTGACGAGGCACAGGGTATGTGATTTCTCCGGTGATCAATACATAATAAGAGGAGCATGATGCTAGTGTTGTTAATATGTTGTGACTGCAGATGAAGCTGCCGCCATGGAGACCCTTCGGGCGAAACTTGCCCGAGCCAAGGAACAAGCCAGGAATAGTGATACGGCCGCGCTAAAGGCGGTCGAAGAGCTGAGAGCCGAACAGGCTGCGCATTGCCAAAGCAAGGAAAAAATAGCCAAGATGGCCGTTTTGTTGAAAGATGCTGCCGACCGTTACCAGCTTTTTGAAAAAGAAAGCCGAGCGAAGGCGATGGACCTGGAGAAGGCCATGGTAGCAGCCAAGGAAGCCCGCTCTAAAATCAGAGCAGCGAAGGAGGAGCTGCGTCAAGCTAGAGATATCGCGGCTGGGAAGCCCCTTTTGTTGCGGACGAAGTTCGGAGATCCGAAGTATGCCCCTCTTGATCAACTATGGAGTTCTGCAGACGCATATGCGGATTTGGCAGCCAGTGCTGCTAATGTGGCCGAGTACTTCAAGGATCAAAAGATCATGAAGTGGAAAAGTTGTTCTAGTCGCAGTTCAATGTTCCAGTGCATCCTCTGTTATTGAATGAGCGAATGGCCGAGTGGGCCGAGCTCCATAGGTTGTCCGGGCTTGCCATGAGGTCTGTTGTGGATCATCTGTGGCCGGAAGGGCCAAGGCCGAATAGTTATTTTAGTTTGGTGCAATAGTTCCTTGGTGCTGTGCCGCACATCGACGCTATGATGAGGTCAGCGTGCATAGAGGGTGCGCGGATGGCACTTGCCCGTGTCAAGACATACTGGGCAGAGATGGAAGCCACCGCTATTGCAACCAAGAGTTCGGCTGTGGGCCGAGTATCTGCCGAGCACTACTTTGAAGAAGTCCTTGAAGGCGCTCGTTCAATAGAGGCTCAGTGCTCGAAGAATATTATGTTCTAGTGACATGTATTTCCATTGTAAAACAATGTTTTATTGAATTAAAAAGGCTGTGTTTATACTTTTGCCTGAAAGTATTATGATGCCTCCTGTGCGGCCGTTTATGTATATATGTATATAACCTGAAAGTTTGAAGTCATCGACTTCAGCCCCCATGCATATAATGCGGGGGTGTTCGCAAAAAACGGGTATTCACACTTGATCCAACGTCTTGGTCCATTAAGGAGGTGGTAGCGCAGCGAACTAGGCAAACGGACTATATTGCTTTAACACTTTCACTTAGCCATAGGAGTTTGACGGTGGGACTACTATATAGCCCCTGGTACCTCCCCGCTCGTCCGAATACTGGTAGCGTCGTACATGACCGGAAGCGGCCCTTCGTTAATGCGGAGGAATCGAAGATTCCGCTAAGTCATCAGTGGTTGACCAGTCTCGCGCTTTATCATGATGAGTCAGTTTTGGCTTTCTCTCTTGAGGTGCTCATCCGGATGAACCAGGCACTGTCGCGATAGTTCTCCGGTGCCACCTTAGCCGATAGAGCGGAATGTAAGGTAGCAAAACATGGGAGCCGGGCAAACCCAACATTTGACCAAAGACATGATTCAGAGCTGATGCATATAAGGCCAAACTCGCGACACCAAACACTCCCTAAGGTATTCAGTCTTTATAACATATGTCGGGCTTAGTGATGCCCTTGATAATGAACCCCAAGTGTCCAGGTACGTGCGATGCTCTGACGTGGCAAAATGCCTATAACGTCTGCATCCTTCTCGGTTATACTAAGTATCCGGAGGATGTGAACAACAAGAGACAGTAAAAAAGGTTTACGCAGGGTCTTAATCTAAAAAGAAACCTTTGGGCGGGTCCCTGCTGCACGTCTGCGCCTGTGTATCCCTTGTGCCGTATCCTGGACGGGTGTGGCACGACTGTCATCTGTAAAAGAGAAGAACTTAGGTGAAAGTTGTCATGCCAAAAAATTGGTTATTCTCAATAAACCATTAAAATTCAAGATAAGTCAAGTTGAAACGAACTAGCCCTGATTACACGCTGGAAGCCCCTGGTGCCGTCTATGGGGGTATAACCATCAAACCAATCTCGGGTTTATCTAAGCTATTATAGCTGGTAACGCGCCGGACTTGTCTAGCCGTGTCCGCGGTCTTGACGACCGATCCTTTATTCTGGTTGGAGGGGCCATTTAGTGTTCGGCTAGTAAAGCCGTCGCACATGCTTCCGCTTGTAAGGAACGTTCAATGTTTCCGCTAATGGTGATGATGCCACATGGACCGGGCATCTTAAGCTTGAGAGAAGCATAATGCGGTACTGCATGAGCGAAAGCCGCTCTTCCGAGTAGTGCTTGATAGCCACTTCGGAATGAAGCGATGTCGAAGGTTAACTTTTCGCCTTCTCAAGTTGTCGGGAGAACCGAATACAACCTCTAGTAATAGAGAGCCCGTGCAGCGGGCCTCTGGGCCTGGTATTACTCCCTTAAAGGTAGTATTACTGTGGCTGATTTTTGTCGGGTCTATCCCCATTTTGTGGACTGTGTCCTGATATATCAGATTTAGACTACTTCCGTCGTCCATAAGGACTCGTGTGAGATGGTATCCATTTATTATTGGGTCTAACAGCAAGGCAGCCAATCCTTCGTGCCGGATGCTTGTCGGGTGATCCCTGCGATCAAAAGTGATCGGGCAGGCCAACCAGGGTTTGAACTTAGGGGTGCCGGGCTCTACGGTGCGTGTGTCTCGGAGTGCATGTTTGCTTCTCCTTTTCGTCACGTGGATCATGTTTACTGTTTTAACCTCTGGTGGGATTTTTTTGTTCCCCGGTGCTTTGCTGGCGAGGTGCGTCCTCGACTTCGCTTGGTGTCTCCCTCCCCTTGTGTTCGGCGTCTAGCTTACCGGCCTGCTTGAAGACCCATCATTCTCTGTGGGTGTGATTTGCAGGTTTATCGGGGGTGCCATGAATCTGACATAGTTTGTCTAGAATCTTGTTTAGGCTGGACGGTCCATGTATGCTGCCTTTGAAAGGCTTTTTTCGCTGACCCGGTCGAGAGCCCCTGAATCCGGCGTTTACTGCCGTGCTATCTGGGCTGTCTTCTTTATTTGGACGCTTGCTTTGACTGCGTCGTGGTTTTCCATTGCCGTCCACGACTTGGATGTGCACGGGTCGCTAGTGCTACTACTGGGCTAGCCAGCTATCTTCGCCAGCATAAGCGGGTCATGAGGCTTGTCGAGGCTGCCATTGTTCTCGATTTTTCTTGGCGAGATATGCAGCGAGCCATTCGTCTCGGACGCTGTGCTTGAAAGCTGCTAAGGCTTACGCATCACAGGCGTCGTCGATTTGGTTTTCTTAGTGAGAAACCTGTTCCAAAGCTTTTGGGCTGACTCTCGGGCTGTTGTATTATATGACTTAAATCGTCGCATCCGGAGGTGGGACATAGGTCCCTTGAAAATTAGCAGGAAAGCATCCTCGAGCTCCTCCCAACTTCCAATTGAGTTTTCGGGAGGCTTTTTAGCCGATGCCGAGCTGGTCCTTTAAGCTTGAGGGCAAGTATTTGATGGCGTGGAGATTGTCTCCATGAGCCATATGGATATGGAGGATAAAGTCCTCAATCTAGACCCAGTGCATGTAGTCCCGTCGTGCGCCTCTATGTTCCTTGGTTTGAATCCTTACCGAAATTGTGGTCCAGCACCTCATCGGTGAAACATAGGGGGTGTGTCGCACCCCTGTATTTGGATGTATCATGGCGTTCGGAAGGTTGTAGTATTCGGTTTTGATTTTGTGCCGGAGCGCGCTTCCTAGATCCATAGATGGATCTGGCCGCGCCGGTCTTCTGATGCCAGTCGTCATGTGAAGCGTGTGCTGACTTATGTGCGGCCTTGTTAGCCGCTCTATCGCGGCCACCAGGTGGTTGATCCGACCGGTTGGCCATTTTATTTTTCGGCTGTGCGGGCTCTAAGGCCTCATCGTCGAATTCGGGCAACAGCTTGCGCTTTGGGTAGCTCTTTGTGTGGTAACTACCACCATACTTTTCTTCATTGTCGAGCACTTTGTTCCATCTATTGTTGAGCGTATTTTGTGCGGCCTTAAGCCTTTGCTTCTACTTCTTCAGACTCCTCGCGGTGGCAATAATCCTTCTGCGGAGGTTCTCTTGTTCCAAGTGCCTTTCCGGGATGATGTGTGAATGTTCCTCCGGACTGTTTTCCTCTCCGGAGGGAGGTTGATGAGCTGTATCCTTGGCGTCGTCGTGTTCGGACAGCGGATCCGTACTATGTTCGCCGTTTGCTGGTTCATCCTGCTCTGCCGCTGGGTCAATGTGGTCGTCGTTTCCTCTGGAGTTGACTAAGGTGTTATTTTCTCTTTCGCTGTTATCGCTGTTTTTGCCGAGGCGGGATTTGGAGCGGCGCCTACGCCGACGCTTTGTTTGCTTCTCGATGGAGTTGTTCTTCACTGCTTCCTTCCATTCCTCGTCATTGTTTTCTTTGGGTGTATCCACCATGTATATGTCATGTGATGAAGTGGCTGTCCAGCGCCCTGTGGGCGATGGTTCCTATTCTTCTCCTGCATCGTCGTCCATGCCGTCGATGTCTTCGGAGTCAAAATCGAGCATGTCGGTTAAATCGTCGACAGTGGCTACTAAGTGGGTGGTGGGTGGGTAGCTAATTTCCTCGTCGTCCGCATCCCATTCTAGCCGGACATAGTTAGGCCAAGGTGTCCCCCTTATTACGGGATTCTCATTAACACGGATGTGGGTAACCCTATCGCGCCCGTTGGTATGACTCCTCAATTTTAGGCAAGTCCCAAACGGCTACGAGGAGGACGCTTGATATTCACCTTCTTTATAAAGAGGCCAAGGCCTGTCCTTTTTCTTCTCGCACTCAATCAAATCCATCCCCCCTCTCGAGTTCCAACACCCAAGGCTCAGGTTAGGCGCCTCAGACCTTCAACCATGTCCGGATCCAACCTTCAAGGTCGGTGTATGCCCTCCTCTGTCACAGGAAGACATCAAGAAGCTAAGAGAGGCTAGGTATTTGACCGGCGAAATCTCGCATAGGCTGCCTGCTCGAGGGCAGGTCATTCCCACTCTCGAACCCGGCGAGAGCGTTGTATTCATCTCTCACTTCCTCCGAGGGCTAGGCCTTGCTCTGGATCCCTTTGTCAAAGGGCTCATGTTCTATTATGGGCTAGATTTCCATGACCTGGCCCCGGATTCCATCCTTCACATCTCGTCGTTCATCGTCGTGTGTGAGGCCTTCCTCCGCATTACCCCACACTTCGGCCTGTGGCTCAAAACTTTTAATGTGAAGCCAAAGATGATTGAGGGGCGACAAGCAGTGTGCAGAGGTGCCGTAATAAGCAAAGGCGCCGATGTTCCGTGGCCAAAAGGTTCCTTCCCGGAGGTGTCCAGTTTATGGCAACGGGAGTGGTTTTATATCACAGCTCCCCGGGGTACCAAGTGGGTGGCCGCCCCTGCCTTTCGCTCGGGCCCCCCCCCCCCCACCACAACTAACGTCATGGACCAATAAGGGGCTGGACTGGGGGCCAGCAAATGATGTGTCGATGTTGCAGAGTCGCATCCGAGATCTCCTCGAGAGAGAAGTCGGCTTGGTCACGGTAATGCAAGTCATGCTAGTTCGTCGAGTCCCGCCTTGCAAATGTCGACCCCTCTGTATGTGGGAGTTCAACCTGGAAGGACCGCGAGCTATTCAGCACTTCCTCGGCATGACGCTCGAAGAGATGTACAAATTGTTCTTCGGACCACAAATAAGGTGTCCGGACATCACCGAGGATGCGGGTCTGAGCTACAATCGCCCAGGTACCCAAGTAAGTAATCCCGTGGCCAAATATGCTGTCTTTTTATTTATCACAACATTATTCTCGCTCTTTGACCAAGACTGGGTAACAAAGGCGAAGATGATCAGGTGTTCGGCCCCCTTCGAAGGCTCGGCAGATCGATTACTAGCGGAATGCTGAGTGGCGCCTTATCGAGCGCCTCGGGGAAAAAAAGAGGGAATAAAGAGGCTGGCGGGCCTCACTCATTATTCATCAAACCGGGGAATTAGCGACTCATGAAGGAGGATAGCGGGAGAAGAATCTGAAATTCCCTCTCCCGTGGAAGGAAGAGGACCACCTCGAAGACTTGGAAACAATGGTTTCCAAACGAGGAAAGAAATCTTCACCAGAGGGTCCTACCCCGGAGGGTACCCTTGCCGCACAGTGTCCGCAAGGGGATCAGCCCTCCACCGAGCTGTAAGTAAACAAAAAGTACTTAATAGTAAAAATATCCTGCTTTACCTCACGAGGACAATAACGAAGCATATATCTTGTAGTTGGATCGTAGCCCTTCTCGTGAGTTCGTCTTGAGGATCTTCTTTGAAGATGATGGAGAGCGAAACACCTCCCCATGCCTCCTCGCCTCATGAGGCGGGCGACCCTGAGGTGTCGTCACGGAGGATTTCTCTTGATCCGCCGAGGCCAGAGGGTAATTCTCCGGCCACCCGAAGTCCGGAGTATTCGGCTCCTAAGGAGAGCAACAGAAAGAGTCCGGGACCGTCCGGTGCGTGACCCGACGCACTGAAAGATCTTCTAGAGAAAGCAGCTATCTCAGAGGCGCATCGTACGCTAATGGGTACGGTGGTTCAGAGGATTTCATCCGTCGAAAGCGGGCTGCATGACGGTTTTATGAGCCTCCTGAGAGGCTTTGAGGTACGCAAAGTAGTATATGTTTTTATGGTACCGCAGACGCTAAGTGTGCCATATGCAGATAGTAGCCCTTGAGACTCTGGTTGCTGAAAACAGCGGCAAACATAGGATGATAGTCCCAGGTAATAATGATGCCGCCTTCATGTGCAGGTGCCTGAAGGTCCGGTGGCTAGCCGGACTGGTGAGTTTGCCGAGCTTGTCAACAAGCGGCTCGACGAGGCACAGGGTATGTGATTTCTCCGGTGATCAATACATAATAAGAGGAGCATGATGCTAGTGTTGTTAATATGTTGTGACTGCAGATGAAGCTGCCGCCATGGAGACCCTTCAGGCGAAACTTGCCCGAGCCAAGGAACAAGCCAGGAATAGTGATACGGCCGCGCTAAAGGCGGTCAAAGAGCTGAGAGCCGAACAGGCTGCGCATTGCCAAAGCAAGGAAAAAATAGCCAAGATGGCCATTGAGTTGAAAGATGCCGCCGACCGTTACCAGCTTTTTGAAAAAGAAAGCCGAGCGAAGGCGACGGACCTGGAGAAGGCCATGGTAGCAGCCAAGGAAGCCCGCTCTAAAATCAGAGCAGCGAAGGAGGAGCTGCGTCAAGCTAGAGATATCGCGGCTGGGAAGCCCTTTTTGTTGCGGACGAAGTTCGAAGATCCGAAGTATGCCCCTCTTGATCAACTATGGAGTTCTGTAGACGCATACGCGGATTTGGCAGCCAGTGCTACTAATGCGGCCGAGTACTTCAAGGATCAAAAAGATCATGAAGTGGAAAAGCTGTTCTGGTCGCAGTTCAATGTTCCAGTGCGTCTGCTGCTGTTGAATGAGCGAATGGCCGAGTGGGCCGAGCTCCATAGGTTGTCTGGGCTTGCCATGAGGTATGTTGTGGATCATCTGTGGCCGGAAGGGCCAAGGCCGAATAGTTATTTTAGTTTGGTGCAATAGTTCCTTGGTGCTGTGCCGCACATCGACGCTATGAAGAGGTTGGTGGGGAACATAGTAATTTCAAAAAATTTCCTACGCACACGCAAGATCATGGTGATGGCATAGCAATGAGAGGGGAGAGTATTGTCCACGTACCCTCGTGAGACCGTGGCGAAGCGTTATGACAACGCTGTTGATGTAGTCGTACGTCTTCACGATCCGACCGATCCAAGTACCGAACGTACGGAACCTCCGAGTTCAGCACACGTTCAGCTCGATGACGATCCCCGGGCTCCGATCCAGCAAAGCATCGGGGATGAGTTCCGTCAGCACGACGGCGTGGTGCGATAGTGATATTCTACCGGCGCAGGGCTTCGCCTAAACTTCGCGACGATATGACCGAGGTGGAATATGGTGGAGGGGGGCACCGCACACGGCTAAGGAAAGATCCGTAGATCAACTTGTGTGTCATGGGGTGCCCCCCTGCCCCCGTATATAAAGGAGCAAGGGGGGAGGAGGCCGGCCCTAGGAGGGGGCGCGCCAAGTGTGGAGTCCTACTAGGTCTCCCTAGTCCTAGCAGGATTCCGCCTCCCTTGTTGGAGTAGGAGAAGGGGAAAGAGGGGGAGAGGAATAAGGAAAAGGGGGCTGCGCCCCTTGTCCAGTCGGACCAGAGGGGCGCAGGCCTCCTTCCTTTGGCCTCTCTCCTCTATTCCCGTATGGCCCAATAAGGCCCATATACTCCCGGCGAATTCCGTAACTCTTGGTACTCTGAAAAATACCGAATCACTCGGAACCTTTCCGAACTCGAATATAGTCGCCCAATATATCGATCTTTACGTCTCGACCATTTCAAGACTCCTCATCATGTCTCAGATCTCATCCGGGACTCGAACTCCTTGGTACATCAAAACTCATAAACTCATAATATAAGCATCATCGAAACCTTAAGCGTCACGGACCCTACGGGTTCGAGAACTATGTATACATGACCTAGAACTATTCTTGGTCAATAACCAATAAGCGGAACCTGGATGCTCATATTGGCTCCTACATATTCTCGAAGATCTTTGTCGGTCAAACCGCATAACAACATCGTTGTTCCCTTTGTCATCGGTATGTTACTTGCCCGAGATTTGATCGTCGGTATCCAATACCTAGTTCAATCTCGTTCTTGGCAAGTCTCTTTACTCGTTACGTAATGCATCATTCCGTAACTAATTCATTAGCTACATTGCTTGCAAGGCTTATAGTGATGTGCATTACCGAGAGGGCCCAGAGATACCTCTCCGACAATCGGATGACAAAACCTAATCTCGAAATCGCCAACCCAACATGTACCTTTGGAGACACCTGTTGTACTCCTTTATAATCACCCGATTCGTTGTGACGTTTGGTAGCACCAAAGTGTTCCTCCGATGGCGGAGTTGCATAATCTCATAGTTACAGGAACATGTATAAGTCATGAAGAAAGCAATAGCAATATACTAAGCGATCAAGTGCTAGGCTAACGAAATGGGTCATGTCAATCACATCATTCTCCTAATGATGTGATCCCATTAATCAAATAACAACACATGTCTATGGTTAGGAAACATAACCATCTTTGATTAATGAGATAGTCAAGTAGAGGCATACTAGTGACTATATGTTTGTCTATGTATTCACACATGTATCATGTTTCCGGTTAATACAATTCTAGCATGAATGATAAACATTTATCATGAAATAAGGAAATAAATAATAACTTTATTATTGCCTCTAGGGTATATTTCCTTCAGTCTCCCACTTGCACTAGAGTCAATAATCTAGTTCACATCATCATGTGATTCAACACTAATATTCACATCTGTATGTGATTAACACCCATAGTTCCCATAGTCATGTGACCAACACCCAAAGGGTTTACTAGAGTCAATAATCTAGTTCACATCGCTATGTGATTAACACCCAAAGAGTACTAAGGTATGATCATGTTTTGCTCGTGAGAGAAGCTTAGTCAGCAGGTCTCATCACATTGAGCCGTATGTATTTTGCAAATATTCTATGTCTACAATGCTCGCGGAGCTACTCTAGCTAATTGCTCCCACTTTCAATATGTATCCAGATTGAGACTTAGAGTCATCTGGATCAATGTAAAAGCTTGCATCGATGTAACTCTTTACGATGGGCTCTTTTATCACCTCCATAATCGAGAAATATTTCCTTAGTCCTCACTAAGGATGTTCTTGACCAATGTCCAAATGATCTACTCCTAGATCACTATTGTACTCCTTGCCAAATTGAGCAAGGTATACAATAGGTGCGGTACATAGCATAGCATACTTTATAGAACCTATGGTGAGGCATAGGGAATGACTCTCATTCTCTTTTCTATTTTCTGCCGTGGTCGGGATTTGAGTCTTACTCAATTTCACACGTTTGCAACACAGGCAAGAACTTTTCTTTGACTATTCCATTTTGAACTACTTCAAAATCTTGACAAGGTATGTACTTATTGAAAAACTTATCAAGCGTCTTGATCTATCTCAATAGATCTTGATGCTCAATATGTAAGTAGCTTTATTGAGGTCTTTCTTTTAAAGAACTCCTTTCAAATACTCCTTTATGCTTTCCAGAAAAATTATACATCATTTATGATCAACAATATGTTACTCACATATATTTATCAAAAAGGCGGTAGTGCTCCCACTCACTTTATTGTAAATACAGGCTTCACCGCAAGTCTGTGTAAAACTATATGCTTTGATCAACTTATCAAAGCGTGTATTCCAACTCTGAGATGCTTGCACTAGTCCATAGATTGATCTCTGGAGCTTGCACATTTTGTTAGCTCCTTTAGGATTGACAAAACCTTCTGGTTGCATCATATACAGCTCTTCTTTAATAAATCCATTAAAGAATGTTGTTTTGACATCCATTTGCCAGATTTCATAAAATGTGGCAATTGCTAACATGATTCGGACAGACTTAAGCAACGCTAGAGTTGAGAAAATCTCATTGTAGTCAACACCTTGAACTTGTCGAAAACCTTTTGCAACAAGTCGAGCTTTGTAGATAGTAACACTACTATCAGTGTCCGTCTTCCTCTTGAAGATCCATTTATTTAACTTGACTTGCTGATCATTGAGCAGGTCAACCAAAGTCCCCACTTTGTTCTTATATATGGATCCTATCTCAGATTTTATGGCCTCAAGCCATTTCGCGGAATCTGGGCTCATCATCGCTTCCTCATAGTTCGTAGGTTCATCATGGTCTAGTAACATGACTTCTAGAATAGGATTACCGTACCACATTGGTGCGGATCTTATTTTGGAAGACCTACGAGGTTTGGTAGCAACTTGATCTGAAGTTTCATGACCATCATCATTAACTTCCTCACTAATTGGTGTAGGAATCTTGGAACTGATTTCGTGATGAACTACTTTCCAATAAGGGAGAAGGTACAATTACCTCATCAAGTTCTATTTTCCTCCCACTCACTTCTTTCGGGAGAAACTTCTTCTCTAGAAAGGATCCATCTTAGCAACGAATAACTTGCCTTCGAATCTGTGATAGAAGGTGTACCCAATAGTTACCTTTGGGTATTCTATGAAGACGCACTTTTCCGATTTGGGTTCGAGCTTATCAGGTTGAAACATTTTCATATAAGCATCGCAACTCCAAGCTTTAAGAAACGACAGCTTAGGTTTACTACTAAACCATAGTTCATACGGTGTCATCTCAACGGATTTAGATGGTGCCCTTTTAACGTGAATGCAGCTGTCTCTAATGCATAACCCCAAAATGATAATGGTAAATTAGTAAGAGACATCATAGATCGCACCATATCCAATAAAGTGCGGTTACGACGTTCGGACACACCATAACGTTGTGGTGTTCCAGGTGGCATGAGCTGTGAAACTATTCCACATTGTTTTAATTGAAGACTAAACTCGTAACTCAAATATTCTCCTCCATGATCAGATCGTAGAAATTTTATTTTCGTGTTACGATGATTTTCCACTTCACTCTAAAATTCTTTGAATTTTCAAATGTTTTAGATTTGTGTTTCATTAAGTAGATATACCCATATCTTCTCAAATCATCTTGTGAAGGTCAGAAAATAACGATACTTGCCACGAGCATCAACACTCATTGGATCACATACATCAGTATGTATCATTTCCAATAAGTCAGTAGCTTGTTCCGTTGTTCCGGAGAACGGAATTTTTAGTCATCTTGCCCATGAGGCACGGTTCGCAAGTACCAAGTGATTCATAATCAAGTGATTCCAAAAGCCCATCAATATGGAGTTTCTTCATGCGCTTTACACCAATATGACCTAAACGGCAGTGCCACAAATAAGTTGCACTATCATTATTAACTTTACATCTTTTGGTTTCAATATTATGAATATGTGTATCACACGATCGAGATCCAACAAACCATTTTCATTGGGTGTATGACCATAGAAGGTTTTATTCATGTAAACAGAACAACAATTATTCTCTAACTTACATGAATAACCGTATTGCAATAAACATGATCAAATCATATTCATGCTCAACACAAACGCCAAATAACATTTATTTAGGTTCAACACTAATCCCGAGAGTATAGGGAGTGTGCGATGATGATCATATCAATCTTGGAACTACTTCCAACACTCATCGTCACTTCCCCTTCAACTAGTCTCTGTTTATTCTGTAACTCCTGTTTCGAGTTACTAATCTTAGCAATCAAACAAGTATCAAATACTCAGGGGCTACTATAAACACTAGTAAGGCACATATCAATAACCTGTATATCAAATATACTCTTGTTCACTTTGCCATCCTTCTTATCCACCAAATATTCAAGGCATTTCCGCTTCAAGTGACAATTTCCTTTGCAGTGTAAGCACTCAGTTTCAGGCTTTGGTCTAGCTTTGGTCTTCTTCACGGGAGTGACAACTTGTTTGCCATTCTACTTGAAGTTTCGCTTTCTTTCCCTTTGCCCTTTTCTTGAGAATAGTGGTCTTGTCAATCATCAACACTTGATGCTCTTTCTTGATTTCTACCTTCGTCGATTTCAACATCACGAAGAGCTCGGGAATCGTTTTCGTCATCCCTTGCATACTATAGTTCATCACGAAGTTCTAGTAACTTAGTGATGGTGACTAGAGAATTCTGTCAATCACTATCTTATCTGGAAGATTAACTCCCACTTGATTCAAGCGATTGAAGTACCCAGACAATCTGAGCACATGCTCACTAGTTGAGCGATTCTCCTCCATCTTTTAGCTATAGAACTTGTTGGAGACTTCATATCTCTCAACTCGGTATTTGCTTGAAATATTAACTTCAACTCTGGAACATCTCATATGGTCCATGACGTTCAAAACGTCTTTGAAGTCCCGATTCTAAGCCGTTAAGTATGGTGCACTAAACTATCAAGTAGTCATCATATTGAGCTAGCCAAACGTTCATAACGCCGCATCCGCTCCTGCAATAGGTCTGTCACCTAGCGGTGCATTAAGGACATAATTCTTCTATGCAGCAATGAGGATAAACCTCATATCACGGATCCAATCCGCATCATTGCTAATAACATTTTTCAATACAATTTTCTCTAGGAACACATATAAAAACATAGGGAAGCAAAAAAACATAGGGAAGCAACAACGCGAGATATTGATCTACAACATAACTTGCAAAATACTACCAGGACTAAGTTCATGATAAATTAAAGTTCAATTAATCATATTACTTAAGAACTCCCACTTAGATAGACATCTCTCTAGTCATCTAAGTGATTACGTGATCCAAATCAACTAAACCATGTCCGATCATCACGTGAGATGGAGTAGTTTCAATGGTGGATATCACTATGTTGATCATATCTACTATATGATTCACGTTCGACCTTTCGGTCTCCGTGTTCCGAGGCCATATCTGTATATGCTAGGCTCGTCAAGTTCAACCTGAGTATTCGCGTGTGCAACTGTTTTGCACCCGTTGTATTTGAACGTAGAGCCTATCACACCCGATCATCACGTGGTGTCTCAAAGACGAAGAACTTTACATAGCGGTGCATACTCGGGAGAACACTTCTTGATAATTTTAGTGAGAGATCATCTTAAAATGCTACCGTCAATCAAAGCAAGATAAGATGCATAAAGGATAAACATCACATGCAATCAATATAAGTGATATGATATGGCCATCATCATCTTGTGCTTGTGATCTCCATCTCCAAGCACCGTCGTGATCACCATCGCCACCGGCGCGACACCTTGATCTCCATCGTAGCATCGTTGTCGTTCGCCATCTATTGCTTCTACGACTATCGCTACCGCTTAGTGATAAAGTAAAGCAATTATAGAGCGTTGCATTTCATACAATAAAGCGACAACCATATGGCTCCTGCCGATTGCCGATAACCGGTTACAAAACATGATCATCTCATACAATAAAATATAGCATCATGTCTTGACCATATCACATCACAACATGCCCTGCAAAAACAAGTTAGGCGTCCTCTACTTTGTTGTTGCAAATTTTACGTGGCTGCTACGGGCTGAGCAAGAACCGTTCTTACCTCGCATCAAAACCACAACGATAGTTTGTCAAGTTGGTGTTGTTTTAACCTTCGCAAGGACCGGGCGTAGCCACACTCGGTTCAACTAAAGTGAGAGAGACAGACACCCGCCAGTCACCTTTAAGCACGAGTCCTCGCAACGGTGAAACCAGTCTCGCGTAAGCGTACGCGTAATGTCGGTCCGGGCTGCTTCATCTCACGATACCGCCGAACCAAAGTATGACATGCTGGTAAGCAGTATGACTTGTATCGCCCACAACTCACTTGTGCTCTACTCGTGCATATGACATCTACGCATAAAACCTGGCTCGGATGCCACTGTCGGGGAACGTAGTGATTTCGAAAAATTTCCTACACACACGCAAGATCATGGTGATGGCATAGCAACGAGAGGGGAGAGTATTGTCCACGTACCCTCGTAGACCGTAAGTGGAAGCGTTATGACAACGCGGTTGATGTAGTCGTACGTCTTCACGATCCAACCGATCCAAGTACCGAACGTCACGGAACCTCCGAGTTCAGCACACGCTCAGCTCGATGAAGATCCCGGGCTCCGATCCAGAAAGCGTCGGGGATGAGTTCCACAAGACGACGGCGTGGTGACGATAGTGATATTCTATCGGCGCAGGCTTCGCCTAAACTCCATGACGATATGACCGAGGTGGAATATGGTGGAGGGGGGCACCGCACACGGCTAAGGAACGATCCGTAGATCAACTTGTGTGTCATGGGGTGCCCCCCTGCCCCCGTATATAAAGGAGCAAGGGGGGAGGAGGCCGGCCCTAGGAGGGGGCGCGCCAAGTGTGGAGTTCTACTAGGACTCCCTTGTCCTAGTAGGATTCCACCTCCCTTGTTGGAGTAGGAGAAGGGGAAAGAGGGGGAGAGGAATAAGGAAAAGGGGGCTGCGCCCCTTGTCCAATTCGGACCAGAGGGGGGGCAGGCCTCCTTCCTTTTGGCCACTCTACTCTATTCCCATATGGCCCAATAAGGCCCATATACTCCCCGGCGAATTTCCGTAACTCTCCGGTACTCTGAAAAATACCTGAATCATTCGGAACCTTTCCGAACTCTGAATATAGTCGTCCAATATATCGATCTTTACTTCTCGACCATTTCGAGACTCCTCGTCATGTCCCAGATCTCATCCGGGACTCCGAACTCCTTCGGTACATCAAAACTCATAAACTCATAATATAATTGTCATCGAAACCTTAAGCGTGCGGACCCTACGGGTTCGAGAACTATGTAGACATGACCTAGAACTATTCTTGGTCAATAACCAATAGCGGAACCTGGATGCTCATATTGGCTCCTACATATTCTATGAAGATCTTTATCGGTCAAACCGCATAACAACATACGTTGTTCCTTTGTCATCGGTATGTTACTTGCCCGAGATTTGATCGTCGGTATCCAATACCTAGTTCAATCTCAGTTCATCGAAAGTCTCTTTACTCGTTACGTAATGCATCATTCCGTAACTAACTCATTAGCTACATTGCTTGCAAGGCTTATAGTGATGTGCATTACCGAGAGGGCCCAGAGATACCTCTCCGACAATCGGAGTGACAAAACCTAATCTCAAAATCGCCAACCCAACATGTACCTTTGGAGACACCTGTAGTACTCCTTTATAATCACCCGATTCGTTGTGACGTTTGGTAGCACCAAAGTGTTCCTCCGTAAACGGAGTTGCATAATCTCATAGTTACAGGAACATGTATAAGTCATGAAGAAAGCAATAGCAATATACTAAACGATCAAGTGCTAGGCTAACGAAATGGGTCATGTCAATCACATCATTCTCCTAATGATGTGATCCCATTAATCAAATAACAACACATGTCTATGGTTAGGAAACATAACCATCTTTGATTAATGAGCTAGTCAAGTAGAGGCATACTAGTGACTATATGTTTGTCTATGTATTCACACATGTATCATGTTTCCGGTTAATACAATTCTAGCATGAATAATAAACATTTATCATGAAATAAGGAAATAAATAATAGCTTTATTATTGCCTCTAGGGCATATTTCCTTCAAAGGTCAGCGTGCATAGAGGGTGCGCGGATGGCACTTTCCTGTGTCAAGACATACTGGGCAGAGATGGAAGCCACCGCTATTGCAACCCAGAGTTAATTTGTGGGCGAGTATCGCCGAGCACTACTTTGAAGAAGTCCTTGAAGGCGCTTTGTTCAATAGAGGCTCGATTGCTCAAGAATATTATGTTCTAGTGACATGTATTTCCATTGTAAAACAATGTTTTATTGAATTAAAAGGCTGTGTTTATACTTTTGCCTGAAAGTATTATGATGCCTCCTGTGCGGCCGTTTATGTATATATGTATATAACCTGAAAGTTTGCAGTCGTCGCCTTGAGCCCCCATGCAAAAAACGGGTATTCACACTTGATCCAACGTCTTGGTCCATTAAGGAGGTGGTAGCGCAACGAACTAGGCAATCGGACTATATTGCTTTAACACTTTCACTTAGCCATAGGAGTTTGACGGTCGGACTACTATATAGCCCCTGGTACCTCCCCGCTCGTCCGAATACAGGGCGCGTACGTACATGACTGGGAAACGACCCTTTGTTAATGCGGAGGAATCCCGAAGATTCCGCTAAGTCATCGAGTGGTTGACCAGTCTCGCGCTATATAGCCCCTGGTACCTCACAGCGTGCATTGGGTGGAAGGTGTCGCGCTCGCGCCGGCGGTCAGGGCATGAGGGATGTGGAAGGAGGAGGAGGATGGGGGTGGGGTGTGGATTACCTGCCTGGATAGACGAGGCCGAGCAGCGTGAAGGAGGGTCACCGACAAGGAAGCGGCGCTGCAAGAAAGGAGTGAAGGTTTCAACTTGGAAAGGAAGGTGAAAAGAGGGGAAATGTGGCTTTTGGTAAGGGGGAGGGGGCGGGGAGGTAGATATTTCCGCGGAAGCCGAAAATTTGGAATCGCTTCAGCAAAAAAACTGGCGCGCAAAGTGTCATCAGACACGGTCCCTTATTCAGAACTGTGTACGATATGTGGACTTCACAAACGATTCAGATAGCTTAACCTGTGTGTGATGAGTTTGAACGTCAATAGTTTTGGTTCAAATTTCCATGGTTATAGTGGTCATCCACGTCATTGCATAATTTGGGTACACAAAGGAGACTACAGCACACCCACACTTCTTAATCGAGCAAGTTCAGCAATTAAACAGAGCTAGCTGACCTAAACATTACTCTAACAAACTAAAGACCGGCGCTCTTAATTAAACAAAACAAAGAGTACTACTACAACTGGTGCTCATCGATCTCCGCCGCCGCCTCCATGTCCAGCTCGCGCCCGGCGGTCTCCTGGGGAAGGGGCTCCATGGCATCCATTGCACCATACTCGGCAAGCATCTCGCCATCCGTGTCTGCCATCCCTTTGGAAAAGGCCACCACGAGCTGGGCATGGGCGGACGCGATCTGGGCTTGGACGGGCTCTGTCGTCGCAAGGTATGCGGCGGAGGAACGGACGACTACTCGAACGCTCTCGGCGATTGCCAGCTCTTCGGCCGTGGGTTGCCGACCGTTGTCGGAGAAGCTTCATTCGATTTGTGTGGTGACCGCCAGGAGCTGGGCATGGGCGGCCTTGACATGGTCGTGGGCGGGCTCCATCAGGGTTAAGGTTGCCGCTGCGGAACGGACAACTGTTGTGCCGCTCTCGCCAGTTGCTATCCCCGAGGCAGATGTTGTTGCCGCCACCTGAGAAGCAACAGCGGCCGTTTAAGCTGCCTTTGCCGCCCGGTCGCAGATTGCGGCCGCGCTCATGCACCTTGTTAGCACGCGCATGGCGGCTGCGGCCGCGCTCTCGCCGGAGTTGGCCACCGAAGTTGCCCTCACGACGCGGGTCCACGTGCCCATCTTTCACCGGCGACGATTGAATAATGAAATGATATTTGTGAAGTGAGCTAGTGTGCTTGAGACGCCGACTATGGGCTGTAGCCGACGCACCTTCTCACGTAAGCCATAGGCATACTATACACCGACGGTGCTCCAGGATATTTTGTGCTGCATCTCACACGATTCTTCGATAATAAAGCGTAATGCGATCTACTTGATTTTTCATCTTGATTTGAATTACATAATGGGGTGAAAGCGGCAATGGATGGTGTTTGAATTGTTAGACCTTTTATCTGGAGTGAACATGCAACTATATGTGTGTCATAAAAGAATTGGAATTATTCAGGGTTCATTTGAACATTTTATACATTAAATTGGTTTTCTAGCCATTTCAGCTGAACATTCAAAATTAAACTACATGCACATGCTCCAGTGCATATAAATTGGTTAAAAAATCAAATCTGTGTGCTTGGGTGCATGCTTACGTCCCATGCAAGAAATGCAAATGAATTTCAAACACCAGCGCACTGTTGATTGCCGGCAAAACATTGAGATGCCTGGTTTTTAAATTCCAGTAAATACAAAACTCGTCTGAAATTCATGAAACTTGGCATGCTATCATGGAGCGGAATCAACATGCCGTGGTAAAAATTTTGTCCCATCTGTGGCAGGTTTGGGTATATGCTTCTCAGAAACCGGAGCTTCTCACAACAAGCATGATGATTTTCGGTAAGGAACATCCCACCTTTCGGTACAAAATGATATCCATTGCCTCTTATTGCTTTCAAATTTTTTCTCGTGTCAACATCGAACAACATGGTTGTTGTGTGAATTTTTGTGATTTTTCGTGGTTCGTTTGGACATTTTTATGTATTAACTGAGTTTTCAATGCATTTATGTGCATAATTCAATTTTGAACTACATGCACATGCTCCAGTGCATATAAATTGGTTGAAAAATCAAATTTGTGTCCTTGGGTGTATGCTTTGGTCCCATGCAAGAAATGGGAATGAATTTCAAACACCAGGGCACTGTTGATTGCCGGCAAAACATTGAGATGCATGGTTTTTAAATTCTAGTGAATTCAAAAGTCGTCTGAAATTCATGAAACTTGGCATTCTATCATGGAATGCGACCCGACATGCTGTGGTATTTTTCGTGTCCATTTTGAGAGAAGGCGTACTAGAATAATGACAACCAACAAAGGCATTTTGAAAATATAGCTACCACTTTAATATCTCAAACGTTTGTATAATTCAAACCGTGTGTGTTCTGTTAACCATTCATGTGACGCCACGTGTCTTGGTTTTAATGCATGTAGGAGGTGTCGTGCGGATTGACCTTGAGTGAACGGGAGGCGTGCGAGCGCCATCTGGTGCACAAGCTGACCGAGAGGCATGCAAGCTGTCCTCGAGTGCGCAGGCTCACCGGGAAGCGTGCGAGCTGTACGCTGCGCAATCTCACTAGGAAGCGAGCCCTTTGACTTCCATGGCCGCCCGCCTTGCTCGCATCCTCTTCATTAATGGCGCCCAAGCCGCAGTTTAATTCGCTTTTTAAATATAAAACACTCGTCGCAAACATTTTAGTTAGAACACCTGTATGCAAACCGACAGCTTCCCCAGGAAGCCAAGAGAAAATGTGCCGAGCAGGATTTCTGCAACTCTTAATCACAAAAGTTTTAGATAGAACACACGTATGCAAAGTGAGAGCAGCGCAGGATTTGTGCATCCCTTCAACACAAACTGTTGTTTTGGATGACCCATGTGCAACCACGTATAAACAATTTGGTAAGATTTGTCAATCCTTGTAACACAGTGATTTTTCAAAATATGCAGCTAAACATCAATAGCAGTATCTAATTTTTGCAACTAAAATTCAGTAATTAAGGATAGATTTCATTCATAGATTAAGCAGTCGTTCTTAATTTATACAAACAGTTCAACTCGACAACTGAACCGACCAAACTTTTCCCCAATTGTTGCCAACCACGTACTGAAATAGCTAGTTCAACTATATATACTAGCTAATTTTAAGTACGTTGTACAGTTCCACCACATCTATAGTCAGATGAACTGTACAAAATAGCCCCTAAATACTAATACTACTGCGGAGGGGCTTTGTACTACTTCCGGATGCCTCTCCTCTGCCGGCGCGCTCAGTAAGAGGCGGAGGAGGAGAAGCCTACCGACGAGCTGAGCAACCGCAATGCGGTGCCTGCCGCTGTTGCAGCTTCAGCGACGCTCACCTCGAACGCCCTATGCCGCTCCAGACGACCCCTCTCGAAGCGGTGGTTCTCCTAGTAGATCTCCTAATTCCTCGCCTCTCAGGCGGCGTGTGCCGCGGCCACGGCGGCGGTAAGGCTCTTTGCGTGCTCGACGAGGCGCTCCTCCTCCTCTCGCGGGAACTCGATGTAGCGCACAAGGTCGCTGACGCACGTGCGGGCATCCACCTCCGCCTCCCGCCTTCGGGCGACGGTGGAAGAGCGGGTGATGACCCCGCGGTCGACGATGGGCTGGCGGCCACGGCAGACGACGACGGGGTGGCGGCCATGACCACCACCTCCTGCCTTCGGGCCGTGGTGGTGGAGCGGGTGATGGCCACAATGGCCGGCAGTGGGGTGGCGGCCACGACGGCCACCTCCCACCTTCGGACCACGGCAGCGGAGCGGGCGATGGTCCTGGCTTTCAACGGTGGTGTGGCGGCAACGGCGTCCGGCAACAGCTGCCGACGGGCACCGGCGGAGGAGCGTGTGGTGGGTGTTCCACGCACACCCAACAGGGACGCCACGTGCACTACACCACGCCGGGGACTGCGCCGCCGCCGCGGTGTAGCCTCCCAGCTGGAGCTGTCTTCTGATGATGGCGGAGTGGCTAAGCGACGACGATGGACCGGTGCCATTGGCGATTGTGGGAGAAGCAGACGAGATAAGCTATAGGGATGGAGGGGAAAATGCGATGCAGGACTCGCCGGCCGTGAGGGTTTTTATAGTAGGCCGGTAAGCATTGGGATGTTGGGGGATTTCACCGAGTTGGGCGGGAAGCTTGCGTGGGAACCTGCGAGGTTGCACGGGAATGGGCTCACCGACGATTCATTGGCGCCACCATTTGGCCAAAAGAACGCCCCCGCGCGCTGCGCAAGCTTGCGCTGTAAGTCGTCTGCGGTAGCGGGGTGACAAGACGTGCGAGAGGAGGACAAAAGGCCACATACACATACGGTTAATAAAAAACGTTGGTGATTTAATTACCTACTATAACACCGTCCTGGTTTATAAGTATGATTTAACTAATAAAATATGAATGCATGTCGCCAAAGATTATATAGTTGGATTTGTATTTGAACATAGTTTCCAATTATATAATTTTGAAAACATGCATTAACATTTTGTTGGTTAAATTTGAGGGCAAAGTATGGCAGAGAATATAAAGGAGACTATAGACTAGACGGAGGTGGTACCACACAGCCGCTCTCTACGTAGCGACGCAACTGTCGGCCGACTTGTAGGCGACCATTTCCTGCGTGTTCAACTGCTCTATGTGTGTGGTTGCTTGCGGTTCAGATGGCCGCGGCGCGTTCTGCTCGTGTCCCGCCGAGTGCGCTCTGCTCTCGTGTCCCTCCGGGTGCTCTGCCCTTGTTCCTCCACGCGCGCTGCCAGTGTTTGGGGCCGGTGCATGATCACGCATGTTCATGTGCAAGCGGTTGCGCCGGGAACGGCGCGACGATGCAGTCACCCGCTGCAAAAACTGCCATGCGGACGTGCCGAGAATCCATGCCACCAGGCCCCCTTTTATTCCTGTGGCCATTTACCTTCATCTCTCGTCTCACACGACACAGTAAGCACACCCACGAGGACACATACAGAGAGGACATCCAGCAGTTCCAATGGCGCTCCCCGTGGCTCCAATGACGCTCCCAGCGGCCGACGACGACAACGGCAGGCAATTCACCACGCATCACGTAGTGGACACCCACGTGAGGGGGAAGGCCCTCTCGGTGGTGTACATGAACGATCCGGTCTCGGTGGAGAGCTCCATCCAAACTATGGAGTAGTCCCTTGCCGAGGACAAGTACCGAGTGGTCGGCTTCTACCTCGAGTACACCATCGGTCGTGCCGAGCACGATCAGAAGGTTGTCGTTGCCCAGTTGTGTGTGCGACATGATGTCCTCGTCTACCACTCCCACCTTGCCACAAGGCCTTGCGAGCGTTTATCCAGGTTTATCAACAGCTCCGACTACAGTTTTGCTACGGTGGACACCACCAACGATCTAAAAGCGCTCAAGGTTTCGGACTTGAAATGCCCGAATCTTGTCAACATCCAGCACCACTACAAGGTCTGGGGCAGCGACAAAAAGAAACTTAACTCCCTGGTTGACCTCGCCTCGGCCATCATCGACCCCTACTACGCGAAGATGAAGGAAGAGAGCAATAAGGACAAGAACGCCTGGCATAGTATGTGGCATAAGAGACTGGATGAGCAACATGTCAAGTATGCGGCCATGGACGCATACACAAGCTACGAGATGTACAGGCGGGTCGTTGACATGAGGAACTGTCTTCTTCCTGACCCAGACAAGGGATCGAGCCACATAGCAGTGGCGGGAGAGTCACAAGAAGTAGATGACTAGACGATCGTTTCTCCTACTTTAGAATGCATGCAATTGTTTATTGAGGTGTGTGCGAATGATCTGTATAGTCACTTATGTAATTGGATGTTTATTTCAGTTATATATACATATACATGTTATTCTACTGTAGACAGAGCAATTCACACAGCTTATTAGCAACAATTGTCTGTGTTATTATTGGTCCTCGCACACATTTCTGATTACGGACATGTTTGCCGCGTATCACACACATCTTGTTCAGTTGAACCGTTTTCATTGTGTTGCCTAATCACACACAGTTCATCCCAGTAAACCGTATGCTGTATATCGCACACGCCTTCATCTGGATGCCCGTTTCTTTTGTGCCTCCTCATCCCAAACAGTTAATTGAGTTGAACCATATGCCCTGCATCACACACGCAACTAAATTCTTGTCACGCCCAATATGCGACCCTATACAAAAGGAACTCGAAGGTCCCACCAAGGATAGACCCGCATATTGAAACGCTTTTGCAAGGTGGATATCATTACATCAACATTACATAATAGATGGGGATACATACAAAAGGCATACAATGCCACACGAATACAACATCATCTTACATAAGATCAACATCCGACTACGGATGAAACACAAACAGAAACTCAAACGACATCCACCCTGCTAGCCCAGGCTGCCGACCTGGAACCTATCCCCTGATCGAAGAAGAAGCGGAAGATGAACTCCAAACAAGCAAACATCGCTCTCGCGTCATGATCATCGCATAACCTGTACCTGTAACTGATGGTGTAGTAATCTGTGAGCCACGAGGACTCAGCAATCCCGTTACCATGGGTATCAAGACTAGCAAAGCTTAATGGGAAAGGAAGGGGTAAGGTGGTGAGGTTGCAGCAGTGACTAAGCATATATGGTGGCTAACCAACGCAAATAAGAGCGAGCAAAGAGCAAGCGGAACGGTCGTGAAGCTAGCAATGATCAAGAAGTGATCCTGAACTCCTACTTACGTCAGACATAACCCAGAAACCGTGTTCTCCTCTCGATCAACCCGAAAAGAGACACTCACGTTACGCTTACGGTTGGTGTATTTTAGAAGAGTTTACTTCAAGTTTACTACAACCGGACATTAACAAATTCCCATCTGCCACATACCCGCGGGCACGACTCTCGAAAGTTTATACCCTGCAGGGGTGTCCCAACTTAGCCCATGATAAGCTCTCGCGATCAGCGAAGGATATTCCTTCTCCCCGGGAAGACCCGATCAGTCTCGGAATCCCGGCTACAAGACATTTCGACAGTAATAAAACAAGACCAGCAAGACAGCCCGATGCGCCGACAATCCCGATAGGAGCTGCACATATCTCGTTCTCGAGGCAACACCGGATGAGACAAAGCTCTGAGTAAAACCAGGCCTCGAGTTTCCCAGCGGTGGCCCCTTGGAAAAGCTCGGTTCGGGCCAACACTTAGACAAGCATTGGCCCGGGGGCTAAATAAAGATGACCCTTGGGTTAATTACTCCCAAGGGAAAATAGGTGGTGGTGAGGCAAATGGTAAAACCAAGGTTGGGCCTTGCTGGAGGAGTCTTATTCAAAGCGAACTGTCAAGGGGGTCCCATAAATCACCCAACCGCGTTAGGGACGCAAAATCCGGGAACATAATACTGATATGACGGATACTAGGGCCGCAAGAGTGGAACAAAACACCAGGCATAAGGCCGAGCCTTCCACCCTTTACCAAGTATATAGATGCGTTAATAATATAAGAGATATTGTGATATCCCAACATAAACATAATCCAACATGGAGCAATCTTCATCTTCACCTGCAACTAGCAACGCTATAAGAGGGGCTGAGCAAAAGCGGTAACATGGCCAAACAACGGTTTGCTAGGAAGGGTGACAAAGGTTAGAGGTTCATGGCAATTTGGGAGGCTTGAGCAGCAAGTGATAGGTAGCGCAGCATAGCGAAAGAACGAAGCAGCTAGCATAGCAATGATAGTAATGAGATCCAAGGTGACGGTCATCTTGCCTGAAATCCCGCAAGGAAGAAGAACGAGTCCATGAAGAAGACGAACAGGAGAAGCTGAACCAAGCGTAGACGAACGAATCCTCACGATCGCAACGAAACAAGAACTAACAAGAAGAAGCACACAACATGGTAAACACACCACACATGAGCAAGGCATGATGCACAACAAGCATGATGCATGAAAAGGTTACATGAAGCTACTCATGGCAAGAGATGATGCAAACAAGAGCAACACATCAAGGCAAGTTTAAATGAGGTCGGGAACAACATATAACAATTCCGGTAAGTCCTCATATGCAAATTTCGAAATTGGTCCAGATCTTAATAAACCTTATGTTCAAGTTGTTAAACATCAAGTTAAGATGCACCACGATGATCTACACGAAATTCTAGTCAAGTTACATATAAAGTTCATTAAATTCGGAGCTACAGCCTAGAAGATATGAGCAAAACAAGATAAGCATGGCATTGATACAAAATACATACAAACATCAAGCAAACACCTCAAAACATGGATGCAACATGATAATATGAAAGTATATGCAAAATCAAGCAAGTTTCATATAGAGCACACTCAAAACGGAGCAACGGTTCAACACATACACCCTATACAAGTCATGACAACAATCTGTCCAAAACAGCAACTAGGCATATTGCAAGCATCAAAACACTATGCTACAGCATCTCAACGTGAAAACAAAAGGCATGGACATGATTTACAGGTAAAGCATAACAAAACATGAACACTGGACTATCTCCAGAAATCACTAGAACATGCTCAAAATGACATGGAAAGATTGCAAATACTAACAGTTTCAGACTTTGCAGAAATAACATTAGGTTGCAATGTTTAGAGCTATCAAACAAGATGCTACAGGAACTTATCATGGAAAACAAAGGCATGACCTAAACCTACTAATTTCATAGAACAAAAGTCCTTTACTGACCATGAGCCAAAAAAGCACAGAAAATATGATGGCACCCATATAAAGATAGCAAGTTATATTACAGATTCATACATGGCAGGAACAACAATAAGTAGGCATGTTGGTGGGCTTTAACCACTCACCACAGAGCAATACATGGCATGGCAAGGCAACCAACAGTAATAAGACATGTTTATGAAGCTAAGGATGGCAAGAGAAAGTTCATAGAGTGCATGGATCACTATCAACAATCATGGCAACATTGAACTTAATGTTAACAGGATGACATCAACATTATTTAGCAATTTGAGAGCAAGATTAAAACACGTTACAGCAGACTATACTTACAACAAAGGGCATGGATGGATAGAGCAAGACATTTATAACAAAACATCCTTAGTGAACATCTCCAGATTATGCATAGAATGACTTGTAGAAGCAGGTTAACATAGCATCATGATATAGCAGATTCAGATATGCAAAACAGCAACAGCAAGTACCCTACTTAACAAGATTGATTCACTCATTACAGGAATCACAAAAATACATGGATAGCACCCCTGTAAAGACGGCATGACATAGCACAAAACACATGTAGAGCTCATGCTCATAAGATGCACACATCAAATGCAACAAAAATGACAAATCATCAAGTTATAACAGTTTCAGCAGGTTAACATCATATAGCACTCTTGCAACGATGATTCAGGCATCAAGATGAACTCAAATTAACATGGCACAATGGAACGGAATGACGTACACGTTGAGGCGAACAATACGGTATGCTATACGCCCAAAACGGAGCCACGGATGAGGAGTTATGATGCGATGAACAAGGCAACATAATGTAAGAATATCTCGGGACTTAGCAGATTTTCTCACCCCGGGAAAAGTCGACTGCGGCGAGGTGGCGGCGGATCTCGCCGGCGACGGAGAAGAAGATGGCCGGAAGGGTCGGGGAGGACGCCGGCGAGGCCGGGGGCACCGGGGCAAGGCGGATCCGGTCGGCCCGACCCGGATCTGTCATGAGGCGGCGCGCGCGGGGGCACTCAGCAGCAGGGGCGGCGACTTGAGGCGGCGGGCACACCGGCGAAGCTCGGGCGGCGGAGGTCGGGCGGACGAAGCGGCGGCAGGGCGCGCGGGCGCTGGACGCAGGGCGCCTCGGGCGCCTGCAGGAGAAGGCGGCGGGAGATCCGGAGGGCGCGGCGACGGGTCCCGGGCGGCGGCGCAGGAGGCGCCGCGAGGCGGCGGCAGACGCCAGCGGGCGGGCGCGCGGCGCTCGGCAGCGCGTGCTGGGCGGCGGAGGTCGGGCCCGATCCGCCCGGGCGGGCTCCCGTGTACAGCGGGCGGTGGCGGAGGGCGGCCGCGAGAGGCCACGTGGCGTGCCTAGATTGGCTGGAGGCGGCGGCGTGGGCTTTGTCCGGCGCGGACGGACATGTCCGGCGCGGCGCGGAGGGGAATTTTAGGGTTAGGGGGGATTCATCCGCGAATTTGGAAGGGGAAGGCATATATATAGGTAGAGGGAGCTAGGAGACTCCAAATGGAGTGCGGTTTTCGCCCACACGATCGTGATCGAACGACCGAGAGCATGGATTGGAGTTTGCTGGGTTTTGGGCCACTTTGAAGGGGTGTTGGGCTGCAAAGAGAAGGGGGCTTTTACGTTACCCGGTTAACCGTTGGAGTATCAAACGACCTCCAAATGGCACGAAACTTGACAGGCGGTCTACCGGTGGTATACCAAGGCCGCTTGGCAAACCTCGGGCCATTCCGAGACCGTTTAACACCCGCACACGAAAAGAGGCAAAAGGGGGCGCCGGGAGACATAGGAGTGCCGGATTGCAAAACGGACAACGGAGAAAATGCTCGGATGCATGAGACGAACGCGTATGCAAAATGAAATGCACATGATGACATGATATAAAATGCAGATGATGAGATGGCAAAATGCAACACGCAAGCACATGACATGGCAATGATGGAGAATAACTGGCAGACACCTGGCGCATCGAATCCGGGGCGTTACAACACTCCTCCACTAACAAGAGATCTCGTCCCGAGATCTTAGGACCGAGACGGAAGGGAAAAAGGATGAGGTGAAACAAGAACTCAAGAGAAGAAGCAAAGAATCGAGAACACTTGAGAAGAAGGGAGGAACGACGAGAATGACGAGAATCAAAAGCTCACGGAAATTAGATAGACTATGAAACCACTCCGGTTAGAACGAGATAAGAAACAAATAAGACTGAAAGGATTTAGACAGCACTCTGACTGAAACATGGAGGAATAGAACATGAGCTTAAGAAGATGGAATGAAACTTGATGAACTCTTGAAGAATGAATTAAATCATGAAGAACCACTGTGAAGAACTCCGGTAACAAAAGGATTATGAGATAGAAATGAAGGATGAAAGAATAAGATGAGCCTTGCGATGATTTAGATGGAGGTTCCGACGAGATGGCCAAGTAAATTTGAACTCCGGAAAAGAAAAGATGAAGACACTTGGAACTAGAATTTATTCATCAAGAACAAACTCCGAAGAAAGGGATTACTCACTTGGATGAAATAAGAATAAGATTTATTGTATGCTTATCCTTCATCAAATTAAATTGATGACAAGCAATGGATTTGCATACTACTTATCCTTCTTGAAAAGGATTAAAGGGGGTATGGCACAAAACTTGAGAAAGTCTTCATGAACCACCGGTAGGATTGGAAAGAACGAGTGGATTAATATGATAGTCAAAGAAAAAGAATCTTGAACGAACCACCGTGAAAAATGAAAATGAACATAGAGAAGAGAACAGATCGCCGGAAAGAATTAGAAAAGCACGAAGATACTTGAGGGAATTTGGGGAAAAGAGAACTGAACTAGGCACCGGTACAAATATAGGAATGAACAGAGCTGAGAACTTGAAACGAAGAAATAATCCAAAAAGATGGCCTCCGGATGATCGAGAGCGAAAGCAACACCTGAAGTACTCGGATGGATGAAAAGAATTGCTGGCTGAAACAAATTGATAGGATAACAACGAGCTAGCACCACAAATCTTGAGAGAACGGACAAGATTTAGGAAAAACTACTTCGGTCTTCAAATGAAGGCGAAACACCACCAAAATTACCGAGATACTCCGGGAGAATGATAAGCTAAGAGGTTGAGCCAACAATGAAATGATTTGAAATCGATCTTGGAAAAGGCATGTGACTGAGGAAATTCATCCTTACGTCACACTTGAAAAGAATTAAGAATAACTCTGGGGGAATTAGAAGAGTCAGGTAAGATCCTGGAAAAAGACCTGTGGGTTAGGGCCCACTGAAGAGAAAAACACCGTTGGAAAGGATTGTTGAACAGATAGATGATGCACCGGAACAATTGAAATATTTGAATGAGGTGACAACCTCGAATTAGTTGGAACACAGTCGAATCTCCAGAGACGTCTTGAGCACTCCGGAGGGATTAAATGGCGAGAGGCGAACGAGCAAGGGGAAAACACTTGATCCAAGGAAAAGAATGTGATCAACTCGAAAAACTTGAATTGAATCCACCGGAAAAGAAAGAGATGAAGAATGACGAACGAGACGAGAATTCACCGGTTGAAATGATTGAGGGAAGACTGAAGAGACTCCACACGAATGAAATTGATGGTCGAAAAAGACTCAGCTCGGGAATAAGAGGTGGGAGGGCGGAAAACAAAGGCAACTTGGAAGGGAAACGGCGAATGAGTTCAAGAGGAAACACCGTTGAAATCATTGAGGAAAGAAAGCAAAGACTTCACACGAGTAGGATGGATACTCGACACGGACTCGGTTTCGAGAAGAAGAAGGGTGGGCGAGGCGGAAAAGAAAACAAGCGAGGATTGGACTTGACAACGATGAAGAGGCTCGAGTCAACTTGACGAGAAATGCACGGATGAAAAGAGCTGAGGAACAACGATCGAAAAACCAACTGCGTGATCCTAAAGAAAAACTTGAATGGGAAGAGGAGTAGTTCAAAACACCTACGTCAAGATTCCTCACCAGAGCGACGAAGAGGCAGAGGAGTAAAAGAATTCCTACTCCGATATAACTAGACTCCAAAACAGTTTTCTTCTAGACTCAACAACGGCCAAACTACACGATCAATCAAGGGGGCTCCTAGGGTCGGTCGAGGCTCTGATACCAACTTGTCATGCCCAATATGCGACCCTATCCAAAAGGAACTCGAAGGTCCCACCAAGGATAGACCCGCATATTGAAACACTTTTGCAAGGTGGATATCATTACATCAACATTACATAATAGATGGGGATACATACAAAAGGCATACAATGCCACACGAATACAACATCATCTTACATAAGATCAACATCCGACTACGGATGAAACACAAACAGAAACTCAAAAAACATCCACCCTGCTAGCCCAGGCTGCCGACCTGGAACCTATCCCCTGATCGAAGAAGAAGCGGAAGAAGAACTCCAAACAAGCAAACATCGCTCTCGCGTCATGATCATCGCATAACCTATACCTGTAACTGATGGTGTAGTAATCTGTGAGCCACGAGGACTCAACAATCCCATTACCATGGGTATCAAGACTAGCAAATCTTAATGGGAAAGGAAGGGGTAAGGTGCTGAGGTTGCAGCAGCGACTAAGCATATATGGTGGCTAACCAACGCAAATAAGAGCGAGAAAAGAGCAAGCGGAACGGTCGTGAAGCTAGCAATGATCAAGAAGTGATCCTGAACTCCTACTTACGTCAGACATAACCCAGAAACCGTGTTCTCCTCTCGAACAACCCCGAAAAGAGACACTCACGGTTACGCACATGGTTGGTGTATTTTAGAAGAGTTTACTTCAAGTTTACTACAACGGACATTAACAAATTCCCATCGCCACATAACCGCGGCACGGCTCTCGAAAGTTTATACCTGCAGGGTGTCCCAACTTAGCCCATGATAAGCTCTCGCGATCAGCGAAGGATATTCCTTCTCCCGGAAGACCAGATCGATATCGAATCCGGCTACAAGACATTTCGACAGTAATAAAACAAGACCAGCAAGACCGCCCGATGCGCCGACAATCCCGATAGGAGCTGCACATATCTCGTTCTCAGGGCAACACCGGATGAGACAGGCTACGAGTAAAACCAGGCCTCGAGTTTCCCCGTGGTGGCCCCGCAGGCGGCTCGGTTCGGGCCAACACTTAGACAAGCATTGGCCCAGGGGGGGGGCTAAATAAAGATGACCCTTGGGTTAATTACTCCCAAGGGAAAATAGGTGGTGGTGAGGCAAATGGTATAACCAAGGTTGGGCCCTGCTGGAGGAGTCTTATTCAAAGCGAACTATCAAGGGGGTCCCATAAATCACCCAACCGCGTTAGGGACGCAAAATCCGGGAACATAATATCGATATGACGGAAACTAGGGCGGCAAGAGTGGAACAAAACACCAGGCATAAGGCCGAGCCTTCCACCCTTTACCAAGTATATAGATGCATTAATAATATAAGAGATATTGTGATATCCCAACATAAACATAATCCAACATGGAGCAATCTTCATCTTCACCTGCAACTAGCAACGCTATAAGAGGGGCCGAGCAAAAGCGGTAACATGGCCAAACAACGGTTTGCTAGGAAGGGTGACAAAGGTTAGAGGTTCATGGCAATTTGGGAGGCTTGAGCAACAAGTGATAGGTAGCGGTGCATAGCGAAAGAACGAAGCAACTAGCGTAGCAATGATAGTAATGAGATCCAAGGTGACGGTCATCTTGCCTGAAATCCCGCAAGGAAGAAGAACGAGTCCATGAAGAAGACGAACAGGAGAAGCCGAACCAAGCGTAGACGAACGAATCCTCACGATCGCAACGAAACATGAACTAACAAGAAGAAGCACACAACATGGTAAACACATCACACATGAGCAAGGCATGATGCACAACAAGCATGATGCATGAAAAGGTTACATGAAGCTACTCATGGCAAGAGATGATGCAAACAAGAGCAACACATCAAGGCAAGTTTAAATGAGGCCGGGAACAACATATAACAATTCCGGTAAGTCCTCATATGCAAACTTCAAAATTGGTCCAGATCTTAATAAACCTTATGTTCAAGTTGTTAAACAGCAAGTTAAGATGCACCACGATGATCTACACGAAATTCTAGTCAAGTTACATATAAAGTTCATTAAATTCGGAGCTACGGCCTAGAAGATATGAGCAAAACAAGATAAGCATGGCATTGATACAAAATACATACAAACATCAAGCAAACACCTCAAAACATGGATGCAACATGATAATATGAAAGTATATGCAAAATCAAGCAAGTTTCATATAGAGCACACTCAAAACGGAGCAACGGTTCAACACATACACCCTATACAAGTCATGACAACAATCTGTCCAAAACAGCAACTAGGCATATTGCAAGCATCAAAACACTATGCTACAGCATCTCAACGTGAAAACAAAAGGCATGGACATGATTTACAGGTAAAGCATAACAAAACATGAACACTGGACTATCTCCAGAAATCACTAGAACATGCTCAAAATGACATGGAAAGATTGCAAATACTAACAGTTTCAGACTTCGCAGAAATAACATGAGGTTGCAATGTTTAGAGCTATCAAACAACATGCTACAGGAACTTATCATGGAAAACAAAGGCATGACCTAAACCTACTAATTTCATAGAACAAAAGTCCTTTACTGACCATGAGCCAAAAAAGCACAGAAAATATGATGGCACCCATATAAAGATAGCAAGTTATATTACAGATTCATACATGGCAGAAACAACAATAAGTAGGCATGTTGGTGGGCTTTAACCACTCACCACAGAGCAATACATGGCATGGCAAGGCAACCAACAGTAATAAGACATGTTTATGAAGCTAAGGATGGCAAGAGAAAGTTCATAGAGTGCATGGATCACTATCAACAATCATGGCAACATTGAACTTAATGTTAATAGGATGAGATCAACATTATTTAGCAATTTGAGAGCAAGATTAAAACACGTTACAGCAGACTATACTTACAACAAAGGGCATGGATGGATAGAGCAAGACATTTATAACAAAACATCCTTAGTGAACATCTCCAGATTATGCATAGAATGACTTGTAGAAGCAGGTTAACATAGCATCATGATATAGCGATTCAGACATGCAAAAAAACAACAAAGAAGTACCCTACTTAACAAGATTGATTCACTCATTACAGGAATCACAAAAATACATGGATAGCACCCCTGTAAAGACGGCATGACATAGCACAAAACACATGTAGAGCTCATGCTCATAAGATGCACACATCAAATGCAACAAAAATGACAAATCATCAAGTTATAACAGTTTCAGCGAGTTAACATCATATAGCACTCTTGCAACGATGATTCAGGCATCAAGATGAACTCAAATTAACATGGCACAATGGAGCGGAATAGCGTACGTTGAGGCGAACAATACGGTATGCTATCGCCCAAAACGGAGCCACGGATGAGGAGTTATGATGCGATGAACAAGGCAACATAATGTAAGAATATCGGGACTTAGCAGATTTTCTCACCACCGGGAAAAGTCGATCAAGGGCGAGGTGGTGGCGGATCTCGCCGCAACGGAGAAGATGATGGCGGAGGGGTCGGGGAGGACGCCGGGCGAGGCCGGGGCACGGGGCAAAGCGGATCCGTCGGCCGACCGGATCCGATCATGGGAGGCGCGCGGTGGGCGCGCCTCAGGCGGCAGGGCGGTAACTCGAGGCGGCGGGCACACCGGCGAAGCTCGGGCGGCGGAGGTCGGGCGGACGAGCGGGCGGCATGGCGCGCCGGGCGCGAGACGCAGGCGCGCCAGCGCCAAGTAGAAGGCGGCGGAGATCCGGAGGGCGCGGCGACGGGTCTGGCGGTGGCGCTGGGAGGCGCCAGCGAGGCGGCGGGCGTGACGCCGGCGGGCGGGCGCGGTGGCCGAAAGCAGCGCGAGGCTTGGGCTGCGGAGGTCGGCCCGATCCGCCCGAGGCGGGCTCCCGTGGGCAAAGCGGCCGGCAGCGGAGGGCGGCGTCGAGAGGCCACGTGGCGTGCCCAGATTGGTTGGAGGTGGCGGCGCGGGCTTTGTCCGGCGCGGACGGACATGTCCGGCGCGGCGCGGTGGGGAATTTTAGGGTTACGGGGATTCATCCGCGAATTTGGAAGGGGAAGGCATATATATAGGTAGAGGGAGCTAGGAGACTCCAAATGGGGTGCGGTTTTTGAAGGAAATATGCCCTAGAGGCAATAATAAAGTTATTATTTATTTCCTTATACCATGATAAATGTTTATTATTCATGCTAGAATTGTATTAACGGAAACATAATACATGTGTGAATATATAGACAAACAAAGATGTCACTAGTATGCCTCTACTTGACTAGCTTGTTAATCAAAGATGGTTATGTTTCCTAACCATGAACAAGGAGTTGTTATTTGATTAACAAGGTCACATCATTAGTTGAATGATCGATTGACATGACCCATTCCGTTAGCTTAACACTTGATCGCTTAGTATGTTAATGCTTTCTTCATGACTCATACATGTTCCTATAACTATGAGATTATGCAACTCCTGTTTACGGAGGAACACTTTGGTACTACCAAACGTCACAACGTAATCGGGTGATTATAAAGGAGTACTACAGGTGTCTCCAAAGGTACTTGTTGGGTTGGCGATTTGAGATTAGGTTTTGTCACTCCGATTGTCGGAGAGGTATCTCTAGGCCTTCTCGGTAATACACATCACTTAAGCCTTGCAAGCATTACAACTAATGAGTTAGTTGTGAGATGATGTATTACGGAA
The DNA here is from genome assembly GCA_021605205.1 of Aegilops longissima. Taxonomy (NCBI): domain Eukaryota; kingdom Viridiplantae; phylum Streptophyta; class Magnoliopsida; order Poales; family Poaceae; genus Aegilops; species Aegilops longissima. The sequence continues at coordinate 528,841,478 of CM038681.1, read as the reverse complement.
CGAGTAAAGAGACTTACGTAACGAGATTGAACTAGGTATTGATACCGACGATCGAATCTCGGGTAAGTAACATACCGATGACAAAGGAACAACGATGTCGTTATGCGGTTTGACCGATAAAGATCTTCAGTAGAATATGTAGGAACCAATATGGGCATCCAGGTTCCGCTATTGGTTATTGACCGAGAATGGTTCTAGGTCATGTCTACATAGTTCTCGAACCCGTAGGGTCCGCACGCTTAACGCTTCGATGTGATTCATTATGAGTTTATAAGTATTGATGCACGAAGGTTGTTCGAGTCCCGGATGTGATCACGGACATGACGAGGAGTCTCAAATGGTCGAGACATAAAGATTGATATATTGGAAGCCTACATTTGGACATCGGAAGTGTTCGGAGGAAATCGAATTTCTGGAGTACCGGAGGTTACGGAACCCCCGGAGGTCTATGGGCCTTAATGGGCCATAAGAGAGAAGAGGAAGGGCGGCCAGGTGGGCTGCGCGCCCCTCCCCTCTAGTCCGAATAGGACAGGAGAGGGGCGGCGCCTTCCCTCTTCCCCTCCTCCAATCCTAATCCAACTAGGAGAGGGGGAGTCCTACTCCCCGGAGAGTAGGACTCCAGCGCGCCTCCCAAGGCTGGCCGCGCCCCCCTTGGCTCCTTTATATACGGGGCAGGGGCACCCCATGACACACAAGTTGATCTACGGATCTTTCCTTAGCCGTGTCGGTGCCCCTTCCACCATATTCCACTTGGTCATATCGTCATGAGCTTAGGCGAAGCCCGCGCGGAGAAGTCATATCGTCATGAGCTTAAGCGAAGCCTCGCGTCGGTGGAGCATCAACATCGTCACCATGCCGTCGTCTTGACGGAACTCATCCCGACACTTTGCTGGATCGGAGTCCGGGATCGCCATCGAGCTGAACGTGTGCGAACTCGGAGGTGTCGTGACGTTCGGTGCTTGGATCGGTCGGATCGTGAAGACGCACGACTACATCAACAGCGTTGTTATAACGCTTCGCTTTCGGTCTCACGAGGGTACGTGGACGGACCTCTCCCTCTCGTTGCTATGCCATCACCATGGTCTTGCGTGATCGTAGGAATTTTTTGAAATTACTACGTTCCCCAATGATGGCATCCGAGCCTGGTTTTATGCGTTGATGTCATATGCACGAGTAGAACACAAGTGAATTGTGGGCGATACAAGTCATACTACCTACCAGCATGTCATACTTTGGTTCAGCGGTATTGTGAGATGAAGCGGCCGGACCGACATTACGCCAGACGCTTACGCGAGACTGGTTTCACCGCTGTGAGCACTCGTTGCTTAAAGGTGATCGGCGGTGTCTGCTCTCTCACTTTAGTTGAATCGAGTGTGGCTACGCCCGGTCCTTGAGAAGGTTAAAACGGAGTCTATTTGACGAAGTATCGTTGTGGTTTTGATGCGTAGGTAAGAACGGTTCTTGCTCAACCCGTAGCAGCCACGTAAAACTTGCAACAACAAAGTAGAGGACGTCTAACTTGTTTTTGCAGGGCATGTTGTGATGTGATGTGGTCAAGACGTGATGCTATATTTTATTGTATGAGATGATCATGTTTTGTAACCGAGTTATCGGCAACTGGCAGGAGCCATATGGTTGTCGCTTTATTGTATGAAATGCAAAACGCCATGTAATTGCTTTACTTTATCACTAAGGAGTAGCGATAGTCGTAGAAGCAATAGTTGGCGAGACGACAACGATGCTACGATGGAGATCAAGGTGTCGCGCCGGTGACGATGGTGATCATGGCGGTGCTTGGCGATGGAGATCACAAGCACAAGATGATGATGACCATATCATATCACTTATATTGATTGCATGTGATGTTTATCCTTTATGCATCTTATCTTGCTTTGATTGACGGTAGCATTATAAGATGATCTCTCACTAAAATTATCAAGAAGTGTTCTCTCGAGTATGCACCGTTGCCAAAGTTCGTAGTACCCGGACACCACGTGATGATCGGGTGTGATAAGTTCTACGTCCATCTACAACGGTGCAAAACAGTTGCACACGCGAATACTCAGGTTAAACTTGACGAGCCTAGCATATAACAGATATGGCCTCGGAACACGGAGACCGAAGGTCGAACGTGAATCATATAGTAGATATGATCAACATAGTGATGTTCACCATTGAAACTACTCCATCTCACGTGATGATCGGACATGGTTTAGTTGATTTGGATCACGTGATCACTTAGATGACTAGAGAGATGTCTGTCTAAGTGGGAGTTTTTAATATGATTAATTGAACTTAAATTTATCATGAACTTAGTACCGATAGTATTTTGCTTGTCTATGTTTATTGTAGATAGATGGCTCGTCTGTTGTTCCGTTGAATTTTAATGCGTTCCTTGAGAAAGCAAAGTTGAAAGATGATGGTAGCAATTACACGGACTGGGTCCGTAATTTGAGGATTATCCTCATTGCTGCACGAAAAATTAAATCCCGAAGCACCGCTGGGTGACGAACTCGCTGCAGATCTTGAGCGAAGTTGTAAACGTCTCGCAAAGCAAAGCGATGACTACTCAATAGTTCAATGTGCCATGCTTTACGGCTTAGAACCGGGTCTTCAACGACGTTTTGAACGTCATGGAGCATATGAGATGTTCCAGGAGTTGAAGTTAATATTTCAAGCAAATGCCCGGATTGAGAGATATGAAGTCTCCAATAAGTTCTATAGCTGCAAGATGGAGGAGAATAGTTCTATCAGTGAGCACATACTCAAAATGTCTGGGTATAACAATCACTTAATTCAGCTGGGAGTTAATCTTCCGGATGATAGTGTCATTGATGAATTCTCCAATCACGCCACCAAGCTACAAGAGCTTCGTGATGAACTATAATATGCAAGGGATGACTAAAACAATTCTCGAGCTCTTCGCGATGCTAAAAGCATGGAGGTAGAAATCAAGAAAGAGCATCAAGTGTTGATGGTCAACAAGACCACTAGTTTCAAGAAAAGGGCAAAGGGAAGAAGAAGGAAACTTCAAAAGAACAGCAAGAAAGTTCTTGATCAAGAGAAGAAACCCAAGTCTGGACCTAAGCCAAACCGAGTGTTTTTTGCGCAGCGATGGACTTCGAAGCGGAACTGCCCCAAGTATTTGGCGGATAAAAAGGATGGCAAGGTGAACAAAGGTATATGTGATATACATGTTATTGATGTGTACCTTACTAGAGCTCGTAGTAGCACTGGTATTTGATCTTGGTTACATTGCTAATATTTGCAACTCAAACAGGACTACGGAATAGACGAGCACGGCAAAGGACGAGGTGACGATCGGCGTGGGAAATGGTTCCAAAGTCAATGTGATCGGTCGGCACACTACCTCTACATCTACCTTCGGATTAGTTTTAGACCTAAATAATTGTTATTTGGTGCCGCGTTGAGCATGAACATTATATCTGGATCTTGTTTAATGCGAGACGGTTATTCATTTAAATCAGAGAATAATGGTTGTTCTATTTATATGAGTAATATCTTTTATGGTCATGCACCCTTGAAGAATGGTCTATTCTTGTTGAATCTCGACGGTAGTGATACACATATTCATAATGTTGAAGCCAAAAGATGCAGAGTTGATAATGATAGTGCAACTTATTTGTGGCAATCGCCGTTTAGGTCATATCGGTGTAAAACGCATGAAGAAACTCCATACTTGATGGGCTTCGGAATCACTTGATTATGAATCACTTGGTACTTGCGAACCGTGCCTCATGGGCAAGATGACCAAAACGCCGTTCTCCGGAACTATGGAGCGAGCAACTGATTTGTTGGAAATCATACATCTTGATGTTTGTGGTCCAATGAATGTTGAGGCACTTGGCGGGTATCGTTATTTTCTCACCTTCACAGATGATTTGAGCAGATATGGGTATATCTACTTAATGAAACACAAATCTGAAACATTTGAAAAGTTCAAAGAATTTCAGAGTGAAGTGGAAAATCATCGTAACAAGAAAATAAAGTTTCTACGATCTGATCGTGGAGGAGAATATTTGAGTTACGAGTTTGGTTTACATTTGAAACAATGTGGAATAGTTTCGCAACTTGTAACGCCCGGATGGTTATGCAACAGTAATCACCCGGTTATGTTAATTAACTTCTCGTTAATTCGGAACCGTCCTAAAACAAAAATTAAAACTAAAACAACGATAAAGAGTTCCGAAAATAAGTTCTAAAATGTTCCGGGGTTTTCTAAAATACCTAACCTAATATTGGTGGGGTGCACTAATCTTTACAAAATGCCAAAGCATTTTAAATAAATCAATAACAGAAAAGGAAAATAATAAAAGAGAAAAGGAAAAAGGAAAAGCAGTGGAGGATAACCCCCCCCCAGCCAGCCACCGCCCCTCCCTTGGCCCATCCCCCTTCCCACAGGCGCCCACCGCCCAGCCACCCGGCCAGATAACCCTCCCACCCATGGCTAACCCTAGCCGCCCTCCTCCCCTCGCCCCCTCGCCCTCTCCTCCCGCTCCCTTGATCGGATCGGGCAGGGACCCCAACCACCCCGCCCGCACCAACCTCGCCTGCGCTGCCCGGCCCCCGCCCCGCCAGGCCCCCCCCTCCTCCTCCGGCCGCCCGGAAGATCCCTCCTCCCCCCTCCGTCGCCCCAGAGCCCTTGCGACCTCGCCGCCTGTGGCTCGGCCTCGCCTCCCGACTTCGCTTGGGCGCCTCCCGACCCCCTCACAACGGCCTCCCCGACCCTCACCGAGCCCACTGGCCGAGACCCTCCCCACTGTGAGGCCCCTCTCCTCCCCTCCCGTCGGCGATGGCTCCGGCCACCGCGCGGCCCCCCTCCGGCTCCCCGGCTCCCCCGCTTCGTCGCCGTGGCCCCGACCGCCCGTCGCGGATCGGGCACCATGGTTGCGCCCGGCCCGCTCCCGTTCCCTCTTCCCCCCTGCGGATCCAGGCCGACCCGTGCTTCGCCCCACCCCCTTCTTCCCTCTCGGCGACACGTCGGCGACCCGTCTGGCGCCCGAGCCCCCGTTTCGCCCCGTTCGGCGCCCTCTCCGCCTCCCGACCGAGCCTCGTTTCCCCCCACACGACGACGCCTCGGCCGAGCCACCACCCCGCCCGTCGCCTCCCTCGCCCAGTGGTGGCCTCGGCGCTCGGCCGCCCAGCGCCCTCGGTCGCCCCAGGTCGCGCCCGGCCGAACTGGATCGGGCCCGATTCAGGCGTCGCCACACCCCGCCTGCTTGGCCTCGAGGCCAGCGGCGTGGGGCCCCACCCCGCAAAGAACGTTTTAAATAAAATCAGAATGAAAATGGAAATAGAAATGAATTAAATTAATTAGCTAATTAATTAATTAATTAATTAATTAAGCAATTAATTAATCTAATTAATTCTGGATTAGTTAAACCTAATCATTAGTTAAATTAATTGGGTAATTAATTAAACTAATTAATTCTGAATTAATTAACACTAATCATTAATTAACTTAATTAAGTAATGTTAATTAATCTGATTAGGTTAATTAGCCATTTGTGAATGACATGCAGGACCCACTGTCGGGGTTGACTCAGTCAACCCTGTTGATCGATAACGTCGGCATGACATCATGTTGATGTCATAAATGCAATTTCGAAATTAATTAAATAATTAATTAAAATTCCAGAAATTAATATAATCTTTTAAAATCATAACTTTTAATCCGTAATCCGATTAAAATATTTTCAACATGAAAGTTGCTCGAGCAGCGAGGCGAATTCGGATCTTGATCCGTTCGTCCACCACACGTCTCTAACCTATCGAACCTGCAAACTTTCCTCTCGGTTCATCATCAGACGGGCGTCCGGGAACCAGGATAACCTCCGGATGCTTTCCCCTAAACCAAGTACCCTCTTACCACGTTAGGGCACGCCTAGCATCGCTTCTTGGCATGTCATGCATCGTTATGCATCTGTTACCGTGTATTCATTGTTTCTTCCCCTCTTCTCTTTGGTAGACTACGAGACCGACAGCTGCGGTGGCGGTTCGACTACGGTGTTGTGACCCTCTCTCTTGCGAGCAACAGGCAAGCCCCCCTTGATCACGGATATCGCCTACTCTTATCTACTGCTTGCATTAGAGTAGCATAGCATATTCTTGTTTTCGGATACTCCTATCTTCTTTGCATAGCTTTGTCCTTGTAACTTCTATTGTTACCTTACGCAATCCTATATGCTTAGTATAGGATGCTAGTACTTTCATCTGTGGCCCTTCATGCTTGCATGCGCCATGCTATACTATCGGGCCGTGATCACTCGGGAGTTGATCACGGGTATATACCATATACTTTATACATGATACATGTGAGACTAAAGTCGGGTCGGTGATGGAGCACCATGAGTGGATCATTGAGGCGGAGCGGCAGGCAGGTTGAGACCGCCTAGGAGAGAGGTGGGCTGGCCTGTTCGGCGTTCATGGTTACTTAACACGCTTAACGAGGTCTTGGTATTTGATCTGGGTTGGCTCTGAGCTTATACGCACTAACCATCTCTGGGAGTAGTTATGGGTATCCGGCGTCGTGGTATCGGCGAAATACTTCAGACGTCGTGACGGACGCGGCGGGCGCGCCGGATTGGTGGAACGCTGTTAGGCTAGGTCGCTTCCGGCCGCCCTACATAGCGTCTTGGTGTGCTCGAGGCGATGGGCCCGGACCCTGCTGGCGCTTAGGTTTAGACCGGCGTCTTGGCCTCTGTTGTGCCTAGGTGGGGCTGCGGCGTGTTGATCTTCTGCGGCGGGCATGACCCGGAAAGTGTGTCCGCCAAATGGGATCAAGCGTCTGGGTAAGATGGTGCACCCTGCAGTGAGTTAATCTATTCGGATAGCCGTGATCTTGATAACAGGGGCGACTTGGAGTTGTACCTTGAGCTTATGACAACTAGAACCGGATACTTGATAAAACACACCTTCCAAGTGCGGATACAACCGGTGGTCTCTCTCGCTCGGGGTTATGAGCAGTGGGATTGCGGGTAGGATTATTGCTATATGATGTTACTTGGAGGATTTCCGTTGTCCTCTTACATGCATGCAAGGCGGTGTCGGCGTAGTCTTCGTTAAGACTAGCTATCCCCTCTTATTACGGCATTCTGCAGATTCAGTCCATCGATATGGCCTTTACACAAATATCCATGCATATGTAGTGTAGCTCCTTGCTTTAAGAGTACTTTGGATGAGTACTCACGGTTGCCTTGTTCCCCTTTTCCCCTACCTTTACTCGATTGCTGCAACTGCACGATGGAGCCCAGGAGCGACGCCACCGCCTCGGCGACTACTACTCGAGGCGCCTACTACTACGTGCAGCCCCGGCGGCGACCGGGAGTGACCTAGGAGGATCCCGAGGCGGGAGGCTGCTCCTCTTCGATCTGTATCGGTTTGTGCTAGCCATCTTATGGCACCTTGTTTAACTTATATCCGTACTCAGATTTTGTTGCTTCCGCTGACTCGTCTATGATCGAGCACTTGTATTCGAGCCCTCGAGGCCCCCGGCTTGTATTATGATGCTTGTAAGACTTATTTTATTTGTAGAGTTGTGTTGTGATATCTTCCGTGAGTCCTTGATCTTGATCGTATACATTTGCGTGCATGATTAGTGTACGATTGAATCGGGGCGTCACAAGTTAATATCGAGCCATTGCTGTAGGAATCCCCTTCCACACTCCTTGGCGAAGTCGAGTCTAGACATTGCAAAACTTTTACTAACTTGGCTGTGTGCCTTACGGGCCCACGTCGCCATCGGGTGGTATTAGGATCTTTTACTCCTCGACCTTTACTCGGGACTCTGGACTCTCTTCTACTCGGGTTAAGCGATTTTACTAACTATCACTAGGTCCGTGACCGCATTCACCCGAAGATGGATATAGCCTTAGTTGTTTTGGGATTGTATTTGAGCAATTTCCACCTGTCATTTGACTCCTTTGAAGCGTCTTTGTTTTCAGATGGAACCCACGAGGCAGGTAAATGCGCCACACGACGGCCATTGGTGCCTCGGGATCACTGCGGTGCTAGCGAGATGATGACCTATCCGGGTTATCGCTGGCACCTGAGTACACCGTCTATGAGGAGTACCGGGACTACAACCGAGGAGATGCATGCGCCATCGTCCACCTCTACTCTCGAGTACGAGTCCACTCTTGTGTTGCACACCGCACATGGTGTTGGAGTGACTATCGATATGGCAGTCCACGATGCTGCTTATGTTGCTCGACACGTCTTCGTGCGAGTATCGAGAGTTGGACACCTCCCCTTGAGCACATTGCTATCGCGTCGATGTTGGTGAGGAGGGTTACTACTGCTGCCTACACCACTTTGTCACGAGAGCCCTTCCACCATCGAACTTTGTTACGCATCGCGATGGGCTGGATCGAGCTAACCGAGCTCTTCGCCACGAGTTGTACATCACCCGTCGGCACCTCTACCGTGCTCGACGCTGATGCACCCTTTGTCCGTTCCGGAGAGCTGCGCGTTCTGCGATCTACCCAGCCAGGACCGTGATGCCCCGGGGTGTCGGTTGGCGGGCGTGGGAGGCTACTCTCCGCACTTGGCCCCTTTACGCCACACGGGCGTCGGATTCAGCACCGAGTATCCGCGGCCCCAGTCAGCGGCGTGGAGGACTATCCTTTGCCGCACTATCGACTTCGGGCTCTGACTACCTCCATGATACCGCGTGGGACTGATGTAGACTTGCTTGTTAGTATTTGATGTATTCGCCATGCATGAGCACATGTGCGCCTATGATGTAGTAGTCTATGTCTTTGGACTCTATGTATCGAACTCTATGCATGATTCCTTTTGTAAGACATGCCAACTACTATGTAGTTCCCATCATGTTGCTTTCATTATGCATGTTTCATCATGAATGATTCTGTCTCTTGCTTAAATTCTCAAATCTGAACTACCTGTTATATAATAGCAGGATGGTTAGGCCAGCAGTCGTGGCCGTGGTGCCAACTTCCCACCACCGCTTGAGTACATGGCTGGTATGGTCCAACAGCTCGAGATGAATCGCCAGTTCATGGAGAACATGATGGCTCAGTTCCCTCGCCCCAATATGAACCCGGCACCCAAGCGGAACAACTCTGCGGATTTCATACGCTGAACCCGGCGTGTACCGCAGCTCAACTCAGCCCTTTGGATCGATGGTCGGCTCCGTGACATCACCTATGAGATGGAGTCTGCTGATGTAGCCCCTGCCAGCTATGTCACTTTTGCTTCCTTCTTCCTGAAGGGACCCGCAGCTCAATGGTGGGACAGCCACCGGCGTACTCTGCCAGTTGGAACACTCATCACTGGCGGACTTCGGGCTGCCTTCCGTGCCGCTTCATCCCTCAAGGGTCATGGACGGAAGAAGCGTGAGTTCATAATCTCACCCAAGGCAACAAAACTGTTGAAGCCTATCGGCGAGAGTTCTTGGACTTGTCTCGCTATCTTGAAGAGGACATTACGCGATGCCGCAGACAAGAGAAGTTCCGTGGCGGTCTTCAAGGCGACATCAAGCTCGCACTTCTAGTGCACGACTTTGCTGATTTCGCCACCTTGGTGAACAAAGTTATCAATGTCGAAACTGGTGCAGGAATACGAGCTCTAACAGTATAACCGTGACACGGGCTCATCTTGGGCCCGTCCTCATGAAGCGCAAGATATGGATTCCCAACAGCATGTACCAGCCGAATGCATCGCTTCAAAGCGAACTATGCCACACCTAAATGCGCCTACAACTAAGCAGCGAAGCTTCCAGCTCCACCACCCCAAGCTCTGTTCCCACTCCCAATAATGGTTTGTGCTTGGTGCGGACAGCGAGGGCACCGTGCTAGAGAATGCAACCGAACCGAGAATCAAGCTGGCCCTTCGGCGGCTGGCCGTGGAAACACCCGAACCGCAACAACAACGGCAAGTCTTATGGGCAAGCTCGGGCCAACCATGTTGATCTGAGCGAAGCTCAAGACCAACACTGCTCTTGTGATGGGTACACTTCTCGTAAATTCAGTACCGCATCGTCTTATTTGATCTGAGGGCATCGCATTCATTCATGTCGAAGATTTTGCATTCATGCATGGCATTAAAAGTGAAGACATGAATGCTTCACTATTAGTACACACCCGCGGGCCAATGTCGGACTTCCATGATTTGCAGCAGCGTCCCGTTGAAATCGAAGGAATGGAATTCCTTGCCTCTCCTATCGTGCTGAAATCTTGTAGCATTGACCTCATTCTGGGAATGGATTGGTTGAAAGCGCATACGGCGTCAATCGTTTGCGCCACTAAGACCGTCCATCTGCTACACCCTTGAGATGAAATAGTAACTTACCAAGCTCATCGGTGCAAAATGCGAGGCAAGGCTATATGCATTGAATGCATTGAGCGCCGCACCCTCGAGGGAATTGAAAACATTCCTGTCGTTTGCGATTTCCAAGACGTCTTTCCTGAAGAACTTCCAGGGATTCCCCTGCTAGAGCTGTCGAATTCGTCATCGACTTGAAACCAGGCACCACTCCTATAGCCAAGCGTCCCTACAAGATGCCGCCGCATGAACTCCTTGAGCTAAAGGAGGAAATCGACAAATCTCTTCAAAGCGGCTTCATTAGCCCAAGTTTCTCACCTTGGGGAGCACCTTCTCTCTTTGTCAAGAAGAAGGATGGGACAAACCGATTGGTCCAAGACTACCGTCCTATAAATCAAGCTACCATTCAGAATAAGTATCCTCTTCCTCGGATCAATGATCTTTATGATCAACTGGCTGGTTAAATCGGTGTTCTCGAAACTTCGACTTGAGGTTGGGTTACCACCAGATCCGTGTTCGTGAGGAGGATATCCCCAAGACCGCATTTGTGACTCGTTATGGTTCATACGAGTACACCGTCATGTCTTCGGCTTAACCAATGCTCCAGCCACCTTCTCTCGCTTTGATGAACTATATATTCATGGATTACCTCGACAAGTTCGTCGTGGTTTATCTGGATGATATCTGATCTATTCCAAGAATGAAGAAGAACATCTTGAACATCTTCGTCTTGTCTTTGGAAAAGCTACGAGAGCATCAACTCTATGCCAAGTTCTCCAAGTGTGAATTCGGCTTCCGAAGTAACCTACCTTGGACATGTCATCTCTAAGGATGGTATTGCCGTCAACCACGAAAGGGTTCAGGCCATTCTCGATTGGACTCCTCCGAAGAGCGTTAAGCAAGTCGAAGTTTTTCGGTCTCGCTTGACTATTGCCGTCGATTAAGTGAGAACTTCTCCAAGATTGCGAGCCTCGACTAACTTTGTTGCATAAAGGCGTCAAGTTTCAATGGGCGGATAAGTGTCGGGAAAGTTTCCGAGCACTCAAAGACAAGTTGACGTCTGCCCGGTGCTAGCTCCTCCGGATACTAAGAAGGACTTACGTCATTTATCTGCGGCGCATCTCGTCAAGGTTTAGGCGGTGTCCTAATGCAAAAGCGCAAAGTGGTTGCTTATGCCTCTCGGCAGTTCGCCCTCACGAGGAGAACTACCCAGTTCATGACCTCGAACTTGCTGCTGTCATTCATGCGCTAAGCGTGGCGACATTACCTTCTCGGTAATCGTTGCGAGATCTACTTGACCACCAAAGTCTGAAGTATCTGTTTACTCAGCCAGACCTGAACCTCCGTCGGCGAGAGATGGATGGAGGCATTGCGACTTTGATTTGGGCATTTCCTATCGCCGAGCAAGGCTAATGTAATGGCTGATGCCTTGAGCCGCAGAATCTTCTGCAACCACCTTGAGTTCACCAAGTTCAGCCCCACTTGTTGAAGAATTCAGAAAGCTGAACCTCCATATTGTTCCTCCGGTGCACTCGCTCCCCCTCCTCCGGAGTTCCAAAGATGAATCTCCGTGTTGTTCCCGAGGTTCCCTCTATACCTGGCTGTTGAACCCGATCTCGTGGGCACCATAAAGACAATGCAGGATTTGACTCTGAAGTCTACAAGCTTAAACAAGACATCGGAAAGGAAATCCCTCATCCTTCACTATTCTTGATGATGGCGCCTTGTACTTCAAAGGCCGCCTAGTGGTGCCGTGTAAGAAGGAAAACCTGAATATGACTCGGAAGGTTATGCAAGAAGCTCATGATCGCCTCTATGTATCCACCTGGCGGTACAAAGATGTATCAAGACATTCGCCGGAGATTACGGTGGTCTAATATGAAGCGAGGACATTGCTCGCTATGTTTACGAGTGTGGCGTTTGCCGTCGAATCAAAGCAGAACATCAAAGGCCTCTTTGGGACTCTGCAGCCTATCTCTATTCCGAATGGAAATGGGACCATGTTGAAATGGACTTCATCCTTTGGATTTCCCAAATCGCGAAAGGTAATGATGCTATTCTTGTCGTCATTGACCGGCTTTCTAAAGTTGCACATTTTACGGCGGTCAAAGAAAGCGATCTTGCTAGCCAACTTGCAACGCTCTATATGTCGAGAATTGTTTCACTTCACGGTATTCCACTGGTTATCGATTCGGACCGTGGCAGCTTATTCACTTCAAGATTACGGGCAAGTTTTCAAGAAGCTATGGGGACTCATTTATCTTTCAAGATCTGCATTTCATCCGAGTCCCAAGGGCAAGTTGAGCGTGTCAACCAAATTCTCGAAGACATGCTTGAGCTTGTGTAAATCTCATTCGGCAAGAAATGGGAGGAATCTCTCCCGTATGCTGAGTTCTCTTATAATAATAGCTATCAAGCTAGTCGAAGATGGCCCCCTTGAAGTGTTATATGGGCGAAAGTGCGAACCCTCTCGAACTGGTCGAAGCGGGGAGCGTCCACTCTTGGTCGGATATTATCAACATGCGAAGAACAAGTCCGCATTATTCGCGAGAATCTCAAGACTGCTCGATCGCGTCTAAAAGAGTAATTATGACCGTCATCACAAGGACATGGTCTACCAACTTTGGCGAAAAGGCCTATCTTCGCGTTACACCAATGAAGGTGCTCACCGCCGGGATCAAGGGCAAGTTAGCTCCTCGCTATATTGGCCCTTTCACTATTCTGGAAAAGCGTGGAAAAGTGGCATATCAAGCTGGAGCTTCCGTGAACCTTTCTCGGTTCACGATGTGTTCCACGTGTCCCAACTCCGGCGCTGCTTCAAGGACCCAATCCGAGCGATGGACCATGAAGTGCTCGAATTGCAACAGGACCTCTCCTATAAAGAGCATCCGGTCCGTATTCTCGACCAAGCTGAGCGCCGCACACGTCGGAAGGCGATTAAGTTCCTCAAAGTCCGATGGTGAATCACTCACGAAGATGAAGCCACAGGAGCGAGGATCGTCTTGAGATGAATATCCGCACTCTTTCCTTCTACCTCCTAAATCTCGGGACGAGATTTCTTGTAGTGGAGGAGATTTGTAACGTCCGGATGGTTATGCAACAGTAATCACCCGGTTATGTTAATTAACTTCTCGTTAATTCGGAACCGTCCTAAAACAAAAATTAAAACTAAAACAACGATAAAGAGTTCCGAAAATAAGTTCTAAAATGTTAGGGGTTTTCTAAAATACCTAACCTAATATTGGTGGGGTGCACTAATCTTTACAAAATGCCATAGCATTTTAAATAAATCAATAACGAAAAGGAAAATAATAAAAGAGAAAGGAAAAAGGAAAAGCAGTGGAGGATAACCCCCCGCCCAACCAGCGGCCCCCCCCTGGCCCATCCCCCTTCCCCCCTGGGCGGCCCGCCCAGCCACCCCAACCGATAACCCTCCCACCCGCGGCTAACCCTAGCCCCCTCCTCCCCCTCGCGCCCCCCGCGCCTCTCCTCCCGCTCCCTTGATCGGATCGGGCAGGGACCCCGAACCACCCGTCGCACCAACCTCGCCTCGCTGCCCCCCCCGCCCCCCCGCCAGGCCCCCCTCCTCCTCCGCCGCTTGGGAAGATCCCCTCCTCCCCCTCCGTCGCCCCCGAGCCCTTGCGGCCTCGCCCGCCATGGCTCGGCCTCGCCTCCCGACTTCGCCCGCTGGCGCTCTCGACCCCTCCCTGCGGCCTCCCCGACCCTCACTGAGCCCACCCGCCGAGACCAGCTCCCCACTGTGAGGCCCCTCTCCTCCCCCTCCCCGTCGGCGATGGCTCCGGCCACCGCGCCGGTTCCCCCTCCGGCTCCCGGCTCCCCGCTTCGTCGCCGTGGCCCCGACCGGCCCGTCGCGGATCGGGCACCAGTGATTCGCCCGGCCCGCTCCCCGTTCCATCTTCCCCCTGCGGATCCGGCCGACCCGGCGTGCCGCTCTCCCCCCTTCTTCCCTCCGGCTGACACGTCGGCGACCCGTCTTGGCGCCCCGAGCCCCACGTTCGCCCCGTTCGGCGCCCTCTCCGCCTCCCCGGCCGAGCCCTCGTTCCTCCCCACACAGACGACGCTCGGCTCGGCTGAGCCACCACCCCCGCCTGTCGCCTCCCCTCATGGCCCGCTGCTTGCGCCGGGCCGGGCGTCGTGGCCTCGGCGCCTCGGCCGCCCGCCCTCGGTCGCCAGGTCGCGCTTGACCCGGCCTGGATCGGCCCGATTCAAGGCGTCGCCCACACTCCACCCCGTTTGGCCTCGAGCCACTAACGTGGGGGCCCACCCGCAAAGAACGTTTTAAATAAAATCGAATGAAAATGGAAATAGAAATGAATTAAATTAATTAGCTAAATAATTAATTAATTAATTAATTAAGCAATTAATTAATCTAATTAATTTGGATTAGTTAAACCTAATCATTAGTTAAATTAATTGGGTAATTAATTAAACTAATTAATTCTGAATTAATTAACACTAATCATTAATTAACTTAATTAAGTAATGTTAATTAATCTGATTAGGTTAATTAGCCATTAGTGAATGACATGCGGGACCCACACATCGGGGTTGACTCGATCAACCACTGTGATTGATAAGCGTCGGCATGACATCATCTTGATGTCATAAATGCAATTCGAAATTAATTAAATAATTAATTAAAATTCCGAAATTAATATAATCTTTTAAAATCATAACTTTTAATCCGTAATCCGGTTAAAATATTTTCAACATGAAAGTTGCTCGAGCAGCGAGGCGAATTCGGATCGCAGTCCGTTCGTCCACCACACGTCTCTAACCTATCGAACACTGCAAACTTTCCTCTCCGGTTCATCATCGACAGGCGTCCGGGCAGGATAACCTCCGGATGCTTTCCCCTAAACGGTACCCCTCTTACCACGTTAGGGCACGCCTAGCATCGCTTCTTGGCATGTCATGCATCGTTATGCATCTCATTACCGTGTATTCATTGTTTCTTCCCCTCTTCTCTTGATGACTACGAGACCGCCACTGCATTTGGCGATTCGACTACGGTGTTGTGACCCCTCTCTTCCGGAGCAACCAGGCAAGCCCCCTTGATCACGGATATCGCCTACTCTTATCTACTGCTTGCATTAGAGTAGCATAGCATATTCTGTTTTGGATACTCCTATCTTTGCTGCATAGCTTTGTCCTTGTAACCTGTTGTTACCTTACGCAATCCTATATGCTTAGTATAGGATGCTAGTACTTTCATCTGTGGCCCTTCATGCTTATGCATGCGCCATGCTATACTATCGGGCCGTGATCACTCGGGAGTTGATCACGGTATATACTATATACTTTATACATGATACATGTGAGACTAAAGTCGGGTTGGTGATGGAGCACCCATGAGAGGATCATTGAGGCGGGCGGCAGGCAGGTTGAGACCGCCTAGGAGAGAGGTGGGCCTGCCTGTTCGGCGTTCAGCGGTTACTTAACACGCTTAACGAGGTCTTGGTATTTGATCTGGGTTGGCTCTGAGCTTATCGCACTAACCATCTACGGGAGTAGTTATGGGTATCCGGCGCCGTGGTATCGGCCGAAATGCCAGACGTCAATGACGGGCCGGCCTTAGCGCGGATTGGATCGAACGCCTGTTAGGCTAGGTGCGCTTCGGCCGCCCTCGCATAACGTCTTGGTGTGCTCGAGGCGATGGGCCCGGACCCTGGCGCTTATGTTTAGACCGGCGTCTTGGCCTCTCTTGTGCCTAGGTGGGGCTGCGGCGTGTTGATCTTCGCTGGCGGGCATGACCCGGAAAGTGTGTCGGCCAAATGGGATCAAGCGTCTTTGGGTAAGATGGTGCACCTGCGGAAGTTAATCTATTCGGATAGCCGTGATCTTGATAGCAGGACGACTTGGAGTTGTACCTTGAGCTTATGACAACTAGAACCGGATACTTGATAAAACACACCTTTCCAAGTGCGGATACAACCGGTGGTCGCTCTCGCTCGAGGTTATAGCGAGGATTGCGGGTAGGATTATTGCTATATGATGTTACTTGGAGGATTTCCGTTGTCCTCTTACATGCATGCAAGACAGGTGTCGAAGCGTAGTCTTCGTTAAGACTAGCTATCCCCTCTTATTACGGCATTCTGCAGTTCGGTCCTTGATATGGCCTTTACACAAATATCCATGCATATGTAGTGTAGCTCCTTGCTTGCGAGTACTTTGGATGAGTACTCACGGTTGCCTTGTTCCCCTTTTCCCCTACCTTTACTCGATTGCTGCAACAGACGATGGAGCCGGGGCAGACGCCACCGCCTCTGACGACTACTACTCGGGCGCCTACTACTACGTGCAGCCCACCGACGGCGACCGGGGAGTGACCTAGGAGGATCGAGGCGGGAGGCCTGCTCCTCTTCGTCTGATCCCGTTTGTGCTAGCCATCTTATGGCACCTTGTTTAACTTATATGCGTACTCAGATTTTGTTGCTTCCGCTGACTTCGTCTATGATCGAGCACTTGTATTCGAGCCCTCGAGGCCCCGGCTTGTATTATGATGCTTGTAAGACTTATTTTATTTGTAGAGTTGTGTTGTGATATCTTCCGTGAGTCCTTGATCTTGATCGTACACATTTGCGTGCATGATTAGTGTACGATTGAATCGGGCGTCACACAACTCACGCCACCCGGAACACCACGGAGAAATGGTGTGTCCGAGCGTCATGTCGTACTTTACTAGATATGGTGCGATCTATGATGTCTATTTCCGATTACCGCTATCGTTTGGGGTTATGCTTTAGAGACGGCCGCATTCACGTTAAATAGGACACCGTCAAAATCCGTTGAGACGACGCCTTATGAACTGTGGTTTGGCAAGAAACCAAAGTTGTCGT
Source organism: Aegilops longissima (assembly GCA_021605205.1). Taxonomy (NCBI): domain Eukaryota; kingdom Viridiplantae; phylum Streptophyta; class Magnoliopsida; order Poales; family Poaceae; genus Aegilops; species Aegilops longissima. The sequence goes on along the minus strand of CM038681.1, from coordinate 528,824,313 downwards.
TTCTTAAAGTTTGGGGCTGCGATGCTTATGTAAAGAAACTTCAACCGGATAAGCTCGAACCCAAATCGGAAAAATGTGTCTTCATAGGATACCCAAAGGAGACTGTTGGGTACACCTTCTATCACAGATCTGAAGGCAAGATTTTCGTTGCTAAATTCGGATCCTTTCTAGAAGGAGTTTCTCTCGAAAGAAGTGAGTGGGAGGAAAGTAGAACTTGATGAGATAAGCATATCTGCTCCCTTATTGGAAAGTGGTTCATCACAAGAAATGGTTCTGTGACAACTACACCAATTAGTGAGGAAACTAATGATGATGATCATGAAGCTTGAGATCAAGTTACTCTTGAACCTCGAGGTCAACGAGTAAAATACGCACAGTGATACGGTAATCCTATTACGGAAGTCATGTTACTTGACCATGGCGAACCTACAAACTATGAAGAAGCGATGGTGAGCCCAGATTCCATAAAATGGCTGGAAGCCATGAAATCTGAGATGGGATCCATGTATGAGAACAAAGTATGAACTTTGGTTGACTTGCCCGATGATCGGCAAGCCATTGAAAATAAATGGATCTTTAAGAAGAAGGCGGCGCTGATGGTAATATAACTGTCTACAAAGCTCGACTTGTTGCGAAAGGTTTTCGACAAGTTCAAGGGGTTGACTACGATGAGACTTTCTCACCCTTAGCGATGCTTAAGTCTGTCGAATCATGTTAGCAATTGCCGCATTTATGATTATGAAATTTGGCAAATGGATGTTAAAACTGCATTCTTGAATGGATTTCTAGAAGAAGAGTTGTATATGATGCAACCAGAAGGTTTTGTCGATCCAAAGGGTACTAACAAAGTGTGCAAGCTCCAGCGATCAATTTATGGTGCAGTGCAAGCCTCTCGGAGTTGGAATAAGCGCTTTGATAGTGTGATCAAATCATATGGGTTTATACAGACTTTTGAGAAGCTTTGTATTTACAAGAAAGTGAGTGGGAGCTCTGTAGCATTTCTAATATTATATGTGGACGACATATTATTGATTGGAAATGATATAGAATTCTGGAAAGCATAAAGGATACTTGAATAAAAGTTTTTCAATGAAAGACCTCGGTGAAGCTGCTTACATATTGGGCATCAAGATCTATAGAGATAGATCAAGGCGCTTAATTGGACTTTCACAAAGCACATACCTTGATAAAGTTTTGAAAAAGTTCAAAATGGGTCGAGGCAAAGAAAGGTTTTTACCTGTATTACAAGGTGTAAGATTGAGTCGGACTCAATGCCGACCATAGCAGAAGATAGAGAGAAAATGAAAGATGTTCCTATGCTTCAGCCATAGGCTCTATCATGTATGCAATGTTGTGTACGGACTGACGTATGCTTAGCTGTAAGCTTGGCAGGAAGGTACCAAAGTAATCCAGAGTGGATCCTTTGGACAGCGGTCAAGAACATCTGAAATACACGAAAAGGACTAAGGATATGTTTCTCGTATATGGAGGTGACAAAGAGCTAGTCGTAAATGGTTACGTCGATGCAAGCTTTGACAACGATCGAGACGATTCTAAATCGCAAACCGGATCGTGTTTTTATTAAGCGGTGGAGCTGTCGGTTGGTGCAGCTCTAAACAAAGCGTCGTGGCGGGATCTACATGTGAAGCGGAGTACATAGCTGCTTGAGCAGCAAATGAAGGAGTCGGATGAAAGAGTTCATTTCCGATCTAGGTGTCATACCTAGTGCATCGGGACGATGAAGATCTTACGTGACAATCTTGGTGCAATTGCCTTGGCAAAGGAATCCAGATTTCACAAGAGGACCAAGCATATCAAGAGGCGCTTCAATTCCATTCGGGACCAAGTCCAAGTGGGAGACATAGAGATTTGCAAAATACATACGGATCTGAATGTTGCAGATCCATTGACTAAACCTCTTCCACGAGCAAAACATGATCAGCACCAAGACTCCATGGGTGTTAGAATCATTACTATGTAATCTAGATTATTAACTCTAGTGCAAGTGGGAGGATGAAGGAAATATGCCCTAGAGGCAATAATAAAGTTATTATTTATTTCCTTATACCATGATAAATGTTTATTATTCATGCTAGAATTGTATTAACCGGAAACATAATACATGTGTGAATATATAGACAAACAGTATGTCACTAGTATGCCTCTACTTGACTAGCTTGTTAATCAAAGATGGTTATGTTTCCTAACCATGAACAAGGAGTTGTTATTTGATTAACAAGGTCACATCATTAGTTGAATGATCGATTGACATGACCCATTCCGTTAGCTTAACACTTGATCGTTTAGTATGTTAATGCTTTCTTCATGACTCATACATGTTCCTATAACTATGAGATTATGCAACTCCGTTTTGGGAGGAACACTTTAGGTACTACCAAGCGTCTAGCGTAGCTGGGTGATTATAAAGGAGTACTACAGGTGTCTCCAAAGGTACTTGTTGGGTTGGCGTATTTGAGATTAGGTTTTGTCACTCCGATTGTCGGAGAGGTATCTCTAGGCCTTCTCGGTAATACACATCACTTAAGCCTTGCAAGCATTACAACTAATGAGTTAGTTGTGAGATGATGTATTCGGAATGAGTAAAGAGACTTACCGTAACGAGATTGAACTAGGTATTGGATACCGACGATCGAATCTCGGGTAAGTAACATACCGATGACAAAGGAACAACGTATGTCGTTATGCGGTTTGACCGATAAAGATCTTCGTAGAATATGTAGGAACCAATATGGGCATCCAGGTTCCGCTATTGGTTATTGACCGAGAATGGTTCTAGGTCATGTCTACATAGTTCTCGAACCCGTAGGGTCCGCACGCTAACGTTCGATGTGATTCATTATGAGTTTATAAGTATTGATGCACGAAGGTTGTTGAAGTCCCGGATGTGATCACGGACATGACGAGGAGTCTCGAAATGGTCGAGACATAAAGATTGATATATTGGAAGCCTACATTTGGACATCGGAAGTGTTCGAGTGAAATCGAAATTCTGAATGCAAGGAGGTTACGGAACCCCCGGAGGTCTATGGGCCTTAATGGGCCATAAGAGAGAAGAGGAAGGGCGGCCAGGTGGGCTGCGCCCCCTCCCCTCTAGTCCGAATAGGACAAGGAGAGGCGGCGCCTTCCTCTTCCCCTCCTCCAATCCTAATCCAACTAGGAGGGGGAGTCCTACTCGGTGAGTAGGACTCCTCGGTAGCGCCTCCCAAGGCTGGCCGCACCCCCCCTTGGCTCCTTTATATCACTGGGGCAGGGGCACCCCATGACACACAAGTTGATCTCGGATCTTTCCTTAGCCGTGTCGGTGCCCCTTCCACCATATTCCACTTGGTCATATCGTCGGAGCTTAAGCGAACCCTGCGCCGGAGAAGTCATATCATCGCGGAGCTTAAGCGAAGCCCTGCGTCGGTGGAGCATCAACATCGTCCTGCGCCGTCGTCTTGACGGAACTCATCCCGACACTTTCTTTGGATCGGTCGGGGATCGTCATCGAGCTGAGCGTGTGCGAGAACTTCGGAGGTGCCGTGACGTTCGGTGCTTGGATCGGTCGGATCGTGAAGGCGTCGACTACATCAACAGCGTTGTTATAACGCTTCGCTTTCGGTCTCTGAGTGCGTGGGCGGACCTCTCCTCTCGTTGCTATGCCATCACCATGGTCTTGCGTGATCGTAGGAAAATTTTTGAAATTACTACGTTCCCCAACAGTTTTCGCCCACACGATCGTGATCGAACGACCGAGAGCATGGATGGGAGTTTGCTGGGTTTTGGGCCACTTTGAAGGGGTGTTGAGCTGCAAAGAGAAGGGGGCTTTTACGGTTACCCGGTTAACCGTTGGAGTATCAAACGACCTCCAAATGGCACGGAACTTGACAGGCGGTCTACCGGTGGTATACCAAGGCCGCTTGGCAAACCTCGGGCCATTCCGAGACCGTTTAACACCCGCACGAAAAGAGGCAAAAGGCGGCCGGAGACATAGGAGTGCGGATTGCAAAAGCGGACAACGGGGAAAATGCTCGGATGCATGAGACGAACACGTATGCAAAATGAAATGCACATGATAACATGATATAAAATGCATATGATGACATGGCAAAATGCAACACGCAAGCACATGACATGGCAATGACGGAGAATAACTGGCAGACACCTGGCGCATCGAATCCGGGGCGTTACAATTCTGAACCGTGTTTGATGCATCTGTCATCGCAAACGTTTTGCACCTTTTTTGACGGTTTTTTACACCACCGTTTGCGATTATGGCATCGCACACATTTTCGTTGAAGGGTCTCTAATAGTAGTGACGCGTTTGGACCATCCTGCCCTCGTGCTCCTCCATCGGCAGCCACCGGAGGGCCTCTCGTGCACCTTCCCTTCCTCTCTTCCTTCTCCTTCCTTCTCCCTCACACCCTCTCACTTCTCTCTGTTCTCCCGCAGGTACCCGCCATAGCCACCATGGACAACAGCCACGCGGAGGAGCTCACCACCGAAGTCCCTCGAGCACCGTCCGCCCCGAATCTGGCCGGGAACCGGACGAGGCCGAGCCCTTGCGCCCAGATCCGCGCGTGGCTCAGCGCCACAACCACCAACACTTGAGATCCGGCAGAGATCATCAGCCCCACGACCTCTACCTCCAAACCCCCGCCTACCCGCCGCCCCAGCCAGTGCGTCGCCTTGTGCACTCTGCCGCCAGCAGCAAGAGCTTGGACGCCGCCACCATGCAGACTCCTCCCGGTGGGGCACAACCACCGCAGCAATCTGGAGGTTCGCCGCGGCCACCTCGGGCGGTTCAACTGACGCGCCCCCGCTTTTGGAACCACCTGCCGGGACGACCACCACCCCTCCCTCCTCCTGTTGCAGGTGACCTTCCTCCTCGTGCTGAAGCTGACCTTCCTTCCTCCTGCTGCTTAATCCTGTTGTCTTGGATGATTAAACCGCGTCACATTCTGCTCGTTTCAATTCTGCAACGGCGTATCACATAGAGAAGTTCGACCCGGATAACCGCTTCAGTTCGATGTCGCTGCATAGTGCAACTTTTTTATGCTCCTTTCTTGTTTTGACAAAAGATGTTGTTTTTGTAGATTTGTGCACATAAAGTTCAAAAAATATAATGGAGATAAGCAGCAAGTATGTGTGTGTGTGGTGGTGAGGTTGAGGTTCAGAAAACGTGTGTGGTGATGGTGAGGTTTAGAAGAACATGTGTGTGCTGGAGAAATTCACTAGCTTTTTTAATCGGGACACAAGTAATAGCTTATTTTGTGCAAACATAAAGACAAAAAATGTATGCGTCTTTTATAAAAAGAAATTAACAAATGGTCATGTATCGTCCCATGAAAATTCATGCATATGAAAAAGGGAAATTCGGAAGGTCGGGGGTGACGAACAGAGAAGTTCATGTATCAATGTTGAGGAAGGTCAGGACAAAGGTACTCAACCCACTGCGGTGTCTCACACCAATTACACATGCTCAACGACCTCTCTGTTCATCAAGAAATTCGAGTTTCCTTAAGCCACATTTTTGTGCTGTGAAAAATGCGTTGGTTCTATGCGCCTTGGAGAAAAATAGGTTTGAAAATCTTGTTTTCGTGTTGTCCCACTGAAAAATGCCTTCATTTCTTTCTTAAACAAGTTAAGTGTTGTGAGAATTGTTGGTTATTTTCTCTCTGTCGGTACATGATAGTGAACATATCAACTAAAAAACACGTCTGATGATTTCATACGTTTTCAGAATTTGGAGAGTTCAACGTGTGTCTGATGAGAAAGTTTGTACACTATAAAAAATGTGGCTAACAATTCGAGGGAGTGCACATTGTTCAATTCTGGAACATCAAAGACAAAATATGAGGAACTTATAAAAATCAAATAATATAACGAAGAAGTTCAAATTAAAAAAAAAGAGTAGTTCAATCTATATAATAAAAACAGATTTTCCTTCTTACTAAATAAATATAACCAAGAAGTTCTATTAAAACAGCGAAGCAGTTCGATATTAATTACAAAAGTTGGATTTTTCCCGTTACTCAAAAATAAAAACCAGGAAAGTCCAAATTTAAAAAATGTACGCAATTCAATGTTTAATAATGAACAAAAACCATGACGGAAGTTCAAAAGTAAATACAGAGAGCAATTCAAAAACCAATATGATGAAGCGCAGTTTTCTGGCGAAGAAGGTTGTTCCTAAATAACCTAGAAGTTCAAATTCAAATAATGGTGTAGTTCGAAGTTTAAAAGAATCCAGAATTTCGCTTTTGAAAAAATAAATAAAAACCTAGAAGTTCAATTTAGAATAACAGAGCATAAAATACGTCACATGAAATGCTCTGTTATTCTAAATTGAATTTCGCTTTTGAAAATATAAGAAGTTCATAGTGAAAACAACGAGAAATTCAAGTACTGCAAGGAATGCATTTCAGGTGAGAATAAAAGTATAGAAAAATAAAAGTTTAAAAAGTTTGTTGAAAGAAGTTCAAGTGCTCTTTCCGGGGAAGTTCAAAAATTCTTGCGAGAGAGGTTCACCTTGTATTTCCTTGTTCGATTTTTTCCGTATAAAAATTGAATACAATTCTTTACCCAAAATATAAAAAGGTGAAGTTCCTTTTGAAATAACAGAGAAGTTCGGAGTTTATTAAAACCAAGGATTTACCTGTTCAAAAAATAAAAAACACACCCCATTTTTTGCATTTTTAAAAACAACTCATAAACGAAAAAAATGGTTGCTAGAAGTTCAAGTGCTCGGCGAGGAAAAGTTCAAAAATTCTTGTGAGAGAGGTTCACCGTCTATTTAGATGTCCAAAATACATAAAAAATATGTTGTTTTTTGTGTTTTAAAATAATTCTCTCAAACCAGAGAGAAGTTCAAAGTGATAACAACCGGAAGTTCATGTACTACATGGTGTGTATTTCATATAAGAAAAATACAAAAAAAAGTGAAACAGGGTGAAGTTAAAACAGACATGCCCCAGAAGTTCAACTACTCCACGCAGTGCAAAAACCAGCACGTAAAAAAACAGCACATCAAAACAGGGTGAAGTTCAATCAGACATGCCCGAGAAGTTCAACTATTTCATGCAGTGCATTTCCATTTGCGATGAAGGCAGAAATCATGATCTCGTCATTTTCTAATTTATTTCAAAACGGCAAGTCCTCGGTCGGAGAAAGTTAAAAAAATATCATGGGAGAGGTTTGTTAAAAAATATCATTTGTGTAACACTGACGAAATGGATGAGAAAATTACAAATGAAAAAATGCGACAGAAGTTCAACGTGAAAACAGCAGGAAGTTCACCAACTACACTGTATGAATTTCAGATGAAAAAACTTTTAAAATCATCGCGAGTATGAAAAAATGACCAACACGGGAAAGTTGCATGTTTACAGCAGCTTTCTATCGGTATATCACTTGCTCAATTTCGGTGAGTGAATGGAGATCTACGTGCAAAAAAACCACGTGAAAAACAGAGTGAAGTTCAGGTAGGCATGCCGAGAAGTTCAAGTTCTTCACGCGGTGCATTTTCAAAGAATCTGTTTCGCGATAAAGGCAAAATGAATGATCTCGCCGTTTTCAAAATTACTTGAAAACAACTAGGAATCAGAGAAAACCATCAACATGGAATTTTTTTGCATTTTCTGTAGCTTTTCAACGGTATATTATTTGTCCCATTCCGATAAACTTTGTAGAAATTCCGGCAAAAATACGTTTTTAGCCATTTTCAAAATTGACTTAAAAGAGTAAGAAATTGGGAGAAACAATATATACCAAAAAGTTTCGCATTTACTCAAGCTTTCCAACGCCATATTATTTGCTGCATTCGGACATATGGTTAAAAAATTAGCTCAAAAATACGTACTCGATGCAACTTGGACCGTTTTTAAATTACTTTTAAACCGTTCCAAATTAGAAAAAACTTTAAACATAAAAGAGTAGCGTATTTTCATAAGCTTTCCAACGCAATATCATTTGCCTCAATTGGATTAGTCGTTTAAAAATGACATTGAAAATACAAACTCGACCGTTCGGTTTGTAAAATTTTATGATTTTCCAAATTCCTCTTTAAACATAGGGAATTAGAGAAAACTTTCAACATGTGGAAGAAGCGGTTTTGCAGTAGCTTTCCAACGCCATATTATTTGCCTCATTCCGATAAGCGGTTTAGAAATACGATCAAAAATATGATTCACGTTTTCTGTATGAAGAAAAAACGATTTTCAAAACTGCTCTTAAACTGCTTACATTTTGTCAAAAATTTAACTTGGGTCATGATAGTGGTGTCCATAGCTTTCCAACAGTATATTGCAAGCCCTATTTGGGCAATGTTGGCTAAAGTTTAACCTAGCACAGGGGGAAGTTCAGGTCGAACAACTCAGGCAGTAAAAATGCAACAGAGGCTTGTTTCATCACGACCCGAGAGAAAATCCACCAATGACCGATATTCCTATTTAAAAACGGGCATTTAGTTGCTAAAAACTGTGTCAACATTACACTTAAATCACAAACAACACGAATGATCAAAAAAATCGCGGTAGAAGCCACGGTAGAGAAGATAGCCCGAAGGTCGGGTTCCTACAGAGGGAAGTTCAGGCGTGTAACTCAGGAAGTTGATGTTGTGATCAGAATAATATTTTGATCCCGTGATCAGAATAGTGTTTATGTATATATATATATATATATATATATATGTGTGTGTGTGTGTGTGTGTGTGTGTGTGTGTGTGTGTGTGTGTGTGTGTGTGTTTGTGTGTCCCATGGTAGACAAAATAAAGTTTGGCGCATGCGTGGGGCCCGCCCCGCCGCCGTCGTCGCCTCGAAGTTGGGAAACTGACATCGTACATATTGAACCAGGCTTGGGGTCAGGTACAGTATTCGGTTTGTAATCTAGTTGGTGGCCCATCAAAGTTGTGCATTTGGGATTTAAACACATCACACAACACCGTACCCATACATATTTTCGGGCTGCATGTAGTGTATACGGGGTCTTCTGATTGACCATGTCTCCCTTGTGCGGTTTTTTGTGATGACATGCATATATGTGGGCTCCTGATTGTATATATATATATATATATATATATATATATATATATATATATATATATATATATATATATATATATATATATATATATATCATCCTTGACCGATAATGAGGGGTATTATGTGTTGGCCATGAATGGGTTCCTCCTAGTTCATGTTAGGGCTGGTCACCGTCACATGTCGCTCAACCAAAGCTCGAGCTCATGCGTTGTCAAGGTTCCCTCCCACATGCTCGGATTGCTGGGTTCGACTTACATCAAACCCTGTGTATCTAGTCCTTAACTACCTTGCCTTCATGGTTGTTTATGCATGTCGAGAGGTAGGCACCACATCTAAATTGTACATTATTCTATCTTGAAAACACATCACCCCTTCCCGGCGTACATCATTTTGGGCCGCATGCAAGAGGTGCTGGTTTTGTGGTCCCTCTCATGCGATTTTTATGATGGTTCAATTTATTGGCCCAAGCGGTTTATCGACAACAACAAATGTCATTTGACCAAACGATAGATTCATTGGTCCGTCTTATGGTAGGTCATGGTGACATGCATGTATGACCAAAGTATCGATCATTACGTGCATCCGCCCCGCTGACACGAAGTGGGAGGTGGTGGGCCAAGCATCCTAGCTAGGTACGACATTATGTCATTATATATATCCTAGCTAGGTGGTTGTTAGGGTGCTTTCAGGTTTGCGAGGCAGGTGCCACCAAATTTATGCATTGTGTATTTAAAGTTTTAAACATCCCCAATATTCGTACATATATTTGGCCACTTCCAGGTGGTTCTTGACTTCTGGCCCCTCTCATGGATATTCAACGACGCGCCCAACCGTGGGCCCGCACGGTCAAAGTTGTGCATTGGAATTTTGAACATCGCAGACCACCCTTTTCACTCATATATATTTGGGCCACATGCTGGTGTGGCTGTCTTTTGACCCTCTCTAACGTTATTTTTTGCTGCAAATACGCTGATGACGCTCAACGGACACGGGGTATAATATCTTAACTGTGTGTGATACAAGTGCGATGTGAATAACCACACCTGCGCAAGGGCGAGCAAATTAAGGTGGAGGTACTGGCTCAACCGTGTGCGATGCAAGCGCGCTGAAATCACCACGACCGCGCAAGCGCGAGCAAATTAGGGTGGAGGTACTGGCTTAACCATGTGTGATGCAAGTGCGCTGTAAAACCACCACCCGTGCAAGCTAAAGGCGGGTAAGTTTATTTGGAAATTAGGACGAACCGTGTGCGATAGACCATCTAGCTAGATATATAAGAAAGAAACTACCCGCCTTGAGCGTTGCAAAAATCGGCGGATCCACACCACTTTTCCTTATTATCATACACGCATATTGTTATTGGACCGTGCGCGATCTTGGGCACTCCTGCCCCGCATCAATTCCTTTACCCAAATTTTAGTAACCGTCGTACTTCAACTATCGCCCACACTCCTCCACCACCGACCTTATAGTAAAATTGCAGTAGCCGAGGCATTTCAACCGTCGCCCTCCCTCGTCCACCACCATCTCCACCCACCATTACTAAAATTTTCAGTAGCCGCGGCGTATCCTCAAACACCACCCCCCTCCACAGTCCCCCACCCGCCCCCCTTGAACCCTAGCTCACGGCCGCCGCCGGCGCCGCCGCCAACCGCTGCCGGTCTGCACGTTCCTCCTAGCTTAGATAATAAAGTTCAGGTTACCCAGCGATTCCCATACCGTCGCCCCACTCCCCTGAGTTTTTAGATGAGGCCTGCGGTGTCCCTCCCCAACAAATCCACATCCCCTGCTCTAGAATGTCGCAGCCTAAGCTTGACCACATATCTCAGGGAGCCCGACGAGCGTTCGGCCAAGAAGAGGTTTATCATGGCCTCTCCGGCGGACGTTGGCGAGGTGGTCGCCGTTCGCCTCGACCTGTCGATCCCGGAGCAACACGTCGGCACGGAAGCCGGTGAAGACGTTGACTACGTTGCCATGCCGAAGGCTTCATGTCAGTGGGCTAGCATATTATTGTATCTCGGGAAAGCTGGCTATGACATCAAGCTCGTCCACACCTATGGCTTCATGCGGGCCATGTCATAGGTTAAGTAGTCCATCCCCAACCCCTCTGGTTCAACCGTCGTCGATCTCTTTGACGGCCCTGCTGCTGATCTCCTCCACCAAGCGGTCAAGGATTTGCGAGCTTTATACGCCATCGAGCCCATTTTGTCACTTCTGAAGGACACGTTCTACGGCTGCGGCTTGGGATCCTCAATTGCCAAGTCAGGTCTCATCGACCACGAGGAGGGCACCCAGGAAGGTTCTTCCAAGGTAAAACAGCCCATCTGTGACATCATAGAGTGCACCATGGGTCTGTGCTCTTCCAACTGGAAGGATCCTGTCCATGAAATGTGAGGCAACATTCTATCAGCAAATATTACCTTTTCTAGCTTGCCAACCCATACCCTTTGTTGTAGTAGCATTTACCGTGCGGTGCTTTAACTGTGTCGTGTTTAATTATTTCATTTACGCAAAAATGTATTGTTCAATAGGTCTATGTGATGTTTAAGTATGAATTGTCCACTTCAGTTTCACGAATGGCTATATTTGGTTGTTTATAGTGAGTAGATGCCTTGTTTATCTGTATTTGGTTGTTAGGTTGGTTGGAGTGAGCATTTTCCGATTATCGGCGGATGCCTTGTTTATCTGTATTTGGTTCTTAATTTGGTTGCAGTGAGCATTTGTCCAGTTATCAAGCAGATGCCTTGTTTATCTGTATTTGGTTGTTAGGTTGCTTTTTTTTAGCATTTGTCCAGTTATCAAGCAGATGCCTTGTTTATCTATATTTGGTTGTTAGGTTGCTTTTTTTATCATTTGTCCAGTTATCAAGCAGATGCCTTGTTTATCTTTATCTGCTTGTTAGGTTGGTTGTAGTGAGCATTTGTCCAGTTTTCAAGCATATGCCCTGTTTATTTATATTTGCTTATTAGGTTGGTTGCAGTGATACTCTGTCCAGTTTTCAATGGCTATATTTGGTTGTTATACTAGTCATTTATGCCTTGTATATTTCAGTCATTCACAATGTGTTGTTCATTATGTGCAAGTCGGAACTGTGCCGCTCGACTACATCAATACCAGTTTGAACGGCTATATTTGGTTCCAGTTATTCCTAATGTAGTTAACACATGCCCTTTATTTCAGTTTTACACATTTATCCAGTTTGATGTTTAAGCATTACCTACGTTCTATTCATTTTCAACAATACCAGTTTGAATTGCAATATTTGATGGCTGTTAAGCTTGCTATCGGTAACATTGCCTTCCATTTTATATCTGCTTTAACAGCATGTTGAAACCAACACATTTAAGCTATCATTTGGAGATGATGTTGTTTGCCGTTGCTATATTTGTTTGATGTTAAGGTTTTTGTACTTATCATGCCTTTCCACTACTTATGCATGACAACAACTGGAGTGGCCACCATTTTCCGCCGAGGTTAGCTTCATCCCTCGGCTTGTACTCCCCCCGTCGTTCCATAATGTAGTGCATATAGATCAAGGCCTGGACACTAGGTAGATTCTAATATTGACTTGTTACTTGGAGGTACATAAGCCCTTGGCAAGGATCCACGCATCGACCCTTTTTGCGTATGGGGCAATGAGATATTAATGAACAAGCATCAAGTGAGGAAACTGATAAGAATTATTAGCAAAAAGATATGAATGGTGGCAAGCAAATTATTTGTTTATGCTCTATCCAACACAACAGTGAGCTGTAGGATGGTAACTGCAAACTATGCATCCTTCTCTTTTTACTGCCCATAATGAGTTGTTAGACAACAATGTCTGAATCTTTTTTGTTCCCAGTGGTTCCTGAAGCAGTTCACTCAAGATTACCTCGCAAAGTACATGATTGGTGGACACACAATGAAGGTTAAAGTATTTCATCCAGACTACAATGAGCATCGAGAAGTCCTAATGAAGACAGTGAAGGATGGACGGGCAGCCATCACAAGGGGTTGGCCTAGAGTCGTGCGTGCATTACGCATGGAGGAGGGCACAATCTGGGCATTCCGCTTCACCTTCTCCAGCAACCAGAATGTCTTTTGCCTCTCTCTTTGCAGTCTTTAGTACAACTGTGGTTCATCATTCTTTACTTGGTGCTTCTGTAGTTCTTAAGTATATGTACCTCTGCATCGAATTATGCATTCATGGTTGAACCTATATTCGTAATAAACATGGTTGGATATGAAATAAGTGATTGCCTACTTTCAAATTCAAAACGTGTGATTTTTAAATTAGGGATTAATTAGGGATTACACGGCACACGGTTTGCGAAAGCGAAACGTCTGCAATATACGTGGAGATCAGAAACGTTTCTCGGATCCACCACGTGTGTGATCAATCTCCACTGCACACACGACTTTCTCTTGAAAACTATTTGCGTTAGGCCACCTTGCGCAAATGTTTACCACATAAAAAATGTGTGTGATGGACAGCCGTTGCCACACAGTTTCTTCTACGCACTGTGTGTGATGCATTCATTAATGCAAACGATAAAATTATTAATATCGTGTGCAATGGCAACGTTATCACAAACGATTTAACGGGAAAAATTGTGTGTGATGTACCTGTGAACGGAAACATTTTCCTTGGAGCGACTGTGTGGGATGTACGTATGAACGGAAACGTTTAGCGGGGACTGACTGTGTGGTATGTACTTGCGACCGGAAACAATTTCGCCGTATAATTGTATTTTTTAGCTCTACTGTACGTATTTCTGTATTTGAGCGCTCGTCGGTCGCACACGACCTCATTTTGCCGAGCGTGTGTGCCAGGAGGGCATATCCCCGACGGTTTATGGCTCATGTGGGAAGGACCCCCCTATCAGCCACACTCACTTGGCGACGGTTCCAAATGTCGTCGCGGAAAGGGGTTAAAAACCGTTTGTTTAGGACTGACGCGTACTAGTGCTTGCATGTGTTTGTATATGTTGTGATTCCAATTTTCTTGTCTTGAGTAATCAAGTATGTGTATGTTGGTTTGCACATCATGAACATGTGAGAGTTGTTTTGAGCCCTTTGCATCTTGTTTGTATCCTTTTGGCTCTTGTGAGAGATTAATGGAACATCCCATTTTGGGAGAGTGATGTGCTTTGTGCACCTCACAATCTTATAAATGTGTGTACATGAGGAATATCATCTAGTTTTGATATTTCAAGATTATCTAGTCGCTATGTGGTATGTCTTCTCATGAGAAATTCAATTTCTAAATAGTCCATTAATTATCTCTTGTTGGATCATTTTATTTTCCTCTTGTTTATCTTTAATTGGTATCACATTATGGGTGAGTAATATGCTATGTGTATATTACTAGCCTAGAAAATGTGCACATTTGAGATATTGTCACCTAGAGTTGATATTGTAGATTATCTTGTTCCTAGGTGGCATGTGTTGTAGGGTGGATCCCTAGATGGAGATCTTTCACGAATTGGAGGGGAAATCCCCAAGAACACGAAGAACACAAGAGAGGGAAAACACTCAAATTGACTAGATCCAATCACACATATGCTATATCCAAGAACACACAAGAGGTCACAATGATCCATGGACAAAAAAAAAGATACAAGGTAACTAGTTCATCCCAATCCTATGAGGAGAGAGGTCTTGATGATCCTATGATGGGGATCTTTCCCTAGATGGGGGGGGGGGCTTGAATCCACTAGGGGATCTTCACCATAGGAGGTCTTGAACTCCAATGGAGTGGTCTCTCTCTCACAAGAGGAGATACAAGGAGCAAAGCTCACTAAATCATGTCATATACTTTGCTATCCCCTCTAAATGAGCTAGGTGGGAGGTACTTAGAGTCTAGGGACGAAATAGAGGGAGAGGGGGATACAAAGGTCCAAAATGACCCTGAAACGCACATACTCTCAGAGGAGTCCGGGCACCCGGGCAAGGGGCAGGCACCCAGACAGTCGATGGCACTGGGCAGCAGGTGGACCGGGCACCCGGGGGCTCCATGCCCGGGCACCCGGGGTGGCTCCAGGCGGCTGGAGGGAGTAGGCCGGGCACCCGGGGGGTGAGATCCTGGGCACCCAGGCGAAGCTGGGCGGACCGGGCGGCAGGCGGGCACCGGGGCCATGAGGCCAGGCACCCGGGCAGGCAGGGGCCGGCTCGAGGCGGGCACCAGGGGTGGCGGTGGCAGCTCCCAGCGAGGGCCGGGCACCCGGGGCCAGTTGGACGGGCACCCGGGGCGCTCAGGGGCGCCACCCAGGCAGCGGACAAAGGCCCGGGCACCCGGCGCATGTAGGGCCGGCCACCCGAGGGGTCCAGCGCCTCCGTGTCTTCGCGCTTTGGCCGCTCTCATTCCTTCTCCTTCTTCTCGGTTGCTTGTGGCTACCTCCTAGCTTCTTCACGGTAATGTCCTTGGCACCTAAGAATTCAAAATGTATCCATTTGAGGTAGAACCCGACTCTCGTGTGAATCCGAATGAAACTCAAAGAGAAAAGAGTTCACCTTGGTTCCGACGTCGCGTGCGTGAGCTCTCGTCGTAGGTCCTCACCATGCTTGCGGTGGCGGTGTGACGTCCATGGGGATGGTCGATGGATGCTCCACATCATCTGCCACCCCCCCCCTTGGGAGAGACCCGTCCATGGATCATGATCTTCATCACCATGGGAAAGAGAAGGCGTTGCCGTGTAGAAGTGGACAACTTCTACCTCTTGAGCATTGCGTTGGATTTCCTTGAAGAGGAAAGGTGATGCAGCACAGTAGCATAAGTATTTCCCTCAGTTTTTGAGAACCAAGGTATCAATCCAGTAGGAGGCTACGCGCGAGTCCCTCGTACCTACACAAAGCAAATAACTCCTCGCAACCAACGCGATTAGGGGTTGTCAATCCCTTCACGGTCACTTACGAGAGTGAGATCTGATAGAGATGATAGATAATATTTTTTGTATTTTTTATGATAAAGATGCAAAGTAAAAATAAAAGCAAAGTAAAAAAGCAAAGGCAATAATAAAGTGATGGAAGATTTATATGATGAAGATAGACCCGGGGGCCATAGGTTTCACTAGTGGCTTCTCTCAAGAGCATAGGTATTCTACGGTGGGTGAACAAATTACTGTTGAGCAATTGACAGAATTGAGCATAGTTATTAGAATATCTAGGTATGATCATGTATATAGGCATCACGTTCGAGACAAGTAGACCGACTCCTGCTGCATCTACTACTATTACTCCACTCATCGACCGCTATCCGGCATGCATCTAGAGTATTAAGTTCAAGAAAACAGAGTAGCATTAAGCAAGATGACATGATGTAGAGGATAAATTCATGCAATATGATAAAACACCATCTTGTTATCCTCGATGGCAACAATACAATCGTGCCTTGCTGCCCCACATCCTTTGGGAAAGGACAGCGCAAGATTGAACCCAAAGCTAAGCACTTCTCCCATTGCAAGAAAAACCAATCTAGTAGGCCAAACCAAACTGATAATTCGAAGAGACTTGCAAAGATAACCAATCATACATACTCCCTCTTTCCATCTATATAGGGCCTAATACGTTTTTCGAGGCTAACTTTGACCAAATATTAGAGCAATAATATATGACATTCAACTTACACAAAGCACACCGTTAAATTCGTGTGTGAAAGAAGCTTTGAATGATATAATTTTCACATTGTGCATGTCATGTACTATTAATATTTTCAATAGTCAAAGGTGGTCTTAAAAACGCATTAGGCCCTATATAGATGGAAGGAGGGAGTAAAAGAATTCAGATAAGATTCAAATATTGTTCATAGATAATCTTGATCATAAACCCACAATTCATCGATCTCAACAAACACACCGCAAAAAGAATATTACATTGAATAGATCTCCACGAGAGAGGGGGAGAACATTGTATTGAGATCCAAAAAGAGAGAAGAAACCATCTAGCTACTAACTATGGACCCGAAGGTCTGAGGTAAACTACTCACACTTCATCGGAGGGGCTATGGTGATGATGTAGAAGCCCTCCGTGGTGGATGCCCTCTCTGGCGGAGCTCCGGAACAGGACCCAAGATGGGATCTCGTGGGTACAGAAGGTTGCGGCGGTGGAATTAGGTTTTTGGCTCCGTATCTGATTGTTTGGGGGTACGTAGGTATATATAGGAGGAAGAAGTATGTCGGTGGAGCAACGTGGGGCCCACGAGGGTGGAGGGCGCGCCCCCCTACCTCGTGCACTCCTCGAAGCTTCCTTGACTTAGGGTCCAAGTGTCCTGGATCACGTTCGGTGAGAAAATCACATTCCCGAAGGTTTCATTCCATTTGGACTCCGTTTGATATTCTGCTTCTTCGAAACTCTAAAATAGGCAAGAAACAACAATTCTAGGCTGGGCCTCCGGTTAATAGGTTAGTCCCAAAAGTAATATAAAAGTGGAAAATAGAGCCCAATATTGTCCAAAACAGTAGATAATATAGCATGGAGCAATAAAAAATTATAGATACGTTGGAGACGTATCAACAACCACCAAGCACTTGTCATGTTGAAGCTCGAAATGGTCACTCTCCAATGTCGCACCATCTTGTAATTCCTTCAAGAGGAGAAAATATAACAAGCACTTGGAAAAACAAATATGGTTGGAATTAAAGAAAAACCAAGCATTCAAGAGGTGATTCACCCAACAAGTGTTGTCATCAAGTATAGCATATGGTTTGACAAAGAAGTGTTTCATGGCATTTAAGCATATAAATTGAGCACAAGCAAAGACATCATGGAAACAAGCATCCAAATAGGAGGTGGAGATGCAAATATGTTTGACAAGTGAACAAATATCTACCTCAAGATCATAGCAAACATGCATAAAGCGCTCGACAAATGGTCTATGGTAGGCATAAGAATCATTCACAACAACAAGAGAAATGAAATGCCTAAACACATGGGGCAAGTGCAAGACAATCCAAGCATAATGTGCATATGGTGTGGTGAAGAAAGTGAGGCACTCAACACAAATGATATAGCAATTTTGGAACATGTGCGAGGCAATCAAGTCATGAGAGTGAATAGTAGGCATAGGCATATGTGAAGTAATGTCATTGTTGCAACCAAACATGTGATAGTAGCAAGTAATCCAAGAATTGGATGCAACATGAGAAAGCATAGCAATAAAGTCATGCAAACTAGTGGAGCGAAGATGCAACACACTAGAGGAAATCATGGCAATCATGTCATGTGAGCAAATAATAGGCATAGACAATGCACATGACATATCGCAAGTACAAACACAAACCAAGATCATTGTATCATCATAGGCATGGGGCACATAGCAAACATGGCAATAACAAGCAATATCTCCACCTAGCTTGCAAATACACATACAAGTAGTAGAATCAATCATCATGTGTAATGCAAAGCATGGGTCACAAATGCATGGCAAAGGCATAGGAATGAGCATATCATGCAAAGTGAACATGGCAAGATGGGCATATAATATGTAATGGATGATAACCCATAACCATGTGAGAGCCATGTAGAAGAAATGTGTGAAGTCTTTGCGCGAAGAGAGCGGTGGGAAATTCAATCCATGGGATCCCAAGTCATCATTGCTCTCTAGAGCTCGTCTTGTCAACTCATGGGATTGTGAGGTTGACAAGTATTCATGGGTACCTACACAAAAGAGACACAAACCAAAGCAATTGTGCGCGTGGTAAATGTACACATCATCCATCATGATGTGTATGTGCATGTGTGAGTTAGCACAAGATAAGCATATCTCAAATAAATTTGATGTGTGATATAGAAACATGCCATCCGTCATGAAAGAATAGTTGTTATGTATGACACGATGGGGGCACAAATTGAGAATGCAAGTATATGGCACATCAATAGCATTTTTATTCATGGGGAGCATATGGTGCACACAAGTAGTGGGATCATGCAATAGATAGGATGAATCAAAATCTCCTAAAATGTATGAGGAAACTATGGGGGTCTCCTCATGAACATTCGTGGAAACATCACATTGAGAATATTGACAACATCCAAAACAATGCATATCCGAAGCTAGGTGGTCATGGCATGGCATATGAGATAAATGATGCAAAGGGAGCATATCAATATCATCACAAGAAAAACAAATGCCAATAACCATGGGCTTGTCATATATGCCATATGTGCAAATTGGGTTAATTTTAATGGCATATGCATAGTCACTATGATGAGATTGCAAATATGACATATTGTTGATCTCATGCATAGCATATGACAAGTCAAGCAGATTGTCAAACATGATGTGACCAAGAGAATTATCACAAGAAATCCTATGTAACATGGCATCACAACTAATAGAATCCTCATGGCAATCATCAAACTCATCACAAATGGGTAAATCATCGCATGGAGAAATCATACTAGCATGAAGCATGGTAATAGGTGGAGCAACATCATGCACAAAATCAATGTCAAGAACGTCCACTGGTGGGACAAGAGCATCACCTTCACCTACGTTACCTTTCTCGTTCCACTCAAGTGGTGTAGGTGAGGTGGGAAAGACCAAAGCGTGGTCAGCGTCATCATCGTGATGGAACCATGTGGGGGGTGCATCATAGTCCACCATGGCCATCGTCTTGTACAAAGGAAGGACGATGTCGTAGAGGGTCGGCGCGTCATCATAAATGGGACCTGGCGCCAAATGAGAAGACACAATAGAGGTAGAGGTCAAGTTGTTAGAAATCAAAATGGCCTCACTCTCTCTATGTGGTGGTGGCTCACTCACTCCCTCAAGGTAGGTGCACTCAATGTCACATATGGTGGAGTCACTCAAATCAATCAAGTGGTGGTGTTGGTGGCTCTCCTCACATGGGAATTGGGGCAACTCGTCATATATGGGGCTAGTGGTGAAGTCACTCTCACTCTCAATATGGTGGCACAAGTGACTCATGTCATCATACGTCGTCGTGGTCGAAGGGAAACTCCCATGCTCAACCATCTCGTCGTCGTCGCCGTGGATGAAGGCCGAAGATGGCACATCATCGCTCTCCTCCATGACCGAAGGGAAAATCCCATGCTCGATCATCTTGTCACAGTCGCCGTGGAGGAAGGTCGATGTAGGTGTACTCGTCGGAGGTATGTGAAGATGCCATACGTACAAAGGCGAAGATGCCTTGATGACACTTGGCGAAGATGCCGAAGTGGTCGTAGTAGTCGTAGCTCCGTCTTGGTGGTGCTTGTCTCACGGTCTTCTCTTGTGCTCATGAAGTTTGGTCGTAGCTTGATGTAGATCTTTTTGGGACTTGTAGGTGTACGCATCGTGAGCATCTTCATCTTGATGGTGTTGTAGTGCTTGAGCTCGATGACGCCCCGAAGATTGGCCACGTGAGCATCGCCGCCTTGAAGATGACGAAGGGGAAGAAGACTTGTAGTTGGCCACCATGTCTCGTACTTGATCCCTTTGTTCGGCCAACTTGGTGTCGAGGTAGTCCCTTATCCTTGCTTCGTTTTGGCAAATGTCGACGGCGAGTCGCTCAATGCCTTGCATTGCTCGTTGTAGTCCAAAGATGGACGTTTTGGTGACGTAGTTGTTCGCGTTGTCGTTGTCGTGGAAGACCGGAGATGAAATGCCTTGCCTATCCATCACAAGACTCGAGCAAATGTGAGTGGAAGAAAGGAAAGAACTAGACCAATGTACCTTATCCAATGTTGAAGATGGATCAATGATCACTCAATAATGTAACAAGGAAATAGCACAATTGGTACTGGATCTTGTCAATTCTCACACCTACACAAGTAAGGCTTATGGTGGAGCTCGATGAGGATAGTGGCACAAAAATTTGATGCAAAAATGTTAGCAAGAGTCAATAATGTTGGAAAAGATTCACAAATTCGCAAGTGAAACAAGTAGACCAATAGCAATATGTGGCACACGGAAACACACACACGGATAGATAAATGGGGTCGTGCAACCAAGGAATGAGCACAAAATGTGGAATCCACGGAAAACACTCGTGTTGCACAACTCAAGAGAGACGCTAGCACGATTGCTCCATAGGCGGATACGACACTTGTGCACAACCTATAAGATGCAAAATGTATGAACCTTCTATCCCAAGTATGCTATGTGTATGATGTTCCCGGTGTTTCGCACACGATGATCCAAGATGATCAGTATGGTAGTATGGTATGCAATGTGGCGATGCTATGGCTCTTGCTTACAAGCTCTTTGCTCTCTTTTCCTTTTTGCTTAAAAACTTATTCTTTTTTTATGGCCACTTATGCGAAATGCACAAACCAAGATAGCAATTGTGTATATGCGGGAACAATCTTGTGACACAAGGGATGATATGATGATACTAAGATGATACCAATATGATATGGTATGTATGCAATGGAAGGTACGGATCACTAATGTGCACAAGTAACGTTGCCGGCAATACTCAATGGCTAGTCTCGATAGTCAAGTGACGCAAAATGGGCTAAGGGGTTAACAATGTAATGGCAAGAATGTACAATGATGGGATACCACGGTACCAAGATGATATTGAGGTTACCGTTCTTGCTTACGGTTAGGGTGTCAAAATGGTGAAGTGGTAGATGTCGAAGACGACCTCGTGGCGATGATGAGTGGCGGTGTTCTTGATGTAGATACAAAATGATGTAGACCCGTCCCTAAGTAGCCGAAACACCTTAGGAAATGGTAAAAACCGCAAACTCAAAATCTCAAGGGAAATGTCAAATGGTGGTAGCAGAATGCGTTGGTGGTTCCGAAGTTAGCAATGCAGAAATGGTGGTGGTGGTTGATGACGAAGCGACCGTCCCTAAGTAGCCGAAACACCTTAGGAGACTCAAGTCACCCCTCAAGCAACCACAAATGCTAAATGGAGCAAAATGGGTTATGTGGCGGAAAGTTATGGTGGTTTTGCAGATGATGTGGTGGATGGCCTAGGCAAAGATGCCAAAATGCCAAATTTTTGATGGAGTCAAATGGTGGTAAAGATGAGCAGCTCCGGCATGTTGCTAGCTTTTCAACGAGCCAAAGAACACCCAAATCGGAGTTCGGGAGTGAAAGCTATGAGTGAAAACGTAAAGTGCACGCGACTGATTCTGGGGGTGTGGGTGCTCGGGGTTTGGGGGTGCGGGCACCCGGGGTGGTGAGCGAGGTTGGGCTGGAAAAGAGGCTCGGGGGTCCGGTTGCCTGTCCGGGTGCCCGGGGGCAAGAGGTGCGGGCACCCGGGGTGGTCCGGGGCAAACAGCCCGGGGTGTGAGTGCCCGGGGGCTCGGGGTGCGGGCACCCGGGGTGGTCAATGGAGATGCGTGGGGGGTCCGGGTGCCCGGGGGTGTCGGATTTGGGCGGAAAATCATGGAGAAATGGAAGAAATTAGTGGATGTCGTGGAGGGAAAGGTGGAGATGGATGGGGGAAGGCTAGATCCACTTGAAACCAAGCAAATCCATGGATCAAATCGAACAAAACCTCATCAAACCAACAAATCACAAAAAAATTGGGGCTATTTTTGGTGGGGAATTTTCGAATTTAGGACGAAATCACACAAAACAAGGCTAGAAAATGGCGGGGAGGGACTCCAAATTCGTGATAAACGTGGCTCATGATACCAAGATGTTGTAGGGTGGAACCCTAGATGGAGATCTTTCACGAATTGGAGGGGAAATCCCCAAGAACACGAAGAACACAAGAGAGGGAAAACACTCAAATTGACTAGATCCAGTCACACATATGCTAGATCCAAGAACACACAAGAGGTCACAATGATCCAAGGACAACAAAGAAAGATACAAGGTAACTAGTTCATCCCAATCCTATGAGGAGAGAGGTCTTGATGATCCTATGATGGGGATCTTTCCCTAGATGGGGGGGGGGCTTGAATCCACTAGGGGATCTTCTCCATAGGAGGTCTTGAACTCCAATGGAGTGGTCTCTCTCTCGCAAGAGGAGATACAAGGAGCAAAGCTCACTAAATCATGTCATATACTTTGTTATCCCCTCTATATGAGCTAGGTGGGAGGTACTTATAGTCTAGGGAGGAAATAGAGGGAGAGGGGGATACAAAGGTCCAAAATGACCCTGAAAACGCACACACTCTCGGAGGAGTCCGGGCACCCGGGCAAGGGGCGGGCACCCGGACAGTCGATGGTCGGGCAGCAGTGGACCGGGCACCGGGGCTCCATGCTGGGCACCGGGGTGGCTCAGCGGCTGGAGGGAGTAGGCCGGGCACCCGGGGTGAGAGGCCGGGCACCGGGCGAGTGGGCAGACCAGGCAGCAGCCGTGCACCCGGGCAGGCGGGGGCAGTGGGGGGCACCCGGGGGTTGGTGGCCCGGGCACCCAGGGTGGCGGTGGTAGCTCCCAGCGAGGGCCGAGCACCCGGGGAGCTCAGGGGCGCCACCCAGGCAGCGGCCAGAGGCCCGGGCACCCGGGGCATGTAGGGCCGGCCACCCGGGGGGTCCAGCGCCTCCGTGTCTTCGCGCTTTGGCCGCTCTCCTTCCTTCTCCTTCTTCTCGGTTGCTTGTGGCTCCCTCCTAGCTTCTTCATGATCATGTCCTTGGCACCTAAGAATGCACAATGTATCCATTTGAGGTAGAACCCGACTCTCGTGTGAATCCGAATGAAACTCAAAGAGGAAAGAGTTCACCTCGGTTCCTACATCGCGTGCGTGAGCTCTCGTCGTAGGTCCTCTCCATGCTTGTGGTGGCGGTGTGACGTCCATGGGGATGGTCGAGGGATGCTCCGCATCAGCATGTTAGCTCTACAAGTTGTAAATTTGCTTGTGTTTGGTGTAAAGATGATGTTGGATATCCTTGCTATCTACCACCGGGAATTATTTCCAAATACTTCTTGTCTTTTGACAATTGGTACTCACTTGTGTGGTAGAAATTATTGATCATCTTTACATTGGCTTTTGCCTTTATTTTCCTTATCTCTTGCTAAGGATTGGGTCAACTCCCGTTGTCTTCCATACCACTTGTGGATCTTGTTAATTTCTTGATCTTGTCTAGTGTTTTCTAGAGATAGTGAAAGTGGTGATCCCACCTTGTGCATTTTGTATTCAAATGCAAATTCTCTATAATGCACTACTCTTGGGGGAGCTATCCTATTTTCTATAAAACACTCATCTTATGATCCTTATCAAGTGTGTGTTGGTGGAAGCCAAGCCATTTTTTTGGGTACTTTGTGCCATCATGAAATTTTGTAGAGGGCTTGGTTTGTTTGGAACCATTCTCTCTTTCGGGAGTTTGATATCTTTCTTTTTGTGTGTATCAATGGATATCTCATTCCTTGATGTATATTTCTTTGATATCTTCCAAGTGAGTATTTCTCCTTTTGGTATCCTATTTTCACTTGGTATTTCCTTTTCATTTTGTTTCGGTCCTTGAAAGTTTAGAGCATGCATATTTACTTCATGTATTTTATTTGGCATGCTTTCTTTCTTTGACTCAATATATAGTGGAAACTCCACCAAGTCACAAATTGGATGAGATGTGCATGAAATTCTTTTTCATATCTATATGCACATATTTATGTGGAGTTTTTCCTATGTATTGTTGGTTCTCTAACTCTTTGGTCCCAATGAGTTTGGGTACCATTTTGTTTGTGTTGTTGGTCTAGGAACAATTGGAGATGCATTGGATGCTCGGCTCACTCACAAGGAAGGTGGTGTCACCATGTGCTTATTGGAGTCAAGCTAGGATGCTCAATGAACTACTATCTACTACCTTCAATTGGTTTCTTCTACTTCCTTCCAATGATGTCTCGGTAACAAGTATTTATTCATGCACTCTTTTCTTACATTCAACCTTGTGTAGATTGCATCTTGGCATGATATTCATTCCATCTTGTGATACTTGTTTCCTTTCTCAAAGCATCTCAACGATGATCTCTTGTTGCTAGTTGTGATGTCTTTGATGGTTGTGTGGTAGGAATTCATTGATATACAATAACACCATATCTAGCCATGTGCTATGCTTTCAAGCAAATATCTTATTGGTATATTTATGAATTCCTTTTGGATATCTTGTTCCTTCGTGTTGTAACTATTTCGGGTGTACATCCTTCTTTGTAGATATATATCATCATGATTTTGTCTACCTAGAACCTTATACACTTGAGAGAAATTACATCACTAGATGATATCGTTTCTTTCACGTCCACCTTGTCTTTCTTGTTATTTTTTTGGTGGCTCCGCGAAAGTGTGTGCCTTGAGTGCGGGTCCTATATTTGCATCTTGTTGCACTCTTTTGTGGTGAATATTGTTTCCCTCTTACTTGTCATGATGAGTCTTGTCAATTCAATTGGTATCCCACCTCTTAACGAAGCTTCCTTTTATATCTTCACCACGGTTTGTCACAAGCATATGTTCTTTATATGCTTATTAGTGAGCTTGTGAACCCATTTGCTAGTTGTGTGTGGGAATGACAGGCCCTGCACCGTGTATCTCATTCATTCAAGACTATATTGATGCTTAATGCTCGTCCGTACATTAGTCTTCTCAAGTGCATTGCCTTGACTCACACACATCGGTTTTGGTTGAGCCTATTCTTAAGTTGCCTCTTTTACATGTTGCTCAACCATGTGTTTGTTGCAAGTGCTAGGCTTTGTTTCCTACATGCTCACTTGCACTTGTTGTAAGTTTCTATTGATTTTGGGGGAGCTATGATCCTATTTTGTGCACTTTGTATCCAAATACAAAAATTCTTGTTTGTGAACAAATCATGGGGAGCTTCTCTGGTTTCTTTAGAACACTCCTTTGCTCATATCATAATATCCTTTATTCTTGTGGCTCATAGGATCATTGGTCTAGTTGGTTCAATTCATATCCGTTGATTACTTGCTTCAATTTGTATCTTCTGATTGCTTGAATGCTTGTGTCTCTCTTTGGTATGTCTTTGTGGCATATCATCCTTTAGCAATCTTTGGATCCTTAATATAGTTTGTCTTCCTCCAAGTATTTATCTTTGGATATGTGTATTGCATTCCTCTCTTCTTGAGATATACACAATTTATGGAGGAACACTTTTTATATTGGCCTTCTAAGCTTTTCGCCCATTTTGACAATCGGTGCCAATGGGGGAGAAGTTTCAGAGAGTTTTGAGGAGAATTTTAGAGAGTTATTTCTTGCCTTGGTTTTGTTCCTAAGCATTTGCATCTCATACGCATGCATTATTGGTTGGTGCATTGGTGCATTTCATGGTGATGCATAATCCCTTATATAACCTCTCTTGAAAGTGATTGTCATCAATTACCAAAATGGGGGTGATTGAAAGGACATGTGGTGCCCCCATGTGTGGTTTTGGTAATTGATGACATTCTCTATGGACCAATGGTTGCATTGAGTTATATTTTAAGGATTTGTCAGTGGGATTGTCTTGAAGTCCATGTGTTGGTTTCAAGGAGTTTATGAGATGGCCAAAGTGCTTTTCAAGGAATTATCCAAAGATTGGTCATGTGAGAGTTGAGCTTATTGCAAGCATGTCTTGAAGAAGAAGATTGTGTGAACATCCAAGTTTACCTTCAAGACATCATCCTAACGGAGAGAGTTGGAAAGATTCAAGGTTGATCAAGACTAAGTATAGAGAGTGATTCAAGTTGATTAACACACAAAGCGCACAAGTTGTACTGAGAGAGACCAAGTGATCCCATGGTATGGTAAGCATTGTCGATTATGCTTTGTGTACTAACCCATGGTCTACGTGAAAGTTCCGTGTGGGGTTAGGTATATTGCCATGGTCTTGCGTCAAGAGGAAGATCTCATACAACCCATGGAGGATGACATCAAGTGGTGATCGTCATCAAGTTTGCAGTGTGCAAGTTTAAGTGGAGCAACACGAAGAGTGGCTCACCCATAATGGAGTATGGGGAGCAATCAAGCTTGAAACTTGCCGTCCATTGTGGTGTCAATAGAATTGTGAAGATGTGTCGAAGAGTGGCGCACCCATAGTGGAGTATGGGGGGGCAATCAACTAGTCTTCATCGAGCCAACACAATCAAGAAAGGTGGTCCAACTTGAGGAAGTCAAGATCGTCATCATCTGGCTCAAGTGGACTATGTGCAAGGAAAAGGTTTGCCCTTGATAGGTTTTCTATTTTACCGGTCTCATAGTGGTAGTTGGGAGACCGGGTTGTAGGATTGATTGTCGTACTATCAAGGGGCTCTCTCTGGTGAGTAGTTTGATCGTATCGTTCGTCGGGAGCTCAAACCATTGCATCCTTGCATCATCTCTCTTGGTTCTTGTTTGGTTCTTCTCCTTGTGAGTTTTGGATCTTATGGTCATCTTCATGACAAGCTCGAGTTCATTAAAAACCGATTTCTTATGCATCTTCTTTTGTGTTTTCGGTGTTGGAGTTTCTACCTGTCTTAATTGAGAAAGGGTTCTCACCAATTTATTTTGGGTATTTTCTCAATTGCTATTTCTTGTTATTTCTATCAAGATTGTGTTTTCTCTTGTCCTTAGCTTTCCAACAAACTTGATTTTGTCGAATTTGGAGCTCGTATGCGGAAGTTGTGGCTGTTTTGATCTTACATGTTTTACATAGAGAGGTTGTACCTGTTGACCAGTACAACCGGTGTTTGGAGCGGTTGTACCGCTCCAGAATTGGTCTGAAGGTTGTACCGGCCATGTACCGCTCTACCACCGGACTGGTTTCTGTTTTGGAGTGGTTCTTGGGCGGTTGTTGACCGGTTAGTTCAGTTTAACCAGTACTACCGGTTCCCCGGGCTGTTGTACCGCTTAGGGCTTTTTCCTATAGGTTGGTTTATCCTCTGCTTTGACCGGTTATACCGGTTCGTGCACCACTTGTACGGGTCCTATAGTTTTCTGCACATAACGGGTAGATTCGTGGGGACCTATAAAAGGGGGTCTTCTTCCCCATTGCAATCTATCTTTTGAGCTTGTGTTCTTCCCCCATTGTTGACCTTCTTCGAGCTTGCTAACTCTCAATCCCTCCATGGATTCTTGCTAGTTTTTGAGGGAAAGAGAGAGGAGATCTAGATCCACATTTCCACCAATCACTTTCTCCTATATGTGAGGGGAACCCCTTGGATCTAGATCTTGGAGTTCTTGGTGTTCTCCTTCTTGTTCTTCCTCTCATCTTCCTCCTTAGCATTAGTTGCTTTGGTGGGATTTGAGAGAAAAGGACTTGGGCACTCCGTGCGCCCTTGCCATTGCATTTTGTGCATCAGTTTGAGTTCTCCACGGTGATACGTGGAAGTTACAAGTTGAGAAGCTTATTACTCTTGGGTGCTTGGTACCCATGAGCTTGTTCCTCTTGGGTGCTTGGGCGCCCTAGACGATTGGTGGTGTTTGGAGCTCAATCATTGTGGTGTAAAGCTCCGGGCTAGCGTCGGGGTCTCCAATTAGGTTGTGGAGATTGCCTCGAGCAATTTGACGGGTACTGGTGACCGCTTTGCCAAAGTGTACGGGTTCGGTGACTGCCCCCAAGGGTTGCCATTTGTACGGGTTCGGTGACCGCCCTCACGGGTCCCTTAGTGCAATCACGACAGCTTGCATTGTGTGGGCGTGAGGAGATTACGGTGGCCCTAGTTCCTTCTTGGGGAGCATTGTGCCTCCACACTACTCCAAACGGAGATTAGGATCTGCAAGGGTGTGAACTTCGGGATACATCATCGTCTCCGCGTGCCTTGGTTATCTCTTACCCGAGCTCTTTACTTATGCACTTTACTTTGTGATAGCCATATTGTTTCTTGTCATATATCTTGCTATCGCATAGTTGTTTATCTTGCTTAGCATAAGTTGTTTTCACATAGGTGAGCCTAGTCGTTTTAGGTTTTGTGCTTGAAAAATTAACCGCTAGGTTTATTCCGCATTTGTTCATGCCTTAACCGTGATTATTTTAAAAGCGCTGTTCACCCCCCCCCCCCTCTAGGCGACATCCACGATCTTTCAATAGTGTAAACAGTAAACACATAAAACTAGTTGAATATTAGAAGTAAAGAATGTGTCCATAAGGTAAATACAAAGATGCTTCTAGGTACATGATACGTCTCCAACGTATCTATAATTTTTTATTGTTCCATGCTATTATATTATCTGTTTTGGATGTTTAATGGGCTTTAATATGCTCTTTTATATTATTTTTGGGACTAACCTATTAACCAGAGGCCCAGTGCTAGTTTCTGTTTTTTTGCCTATTTTAGAGTTTCGCAGAAAAGGAATACCAAACGGAGTCCAAATGAAATGAAACCTTCGCGATGATCTTTCTTGGACCGAAAGCAATCCAGAAGACTTGGAGTCGAAGCCTGGAACTCTACGAGGCGGCCACGAGGCAGGAGGGCGCGCCTCCATCCTTGTGGGCCCCTCGTAGCTCCACCGACGTACTTCTTTCGCCTATATATATATATATACTCTTATACCCTAGAAACATCAGGGGGAGCCACGAAACCACTTTTCCACCGCCGCAACCTTCTGTACCTGTGAGATCCCATCTTGGGGCCTTTTCCGGCGATCTGCCGGAGGGGGAATTGATCATGGAGGGCTTCTACATCAACACCATAGCCTCTCTGATGAAGCGTGAGTAGTTTGCCACAGACCTTCGGGTCCATAGTTATTAGCTAGATGGCTTCTTCTCTCTCTTTGATTCTCAATACAAAGTTATCCTCAATGTTCTTGGAGATCTATTCGATGTAATACTCTTTTGCGGGTGTTTGCCGAGATCCGATGAATTGTGGATTTATGAACAAGATTATCTATGAATATTATTTGGTTCTTCTCTGAATTCTTATATGCATGATTTGATATCTTTGCAAGTCTCTTCGAATATCGGTTGGCCTACTAGATTGATCTTTCTTGCAATGGGAGAAGTGCTTAGCTTTGGGTTCAATCTTGCGGTGTCCTTTCCCAGTGACAGTAGGGGCAGCAAGGCACGTATTTTATTGTTGCCATCAAGGATAAAAAGATGGGGTTTATATCACATTGCTTGAGTTTATCCCTCTACATCATGTCATCTTGCTTAATGTGTTACTCCGTTCTTATGAACTTAATACTCTAGATGCATGCTGGATAGCGGTCGATGTGTGGAGTAATAGTAATAGATGCAGAATCGTTTCGATCTACTTGACACGGACGTGATGCCTATATTCATGATCATTTCCTTAGATATCTTCATAATTATGCGCTTTTCTATCAATTGCTCAGCAGTAATTTGTTCACCCACCGTAATACATGCTATCTTGAGAGAAGACACTAGTGAAACCTATGCCCCCCGGGTC
Source organism: Aegilops longissima (assembly GCA_021605205.1). Lineage (NCBI taxonomy): Eukaryota > Viridiplantae > Streptophyta > Magnoliopsida > Poales > Poaceae > Aegilops > Aegilops longissima. The sequence goes on along the minus strand of CM038681.1, from coordinate 528,794,072 downwards.
TCTTTCTTCTTATATTGCATCTCTTTTATTTATATCGCATCTCGTTTACTATTTTGCAATCTTTACTTTCCGATCTATACAACAAAAATACCAAAAATATTTATTTTACTATCTCTATTAGATTTCACTTTTGCGAGTGACCGTGATGGGATTGACAACCCCTTTATCGAGTTGGTTGCAAGGTTCTTGATTGTTTGTGCAGGTACTAGGTGACTTGTGCGTTTGTCTCCTACTGGATTGATACCTTGGTTCTCAAAAACCGAGGGAAATACTTACGCTACTTTGCTGCATCACCCTTTCCTCTTCAAGGGAAAACCAAAGCATGCTCAAGAGGTAGCAAGAAGGATTTCTGGCGCCATTGCCGGGATATCTACGCCAAGTCAAGACATACCAAGTACCCACCATAAACTCTTCTCGCTCGCAGTACATTATTTGCCATTTGCCTCTCGTTTTCCTCTCCCCCACTTCACAAGATTTGCCCTTTTCTTTCGCCTTTTTTTCGTTCGATCTTGTGTTACCATGTGTCTTCTTTTTGCTTGCATCTTTGCTTGCTAAAAGTTTATGGATCCTCATCCACTCGCTAATCTCTTTAAGAGATCCAATTATGATGAACCTATTGCTAGTGAGCTGAGTGCACTAGATTATCTTTATGAAGTTTTGCTTGAAATTCATGAATCTAAAAATTGTGATGAAGAAATCTATGAAGTGATTCATGATAGCTACTTGAATAAAAAGCATGATTGCAATGGTTTTACTATAAATTCGATTTGTGTCAATTGTGCTAATATCATGCAAAACCCTAAGCTTGGGGATGCTAGTTTTTTTATGTCCACTACTTGTTGCAATGATCATGATGGGGGTGATTCTTCTTAAAATCTTGAAAATTTATTAAGGCCCCATGATGAATATGAGATTGATAATAATGTTTGCAATAATATTGAAAGTGGGTTTGGAAGAGTGTCAACTTTAGATCCCACATATTTGGAGGATGTTCAATCTTATGATTTTGATAAAAGTGGGTTTGGAGAGGTCACGATTTTATTTTATGTTAATCCCACTATTTCGAAAGAGTGTCAACTTTGCATGCATGAGGATCATGAAGAGAAAATTTTATGTGATAGTTATATTGTTGAATTTGATTATGATCTCACATGTAATTATTATGAGAGAGGGAAATATGTTGCAGAAATTTTCATGTTACTAAATTACCTCTCGTTATGTTGAGATTGCTAATGTTTCTTTCTTCTTCCTTGCATATGCTAGATCTTGCTTGTCTTGCTAATTTTTTTTTCCTATAAAATGCCTATGCATAGGAAGTATGTTAGACTTAGATGTGATTTTCATATGCTACATGATGCTCTCTTCGTGTTTCAATTGCTATCTTTTATGTGAGCATCATTGAATTTATCAATGCCTAGCTAGGGGCGTTAAACGATAGCGCTTGTTGGGAGGCAACCCAATTTTATTTTTGTCCTTTGATTTTTGCTACTTTTTAGTAATAAATAATTCATCATGCTACTGTTATGATTGTGTTTTTTAATGTTTTAATTAGTGTTTGTGCCAAGTAAAGCCTTTAGGATCTTCTTGGATGATAGTTGTTTGATCTTGCTGAAAAAGACAGAAACTTTGTGCTCACGAAAATAATTTTCATAAATCACAGAAAAGAGATTTTGCCCTGATTATTTTTGCAGAAGATTAATATACAAATTACACTGGTCTTCCTAATTTGGTATAATTTTTGGAGTTCCATAAGTATTCGAACATTACAGATTTCTACAGACTGTTCTATTTTTGACAGATTCTGTTTTTCGTGTGTTGTTTGCTTATTTTGATGAATCTATGACTAGTACCGGGGGGGTATGAACCATAGAGAAGTTGGAATATAGTAGGTTTAACATCAATATAAATAAAGAATGAGTTCATTATAGTACCTTAAAGTGGTGGTTTAATTTCTTATACTAACGGAGCTCATGAGATTTTCTGTTGAGTTTTGTGTTGTGAAGTTTTTCAAGTTTTTGGGTAAAGATTTGATGGATTTTGGAATAAGGAGTGGCAAGATCTTAAGCTTGGGGATTCCCAAGGCACCCCAAGGTAAAATTCAAGGACAACCAAAAGCCTAAGCTTGGGGATGCCCTGGAAGGCATCCCCTCTTTCGTCTTCGTCTATCGGTAACTTTACTTGAGGCTATATTTTTATTCACCACATGATATATGTATTGCTTGGAGCGTCTTGTATGATTTGAGTCTTTTCTTTTTAGTTTACCACAATCATCCTTGCTGTACACACCTTTCGGGAGAGACACGCATGAATCGGAATTTATTAGAATACTCTATGTGCTTCACTTATATCTTTTGAGCTATATAATTTTGCTCTAGTGCTTCACTTATATATTTTTAGAGCACGGTGGTGGTTTTATTTTATAGAAATTATTGATCTCTAATGCTTCACTTATATTATTTTGAGAATCTTTTAGAACAGCATGGTAATTTGCTTTGGCTATAAAACTAGACCTAATATGATGGGCATCCAAGATGGGTATAATAAAAAAATTCATATAAAGTGTGTTGAATACTATGAGAAGTTTGATTCTTTATGATTGTTTTGAGATATGAAGATGGTGATATTAGAGTCATGCTAGTTGAGTAGTTGTGAATTTGAGAGATACTTGTGTTAAAGTTTGTGATTCCCGTAGCATGCACGTATGGTGAACCGTTATTTGATGAAGTCGGAGCATGAATTTTTTATTGTCTTCCTTATGAGTGGCGGTCGGGGATGAGCGATGGTATTTTCCTACCAATATATCCCCCTAGGAGCATGTGTGTAGTACTTTGTTTCAATAACTAATAGATTTTTGCAATAATTATGTGAGTTCTTTATGACTAATGTTGAGTGCATGGATTATACACACTCTCACCCTTCCACCATTGCTAGCCTCTCTAGTACCGCGCAACTTTCGCCGGTACCATAAACCCACCATTTACCTTCCTAAAAACAGCCACCATACCTACCTATTATGGCATTTCCATAGCCACGAGATATATTTCCATGCAACTTTCCACCGTTCCGTTTATTATGACACGCTCCATCATTGTCATATTGCCTTGCATGATCATGTAGTTGATATCGTATTTGTGGCAAAGCCACCTTCATAATTTTTTCATTCATTTCACTCTAGATTCATTGCACATCCCGGTACACCGCCGGAGGCATTCACATAGAGTCATATTTTGTTCTAAGTATCGAGTTGTAGTTCTTGAGTTGTAAGTAAATAAAGTGTGATGATCATCATTATTAGAGCATTGTCCCAGTGAGGAAAGGATGATGGAGACTATGATTCCCCCACAAGTCAGGACGAGACTCCGGATGAAAAATAAAAAAATAAAAAGAAAAAAGAGGCCATAAAAAAAGAGAAAAGGCCCAAATAAAAAAATAAAAAAATGAGAGAAAAAGAGAGAAGGGTCAATGCTACTATCCTTTTACCACACTTGTGCTTCAAAGTAGCACCATAATCTTCATGATAGAGAGTCTCCTATGTTGTCACTTTCATATACTAGTGGGAATTTTTCATTATAGAACTTAGCTTGTATATTCCAATAATGGGCTTCCTCAAATTGCCCTAGGTCTTCGTGAGCAACCGAGTTGGATGCACACCCACTTAGTTTCTTTTTAAGCTTTCATACACTTATAGGTCTAGTGCATCCGTTGCATGGCAATCCCTACTCACTCACATTGATATCTATTGATGGGCATCTCCATAGCCCGTTGATACGCCTAGTTGATGTGAGACTATCTTCCTCCTTTTTGTCTTCTCCACAACCACCATTCTATTCCACCTATAGTGCTATGTCCATGGCTCACGCTCATGTATTGCATGAAGATTGAAAAAAGTTTGAGAACATCAAAAGTATGAAACAATTGCTTGGCTTGTCATCGGGGTTGTGCATGATTTAAATATTTTGTGTGATGAAGATGGAGCATAGCCACACTATGTGATTTTGTAGGGATAGCTTTCTTTAGCCATGTTATTTTGAGAAGACATGATTGTTTTGTTAGTATCCTTGAAGTATTATTGTTTTTATGTCAATATTAAAATTTTGTTTTGAATCTTTCGGATCTGAACATTCATGCCACAATAAATAAAATTACATTGATAATTATGTTAGGTAGCATTACACATCAAAAATTATATTTTTATCATTTACCTACTCGGGGACGAGCAGGAATTAAGCTTGGGGATGCTTGATACGTCTCCAACGTATCTATAATTTTTGATTGTTCCATGCTATTATATTATCTGTTTTGGATGTTTAATGGGCTTTGATATGCTCTTTTATATTATTTTTGGGACTAACCTATTAACCGGAGGCCCAGTGCCAGTTTATGTTTTTTTGCCTATTTTAGAGTTTCGCAGAAAAGGAATACCAAACGGAGTCCAAACGGAATGAAACCTTCGCGATGATCTTTCTTGGACCGAAAGCAATCCAGAAGACTTGGAGTCGAAGTCTAGAACTCTAACGGGCGGCCACGAGGCAGGAGGCGCACCCAGGGGGGTAGGCGCGCCCCCACCCTTGTGGGCCCCTCGTAGCTCCACCGATGTACTTCTTTTGCCTATATATACTCTTATACCCTAGAAACATCAGGAGGAGACATGAAACCACTTTTCCACCGCTGCAACCTTCTGTACCCTTGAGATCCCATCTTGGGGCCTTTTCCGACGATCTTCCGGAGGGGGAATCGATAACGGAGGGCTTCTACATCAACACCATAACCTCTCCAATGAAGTGTGAGTAGTTTACCACAGACCTTCGGGTCCATAGTTATTAGTTAGATGGCTTCTTCTCACTCTCTTTGATTCTCAATACAAAGTTCTCCTCGATGTTCTTGGAGATCTATTCGATGTAATACTCTTTTGCGGTGTGTTTGCCGAGATCCGATGAATTGTGTATTTATGAACAACATTATCTATGAATATTATTTGGTTCTTCTCTGAATTCTTATATGCATGATTTGATATCTTTGTAAGTCTCTTCGAATTATCGGTTGGCCTACTAGATTGATCTTTCTTGCAATGGGAGAAGTGCTTAGCTTTGGGTTCAATCTTGCGGTGTCCTTTCCCAGTGATAGTAGGGGCAGCAAGGCACATATTGTATTGTTGCCATCGAGGATAAAAAGATGGGGTTTATATCATATTGCTTGAGTTTATCCCTCTACATCATGTCATCTTGCTTAATGTGTTACTCCGTTCTTATGAACTTAATACTCCAGATGCATGCTGGATAGCGGTCGATGTGTGGAGTAATAGTAGTAGATGCAGAATCGTTTCGATCTACTTGACACGTACGTGATGCCTATATTCATGATCATTTCCTTAGATATCTTCATAATTATGCACTTTCTTATCAATTGCTCGGCAGTAATTTGTTCACCCACCGTAATACATGCTATCTTGAGAGAAGCCACTACTGAAATCTATGGCCCCCGGGTCTCTTTCTTATTATATTGCATCTTTTTTATTTACATCGCATATCATTTACTACTTTGCAATCTTTACTTTCCAATCCATACAATGAAAATACCAAAAATATTTATTTTACTATCTCTATTAGATCTCACTTTTGCGAGTGACCTTGAAGGGATTGAGAACCCCTTTATCGCGTCGGTTGCAAGGTTCTTTATTGTTTGTGCAGGTACTAGGTGACTTGTGCGTTGTCTCCTAGTGGATTGATGCCTTGGTTCTCAAAAACTGAGGGAAAATACTTACGCTACTTTGCTGCATCACCCTTTCCTCTTCAAGGGAAAACCAACGCATGCTCAAGAGGTAGAAGTACACCCCTTCGTATACATCATTTCCTTATTTTGAGATTGGTGTGTAACATTTCAGTTATTGACTATACAGGTTTCATATTGCTTCTAGTCGTGGAACATATAACTTCATGACACAGGCACATCACTTGGAAGGTTCCCTCAACGCTACATATTAAATTTTGATTCTTCAAAACTACTATCTACATGCGCTATTTTATTTCATTGGTGTTTAGCTCAATCAACAGGGTTGCAAATACTAACTTACACTCACTTCAAACACAAATCACCCACTAGATTCTAATAAATCCCCCCTCCCCGGCCCACCCCCCATCACTTGTAGTAAGGAAGTATTCAATATGCATTTGTTTGGTATTGTTTTCTCCTTATTTTATGCACATATCATAAATCTTGCCAAGGCGTCCAAATTCTCAACACTCTACTGCCTGGTTCCAAAAAACATCACCAATGTTCGTAATCACTACCCATAAATGTGCATGAACCAATTTTGACATAATGTTACATAAAATAGTAAGGCTAACAAATTGTAACAATGGTACCTACAAAATGCCCCATCGGTTGTTGTGGATTTTTTGGTGAATGTTGATTCTCCACGGTATATGAAGTTCAAGAGACCCGGTGAAAAAAACATAGCCTTGAAAGTGGAGCCCGTAATTTCTTGGAATAGTAATTATGAGATTATGAGTGGTGCATAGTGATTGCCCATGCATGTCCTACTGAGAACCAATTACAAAGATGGCATAAAGAGTGAAAAAGATAAGGTGTGCATAACAAGTAGAACAATTTGCGGGAATAGAATTAGACACACAGATGATGGCACTGTATGGGTTGGTAACAAATGAAGGGCTATTTCTGACTATGTAACTGCATGAGAGAGCGGGTATATAACTATTTAATGATTACTGGGGTTTGTTTACAAAAATATATACATTAGCATAATCTCAACTAACTAACCAGACACAAAAACACAATGATAGTTCTTCTGAGAGGAGATTAAACACCTACATTAGCATAATCTCATCTCACTAACCAGACACAAACACATAATAATAGTTCTTCTGAGAGGATATTAAACCCCCGACCTTTGCATCACCATGATGCACATAGCTGATACGTCTCCAACGTATCTACAATTTTTTATTGTTCCATGCTATTATATTATCTGTTTTGGATGTTTTATATGCATTAATATGATATTTTATATTATTTTTGGGACTAACCTATTAACCTACAACCCAGTGCCAGTTTTTGTTTTTTCCTTGTTTTAGAGTTTCACAGAAAAGGAATACCAAACGGAGTCCAAACAGAATAAAACTTTCGCGATGATTTTTCTTGGACCAGAAGACATCTAGAGGACTTGGAGTGCAAGTCAGAGAAGCCATGAGGCGGCCACAAGGACGGAGGGCGCGCCTCCCACCCTTGTGTGCCCCTCGTGACTCCACCGACCTAGTTTCTTTGCCTATATATTCTCATATATCCCAAAACCAACAGAGAGAGCCACGAAAACACTTTTCCACCGCCGCAACCTTCTGTATCTGTGAGATCCCATCTAGGGGCCTTTTCTGGCGTCCTGCTGGAGGGGGATTCGATCACGGAGGGATTCTACATCAACACCATTGCCCTTCTGATGAAGCGTGAGTAGTTTACCATAGTCCTACGGGTCCATATAGCTAGTAGCTAGATTGCTTCTTCTCTCTCTTTGATTCTTAATACCATGTTCTCCTCGATGTTCTTGGAGATCTGTTCGATGTAATACTTTTTTTGTGGTGTGTTTGCCGAGATCTGATGAATTGTGGATTTATGATCAACTTACTTATGAATATTATTTGAATCTTCTCTGAATTCTTATATGCATGATTTGATATCTTTGCAAGTCTCTTCGAACTATCGATTTGGTTTGGCCAACTAGACTGGGTTTTTTTTTTGCAATGGGAGAAGTGCTTAGCTTTGGGTTCAATCTGGTGGTGTCCTTTCCCAGTGACAGTAGGGGCAACAAGGCACATATTGTATTATTGCCATCGAGGATAAAAAGATGGGTATTTCATCATACTGCTTGAGTTAATTCCTCTACATCATGTCATCTTTCTTAAAGCGTTGCTCCGTTCTTTATGAACTTAATACTCTAGATGCATGATGGATAGCGGTCGATGTGTGGAGTAATAGTAGTAGATGCAGAATAATTTCGGTCTACTTGACACGGATGTGATGCTTATATTCATGATCATTGCCTTAGATGTCGTCATAACTTTGCGCTTTTCTATCAATTGCTCGACAGCAATTTGTTCACCTACCGTGATATTTTCTATCTTGAGAGAAGCTTCTAGTGAAACCTATGGCCCCGGGTCTATTTTCCATCATATAAGTTTCCAATCTACAAATTTTAGTTTCCGATTTACTTCCTTTGCAATCTTTTACTTTCCGTTCTATAAATAAAAAATACCAAAAATATTTACTTTAACGGTAATCTATCTCTATCAGATCTCACTTTTGCAAATAATCGTGAAGGGATTGACAACCCCTTTATCGCGTTGGGTGCAAGTTGTTGATTATTTGTGCAGGTATTCGGGGATTTGTTTGTTGTGTCCTACTGGATTGATACCTTGGTTCTTAAACTGAGGGAAATACTTACTCTACTTTGCTGCATCACCCTTTCCTCTTCAAGGGAAAAACCAACACAAGCTCAAGAGGTAGCAATAGCCATTCTTAATGAAGAAAGGCGGAAACACATAAGAACAACTTAACAAATGAAAGTAAAGATGAATAAATGGAAGCAAAGAACAAGTCTATAATCACTACTCATGGTTGTGCATTGTAAGACTCGCAAGTTGTACAAATTATAATTTGCATATGCCAAAGAATATAACATCGTTATCATCAGGTTTAAGCATGCAGATACGGCTGAGCACATACTCTTTGCAATCCTTGTGTGTTACTCCGGCAAAGAAAGATTGCCATCAAATTGATATGCTAATAAAATCGGTTGACATATAAATGCATAACCCACCTTTACTCATCAGCATGAGCTTTTAGTGAACTGATTGGTGCGTGTAGTTCTACATGGTATTAGAGCCAAGAGGTCTTTAGTTCAGACCCGACTGGCGCAATTTAAAAATAAAAAATTACAGCCCACTTCCGCTCCACATTTAGGCATGAGGAAGCCACACGTGAGGGGGGGTGAGGGGGGTGTTGACGTATAAATGCATAGCCCACCTTTCTTCGTCAGCTTGAGCCTTTGGGTGAACTGGTCGGTGCGTGTAGTTCTACAAAATCTATTTAGGGAACCTTTCGGCTCACGTATTGCTTTAGCATGTAGAATCTCTATGAGTTCATATGCAAGATCCTAAAATTAGGAACATGAATAGCGTCAACAATTGTGAGAAGGCCTTGGTAAGGGAGAATGATGGAGAGAGCAAACCTCCGACAGATTGTTGTCCTCATTGTACTTGTCCAATAATACTTGAAGCATTCAAACTTCAGGCCTACAACTCTTCTCAAAAGCCTGAGCTTCCAAAGTATTTCTTATTATGCCATCAGGCCAGTAAAGGACACGACATACTTTCCTTTCAATCATGGAAAGCCCATCCATACACCTATTGTTTGAATCAGAGTATATGTTATGGTTTGTAATTTGTAATTGTCAAAGATGGAAAATGCTATGTACTATTACAACTCATAAGAAAAACATAGAATTAATGAAATAACGCTATTTTCACAAGTTAATATGAAACTTACTATTCTAGCTATGAACATCTTTAGAAGAAGACATTGAGCATATGTGGACATGCCACGCTAAAAGCCATCCCCTTTCGAAAACAGATGTAGGACACCTAAAATGCTTTACATTTGTTTACAGGGAGTACCTAATTGTTCAAGTTGCAAGTCAATTACAATTAAAATATACCTACATACAACATCATAGCATAGCATTGATATATACTTCATTCATTTTCATATATGCTTATGATTCATGCACTACTCCAGAATTCAGCGATAAAAAAAAGATTCTGACTACATGCATGTTTAAATATAATCAACTAAAAATATGAACAAATGCAATAGAGATCTAGCTGAGAAAGTTTACATCATTTCACATTGTTTAGCATGCTCAGAGTCGATAGCATCTTGAACCTCCTGTAAGCTATGAAATGGCCCGGACAGAGTAGGATATGTGTGGAAAAAACCACACATATCAACTCCAACATAATATATGATAGTCAGCCCGGTATAGGACTCAGCGAAAAACCAGGGCTTGATGGTGGCGAGGTGTCCTCGCGCCTAAAGTGGAAAACAGAAGATGAGTACGCAAACCAGCTTTACCTTATCTTAGCAGACAAATAAACCATATTTCATGGATAAGCGAACAATTTGAATTAGACTAGATCCTAAGTTGAAAATAAGCAAGAGGAATATATAGTTGAGGCAACGAGGCTTCATCAATGTACTGGGGCTAGCAACTGAAGGAAATATGCCCTAGAGGCAATAATAAAGTTGTTATTTATATTTCCTAATATCATGATAAATGTTTATTATTCATGCTAGAATTGTATTAACCGGAAACTTAGTACATGTGTGAATACATAGACAAACAGAGTGTCACTAGTATGCCTCTACTGGACTAGCTCGTTGAATCAAAGATGGTTAAGTTTCCTAGCCATAGACATGAGTTGTCATTTGATTAACGGGATCACATCATTGGAGAATGATGTGATTGACTTGACCCATTCCGTTAGATTAGCACTTGATCGTTTAGTATATTGCTATTGCTTTCTTCATGACTTATACATGTTCCTATGACTATGAGATTATGCAACTCCCGAATACCGTAGGAACACCTTGTGTGCTATCAAACGTCACAACATAACTGGGTGATTATAAAGATGCTCTACAGGTGTCTCTGAAGGTGTTTGTTGAGTTGGCATAGATCAATATTAGGATTTGTCACTCCGGAATGATGCATTACGGAATGAGTAAAGAGACTTGCCGGCAATGAGTAAAGAGACTTGCCGGCAATGAGATTGAACTAGGTATGATGATACCGACGATCGAATCTCGGGCAAGTAACATACCGATGACAAAGGGAACAATGTATGTTGTTATGCGGTTTGACCGATAAAGATCTTCGTAGAATATGTAGGAGCCAATATGAGCATCCAGGTTCCGCTATTGGTTATTGACCGGAGATATGTCTTGGTCATGTCTACATAGTTCTCGAACCCGTAGGGTCCGCACGCTTAATGTTCGATGACGATTTGTATTATGAGGTATTTGATTTGATGACCGAAGTTTGTTTGGAGTCCCGGATGAGATCACGGACATGACGAGGAGTCTCAAAATGGCCGAGAGGTAAAGATTCATATATTGGAAGGTTATATTCGGACATCGGAATGGTTCCGAGTGATCAGGGTATTTTTCCGGAGTACCGAGGGGTTACCGGAACCCCCGGGGAAGTTAATAGGCCACGAGGTGGTGCGCGCCTCCCCCCTGCCCAAACCGAATTGGACAAGGGGTGGGGGCACGGCCCCCTCCTTCCTTCTCCTTCTCCCCTCATTCCTTTCCCTTCGGTGGAAGAAACGAAAGGGGGGGGGGCGAATCCTACTTGGACTAGGAGTCCAAGTAGGACTCCCCCCTTGGCACGCCCCTCCTGGCCGCCGGCCTCTCTCCCTCCCTCCTTTATATACGTGGCCAAGGGGGCACCCCAAAGCACAACAGACAATCTCTTAGCCGTGTGCGGTGCCCCCCTCCACAGTTTAACACCTCGGTCATATCATCATAGTGCTTAGGCGAAGCCCTGCACCGGTAACTTCATCATCACCATCGCCACGCCATCGTGCTGATGGAACTCTCCCTCGTCCTCAACTAGATCAAGAGCTCAAGGGGCGTCATTGTGCTAAACGTGTGCTGAACACGGAGATGCCGTACGTCGGTACTTGGATCGGTTGGATCATGAAGACGTTCGACTACATCAACTGCGTTACTAAACGCTTCCGCTTTTGGTCTATAAGGGTACGTGGACACACTCTCCCGTCTTGTTGCTATGCTTCTCCTAGATAGATCTTGCGTGATCTTAGGAATTTTTTTGAATTACTACGTTCCCCAACAGTGGCATCCAAGCCAAGTCTATGCATAGATGTTATATGCACGAGCAGAACACAAAGAGTTGTGGGCGATAATAGTCATACTTCTTACCACCAACGTCTCACTTTGATTTGGCGGAATTGTTGGATGAAGCGGCCCGGGCCGACATTACATGACCGCGTTCATGAGACTGGTTCTATCGACGTGCTTCGCACACAGGTGGCTGGCGGGTGTTTGTTTCTCCAACTTTAGTTGAATCGAGTTTGACTATGGCCGGTCCTTGTTGAAGGTTAAAACAACACACTTGATGAAAAATCGTTGTGGTTTTGATGCGTAGGTAAGAATGGTTCTTACTAGAAGCCCGTAGCAGCCACGTAAAACTTGCAACAACAAAGTAGAGGACGTCTAACTTGTTTTTGCAGGGCATGTTGTGATGTGATATGGTCAAGACGTGATGAGATATAAATTGTTGTATGAGATGATCATGTTTTGTAAAAGTTATCGGCAACTGGCAGGAGCCTTATGGTTGTCGCTTTATTGTATGAAATGCAATCGCCATGTAATTGCTTTACTTTATCACTAAGCGGTAGCGATAGTCGTAGAAGCAATAGTTGGCGAGACGACAACGATGCTACGATGAAGATCAAGGTGTCAAGCTGGTGACGATGGAGATCATGACGGTGCTTTGGAGATGGAGATCAAAGGAACAAGATTATGATGGCCATATCATGTCACATATTTTGCTTGCATGTGATGTTTATCTTTTATGCATCTTATTTTGCTTAGTTCGGCGGTAGCTGATTGCTCCCTGACTATAGCGCCAGAAAGCTCCTGTCTGCTAGGACTACGTCGGTATTTTCCCAAAGAGGAAGGGATGATGTAGACAACGAAGGTAGGTATTTCCCTCAGAGATGAAACCAAGGTTATCGAACCAGTAGGAGAACCAAGCAACACAACGTAAACAACACCTGCACACAAATAACAACACCTCGCAACCCGACATGTAAAGGGGTTGTCAATCCCTTTCGGGTAACGATGCCAGAAATTTGTAATAGATTGAAATAATAGATCGTAAATGAAATAAAGTGCAGCAAAGTATTTTTGTATTTTTAGTTTAGTAGATCTGAATAAAAATGCAAAGGAAAAGTATATTGCAAGCAAATATATGAGAAAGAAGACCCGGGGGTCGTAGGTTTCACTAGTGGCTTCTCTCGAGAAAGATAGCAAACGGTGGGTAAACAAATTACTGTTGGACAATTGATAGAACCTCAAATAATTATGACGATATCCAGGCAATGATCACTACATAGGCATCACGTCCAAGATTAGTAGACCGACTCCTGCCTGCATCTACTACTATTACTCCACACATTGACCGCTATCCAGCATGCATCTAATGTATTAAGTTCATGGAAAAACGGAGTAATGCAATAAGAACGATGACATGATGTAGACAAGATCCGTTTATCTATTGCGTAGATATAGATCCATCTTTTTATCCTAAGTAGCAACGATACATACGTGTTGTTTCCCTTTCTATCACTGGGATCAAGCACCGTAAGATCAAACCCACTACCAGGCACCTCTTCCCATTGCAAGATAAATAGAGCAAGTTGGCCAAACAAAACAGAAATATCGGAGAAGAAATACGAGGCTATAAGAGATCATGCATATAAGAGATCAAAGAAACTCAAATAACTTTCATGGATATAAAAAGATATGACTGATCATAAACTCAAAGTTCATCATATCCCAACAAACATACCACAAAAGAGTTACATCATATGGATATCCAAGAGACCATTGTATTGAGAATTCAGCGAGAGAGAGAAAGCCATCTAGCTACTAACTACGGACCCGAATGTTTACAAAGAACTAGTCACGCATCACCGGAGAGGCACCAATGGAGGTGGTGAACCCCATCCGAGATGGTGTCTAGATTGGATCTGGTGGTTCTGGACTCTGCGGCGGCTGGATGAATATTTCGTCGACGTGCCTAGGGTTTCTGGAATATTGGGGTATTTATAGAGCAAAGAGGCGGTCCAGGGGGCACCCGAGGTGGGCACAACCCACCAGGGTGCGTCTGGGCCTCCTAGCGCGCCCTGGTGGGTTGTCCCCTCCTCGGGACTCCCCAGGTGCAACCAGGGCCCGTTGTGTTCCTTCTGGCCCATAAAAATTCTCCGTAAAGTTTCGTGGCATTTGGACTCCTTCTGATATTGATTTTCTGCGATGTAAAAAACATGGAAAAAAACAACAACTGGCACTTGGCACTATGTCAATAGGTTAGTACCAAAAAATGATATAAAATGACTACAAAATGATTATAAAACATCCAAATTGATAATATAACAACATGGAACAATCAAAAATTATAGATACGTTGGAGACGTATCAGCATCCCCAAGCTTAACTCCTACTCGTCCTCGAGTAGGTAAGTGATAAAAACAGAATTTTTGATGTGACTTGTTGTTTATCATGTCATATCATATTCTTTTCTTTATAGCTTGGACATTTGGACTTTTATGTGATTCAAAAGCAATAGTCTAGTTTTGACATAATAATTTATATACTCAAGCATATCAACAAGCAACCATGTCTTTCAAAATATCAACGCTAAAATAAGTTATCCCTAGCCCATCATGCTCAAAAATTGATCCATTCATGAAACACACTCGAATATTAGCTACACCCAATACTTAAGTACGATTATTGCCTCCTAGTTGGTGCTTTTATAAGAGAAGATGGAGACTCAAAATAAAAATTACATAAAGTAAAAGAAATGCCCTTCGCAGAGGGAAGTAGGGATTTGTAGAGGTGCCAGAGCTCAAAGCGAAAAACTTAGAGATAAAAACATTTTGGGAGGTGTATCCATCCCACCAACGAAAACGACTTAGAGTTCCCAACACTTTCCATGCTAGATATGCCATAGCCGGTTCCCAAATAGAAAATAAAGTTTATTCCTTTTTCCACCATACTTTCACTTTCCATGGCTAACCATATCCACGGGTGCCCTCCATGCCAACACTTTCCAAGGAATTTATTATTTGACAACATAAAGTAGATTCAATTTTTTTGCATTTCGGGACTAGGCATCCCTAATACCTTTGCCTTACTCTCGTGCAATGAAAAGTGAATAAACACTCATCGTGAGAATAACAAATCCATCATGGAAAATATTAGCCACCCGTTACCATTCCACGAGCGAAACAAACACACAAAAGAGAAGTTTATTTTGAAAATTAGAGATGGCACATGCAAATTTGCTTAGAACGGCAAAAGAATACCGCATATAGGTAGATATAGTTGACGCATGTGGCAAAACTGGTTTAAAGGATTTTGGATGCACAAGTAGAGATCATACTTAGTGCAAAATGAAGGCTAGCAAAAGATTGGGAAGCGACCAAGAAAAGAATAATCTCATAAGCAAGCATTAAGCATAATTAACACCAAATAATGCACCGCAAGTAGGATATAATTTTCATGCATGATTATTGACATTCGTGCATGCATAGGGAATCACAAACCTTAACACCAATATTCTTACTAGAGCATAATTACTCATCAACATAACTCACATATCACATCATCATATCTCGACACTATTACTAAGAATCAAGTTTATTTTGTGCAATGATCTTCATGACATTTTTTTTCTTTTTCTTTATCCTTCTTGGATATCTATCACTTTGGGACTAATTTTCATGTGTTGCTTTTCATAAGCTCAAACAAATATAAGTCAAGATCATGAGCACAACAAATTCTTTCTCTCAAAATAATTTAAGTGAAGCAAGAGAGAATTTCTGCAAAATTTTACTAACTCTCAAATAAATCTAAGTGAAGAAAGAGAGCATTTCTTCAAAAATACTAAGCACGCCGTGCTCAAAAAGATATAAGTGATGCACTAGAGCAAGTCCATTGCTCAAAAAATATTTAAGTGAAGCATAGAGAGCAATTCTACCAAGTCATGAAATAATTTTGGCTCTCTCAAATAGGTGTGCCCACCAAGGATTGATGACTTAAAACACGAAATAAAACAAGCAAAGACACATATCATACAAGACGCTCCAAGAAAAACACATATCATGTGACGAATAAAAATACAGTCTCAAGTAAAATACCGATGGTCGTTAGAAGAAAGAGGGGATGCCACTCGGGGGCATCCCCAAGCTTAGTTGGTTGCTAATTCTTGGATAATAGCTTGGGATGCCGGGGCATCCCCAAGCTTAGGCTCTTCTATCCTTCTTTCATCCATCGTAAGATAACCCAAAACTTGAAAACTTCAATCACACAAAACTCAACAAAACCTCTGTGAGATCCGTTAGTGTAAGAAAAATAAATCACTGCTATAAGTGTTGTATCAAACCAATTCTTATTTTGTTTTTGTATTATATCTATTGTATTCCAACTTTTCTATGGCCAAAACTCATCAAAGAAAACCATAGAGCCATCAAAATAAGCACACAACACAAAGAAAACAGAATCTGTCAAAACAGAACAGTGTAACAATCTGATTTGTTCGAATACTTCTGGAACTCCAAAAATTCTGAAAAATAAGGATGACTTGAGCAATTTGTATATTAATCTTCTGCAAAAAGAATCAGGGAAAAAGCACTTTCTGATAAAAAATGAGAATTAATTTTGTGAGCGTAAAGTTTCTTTCTTTTTCAGCAAGATCAAACAACTATCACCCAATAAGATCCTATCGGTTCTACTTGGCACAAACACTAATTAAAACGGACAAAAAATCATAACAGTAGCATAATTTTGCTAACACTCAAGAACAGAAAGCAAAAAGCAAAAATAAAATTTATTCATTGGGTTGCCTCCCAACAAGCGCTATAGTTTTACGCCCTTAGCTAGGCATAAAGCAAGGATCTAAGTTTTGTCATCCTTCTTCTTCTTAATTTTCTTAGAGGTATTTTCATCACGAGGTTTTGTAAACACAACATAGAACATATTATCCATGGAAACTTTAGCATTCTTAGTTGGTTTTCATCATAACCCCTTCGATTTCCCGCAACAATCCAAGAGTAGTGTTGATTAACATTATTAAAAACTTGTTGGATTATGTCTAGAACGGGGACTTCTTTTTTAAGATTCTCATCAAAGATCTTATTATCCCCAAGCAAATGCCTTAGTGCATAGTCACTATTGTAAATAATTTCATCTATCACGGGTGTTGACGATTCATACCATAAAAATCAAAGATTTCCCTAGCTTCCCGAATTATGTAGTCAAACTCATTCATGAGAACGAGAGTGGCCAACATTTTAGCCCTAGGATTATTTATTTCGGGAAGATCAAAAAACAATCTTTGCAAAGTAGGATGAGTATGAATAAATTTACTTTCAAGTTTCAGAACTAGTGCTGAAATAGCATCCGCATAAGATCTAGTAGTTTTAAGTATAGGAGCATCATCAAGACTTAGATTCCCAACACAATTGAAAAATTCTTGGATACGTTCTTTTCCCATAACGTTCCCTTGCCCCAAGATAAAAATTTTATCATCCCGGATTGCCCGTACGTCCAATCTTAGGAGTTAGGCCATCATCTGTTGGTGCCATACCGAGATCACTCATGATTGCAAGCAAAGGATAGATCTAACAAGAAAACGGCGAATAGAAAAAGAGAGGCGAATAAAACGGCAAATTTTTGTGAAGTGGGGGAGAGGAAAACGAGAGGCAAATGGCAAATAATGTAAATTGCAAGGAGATGAGATTTGTGATTAGGAACCTGGTTATGTTGAAGATCCTCCCCGGCAATGGCGCCAGAAATTCCTTTTGATTGCTCCCTGACTATAGCGCCAGAAAGTTCCTGTCTGCTAGGACTACATCGGTATTTCCCCTAAGAGGAAGGGATGATGTAGCACAGCGAAGGTAGGTATTTCCCTCAGTGATGAAACCAAGGTTATCGAACTAGTAGGAGAACCAAGCAACACAACGTAAACAACACCTGCACACAAATAACAACACCTCGCAACCCGACGTGTTAAAGGGGTTGCCAATCCCTTTCGGGTAACGATGCCAGAAATTTGTAATAGATTGAAATAATAGATCATAAATGAAATAAAGTGCAGGAAAGTATTTTTGTATTTTTGGTTTAATAGATCTGAATAAAAACGCAAAGGAAAAGTAGATCGCAAGCAAATATATGAGAAAGAAGACCCGGGGGCCGTAGGTTTCACTAGTGGCTTCTCTCGAGAAAGATAGCAAACGGTGGGTAAACAAATTACTGTTGGGCAATTGATAGAACCTCAAATAATTATGACAATATCCAGGCAATGATCACTACATAGGCATCACGTCCAAGATTAGTAGACTGACTCCTGCCTGCATCTACTACTATTACTCCACACATCGACCGCTATCTAGCATGCATCTAGTGTATTAAGTTCATGGAAAAACGGAGTAATGCAATAAGAACGATGACATGATGTAGACAAGATCCGTCTATCTATTCCATAGATATAGATCCCGTCTTTTTATCTTTAGTAGCAACGATACATACGTGTTGTTTCCCTTTCTGTCACAAGGATCAAGCACCGTAAGATCGAACCCACTACCGGGCACCTCTTCCCATTGCAAGATAAATAGATAAAGTTGGCCAAACAAAACCCAAATATCGGAGAAGAAATACGAGGCTATAAGAGATCATGCATATAAGAGATCAAAGAAACTCAAATAAATTTCATGGATATAAAAAGACATGACTGATCATAAACTCAAAGTTCATCAGATCCCAACAAACACACTGCAAAAGAGTTACATCATATGGATCTCCAAGAGACCATTGTATTGAGAATTCAGCGAGAGAGCGAAAGCCATCTAGCTACTAACTACGGATCCGAAGGTCTACAAAGAACTACTCACGCATCATCGGAGAGGCACCAATGGAGGTGGTGAACCCCATCCGAGATGGTGTCTAGATTGGATCTGGTGGTTTTGGACTCTGCGGTGGCTGGATGAATATTTCATCGATGTGCCTAGGGTTTCTGGAATATTGGGGTATTTATGGAGCAAAGAGGCGGTCCGGCGGCACCCGAGGTGGGCACAACCCACCAGGGCGCGTCTGGGCCTCCTAGCGCACCCTGGTGGGTTGTCCCCTCCTTGGGACTCCCCCAGGTGCAACCAGGGCCCGTTGTGTTCCTTCTGGCCCATAAAATTTCTCCATAAAGTTTTGTGGCATTTGGACTCCGTCTGATATTGATTTTTTGCGATGTAAAAACATGGAAAAAACAGCAACTGGCACTTGGTACTATGTCAATAGGTTAGTACCAAAAAATGATATAAAATGACTATAAAATGATTATAAAACATCCAAGATTGATAATATAACAGCATGGAACAATCAAAAATTATAGATACGTTTGAGACGTATCAGTAGCATTATAAGATGATCCCTCACTAAATTTCAAGGTATAAGCGTTCTCCCTGAGTATGCACCATTGCTACAGTTCGTCGTGCTGAGACA
This sequence comes from Aegilops longissima, assembly GCA_021605205.1. NCBI lineage: Eukaryota > Viridiplantae > Streptophyta > Magnoliopsida > Poales > Poaceae > Aegilops > Aegilops longissima. Next base: position 528,774,704 of record CM038681.1, on the reverse strand, counting down.
CCATGTGATGATCGGGTGTGATAAGCTCTACATTCACATACAACGGGTGCAAGCCAATTTTGCACACGCAGAATACTCGGGTTAAACTTGATGAGCCTAGCATATGCAGATATGGCCTCGGAACACTGAGACCAAAAGATCGAAAGTGAATCATATAGTAGATATGATCAACATAGTGATGTTCACCATTGAAAGCTACTCCATCTCACGTGATGATCGGACATGGTTTAGTTGATATGGATCACGCGATCATTTAGATGACTAGAGGGATGTCTATCTAAGTGGGAGTTCTTAAGTAATATGATTAATTGAACTTTAATTTATCATGAACTTATTCCTGGTAGTATTTGCATATCTATGTTGTAGATCAATAGCTCGCGTATAGCTCCCTTGTTTTGTTTTGATATGATCCTAGAGAAAACTAAGTTGAAAGATGATAGTAGCAATGATGCGGACTAGGTTCATGATCTAAGGATTATCCTCATTGATGCACAGAAGAATTATGTCCTTGATGCACCGCTAGGCGACAGACCTCTTGCAGGAGCAGATGCAGACGTTATGAACGTTTGACAAGCTCGGTACGATGACTACTTGATAGTTTAGTGCACCATACTTTACGGCTTAGAACCAGGACTTCAAAAATGTTTTGAACGCCGCGGAGCATATAAGATGTTCCAAGAAATGAAATTGGTATTTCAGACTCATACCCGTGTCGAGAGGTATTAGGCCTCTCACAAGTACTTTGCCTACAAGATGGAGGAGAATAGCTCAGCCAGTGAGCATGTACTCAGAATGTCTGGGTACTACAATCTCTTGAATCAAGTGGGAGTTAATCTTCCAGATAAGATAGTGATTGACAGAGTTCTCTAGTCACTATCACCAAGTTACTAGAACTTCTTGATGAACTATAATATGGAAGGGATAACAGAAACGATTCCCAAGCTCTTCGTGATGCTGAAATCAGCGAAGGTAGAAATCAAGAAAAAACATCAAGTGTTGATGGTTGACAAGACCACTAGTTTCAAGAAAAAGGGCAAAGGAAAGTGATACGTCTCCAATGTATCTATAATTTTTTTATTGTTCCATGCTATTTTATATACTGTTTTGGACATTATTGGGCTTTATTATACACTTTTATATTATTTTTGGGACTAACCTATTAACCGGAGGCCCAGCCCAGAATTGTTGTTTTTTGCCTATTTCAGAGTTTCGCAATTCGGGAACGTGATTTTCGGAACGAACGTGATCCAGAGGACTTGGACCCTACGTCCAGACATCAACGAGGAGGGCATGAGGTAGGGGGGCGTGCCTACCCCCCAGGCGCGCCCTCCACCATCGTGGGCCCCTTGTTGCTCCACCGACGTACTTCTTCCTCCTATATATACCTACGTACCCCCAAACTACCAGATACGGAGCTAAAAACCTAATTCCACCGCTGCAACCTTACATGCCGTGAGATCCCATCTTGGGGCTGTTAGGAGCTCATTTGGAGGGGGCATCGATCATGGAGGGCTTCTACATCAACACCATAGCCTCTCCGATGATGTGTGAGTAGTTTACCTCAGACCTTCGGGTTCGTAGTTATTAGCTAGATGGATTCTTCTCTCTTTTGGATCTCAATACAATGTTCTCCCCCTCTCTTGTGGAGATCTATTCGATGTAATCTTCTTTTGCGGTGTGTTTGTTGAGACCGATGAATTGTGGGTTTATGATCAAGTTTATCTATGAACAATATTTGAATCTTCTCTGAATTCTTTTATGTATGATTGGTTATCTTTGCAAGTCTCTTCGAATTATCAGTTTGGTTTGGCCTACTAGATTGATCTTTCTTGCAATGGGAGAAGTGCTTAGCTTTGGGTTCAATCTTGTGGTCTCCTTTCCCAAAGGATGAGGGGCAGCAAGGCACGTATTGTATTGTTGCCATCGAGGATAACAAGATGGGGTTTATATCATATTGCATGAGTTTATCCCTCTACATCATGTCATCTTGCTTAAATCGTTACTCTGTTCTTATGAACTTAATACTCTAGATGCATGCTGGATAGCGGTCGATGTGTGGAGTAATAGTAGTAGATGCAGGCAGGAGTCGGTCTACTTGTCTTGGACGTGATGCCTATATACATGATCATACCTATATATTCTCATAACTATGCTCAGTTCTGTCAATTGCTCAACAGTAATTTGTTCACCCACCGTAAATACTTATGCTCTTGAGAGAAGCCACTAGTGAAACCTATGGCCCCCGGGTCTACCTTCCATCATAGTAATCTTCCAACACTTAGTTATTTTTATTGCCTTTTATTTTACTTTGCATCTTTATCATAAAAATACCAAAAATATTATTTTATCATATCTATCAGATCTCACTCTCGTAAGTGGCCGTGAAGGGATTGACAACCCCTTATCACGTTGGTTGCGAGGATTTATTTGTTTGTGTAGGTGCGAGGGACTCATGCGTGGCCTCCTACTGGATTGATACCTTGGTTCTCAAAAACTGAGGGAAATACTTAAGCTACTTTGCTGCATCACCCTTTCCTCTTCAAGGGAAAACCAACGCAGTGATCAAGAGGTAGCAGAAAGAAGGGGAACTTCAAGAAGAATGGCAAGCAAGTTGTCACTCCCGGGAAGAAGCCCAAGTCGGGACCCAAGCCTGAAACCGAGTGCTTCCACTACAAAGGGACTGGTCACTGGAAGCGGAACTGCCCCAAGTATTTGGCGGATAAGAAGGATGACAAAGTGAACAAAGGTATATTTGATATACATGTCATTGATGTATACTTTACTAGTGTTTATAGCAACCCCTCGATATTTGATAATGGTTCAGTTGCTAAGAGTAGTAACTCAAAACAAGAGTTGCGAAATAAACAGAGACTAGTTAAGGGCAAGGTGACGATGTGTGTTGGAAGTGATTCCAAGGTTGATCACCATCGCACACTCCTTTTACCTTTGGGATTAGTGTTGAACCTAAAATAAAAAGTTATTTGGTGTTTGCGTTGAGCATGAATATGATTGGATCATGTTTATTGCAATACGGTTATTCATTTAAGTCAAAGAATAATTGTAGTTCTATTTACATGAATAAAACCTTCTATGGTCATACACTTAATATAAATGGTTTATTGAATCTCGATCGTAGTGATACACATATTCATAATATTGATGCCCGAAAATGCAAAGTTGATAATGACAGTGCAACATATTTGTGGCACTGCCGTTTAGGTCATATTGGTGTAAAGCGCATGAAGAAACTCCATGCGTACGAACTTTTGGAAACACTTGATTATGAATCACTTGATGCTTGCGAACCATTCCTCGTAGGCAAGATGACTAAGACTCCGTTCTTCAGAACAATGGAGCGAGCCGCTAACTTATTGGAAATAATACATACAGATGTATGCGGTCCAATGAGTGTTGAAGCTCGCGGCAGGTATCATTATTTTCTGACCTTCACAGATGATTTGAGCAGATATGAGTATATCTACTTGATGAAACACAAGTCTGAAACATTTGAAAAAGTTCAAAGAAATTCAGAGCAAACTTGAGAATTATCGTGACAAGAAAATAAAGTTTCTACGATCTGATCGCGGAGGCGAATATTTGAGTTACGAGTTTGGCCTTCAATTAAAACAATGTGGAATGGTTTCACAAACTCATGCCACCTTGAACACCACAGCGTAATGGTGTGTCCGAACGTCGTAACCGTACTTTATTAGATATGGTGCGATCTACAATGTCTCTTACTGATTTACCACTATCGTTTTGGGGTTATGCATTAGAGACAGCTGCATTCACGATAAATAGGGCACCGTCTAAATCCGTTGAGATGACACCATATGAACTATAGTTTAGCAAGAAACCTAAGCTGTCATTTCTTAAAGTTTGGGGTTGCGATGCTTATGTGAAAAAGTTTCAGCTTGATAAGCTCGAACCCAAATTGGAGAAGTGCGTCTTCATAGGATACCCAAAAGAAATTGTTGGGTACACCTTCTATCACAGATTCGAAGGCAAGATCTTTGTTGCTAAGAATGGATCCTTTCTAGAGAAGGAGTTTTTCTCGAAAGAAGTGAGTGGGAGGAAAGTAGAACTTGATAAGGTAATTGTACCTTCTCTCGAATTGGAAAGTAGCTCATCACAGAAAACCGTTCCCGTGATGCCTACACCAACTAGTGAGGAAGCTAATGATAATGATCATGAAACTTCGGATCAAGTAACTACCGAACCTCGTAGGTCAACCAGAGCACGTTCCGCACCAGAGTGGTGCGGTAATCCTATCTGGAAGTCATGTTACTAGACCATGACAAACCTACGAACTATGAGGAAGTGATGATGAGCCCAGATTCCGCGAAATGGCTAGAAGCCATGAAATCTGAGATGGGATCCATGTATGAGAACAAAGTGTGGACTTTGGTTGACTTGCCCGATGATTGGCAAGAAATAGAGAATAAATGGATCTTCAAGAAGACGACTGACGCTGACGGTAATGTTACTGTTTACAAAGCTCGACTTGTTGCCAAAAGGTTTTCGACAAGTTCAAGGAGTTGACTACAATGAGACTTTCTCACCCGTAGCGATGCTTAAGTCTGTCCGAATCACGTTAGCAATTGCCGCATTTTATGAAATCTGGAAAATGGATATCAAAACTTCATTCCTTAATGGATTTATTAAGAGTTGTATATGATGCAATCAGAAGGTTTTGTCAATCCTAAAGGTGCTAACAAAATATGCAAGCTCCAGCGATCCATATATGGACTGGTGCAAGCATCTCGGAGTTGGAATATGCGCTTTGATGAATTGATCAAAGCATATAGTTTTATACAAACTTGCGGTGAAGCCTGTATTTACAAGAAAGTGAGTGGGAGCACTACAGCCTTTCAGATAAGTATATGTGAATGACATATTGTTGATCGGAAATGATGTAGAATTTTCTGGAAAGCATAAAGGAGTGTTTTGAAAGGAGTTTTTCAATGAAAGACCTCAGTGAAGCTACTTACATATTGGGCATCAACATCTATAAAGATAGATCAAGACGCTTGATAAGACTTTTGATAAGTACATACCTTGATAAGATTTTGAGGGAGTTCAAAATAGATCAGTCAAAGAAGGAGTTCTTTCCTGAGTTGTAAGGTATGAAGTTGAGTAAGACTCAAAACCCGACCACGAATGAAAATAGAAAGAGAATGAAAGTCATTCCCTATGCCTCAGCCATAGGTTCTATAAAATATGCTATGTTGTGTACCAGACCTATTGTGTACCTTGCCATGAGTTTGGCAAGGGGGTACAATAGTGATCCAGGAGTGGATCACTGGACAGCGGTCAAAGTTATCCTTAGTTACCTAAGAGGATGAAGGAAATATTTCTCAATTATTGGGGTGATAAAGAGTTTGTCGTAAAGAGTTACATCGATGCAAGCTTTTACATCGATCCAGATGACTCTGAGTCTCAATCTGGATACATATTGAAAGTGGGAGCAATTAGCTAGAGTAGTTCCATGCAGAGCATTGTAGACATAGATGCAAAATACATACGGCTCTGAATGTGACAGACCCGTTGACTAAACTTCTCTCACAAGCAAAACACCTTAGTACTCTTTGGGTGTTAATCACATAGCAATGTGAACTAGATTATTGACTCTAGTAAACCCTTTGGGTGTTAGTCACATGGCGATGTGAACTCTGGGTGTTAACCACATAAAGATGTGAACTATTGATGTTAAATCACATGGCGATGTGAACTAGATTATTGACTCTAGTGCAAGTGGGAGACTGAAGGAAATATGCCCTAGAGGCAATAATGAAGTTATTATTTATTTCCTTATATCATGATAAATGTTTATTATTCATGCTAGAATTGTATTAACCGGAAACATAATACATGTGTCAATACATAGACAAACAGAGTGTCACTAGTATGCCTCTACTTGGCTAGCTCGTTGATCAAAGATGGTTATGTTTCCTAGCCATAGACATGAGTTGTCATTTGATTAACGGGGTCACATCATTAGGAGAATGATGTGATTGACTTGACCCATTCCGTTAGCTTAGCACACGATCGTTTAGTATGTTGTTATTGCTTTCTTCATGACTTATACATGTTCCTATGACTATGAGATTATGCAACTCCCGTTTACCGGAGGAACACTTTGTGTGCTACCAAACATCACAACGAATCGGGTGATTATAAAGGTGCTCTCAGGTGTCTCCGAAGGTATTTGTTGGGTTGGCGATTTCGAGATTAGGATTTGTCACTCCGATTGTAGGAGAGGTCTCTGGGCCCTCTCGGTAATGCACATCACTTAAGCCTTGCAAGCATTGCAACTAATGAGTTAGTTATGGATGATGTATTCTGAGCGAGTAAAGAGACTTGCCGTAACGAGATTGAACTAGGTATTGAGATACCGACGATCGAATCTCGGGCAAGTAACATACCGATGACAAAGGGAACAACGTATGTTGTTATGCGGTCTGACCGATAAAGATCTTTGTAGAATATGTGGGAGCCAATATGAGCATCTAGGTTCCGCTATTTTTTATTGGCCGGAGACGTGTCTCGGTCATGTCTACATAGTTCTCGAACCCGTAGGGTCCGCACGCTTAAGGTTTCGATGACAGTTTTATTATGAGTTTATGAGTTTTGATGTACCGAAGGAGTTTGGAGTCCCGGATGAGATCGGGGACATGACGAGGAGTTTCAAAATGGTCGATACGTAAAGATTGATATATTGGACGACTATATTCGGACTTCGGAAAGGTTCCGAGTGATTCGGTATTTTTGAGTACTGGGAGAGTTACGGAATTCGCCGGGAGTATATGGGCCTTATTATGCCATACAGAATAGAGGAGAGAGCCAAAGGAAGGAGGCCTGCCCCCCTGGTCCGAATTGGACAAGGGGTGCAGCCCCCTTTTCCTTCTCCCTCTCCTCCTCTTTCCTTCTCTCCTACTCCAACAAGGAAAGGAGGAGTCCTACTCCCGGTGGGAGTAGGACTCCCCCCTTGGCGCGCCCTCCTCTTGGCCAGCCGCCTCCCCGCTTGCTCCTTTGTATACGGGGGCAGGGGGCACCTCTAGACACAACAACATTGATCAGTTGATCTTTTAGCCGTGTGAGGTGCCCCCCTCCACCATAGTCCACCTCGATAATACTGTAGCGGTGCTTAGGCGAAGCCCTGCGTCGGTAGAACATCAACATCGTCACCACGCCGTCGTGCTGAAGAAACTCTCCCTCAACACTCGGCTGGATCGGAGTTCGAGGGACGTCATCGGGCTGAACGTGTGCTGCTTGGAGGTGCCGTACGTTCGGTACTTGATCGGTCGGATCATGAAGACGTACGACTACATCAACCGTGCTGTGCTAACGCTTCTGCTTTCGGTCTACGAGGGTACGTGGACAACACTCTCCCCTCTTGTTGCTATGCATCACCATGATCTTGCGTGTGCGTAGAAAATTTTGAAATTACTACGTTCCCCAACAGTGGTATCAGAGCCAGGTTTTATGCATAGATGTCATATGCACGAGTAGAACACAAGTGAGTTGTAGGCGATATAAGTCATACTGCTTACCAGCATGTCATACTTTGGTTCGGCGGTATTGTTAGACGAAGCGGCCCGGACCGACATCACGCGTACGCTTACGCGAGACCGGTTCTCCCGACGTGCTTTGCACAAAGGTGGCTAGCGGGTGTCAGTTTCTCCAACTTTAGTTGAACCGAGTGTGGCTACGCCCGGTCCTTGCGAAGGTTAAAACAACACCAACTTGACAAACTATCATTGTGGTTATGATGCGTAGGTAAGAACGGTTCTTGCTAAGCCTGTAGCAGCCACGTAAAATTTGCAACAACAAAGTAGAGGACGTCTAACTTGTTTTTGCAGGGCATGTTGTGATGTGATATGGTCAAGACGTGATGCTTTATTTTATTGTATGAGATGATCATGTTTTGTAACCGAGTTATCGGCAACTGGCAGGAGCCATATGGTTGTCGCTTTATTGTATGCAATACAATTGCCCTGTAATGCTTTACTTTATCACTAAGCGGTAGCGATAGTCATAGAAGCATAAGATTGGCGAGACGACAACGATGCTACGATGGAGATCAAGGTGTCGCACCGGTGACGATGGTGATCGTGGAGGTGCTTCGGAGATGGAGATCACAAGCACAAGATGATGATGGCCATATCATATCACTTATATTGATTGCATGTGATGTTTATCTTTTATGCATCTTATCTTGCTTTGATTGACGGTAGCATTATAAGATGATCCCTCACTAAATTATCAAAGTATAAGTGTTCTCCCGAGTTATGCACCGTTGCGAAAGTTCTTCGTCTACGAGACACCACGTGATGATCGGGTGTGATAGGCTCTACGCTCAAATACAACAGGTGCAAAACAGTTGCACACGCGAATACTCAAAGTTAAACTTGACGAGCCTAGCATATAATAGATATGGCCTCAGAACACGGAGACCGAAAGGTCAAGCGTCAATCATATAGTAGATATGATCAACATAGTGATGTTCACCATTGAAACTACTCCATCTCACGTGATGATCGGACATGGTTTAGTTGATATGGATCACGTGATCACTTAGAGGATTAGAGGGATGTCTATCTAAGTGGGAGTTCTTAAGTAATATGATTAATTGAACTTTAATTTATCATGAACTTAGTCCTGGTAGTATTAGCATATCTATGTTGTAGATCAATATCTCGCGTTGTTGCTTCCTTATGTTTATTTTGATATGTTCCTAGAGAAAAACTATGTTGAAAGATGTTAGTAGCAATGATGCAGATTGGATCCGTGATCTGAGGATTATCCTCATTGCTGCACAGAAGAATTATGTCCTTGATGCACCGCTAGGTGACAGACCTATTGTAGGAGCAAATGCAGACGTTATGAACATTTGGCTAGCTCAATATGATGACTACTTGATAGTTTAGTGCACCATGCTTAACGGCTTAGAATCGGGACTTCAAAGACGTTTTGAACATCATGGACCATATGAGATGTTCCTGGAGTTGAAGTTAATATTTCAAGCAAATAACCGAGTTGAGAGATATGAAGTCTCCAACAAATTATATAGCTAAAAGATGGAGGAGAATAGCTCAAGCAGTGAGCATGTGCTCAGATTGTCTGGGTACTACAATCACTTGAATCAAGTGGGAGTTAATCTTCCAGATAAAATAGTGATTGACAGAGTTCTCTAGTCACTATCACCAAGTTACTAGAACTTCGTGATGAACTATAATATGCAAGGGATAAACGGAGACGATTCCCAAGCTCTTCGTGATGCTGAAATCGACGAAGGTAGAAATCAAGAAAAGCATCAAGTGTTGATGGTTGACAAGACCACTAGTTTCAAGAAAAGGGCAAAGGGAAGAAGGGGAACTTCAAGAAGAACGGCAAGCAAGTTGCTGCTCAAGTGAAGAAGCCCAAGTCTGGACCTAAGCCTGAGACTAAGTACTTCTACTTCAAAGGGACTGATCACTAGAAGCGGAACCACCCCAAGTATTTGGCGGATAAGAAGGATGGCAAAGTGAACAAAGGTATATTTGATATACATGTTATTGATGTGTACTTTACTAGTGTTTATAGCAACCCTCGGTATTTGATACTAGTTCAGTTGCTAAGATTAGTAACTCGAAACGGGAGTTGCAGAATAAACAGAGACTAGTTAAGGGTGAAGTGACGATGTGTGTTGGAAGTGGTTCCAAGATTGATATGATCATCATCACAGACTCCCTATACTTTCGGGATTAGTATTGAACCTAAATAAGTGTATTTGGTGTTTGCGTTGAGCATGAATATGATTTGATCATGTTTATTGCAATACGGTTATTCATTTAAGTTAGAGAACAATTGTTGTTCATTTACATGAATAAAACCTTCTATGGTCATACACACCAACGAAAATGGTTTGTTGGATCTCGATCGTAGTGATACACATATTCATAATATTGAAGCCAAAAGATGCAAAGTTAATAATGATAGTGCAACTTATTTGTGGCACTGCCGTTTAGGTCATATTGGTGTAAAGCGCATAAAGAAACTCCATGCTGATGGGATTTTGGAATCACTTGATTCTTGCGAACCATGCCTTATGGGCAAGATGACTAAAACTCTGTTCTCCGAAACAATGGAGCAAGCAACTGGCTTATTGGAAATAATACATACTGATGTATGCGATCCAATGAGTGTTAAAGCTTGAGGCGGGTATCGTTATTTTCTGACCTTCACAGATGATTTGAGCAGATATGGGTATATCTACTTGATGAAACATAAGTCTAAAACATTTGAAAAGTTCAAAGAATTTTAGAGTGAAGTGGAAAATCATCATGACAAGAAAATAAAGTTTCTATTATCTGATCGCGGAGACAAATATTTGAGTTACGAGTTTGGTCTTCAATTAAAACAATGTGGAATAGTTTCACAAATTTGTGCCACCTGGAACACCACAGCATAATGGTGTGCCCGAACGTCATAACCGTACTTTCTTGGATATAGTGCAATCTATGATGTCTCTTACCGATTTAACACTATCGTTTTGGGGTTATGCATTAGAGACAGCTACATTCACGATAAATAGGGCACCATCAAAATCCGTTGAGACGACGCCTTATGAACTGTGGTTTGGCAAGAAACCAAAGTTATCGATTCTTAAAGTTTGGGGCTGCGATACTTATGTGAAAAAGCTTCAACCTGATAAGCTCGAACCCAAATTGGAGAAATGTGTCTTCATAGGATACCCAAAGGAGACTGTTGGGTACACCTTCTATCACAAATCCGAAGGCAAGACTTTTGTTGCTAAATTCGGAGTTTTTCTAGAGAAGGAGTTTCTCTTGAAAGAAGTGAGTGGGAGGAAAGTAGAACTTGATGAGGTAATTGTACCTGCTCCCTTATTGGAAATTAGTTCATCGCAGAAACCGGTTTCTGCGACACCTACACCAATTAGTGAGGAAGTTAATGATGATGATCATGAAACTTCAGATCAAGTTATTACTGATCCTCGTAGGTCAACCAGAGTAAGATCCGCACCAGAGTGGTACGGTAATCCTGTTCTGGAGGTTATGTTACTAGACCATGACGAACCTACGAACTATGAAGAAGCGATGGTGAGCCCAGATTCCGCAAAATGGCTTGAGGCCATGAAATCTGATATGGGATCCATGTATGAGAACAAAGTGTGGACTTTCGTTGACTTGCCCGATGATCGGCAAGCCATTGAGAATAAATGGATCTTCAAGAAGAAGACTGATGCTGACGGTAATATTACTGTCTACAAAGCTAGAATTGTCACAAAAGGTTTTCGACAAGTTCAAGGTGTTGAATACGATGAGAGTTACTCACTCGTATCTATGCTTAAGTCTGTCCGAATCATGTTAGCAACTGCTGCATTTTATGAAATCTGGCAAATGGATAAACAAAGTTGTATTCCTTAATGGATTTATTAAAGAAGAGTTGTATATGATGCAACCAGAAAGTCTTTTTGTCAATCCTAAAGGTGCTAACAAAATATGCAAGCTCCAGCGATCCATCTATGGACTGGTGCAAGCATCTCAGAGTTGGAATATACGCTTTGATAAGTTGATCAAAGCATATAGTTTTATACAGACTTGCGGTGAAGCCTGTATTTACAAGAAAGTGAGTGGGAGCACTACAACATTTCTGATAAGTATATGTGAATGACATATTGTTGATCAGAAAAAATGTAGAATTATTCTGCAAAGCATAAAGGAGTGTTTGAAAGGAGTTTTTTTCAAAGAAAGACCTCGGTGAAGTTGCTTACATATTGAGCGTCAAGATCTATAGAGATAGATCAAGACGCTTTATAAGTTTTTTCAATGAGTACATACCTTGACAAGATTTTGAAGTAGTTCAAAATGGAACAGTCAAAGAAAGAAGTTTCTTGCCTGTGTTACAAGGTGTGAAATTGAGTAAGACTCAAGTCTCGACCACAGCAGAAGATAGAAAGAGAATGAAAGTCATTTCCTATGCCTCAACCATAGGTTCTATAAAATATGCCATGCTGTGTACCAGATCTATTGCATACCCTACCACTAAGTTTGGCAAGGGAGTGCAATAGTGATCTAGGAGTAAATCAATGGACAGCGGTCAAAATTATCCTTAGCGGAATAAGGATATGTTTCTCGATTATGGAAGTGACAAAAGGTTCGTCGTAAAGGGTTACGTCGATGCAAGTTTTAACACTAATCTAGATGACTCTAAGTCTCGGTCTAGATACATATTGAAAGTGGGAGCAATTAGCTAGAGTATCTCCGTGCAGAGCATTGTAGACATAGAAATTTGCAAAATACTTACGGATCTGAATGTGACAGACCCGTTGACTAAAATTATCTCACAAGCAAAACATGATCACACCTTAGTACTCTTTGGGTGTTAATCACATAGCAATGTGAACTAGATTACCGACTCTAGTAAACCCTTTGGGTGTTGATCACATGTCGATGTGAACTATGGGTGTTAACCACATAAAGATGTGACTATTGATGTTAAATCACATGGCGATGTGAACTAGATTATTGACTCTAGTGCAAGTGGGAGACTGAAGGAAATATGCCCTAGAGGCAATAATAAAGTTATTATTTATTTCCTTATATCATGATAAATGTTTATTATTCATGCTAGAATTGTATTAACCGGAAACATAATACATGTGTGAATACATAGACAAACAGAGTGTCACTAGTATGCCTCTACTTGACTAGCTCGTTGATCAAAGATGGTTATGTTTCCTAGCCATAGACATGAGTTGTCATTTGATTAACGGGGTCACATCATTAGGAGAATGATGTGATTGACTTGACCCATTCCGTTAGCTTAGCACACGATCGTTTAGTATGTTGTTATTGCTTTATTCATGACTTATACATGTTCCTATGAGTATGAGATTATGCAACTCCCATTTACCGGAGGAACACTTCGTGTGCTACCAAACGTCGCAACGTAACTGGGTGATTATAAAGGTGATCTACAGGTGTCTCCGAAGGTATTTGTTGGGTTGGCGTATTTCGAGATTAGGATTTGTCATTCCGATTGTCGGAGAGGTATCTCTGGGCCCTCTCGGTAATGCACATCACTTAAGCCTTGCAAGCATTGCAACTAATGAGTTAGTTGCGGGATGATGTATTACGGAACGAATAAAGAGACTTGCCGGTAACGAGATTGAACTAGGTATTGAGATACCGACGATCGAATCTCGGGCAAGTAACATACCGATGACAAAGGGAACAACGTATGTTGTTATGCGGTCTGACCGATAAAGATCTTCGTAGAATATGTGGGAGCCAATATGAGCATCCAGGTTCCGCTATTGGTTATTGGCCGAAGACGTGTCTCGGTCATGTCTACATAGTTCTCGAACCCGTAGGGTCCGCACGCTTAAGGTTTCGATGACAGTTTTATTATGAGTTTATGAGTTTTGATGTACCGAAGGAGTTCGGAGTCCCGGATGAGATCGAGGACATGACGAGGAGTCTCTAAATGGTCGAGACGTAAAGATCGATATATTGGACGACTATATTTGGACTTCGGAAAGGTTCCGAGTGATTCAGGTATTTTTCAGAGTCTCGGAGTTATGGGAATTATTTGGGAGTATATGGGCCTTATTGGGCCATACGGGAATAGAGGAGAGAGGCCAAAGGAAGGAGGCCTGCGCCCCTCTGGTCCGAATTGGACAAGGGGTGCAGCCCCTTTCCTTCTCCTCTCCTCCTCTTTCCTTCTCTCCTACTCCAACAAGGAAGGAGGAGTCCTACTCCGGTGGGAGTAGGACTCCCCTCTTGGCGCCCTCCTCTTGGTCGGCCGCCTCCCCCTTGCTCCTTTATATACGGGGCAGGGGCACCTCTAGACACAACAACATTGATCAGTTGATCTTTTAGCCGTGCGGTGCCCCTCCACCATAGTCCACCTCGATATCTTGTGGCGGTGCTTAGGCAAAGCCTGCGTCGGTAGAACATCAACATCGTCACCACGTCGTCGTGCTGACAAAACTCTCCCTCAACACTCGGCTGGATCGGAGTTCGAGGGACGTCATCGGGCTGAACGTGTGCTGAACTCGGAGGTGCCGTACGTTCGGTACTTGATCGGTCGGATCGTGAAGACGTACGACTACATCAACCGCGCTGTGCTAACGCTTCCGCTTTCGGTCTACGAGGGTACGTGGACAACACTCTCCCCTCTCGTTGCTATGCATCACCATGATCTTGCGTGTGCGTAGGAAAATTTTGAAATTACTACGTTCCCCAACACAAAGATGGTTAAGTTTCCTAACCATAGACATGTGTTGTCATTTAATGAAGGGATCACATCATTAGAGAATGATGTGATGGACAAGACCCATCCGTTAGCTTAGCATAATGATCGTTTAGTTTTATTGCTATTGCTTTCTTCATGACTTATAGATGTTCCTTTGACTATGAGATTATACAACTCCCGAATACCGAAGGAACACCTTGTGTGCTATCAAACGTCACAACATAACTGGGTGATTATAAAGTTGCTCTACAGGTGTCTCCGAAGGTGTTTGTTGGGTTGGCATAGATCAAAATTAGGATTTGTCACTCCGTGTATCGGAGAGGTATCTCTGGGCCCTCTCGGTAATGCACATCATTATAAGCCTTGCAAGCAATGTGACTAATGAGTTAGTTGCGGAATGATGCATTACAGAACGAGTAAAGAGACTTGCTAGCAACAAGATTGAACTAGGTATGATGATACCGATGATCGAATCTCGAGCAAGTAACATACCGATGACAAAGGGAACAACGTATGTTGTTGTGCGGTTTGACCGATAAAGATCTTCATAGAATATGCAGGAGCCAATATGAGCATCCAGGTTCCACTATTGGTTATTGACCGGAGATATGTCTCGGTCATGTCTACATAGTTCTCGAACCCGTAGGGTCCGCACGCTTAACATTCGATGACGATTTGTATTATGAGTTATGTGATTTGATGACCGAAGTTTGTTCAGAGTCCCGGATGATATCACAGACATGACGAGGAGTCTCGAAATGGTCTAGAGGTAAAGATTCATATATTGAAAGGTTATATTCGGACATCAGAATGGTTCCGAATGATCCGGGTATTTTTCCGGAGTACCGAGGGGTTACCGGAACCCCCGGGGAAGTTAATGGGCCTTAGTGGGCTTTAGTGGAAAGAGGGAAGAAGGGACACGAGGTGGCGCGCGCCTCCCCCCTGCCCAAACCGAATTGGACAAGGGGTGGGGCGCGACCCCCTCCTTCCTTCTCCTTCTTCCCTCCTTCCTTTCCCTCCGGTGGAAGAAAGGAAAGGGGGGGATCCTACTTGGACTAGGAGTCCAAGTAGGACTCCCCCTTGGCACGCCCCTCCTGGCCGCCGGCCTCTCTCCCTAACTCCTTTATATACGTGGCCAAGGGGGCACCCCAAAGCACAACAAACAATCTCTTAGCCGTGTGCGGTGCCCCACTCCACAGTTTAACACCTCGGTCATATCGTCGTAGTGCTTAGGCGAAGCCCTGCACCGGTAACTTCATCATCACCGTCGCCACGCCTTCATGCTGACGGAACTCTCCCTCGTCCTCAACTGGATCAATAGCTCGAGGGACGTCATCGTGCTGAACACGGAGGTGCCATATGTTCGGTACTTGGATCGGTTGGATCGTGAAGACGTTCGACTACATCAACCGCGTTACTAAACACTTCCGCTTTCGGTGTATGAGGGTACGTGGACACACTCTCCCGTCTCGTTACTATGCTTCTCCTAGATAGATCTTGCGTGATCGTAGATTTTTTTTTTGAATTACTACGTTCCCCAACAACAACAGCCAGGGGTTCGAATTTCTAAACAAGAGTTTGTGAAAATGTGCTTCTTCAGGTGTAAAACAAACAATATCGATGAGTAGAAAAACAATATCGGGTTACGAATCGACAATACAACACATAGCCCCAGAGAGAGGAAAGGTTTTTTTTTAGCTTTGTATAATTCTCCAACAGAATTACTGGTGGTGTACAAGCACGCAATCATACATGTATGCTTATCCGATTATTGTTTTGTGCATGTTAAGCTTCCTCTTAATTAATGAAATTTGGCGCTTTTCTCTTCCTGCAAAACAATGACGTTCCAGGAAAATCCACAAACCGCAGTAGTAATGCGCGGGGATTCCATAGGTCTACATATACAGGAAACGACTCACTAGTAAACAAAAGCTGAGAATTCATACAGTGGGTGTTGTGGCTGATCATAGGGCCATGTCCGGTGGCTGGAGTCGACTTCGAGTCATGGTGGCCCACCTTCACATCCGTGCCCATCGCGGCAGCAGCTGGGCTGCATGGATTGTTAGAAGGGACGGGAGGACGATGGAGCGTTGGTCATAGCAGCGTGAGTTGGGGTTGGGGTTTGGAGATTCTTTGAGGTTTTGGAGATTCTTTGAGGGTTTTGGAGATTTGGTTGAGGGAGAGACGTGTAAGAAGCCAACGAGGGGCGAGACGGTCCAAAAAGTCGGATTCCAAACAGCTATCGGATCCGCTCCAAAAAGAGGTAGTGTTGGCAAGACAGCAATCTCGAGCTGATTGTCTCAAGTTGGGTGGTCGAAACACATAATATTTCACGTGCATGCGACGGCTAGGAAGAGCCAAAATCACATTGCTTATCTACGTGCGGTT
This sequence comes from Aegilops longissima, assembly GCA_021605205.1. NCBI lineage: Eukaryota > Viridiplantae > Streptophyta > Magnoliopsida > Poales > Poaceae > Aegilops > Aegilops longissima. The sequence continues at coordinate 528,758,054 of CM038681.1, read as the reverse complement.
GGCGGCTCCTTGCGTGAATCAAAGGAAGGTATTAATAGGGAGGTGCAAGGCTTTTATGAGGAGTTGTATATTAGAAGGAGGTGCACGGCTTTTACTGAGATTGATGTTGTGTTGTACCATGTCCTAAAGAATATTTCTGCTACAATGAACGAATGGATTTTGCATCCGTTCGACGCTGAAGAAGTAACCAAAGCGTTGTTTGGTATGAGGCCTTCAAAAATAGCAGGGTCCATGGGTTCCATGCAGGCTTTCACAAGAAGCATTGGGAACAAATCAGGGAAGATGTGACCCTGTGCTAGGTTTTTTGAGTTGGGTCATATGCTTGAAGTAATTAATAAAACGGTGATTACCCCTAAAAAAATAATAAAACAGTGATTGTTCTTGTACAGAAAATTAAGAACCCCTGGAATATTACCTAGCCCATGCCTAATTCTCTTTGTAATAATGTCATCTACAAGATTTGTTGGGAAAAAATATAATCACCTTAGGGAGATCTTAGATGAGATTATTGCAGAAGAGCAAAGTGCTTTCGTCCCAGGAAGGCTTATCACGGATAATGTCCTAACAACATATGAATGTATACATTCGGTGATAAAAAAAGAAAGACAAGTAGGGATGGTGTGCGACGAAACTTGATATGATGAAAACTTATGACCCCGTTGAATGGGTCTATCTGCAAGGTATTATGCACCAACTTGGTTTCGACCAAGCTTGGATTTCTCTTGTTATGAGATGTGTCTCCTCAATGAGTTCCTAGGTGATGGTTAATGGTGAGTTATTGCCATCCTTTCTCCAATCCAAGGGTATCCACCAGGGTGACCCTATTTCCTCGTGCCTCTTTTTGTTGCATTGGTAAGGATTATCATGTATGCTGAAGTCATATAATGGTGTATGGACTGGTCAAGGCATACTGGTCAGTATTAGTATACCTTCGATTTCTGACTTATTATTTGCTAATGATTGTTTGGTGTACTAGACAAACCCCGCGCGCTGCAGCGGGATGGTAGTGTAATAAATAGTTTGAAAGAGAAGGGTACACGGTAAGGAGAAAAAGAGTAAGAAAATAAAAATAAGAAATGATTTGCAGTAGAAAATAAAAAAAGAAATGTTTTGCAGTAGCAGAAAAGAAAAAATAACCAAATCTAACGAAAAGAAAGTATAAGCTTGAAAATCAATAAAAGATGTTTTGCAGTAGACTAATGTGAAGGATGACTAACATGAATATATGATTGGGAGCAATACATGCATAGACTAATGAAAAAATAATTATAATTTATAAGTTAAATGCATGACTCGCTTGTGTGGCCGATTTTTCATGGTTTACTGAGAGAGAAGACTTAAATACATTGGTTAGTGGAACGTTGAGGTGCTTATGTGGCAGATTTTGCATGACTTAGTAGGAGAGATGATTTAAATATATTGCTTAGTGGGATATTGAGATGGATATTTTGCATGTTGAGAGAATTGGGACCAACTTCTTATGAATGTAAATAGACAAGTTAATAGCGAGAGGGCCGCAAGGTTGAATGATATCTTGAAGAATTATCGTCTTTGCTCTGGCCAAAGTACAAACAAGTAGAAGAGCTCAGTTTTCTTTAGTACAATTGTGGGAAAGAGAGGTCAAATCAGCACCGAACACCCAACATATTCAAAAGTGACTTTATTCCAAAGCCTTCATCATAAGAAACGTGAATATACAAACAAAACTTATCAGATTTTTTTTTTTGCGAAAAAACTTTCAATCTATTCATCTTCAATTATGGCAGTACAACGAACACCAGAAATAAAAATTATATCCAGATCCATAGACCACCTAGCGACGATTACAAGCACTGAAGCGAGCCAAAGGCGCGCCGTCGTCATTGCCCCTCCATCATCGGAGCCGGGCACAACTTGTTGTAGTAGACAGTCGGGGAGTCGTCGTGCTAAGGCCCTATAGGACCAGCACCCCAGAAGAGCAACTGCCGCCGATGAAAAATAACGTAGATCGAAAGGATCTAAACCGAAGACACACGAACGTAGACGAACAACGACGAGATCCGACCAAATCCACCAAAGATAGATCTGCCGGAGACACACCTTCACACGCCCACCAACGATGCTATACGCGCACGCCGGAGCGGGGCTAGGCGAGACCTTTGTTCCATCTTGAGGAGCCGCCGCCTCGCCTTCCGAGTAGGACACAAATCCTAACAAGATTGAAAAACGACTAAAACGAAGCCTCCCGCCGGCCTTGCAGATCCACGCCTTCATGGCCCTAGGGCCACCGGAGACGAGGCGGACCTACGCCGACGCCGGCGAGAGGCACGAATCCTAACTTTCTTTCTGGAGGAGGAGGAGGCGGCGGAGCCCTATATTGCATCAGACTTTTAGTCCAAAAGATATAATTTATTCAAATATAAAAGTTAAAAGAAAAATGTGGTCAGTGCCCCACACATGCGTGCAACAAATCATCTTCCTTGTTAGCTCTCTCAAGTAGATGTGGATCCTTCGACTCTCAAGTAACCATGTACTTCTTTGGCTTTTAAGACAACTATATAATTCACTGACTCTCAAGTAACTATAAATTCTTTGTCTCTTAAGCAACCATGTACTACTTTCTTAATTCTCAAGGCGACTGTATAATTCTTTACTCTAGGGAACCATAGATGCTTGGGCTTGCTTTTAACTCTCAAACAACGACATGTATACTTCTGTCCAGGTGTATACGCCCTACTTCTATTATCAACAAAGACTAGTAAATATTCCATTCATCCATCTATCGTTCTGTACTTCATCACTTCAAACACAAAGAAAGAACCGACGAAAAAACTGAAGAAATTTCAACCGAGCCTTCGTCGAGATATTCCAACAGAGAGTTGAGAAAAGTGGCGCCAAACGTGGCGCCAAGTGAACCGCCCCACACCTATCGCCCCGAGCCGGCCACCTCCTCCGCTCCGCTCCCGACCCCACGATCCCTCCTGGACCCGGCCCACCACACTTGACCCCCAGCGCCTTCTCCCCCCTCCGTCCCCGCCCGCTTCCATTCCCTCCCACCACTCCACCCATCATCCCCCGACGCCGCGACGAGGGGCGCGGCTCTCCCCCAGCCCACCCCGCCCCTCCTTCCTCCCTTCCCGAAGCTTCGGGAAGCCTCCCGAGCAATGGCGAGGCTGCTCGTGCTCCGCTCGGTGCCGTACCACCGATCCAGCCTCTCCGCCGCCGCCACCGCCACCTCCTCCCGCTCCGCGTTTTCCCCCCGCCTCGCCCGCCACCACCTTTCGTCGCCCCTCCGCGTGCCGGTCCGCGCCGTCGAGTCGTCTTCGGAGGCCACCAAGCAGGAGGAGGCGCCTCTGGCCGCGGGCGAGGCCCAGGAGCCGCTGCCCGCGGCGCCCGCGTTCGTGGTGGAGGAGCTCGGCTGGGGCACCCAGCTCGCGGTCAAGCTCAAGATGCTCGTCGCCCCGCCGTGGAAGCGCGTCCGCAAGGGCAGCGTCCTCACCATGACGCTCCGGGGCGAGGTGCGCTGCTCTTCGGCACCGCGCACCTGCTGGTTTTGCTACCCCTCTTAATAGTAGTACGATTTGCTCATTTTGTGCATTATGGGAGCCTTATCATCTTAGCGGACGCCCTGATATTTGTATTGTAGTACTAGCACATTTACTGTTGCTGTTGCAGATCCTGGCACACGCCGTGTGCGTGTGCGTATGCGTATGCTTGCGTGGGTGGGTGGATTGGCGTGTGTTCCGTTCACTCACACGCACATGCCACTGTATTTGGTCATTCTGTAATCGAGATATGTTTGGACTTTGTTCGAACATTTGTTAGTCTTGATACTGTATTCTGTGCGTTTGGATTTTGATGGTGTGTTTCCGTGGTTGCAGATATCCGATCAGTTGAAGACCCGCTTCTCGTCAGGGCTCTCGCTGCCGCAAATCTGCGAGAATTTCGAGAAGGCAGCATATGATCCACGGATATCAGGGATTTACCTGCACATAGAGCCGCTGAGCTGTGGATGGGGAAAGGCAGAGGAGATCAGAAGGCACATTGTGGATTTCAAGACATCTGGTAATCACAAGCTATGCTGAATTTGGTAGTATCTTACCTTATGTTCATGCCTGTCATATTATGACAAAGTGTCGCATACTTTTGTAGGTAAATTTGTTGTCGGTTACATGCCCGTCGGAGGGGAGAAAGAATACTACCTTGCTAGTGCATGTGCTGAGCTGTATGCACCGCCTAGTGCTTATGTTGCTTTGTATGGTCTAACCATTCAGCAGACATTTCTCAGAGGTAACTGCATGTACAGTGATAACATGATACCTCTGGTTATTGCTCAAGTGCACCATCATCAAGTAGGCGTTATTTTCTGCTGATCCTCAAACCTGTTTCAAAATTAAACTTGTTATAGTGCGACAGAAATACAGAAGTATTTTGCTATTTTTTGCACCAAATATCCTTCATTCTGTTATAACGTTCAATGCATTTCTGATTAGTTTAGCTTCTCATGAACCAAATTTTGTGAGCTTGGTCATGCCCAGTGTGTTATTTGTCCACAAAATGAGACAATCTGAATGCATCTACGTTCTTTTCTGGTAGCTAACACTCTAGCACTTTTTAATTCGATTTGCAAGGTGTGCTTGAGAAAGTTGGAGTACAGCCAGAAATTCAACGAATTGGTCGCTACAAAAGTGCTGGAGACCAACTTGGGCGGAAGAGCATGTCAAATGAAGTTAAGGAGATGCTGGGTGCACTGCTTGATAATATCTATGGAAACTGGCTAGATACAGTGTCTTCCACACATGGTAATTAAATAGATCTGTTTCACTTTCACATATTTAATTGAAACATCATCATTACAGATTTTTTTTCTAGGGAAGAAAAAAGAAGAAATTGAGGAATTTGTCAACTCAGGAGTCTATCAGGTCGAGAGACTTAAGAAAGAAGGTTGGATAACAGATCTATTGTATGATGATCAGGTACAGATTCCCTCCTCAGCTGATCACTGAGTTGGCAAGTAAATTGCACAAGACTAAATTGAGTTAAGTTAGTTGTTACTGCATCTTCTGCCCAACCCATGGTGATTAGTATTAGGAATACAAGTGATGTTTTAACTTTAACGATCCTTATTTCCTCTTTTTATTTCATATCATCAATATATTAAGTAAACAGCATAAAATTTCAGTCTCTTTGTTTTGGGGCTCTAGAGTAGTAACATGTGTTGCAGGCAGAGGTTCAACTAGTAGAAATGTTCTGCATCAAAGAAGCACCCATGAACAAGAAATTAAAGACATGAGACGCAAATTTTGTCCCAGAGACATGATATGTAATCTGTATTAGGAATGTAAAGTGATGTCTCTCTATTTATATTATAGGTGTGTAAAATAGTGAGATCCTTGGCCATTATTAGTGCACAAGCAAGTCATATCTATACGAGACTCTTCGATTTTGTTAGAAAGGGAACTTTAGGGTCCTAGTTGAGGTAAGTGTCCACAACAAGGAAACATCAAATCTTCCTGCAACATATACTGATGTACTTGATATGTTAATTGCTGACTCAAGCAGTCAAGCTTAGTTGGAGTTTCTTTATTGAAATGTGGAAATGTTCAGGATATGCGACTTGTCAAACTGGCAAATTAGACATGAAATTTTACATAATGTGTTATTTATTTGAATTAGAATACTGAATTATTTACTTTATTTATTTTTATTTGTCTGCTATTGTTTTTGTCGGCATTGCCTTATTCAATAGGTAATGACAATGCTGAAAGAGAGAGTAGGACAGAATGACAAGAAAGGCCTGCGTATGGTTGACTACAGGTAATTTAGATATTCATTGTTCTGGAAAACTGGCTGCAAACTGGAAGCCAGCCAAGTTAAGGATTTCTGATAAATTTATAACAAGGGCACTAGTCGACTCTGGAACTTTAACTGTGCCATTGCTTTTCAGCTACTCCATCAATTTTTATGTTTTTGCGACCACCGTCAATTTTCAGCCATTACCATCTCTATTGCTGTTTGTGAAGTGAGAAATGACCAAATTAAACCTGGCCTCGCTCACTTAGGCATGACCAATTACATATAGATGCTTCAAACCTACACATATACACTGATATACACATTTTTTGGAAAATAGCCATAGATAGTGGCCCTCTCCATCTCTAGGCTGAACAGGCCAAACTGGATCAGCAGTTGTTATCGGAAACTATACAATAGCCAGTGGAACCTACAATCTTTGGCTCTTCTTTGTTGATATGAGCAGAGTGCACGATTGTGAATAACATTTTTTATGGGCTGGGATATTATGGAAGGATTGGAGCATATAGGGTAGTTGTCGAGGTCAACAGGCGTGGCCCTGAACTCCTGTGGCCCAGCAAAAGAGCAGTGGTGCCGCTACCACATTACAGGGGGGAAGGAGTAAAGGGTTCCTCCTTACCTCTAATTTACTTAAGGGCTAAGCTAAATGATAACCCTGTCTTTAAAAGAAAAGATAATTTTCCTAACTGAAAAGATGACTCGGATCATATCCCTTAGTTGGTGTCAGCTAGGGCCAGTTAAGCTTTGTTTTGTGGACTGTCAGCGTGTGTGTCCCTGATCCTAAAATGTTGCAATTTTTCTATCCTATACTATGAGGTGTTTGCTCAGTTTTTTTTTGCACACTTCATTTGTTTGGTATTATTTGATGTTGCTTGATTAATCTGAAAAGTCAACACATATAAACTCCTTGTTTTATTTACTGAACTGACATTGGTCTGAACTGCCAGTAAATATTCACGTGTAAGAAAATCAACTCTTGGGATAGGAGGAGGAGGAGACTTAATTGCAGTAATCAGAGCATCTGGAAGCATAACACGAACTCGCAGTGGCCTGAGTGTTTCTAGTTCGGGCATTATTGCCGAGCAGTTAATCAAGAAGATACGTACTGTTAGAGGTAATTAATGTTATGTTATCTCAGCAATCAATTGGTGTCTCAGATGCAAATTTGATGTATACGTTTGTACTGGGTAGAAAAAATATAAAATACATCTGAACATTTTTAAACTGGATTCAGTTCCCTAATTTATTTATATTTTTAGATGAGATGAGATTTCTCTGTTTCATTGCAGTGAGCACATACTGTAGAAGCAGTTGGTGTAGCTTATATAAGTACACATAGAATGCAAAGTTCTGTCATAGTTTATAGGTTCTCTAACAGAATAATTTCATCTAATTTTAATGTACAAGTCTCTTACCCTTTCCAGAGTCAGAAAAGTATAAAGCTGTTATCCTCCGTATAGACAGCCCTGGTGGTGATGCTCTTGCTTCTGATCTGTAAGTTCTGCCGCAGGTTTCATTTAGGCAGCAGAAGCAGCAGCAGAGTTTCAGTTATGTATTGATTATTCTTGTTTTAACTAGGATGTGGAGGGAAATTCGACTCCTGGCTGAGTCCAAGCCTGTGGTAGCTTCCATGTCTGATGTTGCTGCAAGTGGTGGATACTACATGGCAATGGCTGCGCCAGTTATTGTTGCTGAGAAACTTACTCTAACAGGATCAATTGGAGTTATTACAGGTGATCCTTGTTACCTTCTATTTGTGCTTGCTAAGACTAGTAACAGGTCTTCCAGTGCGAATTATATGTTCTCTTGCAACAGTCTCAACTTTGGGCTTGCATCTATTCTACTCGATCTCCGTTTGGATAGTGAATTTGGCTGTCGTTGAGTGTTTGTTTCTTAGCTTACTATTTCTGTATTGGAATAACAGGAAAATTTATCCTTCAAAAGCTGTATGAGAGGATTGACTTCAACAAAGAAATTCTATCTAGGGGTAGATATGCAGAGCTTAATGCCGCTGATCAACGCCCTTTAAGGTAATATTGGCACTTCATTTGTTGCAGTATATTAGGAAAATAAAAATAGAAGTAAATCTGAGGAGAGCCCACAGGATCCAGCGACCTTTACCAGATTGTTACAAAAATAGTCTGATACCGTCAGGGTCAAGTCAAGTTAAGAATAGTATGAAAGCCGTGCACTGGAAATTTGCAATGGTGCTATAGTTTACAATGGTTCAACGTGTTTGCGTTTAATAGACAAGTGGGATATTAATTTATCACGTGATTTCATCATAAATCAAGCAGATTGTACCCTTTCAGTATTTTTTGTTTATTTTTTCATCATCGAATTATTCGTTTTAATCATACAACAGCAAATGCCGACTCTTATAATGTGGTTTATTAGGTCTGCTATGGTTTGTAAATAGCTGTGATATTTAATAGCCTATGACATATTTGATTTTGCCAATAACCGTAAGTCCAGGACCATCTATTCTCTGTTTCTTTTAAAAGCATTCTTTCTTAGAAAGAAAGCATGAAGCCAATTTCCTATCCTCAACTCTAGGCCTAATTCAGATATAGTCCCCCTAGATGGTAGACTCCAATACCGGACAACCATGCCCCTCAACTCTTGAATCCATGGTTTTGGATGACATGGCGGTGGCTTTCTCACACATGGCAGCCCAGTAGCATATTCAACACATAAACTTCTCAAAAACGGAATTAAGAAGAATAAAAAGAAAAAAAATGTAAAATGTAGAGAAGAAATAGGAACAGCCATAAAGTCTAGAGGGTGGGGACAAAAAAATATTGTGGAAAAACTAGAAAATTTGAGAAAACTCGTAAATCCGAAAAGAAGTGCGGAGGCATACAAAGAAAGCAACATCAAGGCTAACTATGACGGTTTCGACTGTTATCCGCTGTATTTTTTATTAAATTTATAAATTATTTGTGAATTACTCTTCAAATTTTCTGATTTATTATTTTTCATCTATTTTTTTTGTTTCCCTCTTTTCTCTTTTAATTCTTGTTTTTATTTGTTAAATATGCTGTCTGAGTTGCCACCTGGCTGCTTCATGCTTAACTGGTCTTAAGGTATTCTGGTATTGCTCTATTGGCATAGGGTCTGCGTGTGTGTCTTTGACTCCTTGTACTGTCTATTTTGCCTTTTTGGTCTGTGCAATACTACACGCCCTGCTCATAAGTCATAACAGCTATCATATGGACAATTTCGTGTTTAAAGAATGTGATATATTTCCACAGACCAGATGAGGCAGAACTTTTTGAGAAGTCGGCGCAAAATGCTTACGCATCGTTTCGAGATAAAGCAGCCATGTCACGCTCAATGAGTGTAAGAATTGTTCTCCGATACTGAGCAGCTCATATTTCTTGGAGCATGTGCTGAGTTCTTTCCTCCACCAGATTGACCAGATGGAGACTGTTGCACAAGGTCGAGTTTGGAGCGGCCAAGATGCAGCTTCAAGAGGGTTGGTTGATTCGCTAGGTGGATTCTCACAAGCGCTTGCTATTGCAAAACAGAGAGCTAAGATACCACAGGATAAGAAGGTTGGTTCTTCTATAAACAGAAAGTACTTAATGAACAAAACGTCTGCCATGCATGCATAAGTATATATCTGTGCATGTAGTTAGAGTCTAAGAATGTATTGGACAGCAACAGAATTACATTCAATTCTTTGATTATACTCCCTCCGTGGAATTACTCGTCCAAGAAATGAATGTATCTAGATGAATTTTAGTTGTAGATACATCCATTTTTGTGACAAGTAATTCCGAACGGAGGGAGTAGGATTGTAGCTATTGCCTTTTCAATGCTTGACATTCTGATGAAGTAATCAAGGGAGGTGCCCCTCAAGCAGCAGTGTTCATTCATCTGTTTCAGTTGGGATTCCAAGTTGATCCTGCTTTCCTAGTTTTGGAAATTCACTTGTCGACATTTGTTGCAAGCTGCAGTATTCATAGTGTGGCTTTGAGTGGAAATACATGATTGAGAGTTAGTTCACCACCCGCATTCTGATTGTGTGCTGAATAATGCAGGTCCGACTAGTTGAGATCTCGAAGGCCTCGCCGACGCTACCGGAGATCTTGTCAGGCATCGGGGGTTCAGTGCTTGGAGTTGACAGGGTCGTGAAGGGGGTGCTGCAGGACGTCACCTCCTTAAATGGAGTCCAAGCTAGAATGGATGGCATCTTGTTTGAAAGACTGGAAAACATGCCAGGAGAAAATCAGCTCTTCTTGCTCGTAAAAGAAATCACAAATTATTTCGGTTGATCGCCAGTGAATAGCTAAAGTTTACGAAAAGCTGTAGATAGGAGAAGACAGAAGTGACATGGAAATAGATACCCACCCTACCTAAATTCAGGTAGAATACAATACATTTGGTATTGGTTTCATGCTTGTATCGATGCCTATGCAAGCGTTGTAACCTGTAACCGACATACTGAAAATGTGAGAATGTTAGTTCTCTCGTGTTTGCCTGTCTCGCCCCACCTGATAGCGTTTTGCTCTTTGTTGCTGACATATATGTATGTTACACCATTTTCATATTCTAGTTGGTTCTCATAATTGAAGGGCCTGTAGGACTTACAAAGCCCAAGAGGATCTGTTATGGATGGAGGAGATCCAGTGATGAGCTTCAGTGATTTTCGCAGTTACAAATGACTACAGTTTGTAAAATTCTGCAGTCTGGGTCCTAACCGGCCCTAGCTTCTGGATTGTATTTGTAGAATGTTGAGTACAACTTCCACATTTTTACAAAGTTAAGACAATCAGTAAAGTAAAAAAAAAAAACTCAACTTTGTCTTGTAGCCATCCATAACCATACAGGTTAAGCACCTTGCCTTTTTTCTAGAAAAAATAAAGGTCCTTGGCTAAGGGCATGTTTGGAGCAACTACACTCCCGATGTAGACGGAGCTGCAGTTAAAAATCTTAAAGCAAGCAAACAGGTGCTCCGCAGATCCTAAGATTTCAAGGAGCTGGTGGGTTGCGTAAGGGCCTGTTTGGAGCAACTCCGCTCCCGGAGCAGACCGAGCTGCAGTTGAAAATCTTGGAGCGAGCAAATAGGTGCTCTATGGATCCTAAGATTTCAAAGAGCCGTGGGTTGCCAAACAAGTTCTAAATGTCTCATGCGTGTAGAACAACCATTGCATTGCATCTTCATGGGTGTGTACACATATGTGCTTCGTTAATTCCTCGTCGCAAAGCACCCAACCATATCTAGCCATACTGAGCATAGTAAGGGCTTGTAAAATGCAAAATGCTTAAGCCTTGTACAACGCAAGGTGCTTAGAAAAATAAATCAGTTTTTAAGAAAAACTCGTTTAATTTTACCAAGCACCTTTCCTAGGCACCTTGCACCGTACAAGGCCTTAGACACCTCCCTAAGGTTGTACAACGCAAGGTGCTTAGAGGAAATGTTTAGAGAAACAAATTATATTTTAAATTCCTGTGTTTATTTGAGAGGGCAGACACTTAATACTTCCTGTAAAGATAAACATTGATGCTTAATGAAAAAAATTGCTAAGCCTCTTGCATTGTAGAAGACCTAATTAAACGTTCACTCTTTACAAATAACCACCGGTGTTTAATTTTTTTAAGCACCTTCCCTAAACATCTTGCATTGTACAAGGCCTAACATGATCATCTTTGACCACACTCGGCTCAGCCTAGCACGTTTGCGTGACACGTTCAAAGTGGAGGCCAAACACCGGGTGTTAGCGGGGACGAAGGGGCTACCAGTTGTGCTTCCGACATTTGATGTGCCAACTTCTAGAGGCTTCACATTGTATCTGCGGGGTGTGGCTCGTTTGAGGGCCTCTACAAACTCTTGTTTCTATCAATGCACCGAATCTTTGAGCTTTTGCGTTGTCTCATATAAGAAAAATCTAGCCATTGTGCGTCCTAAAAATGGTTGTTGCACGCTCAGCTTCTATGGTGTCAATCTGCAGGGTGTGACAGTATTAGGATTTGTACAGACTCTTCTTTCTATTAATGCATTAAAACGCATAGCTTTTGCATTTTCTCAAATAAAAAACACTTAGCCATGGTACATCCTAAAATGGTTGTGTGCATGACGCAGAGGCCAGGGCCAACCCCTTTCCGAAAAAAAATAATGCATCATAAAATACTCATTTGTTTGCATAACAACCCATGGATTTTATGTGGTTTATTTATTTGTCTTGCTTTGTTTTACTTAAAACATACCTCTCCATGACTTTACTCCATGTAGCTTCTTTTCTTGGCGGCAAAGCATTGAATACCTAAAGGTAATACTAGTACGTGTTTCTTGCTACCTCTTCGGTTTGCCCTTGTAGGATCGAAAGTAGGTCTAGGGGGGTGATTAGACTACTTGATGAAATAAAAATCTAGCCATTTCCCAATTTTAAGTCTTGCCAGATTTTAGCAGCTTAGCACAAGTCAAGCAATCAACCCACATATGCAATTCTAAGAGTATAGCAGCGGAATGTAAAACATTGCATATGAAGGTAAAGGGAGGGGTTTGGAAAGGCAAACGCAATGTAGACACTGAGATTTTTGGCGTGGTTCCGATAGGTCGTTGTTGGTGTCAAAACCGGCGGATCTCGGGTAGGGGGTCCCGAACTGTGCGTCTAGGCGGATGGTAACAAGAGACAAGGGACACAATGTTTTACCTGGTTGGGCCCTCTCGATGGAGGTAAAACCCTACTCCCGCTTGATTAATATTGATGATATGGGTAGTACAAGAGTAGATCTACCACGAGATCGAGAGGCTAAACCCTAGAAGCTAGCCTATGGTATGATTGTTGTTCGTCCCACGGACTAAAACCCTCCGGTTTATATAGACACCGGAAAGCGCTTAGGGTTACAGAGTCGGTTACAATGGGAGGAGATCTACATATCCGTATCGCCAAGCTTGCCTTCCACGCCAAGGAAAGTCCCATCCGGACACGGGACGAAGTCTTCAATCTTGTATCTTCATAGTCCAGAGTCCGCCAAAGGTTATAGTTCGCTATCCGGACACCCCTAATCCAGACTCCTCAAGAGCCCCTGAACCAGGCTTCAATGACGACGAGTCCGCGCATGATTGTCTTCGGCATTGCAAGGCGGGTTCCTCCTCCGAATACTTCATAGAAGATTTTGAACACAAGGATAGTGTCCGACTCTACAGAATAAGTTCCACATACCACCGGAGAGAGAATAATATTTACACAAATTCAATCTGCTGACGTATTCCGCAGCGTGACACCACACCGCGGCTGTCGGTGTCAAAACCGGCGGATCTCGGGTAGGGGGTCCCGAACTGTGCGTCTAGGCGGATGGTAACAGGAGACAAGGGACACGATGTTTTACCCAGGTTCGGGCCCTCTTGATGGAGGTAAAACCCTACGTCCTGCTTGATTAATACTGATGATGTGTGTTACAAGAGTGGATCTACCACGAGATCAAAGAGGCTAAACCCTAGAAGCTAGCCTATGGTATGATTGTTGTTCGCCCCACGGACTAAAACCCTCCGGTTTATATAGACACCGGATAGGGTTAGGGTTACATGAGTCGGTTACAAAGGTAGGAGATCTACATATCCGATCGCCAAGCTTGCCTTCCACACCAAGGAAAGTCCCCTCCGGACACGGACGAAGTCTTCAATCTTGTATCTTCATAGTCTTGGAGTCCGCCGATGATGATAGTTCGCTATCCGGACACCCCTAGTCCGGAACTCCTCAAGAGCCTGAACCAGGCTTCAATGACGACGAGTCCGGCGCGCATATTGTCTTCGCATTGCAAGCGGGTTCTTCCTCCGAATAATTTATAGAAGATTGTGAACACCGGGATAGTGTCCGCTCGCAAAACAAGTTCCACATAACACCGTAGAGAGAATAATTTTTGCACAGATCTGCTGACGTATTCCGTGGCGTGACATCACACCACGGCCAGGCCTTTATATGAATCATTTTTTATTGTTCCACCTCAGCGTGTTTAGCGAGGCGGTTTCCTTGGCTCGTCTTATCAAAGCGTAGATCGTGCCCCCTTATTCCGGGATTCTCATCAATACGGACGTGGGTAACCCAACCTTGCCCGTTGGCCTGCCTTCTCTATCAAAGGCGAGTCCTAATCGACCACGGGGTGGGCTCTTGGTATTCAACCTCTTTATAGTGAGACCAAGGCCCTCTTCTTTTACACCTCCATCGAGTTCCCTCGCTCGAGTTCCAACACCCAAAGCTTCAGATTCAGCGCCGGACTTTCGACGATGTCCGCTCCGACCAAGACGGCCGATGGATGTCTTCCTCCGTCATAGTAGAAGATGTGCTAAAGCTGCGAGACGCCAGTATCCGACGGCGAGATCTCGTGATAGGCTGCCTGCTCTGGGCAGGTCACTCCCACTCTCGAGCCCGGCGAGAACGTGGTGTTCGTGTCCCACTTCCTTCGGGTTTAGGCTTCCCGACGGACCCCTTTGTGCGGGGCTCATGTTTTATTATGGGCTTGATTTCCATCACTTGAACTGAGTCCATCCTCCATATCTCGTCATTCATTGTTGTATGTGAGGCCTTCCTCCATATTACCCCCACTTTGGATTGTGGCTCAAAACCTTCAAGGTGGAGCCAAAGACGATCAAGGGCAGCAAGCAGAGTGCGGAGGGGCGGTCATAAGCAAATGTCTTGATGCTCCGTGGTCCGAGGGCTCTTTTCAAGAGGAGCTTGGTTTGTGGCAACGGAGTGGCTTTATATCACCGCCCTGTGGGCACCTCCCTCGCCTTCCGCCAGTCCACCACAGCGGGTGGCGCCATGGGTCAACAAGGGCTCGACTGGGGCCATCCAAGGATGTTCCCCCGCTGCAGGCCGATTCGAGATCTCCAGAAAGAGGGATCAATCTGGTTGCAGTGGCGCGAGTTATGGTGATCCGCGCCTTCAGCCTCAAGAACGCCGCCTCCGCCTGTGGGAATTCAACCGAGGGACCACGAGCTCCAAAATTTTATGGGCACGACGCCTGTGGAGATGTATAAACTGTTCTTTGGATCACAAGAGAAGTGTCCGGACTTGACCGAGGACGCAGGACTAAGCTGCAATCGCCAGATACTCAAGTAAGTAGTCCCAGTAACGGACAAGCTGTTCATTCATTTATTTTATATATATGCCCTTTAAAGGAGCCGCTTGAACAGGAGTGGATAGCCAAGGCAAAGTTGATAAGGTGTCCGCCCTCCCAGAGACCACGACGGATCCCATGTTGACCAAGATGTTGAAGGTCGCGCCTTTTGAAGAAGGCGAAGGGAGGAGCGGGGAGCAACGCCTCTGCGAAGGAGGCTATCAAGGAAGGAGGGATTAAGAGTCCCACCTTCCGAGGAGAGAAGAGGACCGCCTGAAGATCCGGAGGTCAAGGCCTCAAAGAAAGGAAGGAATCTTGGCAGAGAGTCCGCGCTGGGAAGTAACCCAGCCGCATTATTTTCCCAAGGGGATCAGCCCTCCAGCGAGCCGTAAGTAGAAAGAAGGGGTCTTGTAAATAAGGAACATCCCTGTATTTATTTATGAAGATAACCGAAATTGTACCTTGTAGTTCGGACCTCAGCCCTTCTCAACAGAGCTCGTCTTCGGGGAATCTTCTTCCGGAGATGATGGAGAGCGAAACGCCTCCACCTGTCGCACCCTCATGTGAAGCGGACGACCCGGAGGTGTCGCCGCGAGGGTTCCCCAAGTCCGGCGGGCGGAAGGTCCGCGCCAAGTGGTGTGCGGTCGGAGGAGTCAAGGATCTGCTCGGGCGGCGGTTATCTCGTAAGATCACCGTGCTCTAATGGGTACAGTGATTGAAAGAGTTGCATCCGCAGAGAGCAGATTATAACGGCCGCCGAAGCTTATCGACGGGTTTGAGGTACGCAAAAAATATTGTACCTTCTGACAGTTATGCATATAAAATGCGCCATGTATAGATAGTAGCCCCTGAGACTCGGTATGTTGTCAAAATTGACGACGTGCCGAGGATCAAATTCTTAGTTTTAACATATCGCCGCTCCTAAACGGGTGGTGGGGCGTCCGGAGGCCAGCCAGAATGATGAATATGCCGAACTAAAGCGGCAGCTTGATGAGGCGGATGCGGACATCGCGCTGGTCAATAAACGGTTTGACGAGTCACAAGGTATGCGACTTCTATGCGACACCTGGTAAGGGAGCTTGACGCCCATGTCTTCTTGTTTGTATGCTTAATGCAGATGGTGTCGCTGCCGCTGAGGAGCTGCGGTAGAACTCGCCGAGCGAAAGAGCAAGCCAGAGAGTAATGCGGCGCTTTAAAGGCGGCCAAAGAGCTAGAAGTTGAACGGGCTGCTCATCGCCAAGCAAAGAGGAGATGGCCGATATGGCCAAAAGTTAAGGAATGCTACCGATCGCTGCGAGGTTCTTGAAAAGAGCGCAAAGCGGAACAAGAGGGCCTAAAGAAGGCCGCCGCCAAATCCAAGAATGCCCAATCGGCTTTGAGAGCTGCCAAGGAGGAGCTGAGTCGAGCCAGGCAATTGCGGCTGGAAACCGTTTCGCTGCGGAGGAAATATACAGATCCAAAGTATGCTCGCTGGATAAATTGTGGAGTTCAGAGGATGCTTATCTCGACTTGGCGGCGAAGCGTGGACGCTGTTGAGCACTTCCGGCTAGAAGGGGCATGTAAGGAAGAGCTATATTGGTCGCAATTCCATAGTCCGGGCGTCCTCTCGCCACGACCGATCGGTTGGCCGATTGGGCGAGCTGAATCGATTGTCCGGATTTGCCATGAAGCATGTCTTGACTCACTTGTGGCCGGACGGACCCCAGTCGAAGAGCTATTTTGGTTTAGTGCAGCAGTTTCTTGGTGCGGTGCCGCGTATCGACGCAATGAAGCGATCGACGTGCATTGAGGGAGCGCGGATGGCTCTTGCCCATGTCAAGACATACTGGGCAGAGATGAAGGCCACCGACGTTGCATCCCGTGATTCGGACAGAGGCGAGTACCGCCGAGCACTACTTTGAAGAAGTCCTGTCGGGCGCCGCTTAATAGAGACGTAGTGCTCGAAGGATATTATGTTTAAATGACATGTATGATTTGTGAAAACAATGTTTTCAATGTAATATAAGTGCTTTTTATACTTGTGCGTT
Source organism: Aegilops longissima (assembly GCA_021605205.1). Taxonomy (NCBI): domain Eukaryota; kingdom Viridiplantae; phylum Streptophyta; class Magnoliopsida; order Poales; family Poaceae; genus Aegilops; species Aegilops longissima. The sequence continues at coordinate 528,741,168 of CM038681.1, read as the reverse complement.
CAAGTCGTAAACTACTCCCTGTGTGGCCGTTTATGTATATGTGTATATAACCTGAAAGATGGCAGTCCTTGGCTTCAGCCCCCACGCACATAGTGCGGGGGTGTTTGCAAAAAAAGGCGCTTTTTCACACTTAATCCAACGTCTTGGTCCTGTTAAGGAGGTGATAGCGTAGCAAACCAGGCAACCGGACTATAATGCTTTATCACTTTCACTTAGCCATAGGAGTTCGAGGGTGGGGCTACTATATAGCCCTCGGGGCACCGCACTCTCCGAATTCGGGTGCGATGTGCTCGACCGAAAACCGTCCTTCGTTAATGCGGAGGAATTCTAAACATTCTGTGAGTCATCGAGTGGTTGACCAGTCTCTCGCTATATCATGACAGTCAGTTTGGCCGCTTTCATCGAGGTGCTCGCCCGCCGAACCGGGCACAATCGCAGAGTTCTCCGGTGCCGCGTTAGCCGTGAAAACGGAACGTAAGGCAGCAAAACACAGGAGCCGGGCAACCCAACATTTGACCAAAGACATGATTCGAGCTGATGCATATAAGGCCTAATTCGAGACGCGCGAATACTCCCTAAGGTATTCGGTCTTTACGAAAATGGGCAAAATAAGGCCCTAAGCCCTTTGTGTCCAGTGCACGCGCAAAAAATTCTGGTGCGGCCAATGCCAAAGCACCAGCCTCCTCCTCGCTTATATTTAAGGAACTGGGGAATGTATATCAACAAGAGACAGTGAAAAAGGTTTACGCAGGTCTTAATCTGAAAAGAATCCTTGCAACGGGTCCCTGCTGCACGCCTGCTACTTGTGTCTCCGTTGTGCCGTATCACGGACGGGTGTAGCACGTTGTTCATCTGTAAAGAGAGGAACTTAGTTTGAAAGAAAAGGATCGTATGAAAGATGTACTTAATATTAAATGAACAAAGTACGGTTCAAGAAGTGAATAAAATTGAGCTTTATTGTCTCTTGTTATACATGCATGCGGCCCTCGTATGGGGGTATGCGCTAGTAGGCGCCGGACTCGCCTAGCCGTGTCCGGGTTTGAATGACCAATTCAGTTCTTTGCCTAGCGAGCCGGATAGCGTGGGGCTGTCAAGGCAGTCTCCCGTTTTCCCGTGCTCGAGTAACACTTAATACTTCCTTTTAACGAGATGATGCCGCGTGGACCGGGCATTTTAAGTGTTAGAGATGCATAATGGGGTATTGCGTTAAAGCGGGCGAAAGCTTCGCGTCCCAATAGTGCTTGATGGCTGCTTTTAAACGGGGCGACATGGAAGAGTAACTTTTCGCGACGGAAGTTGTCGGATGAACCAAACACAACTTCTAGCAGTATGGAGCCCGTGCAGAGGGCGTATGGGCCGGGTAGTACTCCTTTAAAGGAGGTGTTGCTGCGGCGAATTTTGGTTGGGTTTATCCCCATCCTGCGGATTGTGTCCTGATATATCAGGTTTATGTCACTTCCGCCATCCATGAGGACATGTGCAAATTGGAATCCGTCGATTATAGGATCCAATATCAAGGCAGTCCATCCTGCGTTCCGGATATTATCGGAATAGTCCTGATGGTCGAAGGTGATTGGTTTTGATAACCGATTGTGCGGCACGCTTTTAGGGGCGCCGCTTTGTTTTTCCTTTGATCACGTGAAGTGAGTTTACTGTTTTAACCTCCCGTGGGAAAGTTTTTGTTTTCGGGGTTACGCTTGTGGTGCTCGTCGTCATCTTTACTTGGTGTGTCGAGCCCCTTGTGTTCGGGCGCTCATCTGCTGGACTGTTTGAAGACCCAACAATCTCGTGGGTATGGTTTGCGTGCTTCCTGAGGTACCATGTATTTGACATACCTATCCGTAATCTTGTTTAGGTTGGATAGCTCGTCACCGTTATCCTTTAGGGCAGTGTTTTGTTGTTCGCCGAGAGTTTTTGAATCGGCGTTGACCGCCGTACTATTTGGGCCATTTTCCTTATTCCGCGCTGATCTTTTCAAGGTCGTGATTTCCATTTCCATCCCTGATTTCAGATGTACTGGTCATTGGTGCTGCATCTAGCCAGCCAGCTGTCCTCTCCCGCGCAAAAGCGGGTCATGAGGCTTGTCAATGCGGCCATTGTTCTTGGCTTTTCTTGGCCGAGGTGTCTGGCGAGCCATTCGTCTCGGACGTTGTGTTTGAAAGCTGCTAAGGCTTCGGCGTCCGGACAGTCGACTATTTGGTTCTTTTTAGTAAGAAACCTGTTCTAGAATTTCCGGGCTGACTCTCCGGGCTGTTGAGTTATGTGACTTATATCATCTCAGATCCGGAGGGCGGACATAAGTCCCCTGAAAATTTGCCCAAATGCATCCTCGAGCTCTCCCAGCTTCCAATGGTATTTTCGGGAGGCTTTTAAGCCAATGCCGAGCTGGCCCTTTGAGTTTAAGGGTAAGTATTTTATGGCGTGAGATCGTCTCCTCCGCCATGTGTATGTGGAGGATGTAATCTCGATCCGCACTCAGTAGTCTGTTGTTCCGTCAGATGCCTCTATGTTTACGGGTTTGAATCCCGCTGAAATTGTGATCCAAAGACCTCATCGGTGAAACATAGGGGTGTCTGGCGCCTATATTTGGGTGTGCCGTGATCTTCGGGATTTTGGCGCATTGTATTGCTTTGACGAGCCTACTTTCTTGGCCCATAGATGGACCTAACTGGGCCATCCTCTTGATGTGAATCCTTATGCAGATCGCATATTGGCTTGTGTGCGGCGCCATTCACCGCTCTCTTTCTGCCGAGGGGTCGTCCATCTGACCGGGTGGCCTTCTTACTTTTTAATTGTGGGGGCTCTAAGGCCTCCTCGTCGAATTCGGGCAGTAGCTTTCTTTTCGGGTAGCTCTTTGTTCGGCGATCGTCGCCAGATTTATTCATGGTGCTGAATACTTTGCTCCATCTAATCTTGAGTGCATCTTCCGCTGTTTTGAGTTTCCGCTTCTGCTTTTTTAGGCTACGCGCAGTGGCGACGAGCCTTTTCTGGAGGTCATCTTGCTCCAATGGTTTGTCCGGTGTGAGATCGTCCGGACTGTTGTCTTTGCCGGGGATAGATTGTTTATCCAAGTTGTCTTGTTCGGACGATTGCTCGATAGCTTGTTTGTTGTCCACTGGTTCGCCCTGCTCTATGGCTGGGTCTTTGTTCAGGCGGGATTTTGTTCGGCGTTTACGCTGCCGTTTTGACTGCCGAGGGATTTATCCTTCGAGCGCCCCGCTGCTCCTCGCCTTCATTTCCTTTGGGCGTATCCACCATGTATACATCATGGGATGAGGTTGTCCAGCATCCAATAGGTGCTGGTTCATTGTTGTCTCCTACATCGCCGCCCATACCGCCGATGTCTTCGAGTCAAAATCGAGCACGCCGTGTAAGCTTTCGGCGCTGGCTATGAAGTGGGTGGTGGGTGGGCATTGAATTTCTTCGTCGTCAGTATCCCAACCTTCCGACCGTAGTCCGCCAGGGTTCTCCGGATAAAGAGAGAGACTTTAGTGAATTCAGGATGTCGCCAAAGGGCGAGTCCTTGAAAGATGTCCGCGCCGTGAACTCCATAACGGGCGCCCAATCGGATTCGATTGGCAAGGGCGCGGAGGGTTCGGAGTCCGGAGAGGAGTCCGGCTTCCTAGAGCCAAGGTCTTCGCAAAGGACAGGATGGAGTTTGGCTCGATCGCCATAGAGATTAAAGCCCCTGAGGCGGTGTCCAACCACTCGTCCTCGATCGGGGAATCCGGCCCCGGATTAAGGGTCGGAGCGGATTCGTGCGCCTCGAGGGCACTGCTCGCCGCAGAGCTAGATCATGCCCATCGAGACAATGCGGCGCTTGGCTGCGGCTCGAATCCATCAAGATCAAGTCTCCGCTGATATCGGCCGATAGTTTAGACTTCCAAATCTGACCGACGCCAGGGCGTAGCTTCGATCTGCTCGGATGGCCAGCTTAATTGGCCCTGAGTGCAAAGCCGCCGAACACGAAGTTCTGTCCGGGAGAAAAGTCTCACCTGGATCGCGTCGTTGTTGATGATCGAAGGAGCCATCGGGCCTATCGATGATGACACAAAGGAACTCTCAATGAAAGCACCAATGTCGGTGTCAAACCGGCGGATCTCGGTAGGGGTCCCGAATCGTGCGTCTAGGCGGATGGTAACAGGAGATAAGGGACACGATGTTTTACCTGTGTTCGGGCCCTCTTGATGGAGGTAAAACCCACGCCCCTGCTTGATTAATATTGATGATGTGTGTTACAAGAGCGGATCTACCACGAGATCAAAGAGGCTAAACCCTAGAAGCTAGCCTATGGTATGATTGTTGTTCGCCCCATTTAACTAAAACCCTCCGGTTTATATAGACACCGAATAGGGTTAGGGTTACACAGAGTCGGTTACAAAGGTAGGAGATCTACATATCCGTATCGCCAAGCTTGCCTTCCACGCCAAGGAAAGTCCCCTCCGGACACGGGACGAAGTCTTCAATCTTGTATCTTCATAGTCTTGGAGTCCGGCCGATGATGATAGTTCGGTTATCCGGACACCCCCTAGTCCGGAACTCCCTCAGCGGCCAAGCCTTTATTCGAATCATTTTACTGTCCCACCTCAACGCGTTTAGTGAGGCGGTTTCCTCGGCACGTCTTGTCGAAGCAGAGATCGTGTCCCCTTATTCCGGGATTCTCATCAATACGGGCGTGGGTAACCCAACCGTGCCGTTAATTACGGCGCTTGGGAGATAAGCGAGTTTTACCAGGCTGGTGGGGGCACATAGTTTCGTCCGCCCATATAAGGGGATAAGGATCCACTTTTTTCATCTACGCCTTCTTCCTCCTTTGCTTATCCATTTTCGCGCACTCAAGCTCCAGCACCCAAGTCCGCACATCCCACCTCAACCTTCTCCAGCCATGTCCGGAGCGGGAGGCAAGTGGATGGTCTCCTCCGTTACGGAGGGGCACATCAAAAAGCTGAGGAAAGCCGGATACTTGTCCAACGACATCGCAAGACCGGCTCCCGGATGAGGGGCAGCTCATCCCCACCCCTGTGCCCCATGAGAGGGTGGTGTTCCTCACCCATTTCCTCCATGGACTAGGTTTCCCACTTCACCCATTTGTCCGAGGGCTCATGTTCTACTACGGCCTGGATTTCCACGATCCGCCCCGAACTTCATCCTCAACATCTCGGCGCTCATCGTCAGGTGCGAGGCCTTCCTTGCATCCAGCCCCACTTCGCTTATGGTCAAGACCTTCAATGTCAAGCCAAGGTAGTGGGCGGCCGCCAAGCGGAGTGCGGAGGTGCCATGGTGGGCAAGATGCCCAACGCCCTATGGCTCGAGGGCTCCTTCGTAGAGACCATAAAGGGGTGGCAATCGGGTGGTTCTACATCACCGAGCCGCGTGACCCTGAATGGGCAGCGCCCCCAATTCGATCTGGCATCCCCACGCTCACTTTCGGAAAGAGAAGGGCCTGTCGTGGGTAATTCGAAGAGCTGACCGGACTCCAAACCTGCGCCCAAAACCTGGTGAGCAAGAAGCTCAAACTCGTCAACATAGTCCAGTCATGCTCGTCCGCCGGATCCTCCCGTGCCAACAACGGGCTTTCAGCTTGTGGGAGTTTGATCCGGCACAGCACCGAACCCTGAGCAGGCTCTTCGACACTACGCACGAAGACGCTGGAAGGTGCTGTTCAAGGACGCCGAGGCTCCGTGATCCGCTACCGAGGATCGCGGATTCAGCGCGCAGACATCAAGCCAACGCGTAAGCTATTTTACCTTACGGATACTTGTTTTCATAGTTTGACTCTATGCGGGATCTAAACTCCCTTACCTTTGACAGGATTGGCAGAAGACGTCTGGGCAGATCAACTGTCCGGCTCCCTTGCCCGAAGACCCAACGGACGCCTACTTGACGAGGCTGCTGGTTCCGGCGCCTTACATGGTGCCGGAGAAGAAGGCCAAGAAGAAGGCAACGGGAACTCGAAAGAGTTCCCGGCGCCTGGTGGTGTCGGACTCATCGTCCGATGACTCCGAGGCGGACTCCTCCCCCGAAAACGAGGAGGAGGAAGAGAGGTCTCTCCCAGGGAGAGAAGAAAAGAAAGGCCGCCTAACCGGGGGAGGGTCCAAGAAGGAAGGACCTTCCTCCAGACTACTCCACCAACACCGACGACGGCGAAGAGGAGTGGCCATCCAGGGCCAAGCCCCTGGCAAAATTGTAAGTATCCGGAAACCAGAATAACGCATGGCGTTCCTTTATTGCACAGTATCTTCTGACGCCCAATATAATCATGCAGTCCGCCCCGAGCCCAGGTCGGCTTGTCGTCGAGCGGCTCCTTAAGCTCGTCGGATGTGAATAGCACTTCACTTCCGGCCGCCTCCTCCCCTCGCGCTGCGGATGATGCCGAGGTGGGGTCCCAAAAGGGGCCAAGCCAGGAGGAGGTGGTCCTGGAGGCGCCGCAAGGCGACCTCCCGGACTCCAAGCGCAAAGGGGACAAAACCCCCAAGGGCTCCAAGTCTGGCCCTGGGCCGGACACCGCACCGAACCTTCGGTGGTTCCGAGTCCGCAGCGCCCCTAGTAAGAAGGGGAAGTTTACGACGCCGGTGACCTCCGCCCAACCGAGGCACCGGATAATCTGCTGGAGGTGCTTAACGGCGCCCATCGACGAGGAGCACCGCACTATTATGAGTGTGGTGATCCGTATGTTCATCCACCAAGAGCGAGCCGATCAAGTTCGTGCCAGCCTCCTAACAGGCTTTGAGGTATGTATTTAAGATATGTAAAGATATTACCAGATAGACAGAGCCTCGATGTTTCGGTTTGGTGTTCGGAAAGAAAAGCCTAACAGAGGATCTAAAAGATATACGCAGGAGTCTAACATAAGTATGTCAATATGGGAATGCAGGCCACGCTGCCGACATCTGCCAGACCGATCATGGAGGTCGATGCATTGAAGCGAGCCTCGAGCGGTCCGAGAACGAGCTCGGCCTTGCCAAGAAGCAGCTCGAGGACAAGGAAGGTAAGTAATACCTTATGTAAATATATAAAAAAGATGTGGTTGCAAAAAATGACAGGACCAACGTGAGTATTACAGGGGCCACAACCCAGGTGGCAACCCTGAAGAAAGCGCTGTCCAAGGCCGAAGAAAATGCGGTTGTGGAGCGCATCGAGCGAGAAAAGCAGGAGGCACGGGTGGCGGCGGTGCAACAAGAGCTCGTGCCTCGTGAAAAACACGAGTTTGGAGCTTGACTCAAAGACTCGAGTCCGAGCTTCCCTCTGCCCTTGAGAGTGCCAAATCTGCCAAGGCCGAAGCCCAAAAAGCCCTCCAGGAAATTGAGGCGATGAAGAAGATAGCGGCGGGTAAGGCATTCTTTATGCAAAGCAAGCACGTGAAAGTGAAGTACTTGTTACTTACCCGAGTCCGGAGCTCTCCAGGAGCATTCGCAAATCTGCCCCGCAGTGTGTCCGACGCTGCCGCCTACTACCAAGCTGAGGAGGGGAGCTCGACGGAGAAGGTGTTCTGGTCTCAAGATCTTCGAGGCCGACACCGGTGTTTTGAGCGACCAGTGAAGCAGCTGGTCGAGCTCCATAAGGTGGCGAACAGGCCCCAAGGGCCTTATAGTCCGCTATGGCCTCGGGAGGTCATGTCTGGGAGCTACTTTGGGCTGGTGAGGCGGTGGCGGATGCCCTGCCCACGGTTGGAGGTCATCAAGCGCTCAGATGCATCAAGGCGCCAGAGGGCCCTTGCCCGTGTTAAAGTGCACTGGGGCAAGATGGATGCTGAGAAGCTGGTGACAGATGGGGCACCGCAGGGCAAGGAGCATCGCAAGCCCGAGATGTATTATGAGGGCGTCCTAAAGGGTGCCCGCCTTGTGGCGGATGAATGTTCCAAGGATGTAATTTATGAGTAAACTCGCTCGTGTTATCCTGTGCGCTGAAAACTTGTTCATATGCGCTAAGCAACGCTTTTTGAATTTAAAATATTACCTTCTGTGCGGCCATTTATTAAATATGAGAGATGGCGAGTCGTCGGCTTCTGCCCCCATGCCACGAGTGCTGGGGTGTTCGGATAAATCTGAGCGCTCTTGTTCCCATTCTTGGGTCCTTCGAGGGAGGCGCTCAGCACAATGAACAAGGCAATCAGACTATAATGCTTTATCACTCTCACTTAGCCATAGAATTCTATGAATTTAAATTTTGGCGAAGCCCCTAGTATTTGGAAGACCGAGTTCGGGGCGCTATCCACGCCTAGGCCGGACAAAGCCGGCTCCTCGCTCTAAGCGGCATAAGTCTTTAGGGACTCGAAACCTCTCGAACAGCGACCAGCTCTCGCCCTATCATGACGGTCAGCTTTAGCTTTCTCTACTGAGGTGCTTAACCCAGCTCAACCGGGGCACAATCGCAGTAGTTCTCCCAGCGTACCTTAGCCGATATAACGAAACGTAAGGTACCAAAACATGGGAGCCGGGCAAACCCAACTATTGACCCAAGACATGATTCGGAGCCGATGCATATAATGCTATAAGTTCGGGGTGCCGCTGACTCGTGAAAGTGTTCGGACTTCTCACACCATATTCGGGGTACTTAAGCCCTCGTGTATTGGCCGCACCAAAGTGTATGGTTGCATAATGTCATAACTGAACATATTCACATAAAAAAGGAATGCAATAATAGACAAAAGCTATGTATTGTTTATTCGAAAAGGCTGCGGTAAAAGCAGAATGATACAAATAGTGTGATAAGCAAGAGATGGGACTATTTGACATGTCCCCCTCCAGGGGCGAGCTGCGGGATGGTATGTAAGACAGGTATTTAGCTCGTTATAGAGACCACCTTGACATTCGACGTAGCTTTCTGCTTCCCTGGCTGTTGCATCGTGTGTTCGGCGATTGTACTGCCGGACAGGCCTTCGGAGAGTGGAGTCATGAAAGTAAGAAAAAGGAATGACAAAATCGGGAGCCCCTAGTGCGGTTGAGCCGCATTTTGGGCATGCCGTGGTCGCGCCCCTCCCCCTATGCCCATGGTATTTCCAAAGCGTAATTATGTACGCGTAGTACTGGTTTCGCAATTTCGCGAGGGCTGGGGTTGGGGCCGCATTGCTACGCGTGCTCAGAACGTGCCAGGCGGTCTTGTTGTAGGTTACTCCGGGCACGCTTGACGGTGTCCGGACGTTTAATAGCCGGACTAGAGAATTGCCTTGAGAGGCTACTTTGTACTTCCGCCGCGAGGGTCGCCGATGCTCCTCCGCTCGGAGAGAGCGCTCGTGTTTCCATTGACCGTAATGACTCCTCGAGGGCCTGGCATCTTGAGCTTGAGGTATGCGAAAAGCGGCACCGCATTGAACTTTGCAAATGCGGTTCGTCCAAGCAGTGCGTGATAGCCACTGTGGAACGGAACTATGTCGAAGATTAACTCCTCGCTTCAGAAATTATCCGGGGATCCGAAGACCACCTCAAGTGTAACTAAGCCTATACAGTTGGCCTCTACACCTGGTATGACGCCTTTAAAGGTCGTCTTTGTGGTTTTAATCCTTGAGGGATCTATGCCCATTTTTTGCATCAGATCCTCGATAAAGGTGCTCAGCTGCTACCGCCGTCCATAAGGACTCTAGTGAGGTGAAATCCGTCAATGATTGGGTCTAGAACCAATGCGGCGAATCCGCCATGGCGGATGCTAGTGGGGTGGTCCCTTCGATCAAAGGTGATCGGGCAGGAGGACCATGGGTTGAACTTTGGGGCGACTGGCTCCGACGCATATACGTCCCTGAGTGCACGCTTCCGCTCCCTTTTGGGTATGTGGGTTGCATATATCATGTTCACCGTCCGCACTTGTGGGGGGAAGCTCTTCTGTCCCCTATTGTTCGGCGGCCGGGGCTCCTCCTCGTCATCGCTATGCAGCCCCTTGTCACTATTTTCGGCATTTAACTTGCCTACCTGCTTGAACACCCAACAATCCTGTTGGTGTGATTGGCTGGTTTTTCGAAGTGCCGTGTATCCGCACGAGCGATCGAGTATTTGGTCCAAACTGGACGGGCCCGGAGTATTTCTTTTAAATGGCCTTTTCCGCTGACCGGGGTTTAGAGCCTCTGAATCCGGCATTAACTTCCGTATCCTCAGCATTGTCGCCGTTAATGTGGTGCTTGTGCTTGTTGCGACGCGACCTGCCATTGCTATCCTTGGTATCTGAATTACCAGGGCTCTTGGTCATGTTATTACTACGAGCTAGCCAGCTGTCTTCTCCCGCGCAAAAGCGGGTCATGAGTGTTGTGAGGGCTGCCATGGATTTCGGCTTTTCCTGTCCTAGGTGCCGGGCAAGCCACTCGTCACGGATGTTATGTTTGAAGGCTGCGAGGGCCTCTGCGTCCGGACAGTCGACTATTTGATTTTTCTTGGTTAGGAACCGTGTCGTAATCGTCGCCGATTCCTCTGGCTGCTGAATTATGTGGCTTAGGTCATCGGCGCCGGTGGTCGCATATAGGTGCCACGGAAATTGTCGAGGAATGCGGCTTCCGTGTCCTCCCAGCAACCAATTGACTCTGCTGGCAAGCTGTTAAGCCAATGCCGAGCTGGTCCTTTAAGCTTGAGTGGGAGGTATTTGATGGCGTGTAGATCATCACCGCGGGCCATGTGGATATGAAGGAGATAATCCTCGATCCATACCGCAGATCTGTAGTGCCATCGTATGATTCGATGTTTGCGGGTTTGAAACCCTCGGGATTTGATGATCCATTACTTCATCGTGAAGCATAGTGGGTGTCTGGCGCCTCAGATCGGGCTATATCACGACGTAGCTCGAATGAGCTTTGTTCATCGTGTTCGCCCGGCCGGATTTGTCAGATCTGGCGTGACGGTTATCGCCACGTGTCGGGTGCCCACGCGATCCATAGATTGATCTTGTTTGCCTTGCCTTGTCCTCCAATATATCTCGCAGGTCGGCGATTTCGCGTGCCTTGGTATTCTTTGAGCGACGCGGGTGCAGCTTGAGCGAGGGCCGAGAGGCCTCTTCGTCGCTGCCACGAGGTGGGCGGTCGGGCGGCGTCGGCGCTGGTGATGTAGGTTTAGGTGCTTCCTCCTCTAATCGGGTAGCAGCCTGCGCTTTGGGTAGCTCTTGGAGGGGCGCTCGAGTCCGATTTTCGCCGCAAGGACTTCATCCATCCGTCGGCTAGCAAGTCTTGGTCAGCTCTAAGCTGTTGCTGTTTTTTCTTGAGGCTGCTCGCCGTGGCTATAAGCCCGCGCTTGAAACGCTCTTGTTCGACGGGATCCTCAGCACGATAAATTGTCCGTCATCGAGGCTTGCCTCGTCTTCGGAGGGAGGCATGTAATTATCGTCCTCTACCTCTCTGTCTGCCGCTCTCTCATGAGGGCTGGCTTCTCCATCCTCCTGTGCTGAATCCTGCTGGAGGGGGTTGTCTTCGGCACTGTCCGGGGTGTTATTATCTCCCGTGCCGGAATCGCCGTTTTTGCTTTGGCGGGATTTAGAGCGGCGCCGCTGACGCCGGCGCTTAGGCTGCTTCTTGGAGGGGTCATCCTCCGTTGTTCCATCGCCCTTCCCTTCTTTTGGGGTGTCCACCATGTATATGTCATATGACGAGGTGGCCTTCCAGTGCCCTATAGGCGCTGGTTCTTGGTCGTCTCCTTCATCGGCGTCCATACCGTCGATGTCTTCGTAGTCGAAGTCGAGCATGTCGGTTAAATCATCGACAGTGGCTACGAAGTGGGTGGTGGGTGGGCTTTGAATTTCTTTGTCGTCCACATCCCAATCTTGCTGACCATAGTCCGACCAGGGCTCTCCTGATAAAGAGAGAGACTCTAGTGAATTCAGGACGTCGCCGAAGGGCGAGTGGTGAAAGATGTCCGTGGCGGCGAACTCCATGATCGGCGCCCAATCGGATTCGATTGGCAGGGGCGCGGAAGGTTCGGAGTCCGGAGAGGAGTCCGCACCTTGAGTCACGAAGCCGCAGCGACAAGGCTGGTGTTCGCTCGATCGCCGAGAGATTGCAGCCCCGAGGCGGTGTCCAGCCACCCGCCCTCGACATGCATCGGCCCGAGCTAAGGGTCGGAGCGGACAATGGTGCGACCTTGTGGCACTGTTCGTGGCGAGCTAGATCATGCCCATCGTGATAAAGGCGGCGGCGGCTGTGGCTCGAACCCGTCGAAGATCAAGTCTCCGTGGACGCTGGCCGTAGTTCAAACTTCCAAATCTGACCTGATGGCCTGGGGCGAAGCTTCGATCCGCTCCAGATGGCTGCTTAATTGCCCGCAGGCAAAGCCGCCGAATACGAAGATCTGTCCGGGGAGAAAAGTCTCACCCTGGACCGCGTCGTTGTTGATGCTCGGAGGAGCCATCGGGCCTAAAGATGACGACGCAGAGGAACTCTCAATGAAAGCACCAAATTCGGTGTCAAAACCGGCGGATCTCGGGTAGGGGGTCCCGAACTGTGCGTCTAGGCGGATGGTAACAGGAGACAAGGGACACGATGTTTTTACCCAGGTTCGGGCCCTCTCGATGGAGGTAAAACCCTACTCCTGCTTGATTAATATTGATGATATGGGTAGTACAAGAGTAGACCTACCACAAGATCAGAGAGGCTAAACCCTAGAAGCTAGCCTATGGTATGATTGTTGTTCGTCCTACAGACTAAAACCCTCCGGTTTATATAGACACCGGAAAGCACTAGGGTTACACAGAGTCGGTTACAATGGGAGGAGATCTACATATCCGTATCGCCAAGCTTGCCTTCCACGCCAAGGGAAGTCCCATCCGGACACGGGACGAAGTCTTCAATCTTGTATCTTCATAGTCCAGGAGTCCGGCCAAAGGTTATAGTCCGGCTATCCAGACACCCCCTAATCCACGACTCCCTCAGTCGTGCTATCATACATCCACGTTGATGGAGACTTCAACCCACGAAGGGTAACGGTTGCGCGAGTCCACGGAGGGCTCCACCCACGAAGGGTCCATGAAGAAGCAATCTTGTCTATCCCACCATGGCCATCGCCCACGAAGGACTTGCCTCACTTGGGTAGATTTTCACAAAGTAGGCGATCTCCTTGCCCTTACAAACCCCTTGGTTCAACTCCACAATCTTGACGAAGGCTCCCAAGTGACACCTAACCAATCTAGGAGACACCACTCTCGAAAAGGTAATAGATGGTGTGTTGATGATGAACTCCTTGCTCTTGTGCTTCAAATGATAGTCTCCCCAACACTCAACTCTCTCTCACATATTTGTCTATGGTGGAAAGATGATTTGAGTGGAAAGCAACTTGGGCAAGGCTAGCTAGAGATCAAGATTCTTGTGGTTGGATTGGAATGTCTTGGTCTCAACACATGAGTAGGTGGTTCTCCCTCAGAAAATGAGTAGTGGAAGTGTAGGCACGTTTTGATGGCTCTCTCTCAAATGGAGAGGAGGGTGGAGGGGTATATATAGCCTCCACACGAAATCTAACCGTTACAGACATTTGAGCCAACTCGGTCAGGCTGAATAGGTGAACTCGGTGAGACCGAGTCAGTTCGAAATGTGAACATTAGGCTTTTCGGTTGGACCGACATGATCAACTCAGTGGGACTGATGAGCTAGGGTTAGGGCAAAACCTCATCTCGATTTGACCGATTACGTGAACTCGGTGAGACCGATTTCAGTAATAAGCTAACAGAGACTTGGTCAGGCAAACTCGGTGGGACCGATCGCTCCTTTCAGTAATACCAAAACGTTATGAAAGATAAATAGAGAGTTTGCACTGCAAACTCGGTGGGACCGATCGCTCATTTCGGTGAGACCGAAACGTTACGAAGGGAAACAGAGAGTTTGCAATCCATCTTGGTGAGACCGAGATCCCTATCGGTGAGACCGAACTGATTAGGGTTTCTGGCTATGGCTATGTCAAGTGAACTCGGTGGTGCCGGATGAATCAAATCGGTGGGGCCAAGTTTGACTTTAGGTTTAGGACATATTTGGATTTGAGAAAATGGTTGAGGGCTTTGGAGCATATCACTAAGCATTTTGAGCAAGTAGACCATTAAGCAACACCTCATCCCCTTTTAATAGTATTGGCTTTTCCTATGGACTCAATGTGATCTTGGATCACTAAAATAGAAATGAAGAGTATTGAGCTTTTGCCAATATTTGTTCTTAGCATTTTGCCACATCTCTAGTCCATGCCTTGCCAATCACTGAACTTACTAAAATAATCAACTTGAAAGGATATTAGTTCAATGAGTTATATGTTGTTATGAATTACCAAAACCACCCAGGGATTAGTTGCAATTTCAATCTCCCCCTTTTTGGTAATTGATGACAACATATAGATCAAAGCTTCGACAAATGATAATATGAATGAAATATATCGTCGTTTTGAGAAGTATGTGATAAGCAAGAGCTCCCCCTAAATTTGTGCATTATTTATGATTTGCTTTTGAATGCAAATGCACAATCGATTAGGATCATGGGTTACTCTTCCATGTCACATACATCTTGGTGGAGCGCTCAAAATGATAGAATATAAATAGCATGCACTCATCACCAAGACAAATATGATTGATCATACACAAGTGATAAATAGCATCATTCAAGCACGCATATTAAAGCATAATATGATCAACCACATGATCATAAGAGTATCTCACCACAAGCACAAACAAGTAGAAAATAAGTAGCAAGAGAGACAAATCAAAAGCAAAACACACACTCTCTCTCTCTCTCTCTCTTAGCCTATGATCTATACACTTTCTCCCCATTTGGCAACAAGTTACCAAAAAGCTTGAAAATGCATGGTGCTATACAACACTCTAAGCACGATCTCCGGGAGCTCCGGAGTGTGAAGATGGTGTGGAGAGGACAACATATGCAAAGACTTCGGCTGATGTCTGAGGAACTGGAGGGGTTGCCACTGGAGGGGCAACTGAGGCTGTGGTTGCAGGTGCTGAAGTTGTGCCCCTTGTGTCACTGACTGGCACAGCTTCAGACCTTTGTGCTCTAGGCACCCTCTGATAAGCATCTATGGTAGATCTTCCTCTCCTCTCCTCATCAGTCTCCTTCATCATAGAAGGCTTTCCAATAACTCTAGCCATGGTCTTCTTGACCCTTTTCTTCCTCTTCTTGCCTCCAGCAGCCTCTTCTTCCTTTGATTTCAAGGTTTCAAGTGTTGAGGCCCTGGCTTTGGACATTGGCACTCTTATGGATGGAGCCTTCACCTTCATTCCTGGCTTAATGCCAGCAGCAGCAACAACAACAACAACTTGTTCTTTCTTGATCAACTTCTTCTTGGAAGTGACCTCTTCATCAGCAATATAGTCCTAATATTCAGAATATAAGGTTTTCTTCTTCCTCTGCCTAGTTGCAGCCTTAGGCAGATTGCTTGGTGTGCTCCTGCTTCCATCATCATAGCTGCTTGGTGTGCTCCTCTGACCTGTTCTGACTGTCACTCTGGTCAGACATCTCTGACACTGAAAGTTGACCCTATGAATAGATAGGTTGAGATGGAGTAGATAAGTATCACAAAGCATAGCCTTTTTGCAAAACAAATGAGTCAAAAACTTAGTTTTAGTTCTCTACAGAAAGCATTTTGGAGCTACCAATATTACCAACTCAGTGACACCGAAGCAGCTATGGAGTCTAAACATGCAAGATCAGTCGGACCGAGATGCAGTTCGGTGACTCTGAGTTGCTAGGGTTTCAGAGAGAAATGAACTCGGTCACACTGATTTGTTGGGGAAAGCAGTAATTTCAAAAATTTCCTACGATCACGCAAGATCTATCTAGGAGAAGCATAGCAACAAGCGGGGAGAGTGTGTCCACGCACTCGTGAGAACGAAAAGCGAAGCGTTTATCAACGCGGTTGATGTAGTCGTACATCTTCACGATCCGATCGATCCTAGCACCGAACGTACGGCACCTCCGTGTTCAGCACACGTTCAGCTCGATGACGTCCCTCGTACTCTTGATCCAGTTGAGGCCGAGGGAGAGTTTCGTCAGCACAACGGCGTGGCGACGGTGATGATGAAGTTACTAGCGCAGGACTTTGCCTAAGCACTACGACGATATGACCGAGGTGTGTAGCTGTGGAGGGGGCACGCACACGGCTAAAAGATCAACTTGTGTGTCCTAGGGTGCCCCCTCCCCACGTATATAAAGGAGGGAGGGAGGAGGAGGCCGTCCCAGGGTGGTGCACCCAAGGGGGGAGTCCTACTCCAAGTAGGATTCGCCCCCCCTTTTCCTATTCCCACAAGAAGAAGGGGGAAGGAGGAGGAGGAGAGAAGGAAAGGGGGGCCGCCCCCCCAACCCTAGTCCAATTTGGTTTGGGCTAGGAGGGGTGCGCGCCACTCCTTGGCCTGCCTCCTCTCTTCCACCAATAGGCCCATGAGGCCCAATAACTTCCCGGGGGATCCGGTAACCCTCGGTACTCCGAAATTTATCCGAAACGACCCGAACCATTCCAGTGTCTGAATATAGGCTTCCAATATATGAATCTTTATGTCTCGACCATTTCGAGACTCCTCGTCATGTCCGTGATCTTATCCAGGACTCTGAACAAACTTCGGTACATCAAATCACATAACTCATAATACAAATCGTCATCAAACGTTAAGCGTGCATACCCTACGGGTTCGAGAACTATGTAGACATGACCGAGACACATCTTCGGTCAATAACCAATAGCGGAACCTGGATGCTCATATTAGCTCCAACATATTATATGAAGATCTTTATCGGTCAAACCGCATAACAACATACGGTGTTCCCTTTGTCATCGGTATGTTACTTGCCCGAGATTCGATCGCCGGTATCATCATACATAGTTCAATATCGTTACCGGCAAGTCTCTTTACTCGTTTCGTAATGCATCGTCCTGTAACTAACTCATTATTCACATTGCTTGCAACGCTTATAGTGATGAGCATTACCGAGAGGGCCCAGAGATACCTCTCAGACAATCGGAGTGACAAATCCTAATCTCGATCTATACCAACTCAACAAACACCATAGGAGACACCTGTAGAGCATCTTTATAATCACTCAGTTACGTTGTGACGTTTGATAGCACACTAAGTGTTCCTCCGGTATTCGGGAGTTACATAATCTCATAGTCATAGGAACATTTATAAGTCATGAAGAAAGTAGTAGCAATAAACTAAACGATCATAGTGCTAAGCTAACGGATGGGTCTTGTCCATCACATCATTCTCTATGATGTGATCCCGTTCATCAAATGACAACACATGTCTATGGCTAGGAAACTTAACCATCTTTGATTTACGAGCTAGTCAAGTAGAGGCATAGTAGGGACACTCTGTTTGTCTATGTATTCACACATGTACTAAGTTTCCGGTTAATACAATTCTAGCATGAATAATAAACATTTATCATGATATAAGTAAATATAAATAACAACTTTATTATTGCCTCTAGGGCATATTTCCTTCAGTCTCCCACTTGCACTAGAGTCAATAATCTAGATTACATAGTAATGATTCTAACACCCATGGAGTCTTGGTGCTGATCATGTTTTGCTTGTGAGAGAGGCTTAGTCAACGGGTCTGCAATATTCAGATCTGTATGTATCTTGCAAATCTATATGTGTCCCTCCTTGACTTGATCGCGGATGGAATTGAAGCGTCTCTTGATGTGTTTGGTTCTCTTGTGAAATATGGTATTCCTTCGCCAGGGCTGTTGCTCCAGTATTGTCACAAAAGATTTTCATTGGACCCGATGCACTAGGTATGACACCTAGATCGGATATGAACTCCTTCATCCAGACTCCTTCATTTGCTGCTTCCGAAGCAGCTATGTACTCCTCTTCACACATAGATCCCGCCATGACGCTTTGCTTAGAACTGCACCAACTGACAGCTCCACCGTTCAATATAAACACGTACTCGGTTTGTGACTTAGAGTCATCCGGATCAGTGTCAAAGCTTGCATCGACGTAACCATTTACGACGAGCTCTTTGTCACCTCCATAAACGAGAAACATATCCTTAGTCCTCTTCAGGTATTTCAGGATGTTCTTGACCGCTGTCGAGTGATCCACTTCTGGATTACTTTGGTACCTCCCTGTTAAACTAATAGCAAGGCACACATCAGGTCTGGTACACATCATTGCATACATGATAGAACCTATGGCTGAAGCATAGGGAATGACTTTCATTTTCTCTCTATCTTCTCGCAGTTGGTCGGGCATTGAGTCCGACTCAACTTCACACCTTGTAACACAGGCAAGAACCCTTTCTTTGCTTGATCCATTTTGAACTTCTTCAAAACTTTATCAAGGTATGTGCTTTGTGAAAGTCCAATTAAGTGTCTTGATCTATCTCTATAGATCTTGATGCCCAATATGTAAGCGGCTTCACCGAGGTCTTTCATAGAAAAACTTTTATTCAAGTATCCCTTTATGCTATCCAGAAATTCTATATCATTTCCAATCAATAATATGTCATCCACATATAATATTAGAAATGCTATAGATCTCCCACTCACTTTCTTGTAAATACAGTCTTATCAAGTCTGTATAAAACCATATGCTTTGATCACACTATCAAAATGTTTATTCCAACTCCGAGAGGCTTGCACCAGTCCATAAATGGATCGCTGGAGCTAGCACACATTGTTAGCATCCTTTGGATTGATAAAACCTTCTGGTTGCATCATATACAACTCTTCTTCCAGAAATCCATTCAGGAATGCAGTTTTGACATCCATTTGCCAAATTTCATAATCATAAAATGCGGCAATTGCTAACATGATTCAGACAGACTAAAGCATCGCTACGGGTGAGAAAGTCTCATCGTAGTCAACTCCTTCACTTGTCGAAAACCTTTCACAACAAGTCGAGCTTTGTAGACAGTAACATTACCGTCAGCGTCAGTCTTCTTCTTGAAGATCCATTTATTCTCTATGGTTTGCCGATCATCGGGCAAGTCAACCAAAGTCCATACTTTGTTCTCATACATGGATCCCATCTCAGATTTCATGGCTTCAAGCCATTTCGCGGAATCTGTGCTCATCGTCGCTTCCTCATAGTTCATAGGTTCGTCATGGTCAAGTAACATGACCTCTAGAACAGGATTACCATACCACTCTGGTGCAGATCTTACTCTGGTTGACCTACGAGGTTCGGTAGTAACTTGATCTGAAGTTTCATGATCACTATCATTAGCTTCCTCACTAATTGGTGTAGGAATCACTGGAACTGATTTCTGTGATGAACTACTTTCCAATTCGGGAGCAGGTACAATTACCTCATCAAGTTCTACTTTCCTCCCACTCACTTCTTTCGAGAGAAACTCCTTCTCTAGAAAGGATCCATTCTTAGCAATGAATATCTTGCCTTCGGATCAGTGATAGAAGGTGTACCCAGCAGTCTCCTTTGGGTATCCTATGAAGACACATTTCTCCGATTTGGGTTCGAGCTTATCAGGTTGAAGCTTTTTCACATAAGCATCGCAGCCCCAAACTTTAAGAAACGACAACTTGGGTTTCTTGCCAAACCACAGTTCATAAGGTGTCATCTCAACGGATTTAGATGGTGCCCTATTTAACGTGAATGCAACCTTCTCTAAAGCATAACCCCAAAACGATAGCGGTAAATCAGTAAGAGACATCATAGATCGCACCCTATCTAATAAAGTGCGGTTATGACATTCGGACACACCATTACACTGTGGTGTTCCAGGTGGCGTGAGTTGCGAAACTATTCCACATTGTTTCAAATGAAGACTAAACTCGTAACTCAAATATTCACCTCCACGATCAGATCGTAGAAACTTTATTTTCTTGTTACGATGATTTTCCACTTCACTCTGAAATTATTTGAACTTTTCAAATGTTTCAGACTTATGTTTCATCAAGTAGATATACCCATATCTGCTCAAATCATGTGTGAAGGTTAGAAAATAACGATACCCGCCGTGAGCCTCAACACTCATTGGACCGCATACATCAGTATGTATTATTTCCAACAAGTCTGTTGCTCGGTCCATAGTTCTGGAGAACGGAGTCTTAGTCATCTTGCCCACACTACAAAAAAATACACTTCCGTGATGATACGTGTTTGTCACAGTAGGTCATGTTTTCTGTCATGCATGTACATCCATGACAAATTTATGACAGAATCAAGATAGTCATACTGGTTGTCAGAGAAGTGTTCCATGACATTACCAAAATTATCATCATGGAAGTGTCCACTTCCATGACGATAAATCGCGCGTCATGGAAGTGCTTTCATCAAGGGTGACCGACACGTGGCATCCATCGTAATGGGTCGCCGTTAAGCTATCAGGTCCGATTTTGTTCCGATAACCCGTTAACAGCCGGGAACAATGAGGATTTTCCACGTGTAAAACTGTGATTGGCCGGAGGAAACACGTGTTGGCTCACCGTTGGGACAGATGTCATCCATTCATTGGACAGGAGGCGCCTATGATAGGTCGACACGTGGCATGGCCCAACAGAGGCCCATTCCGGTAAAAGGCCGGCCCGTTTGACTTGGTCAAAAGGTACGGGCCGGCCCACGGAAAGCCTGTTCCTATATAGCCCATTTACGGCCCGCTAACTCACGGCCCGTTATGGCCTATTAGAATTAAGCCCAGTAGCTTCATCTGGGCCGTCCAATATGATTCCAGCCCATTGTAACTTCCGGCCCATGTATGGCCCATGATGTCTTTCAGCCCAGACGAGGCCATTTGTAACTCTTGGTCCATTAACGGCCCGTAGTGAATCTGGCCCGCAATGAACAGTGTATGGCTTCATACCCACTAACGACCCATTATTCCATTGGGCCTTTTCCAACCCGTGTTATCTTTCGGCCTTCTCAGGGCCCATTTATTCTTGGGCTTATTTCCAGCATTCGATTACTTACGGCCCGTTATTGGCCTTTTTCTGCTTGTGGGCCAAATTCAGCCAGTGGTTACAATCGGCTTGTTTGCGGCCTGTTAATCTGTTAGGCCGTTTTCATAGCGTCATCAAATACGGCCGATTAACGACGGCCCATTATTGTCGGCCCATGAACGGACGATTCCAAATCTAGCCCGTTTACGGCCCATAACGCGGTCTGTTATTGGCCCATGTTTGGCCGATCGATCAAATGGCCCGTAGAAGGCCCATTGATGCTACGGCCCGTAGAAGGCCCATTGATGCTACGGCCCATAGGAGGCCCATTTGTAAGTGCATCTAGTGCCACCCCTAGTTTGGTTTTGGAGTATTGATGACAAACGTGGTTGAGGGACTAATGTGTTTGTGAGAATTGCAGGATAACACAGGTAGTAGTCCCTCCTTGATTCGGTTTACCTATCGGAGATGACCCCTAAAAATGTATGAAGACATTGAAGATAATGGTGGTACGTGAAGATATTCACATTGAAGACTATGACAGAAGAAGACATTGAGTGAAGACTATGGAGCACGAAGACCTAGCTGTGTCGTTGTTTCTTTTCTTCTTTGTTGAGTCATAGGAACCACCGCACTGTTAAGTGGGGTCCAAGTGAACAAAGTCAGAGTGACTGAAGTGATGCTCAACCAAAATCCTATGTCTTTGAGCGAAGACAATGAGACCAAATCTTATCCAGAGTCGGATAAGTCAGCTTTACTTGTAGCCCAAGTCAAGCTGTCGCGTGTGTTTGAAATCGACCGCCAGACACGTGTCGGTTCCTCGATGACCTGTGGTCATTTCGGACAAATCAGGTCGGGATGCCTAGTGTCTATAAATATCCCACCCCTACACCATAAATTGGTGGCTGCTCAGAGTTAGTGCACGGCTTTTGTCGTTGAGAGCACCCACCCGAAGAGTTTGAGAGAGAAACTTGTGAGGACAAAGCCCAAAACACCCAGAGCCCAAAGAGTGTTTGGCATCATCAAGTCTTTCTCGTCGCGTGATCTCAAGACTTGTTACACTTGAGGATTGTGAATCCTCCAATCGGTTAGGCGCCGATTCTCGAGCATCCAAGAGTAATTGTGGATCGCCGTGAACGAAGTCTGTGAAGGTTTGGAAGTCTACCTTGAAGACTTACCAGAGTGATTGGGCGGGACCTGTGTCCTTAGCTCAAGGGGAATAAGGTGAAGACACGGTCTTCGAGTTCAATCTCAGCCTCCCTAACTGAGAGGTACAGCTTGTCACAAAGAATCGAACTGGTCAAACAAATCCGGTCTTCACAATACACTGGTTCTATCTCTTACTCTCCTTACTTACAGTTTGTCTTTGTGAAGTCATTGCCGGATTGCTCTACCTATTTGACTTCACTGTGTGACTACTTGTTCTGATTGGCTTCATACTATCTTCTATCCTGATCCTACTACCTAGCTGCTATTTGTCATCATGCTTTAGCTTCATACCTGTTTGACTATGTCTTGTCTAGTGTAGTTCATCTTTCGCTGCATGTTTATAGGTTTAGTTTTCATGTTTGTCTTTGAAACTTTCATGTTTTGAAGACTTTCATAAAAATCGCCTATTCACCCCCCCTCTAGTCGATAACTAGCACTTTCAATTGGTATCGAGCAAGGTACTCCCTTGTTACGGTGATTCAGTTTAACCACCGGAGTTTTAGCTATGTCGACTACGGGGATAATCAAAGTCTCCGCCACGCGTCCTGCCTTCGATGGCAATCAATATCCCTCTTGGAAGAATAAGATGTGTATGCATCTTGAAGCCATTGATGTCGATCCGTGGTATGTCGTCAAGAACGGCGCTCCCAAGATCGTGAAGGTGTCACCCCATCGATGTCAAGAAGTTCATTCAACTCGATTCTATCGCGAAGAACATAATTTGTGGTCATCGACCAAAGCGCAGATGGCCGTGTGAGTGCCTTGGAAACGCCGGCTAGTCTGGACTGGCTCTCCAAGGTCAATGAAGGCGTTTCAACTCGTAGAGATCAAAGAATTAGTGTCCTACGCAACCTCTTCAACCGCTTCAAGAGAAATGACAATGAAAATGTCCAGCTCACGTTTGATCGTCTCACTGGCATCACAAACGAGCTTCAAGCTCTCGGCGCCACTGAGATTACCAAGCATGAAATCGTCAAGACGCTTCTGAGATCTCTTGACAACTCATTTGACACTCTATCTCTTATGATTCAAGAACGCCCTAACTTCAAGACACTCGATCCATCTGACATACTTGAGAGGCTTAACACACATGAGTTCCAGCTATCTGAGAAAAGAGATATCTTTGGTCCCAACTATGGCCGAGCTCGCGCTTTGAAGGCAAAGGCTGTTTCCTTATCTGAAGAAGAATCTGACTGCAGTTCCGGTGAAGCTGAAGACCTTGGAAAGGAGCTTGATATGCTAGTGAAGAAGTTCCAGAAGTTCACTAAGAAGAAAGGCTTCAGAAAGTCTTCACGATCCAGCTCAAGAAATGATGAAGCTTCTTCCCATGACCACAAGAAGAGAACCTGTCACAAGTGCAAGAAACCTGGTCACTACATCTCTGAGTGTCCATAGTGGGACAATGAGAAGAAAAAGAAGAAGAGCAAGGAATATGATTCTGATGACAAGAAGAAGAAATACTCAAAATCTTCTTCTAAGTCCTCTTCCAAGTCTTCATCACACAAGAAAAGTTCGTCTGGCAAGGCTCGTGCGTTTGTTGGCAAGGAAATGGATTCTGAGGAGGAGTCTGCTTCGAGGAGGCGTATGGTGGAGTCCGAGGAGGAACTGACTGCATTGCAAGTCTAGCTCTAGCTTCACCCACGCTACAAGTCCATCTTCAACATCAAGACAATGTATCCATCACCAACGTTGATGCCAAAGGACAAGGACGACTCCGCCCCACTTATCGCTTCATGGCACACGGTGCCAAGGTAAACTCACGCGATGCTTACTTTCAAACATCAAGTGAAGATGACTCGATTGTGAATCCAAACCCAGCTACAAAACACTTGCTAAAATTGCAACCGAACAATGTAAAGCTATGGAACATATTCAAAACTGTTAGACAAAAGTGATGATCTGTTGACGCTGAAATGACCCGATCTCAGTCCTTAATTGAAGATATAAAAATCTTCATGTTAAGTACTAAGAGCTTGAAGGTCGCCATGAATCACTCTCAACAACCCATGAAAAGCTCTCCTATGATTATCTTCAAAGGAAGCAAGAACTTGAGAAGTTGAGAGCGGCTCATGAAGATCTTCAAAAGGAAAATGAGTCACTTCAAGGCCAATGGATCAGTCCCGCTCAGAAGGATTTGAACCACCATGTTTAAAATTTCTTGAGCGTGATAACGCTAATTTCGCTGTCGAGTGTTCTATCGCTACTACTGTTTCAATATCTTCAACCATCGATGTGGTAACTAACCCTCTCGTGGAGGATGCCACTTCTTTTGCCGATGAAAATGCTAGATTGAAGACATTGCTTGAAACAGGATGTACAAAAGCCTCAAGGGGCATCGGACACTATGTGATGTCCTCAAAAGCAGATCTTGAACGAAACCCTAGGAAAGAGGGTGTTGGGTTCGAGAGGAAAATGAATGTTGATGGTTCTTATCGAAGACCGAGAAAGACCCCAAAACCACATGGGTTGTCAAAGGAACCTTCAATGGATCCATCCACCTTATCTGGATTTACTTGTGCTAACCCAATTGTTATTGATGAACTTTGATGCAAACTATAAACTGTTTAAGAATCAAAATGGTGAAGTGTTTGCCAGGTATATTGGTACTAACTGCAGGAATGGACCACCTATGAAGAAGATCTGGGTGCCTAAACAGTGTATTGAGAATCTTCCTGTGAATGTCATCATGACACCACCAAGGAAGAAGACAAACCCTGCACCTATGGCTTCATATGGCCCAAAGGCTTCATACAGATACAGACTCATGAGAGTCGCCCTAACGCCAATGTTTTGCAGGAAAGACATACTGATGAATGAATATGAGCGTGTATCTTCAAACCTCTATGTTCACAAAACTAAGAATTTTTCGCCTATTCATATGAGTATTATTCACCTCCGCGAGGTTATTTGCTAGGGCTTGAAAGTCAAGTTCTCAGATGCTGCACTTAGACTCATTGCTTCAAGCCACCCTCGAAAATGTGGGTGGTTAAGAACACTTAACTCTCTTTTGCAAGGAAAGGTCTCCAGCCGGAAATCAAAGGCGTCCGATGCTATTGCTGGGGACCTAAAACACATTATGGGACGCAAGATAAAATGCCCAAATGGTCTTACTATGTATTTCGCTTCAATCGCTTGCCTACCATACTATCAGTCCTAACCTTGATCTCGAGCTTTGATAATCCTCTTCTTGCGTCAAATGTTTATGCTTCACAATACTTTGTGAAGCCTATCCTCCTAATCGCACTTAGGGTACGACACCTCGTGCTTCGTAATGGATTATGGACAGCGGATGCACTAACCACATGACTGGTGATCAAGTCTTCATGGACTCAACTTACGTCCATGTGATAAAAGTCACATAACATTCACGACACTAGTAAAAGCAAGGTATTGGGCCTAGGTAGAGTTGCAATTTCAAGGATCAAGACATGGACAAAGTGATGCTTGTTGAATCCCTTGGTTTCAACTTAATGTCCGTCTCAATGTTTTGTGACTTAAACATGATTGTGCTATTTGGAAAGTATCGTTGCCTTGTACTAATGGAATCTGACAAGTCTCTAGTCTTTGAAGGGTACAGAAAGATGATCTGTACATGGTAGACTTCTCAAAGCAGGACCACAGATGGCCGATGTCTTCTAGCAAAGTCTTCAGAGTCTTTGGCTCGCATCGGAGGCTAGGGCATGCTGGCATGAGGAACCTACACACTCTCGCCAAGAAGAAGCACGCCATAGGCATCAAGGCGCCAAGTTCAAGAAAGATCATCTATGTGGTGCTTGTGAAGCGGGAAGATGACAAGGGCCAAGCATCCTCAAGACAATCATGACTACATCTCAACCTTTTGAGTTGCTCCACATGGACTTGTTCGGTCCCACTCACTACTCTACTCTCACAACAACCGCTTGTCTCTATGGTTTCGTTATTGTTGATGATTATTCAAGATACACTTGGGTGCACATAATTTCTTCAAGATCAAGTGAAGGATGTCTTCAGACGCTTCGCCAACCGCGCCATGAACAACTATGGCGCCAAGATCAAGCACATTAGAGTGACAACGGCATCAATTCAAGAACACAGCCTCGACCTTTATCTTGACACCTTAGGCATCACTCATGAGTTTTCTGCTCCTTACACACCTCAAAGAGAATGGCATCGAGAGCACAAGAATAGAACCCTTATTGAGATGGCTCTTGACGATGCTTGATTTAATACAAGACTCCAAGAAAATTCTGGCTTGAAGCCATTGATACTGCATGCCATGTCATCAACCATGTTTATCTTCACAAGCTTCTGAAGAAAACATCCTATGAACTTCTAACTGGTAAGAAGCCAAACGTAAGCTACTTTAGAGTATTTGGTGCTAAGTGCTGGATCAAGGATCCACACCACACTTCAAAATTTGCACCGAAAGCACATGAGGGTTTTATGCTTGGTTATGGAAAGGACTCGCACTCCTACAGAGTCTTCAACCTCTTTCACTATAAAGTGGTTGAAACTGTGGATGTGCGGTTCAATGAAACTAACGTCTCGCAAAGAGATCACCTGCCAAATGTGCTAGATGGAGTACCTGCCAGTGAATCAATCAAGCTAATGGGAACATGAGAGATCATACCATCAGAGGCCCAACCTGAAGAGGAACTTATCATTTCTGCACCTGATCAACATGAAGACATTGCTCAGCCTGAAGCTAATCCTCAATATGAAGACAATGATCAGCAAGAGCAAAGTCTTTGTCCGATTCATCCTCGGGTTGCTAATGAAGTTCAGATTGAGAAGATAATTTATAGCATCAATGCACCTGGTCCACTCACTCGTTCAAGAGCTACTCAAAGAGCAACACAACTAACTAATTTCCGTGGACATTTTGCATTTGTTTCAATCTCAGAACCTAAGAAAGTCGATGAAGCCTTCTTGGAACCTGAATGGATTCAAGCCATGCAAGAAGAGATGCAACAGTTCAAGTTGAACAATGTATGGGAACTAGTCAAGCGTCCTGATCCTCGCAAGCACAACATAATATGCACAAAATGGATATATCGCAACAAACAAGACGAGCATGGTCAAGTTGTCAGAAACAAAGCACGGCTTGTTGCTCAAGGATACACACAAGTTGAAGGAATTGACTTCGATGAGACATTTGCTCCAGTGGCTAGGCTTGAAGCCATTCACATACTGCTAGCTTACGCAAATCATCATAACATCCTTCTGTATCAAATGGATGTGAAGAGTGCCTTTCTCAATGGAAAGATTGAAGAAGAAGTATATGTAGCACAACCGCCTGTTTGAAGACCCAAAACATCCTGATATGGTATACAAGCTCAACAAGGCACTGTATGGCCTCAAACAAGCCCCTCGTGCTTGGTATGACACACTCAAAGACTTCCTGAAGAGCAAAGACTTCAAACCTGGTTCTCTAGATCCCACTCTCTTCACAAAGACATATGATGGTGAACTGTTTGTGTGCCAAATCTATGTGGATGACATTATCTTCGGCTGCACCAACAAGAAGTACAGTGATGAATTTGGTCACATGATGCAAGAACAATATCAAATGTCCATGATGGGAGAGCTGAAGTTCTTTCTCGGTCTTCAAATCCTTCAACAACGCAACGACATCTTCATATCTCAAGAAAAATATCTCAAAGATTGCCTGGATAAGTTTGGAATGCAAGACTGCAAAGGATACACGACGCCAATGCCAACCAAAAGTCATCTAAGCCCCAACGCAAATGGTAAAGATTTTGATCAAAAGGTATACCGCTCCATGATTGGCTCTTTACTTTACTTATGTGCATCTAGGCCAGATATCATGCTTAGTGTTTGCATGTGTGCCCGATTCCAAGCGGCACCAAAGGAGTCGCATCACATAGCTGTGAAGCTTAATTCTTCGATATTTGGCTTACACCCGACACTAGGATTATGGTATCCAAAGGGCTCGAGTTTGATCTGGTTGATTTTCGGATGCTGATTATGCTGGTGACAAGGTGGATCGCAAGTCTACATCAGGCACATGTCACTTTACGGGTCGATCTCTTGTCCGTTGGTCTTCAAAGAAGCGAACTGTATCACTCTCAACTGCTGAATCTGAATACATTGCTGCTGGATCTTGCCGCGCTCAGCTTCTGTGGATGAAGCAAACTCTTAAGGACTATGGCATCCATCGAAAGCGTGTGCCACTCTACTGCGATAATGAAAGCACTATCAAGATTGCTAATAACCCAGTTCAGCACTCGAAGACAAAGCACATTGAAATTCGTCATCACTTCCTCGTAGATCATGTTATGAAAGAAGATATTGATATCATTCACTTCAAGACAGTAAGAGCAGTTATTGATATCTTCACTAAGCCCTTGGATGAGAAAAGGTTTTGCAAGTTGCGGTGTGAGCTAAATATCTTGGAATCCTCGAATGTCCTGTGATTAGGCACACATCCTAACACTTATGTGTTTTGATGACTTAGATGTGCAACACACGACGTAATGTATATCTTCAATCAATGAAGACATACACTCTAAGTGTGAATACATTAATGAGGAAATTGACTTCAGAGCGCCATGATAATTGTGCGCCGTGTCTAGATCTAATACTTCCTATACGGTGGGTAACGCCACCACCAAACTCTTATGAAGTGTTTCCTCATGGCGCCATATTTGCAAAGTCTTCATATATATATATATATATATATATATATATATATATATATATATATATATATATATATATATATATATATATATATATATATATATATATATATATATATATATATATATATATATATATATATATATAAGATTTACAGTTTGGGACACCTAGGTGCCCAGGCTCCTTACGCTGTGACCGTTGGATCTTAGACTGATGCATGCAGATTGTAAAGGGTGCGAGTATATTAAGCACCTTCCATATATGCTTTATGGAAATAATTGGTAAGTAACAATAAATGTATGATTTATGTGCCTTAATGTCATGCGTCAAATAGGAAAGTGATAACTACAATTTCTTCTTAATTTATTTCATTGTACGTAAGAATGGAAAGTCCTCTCAAGGTATATACATACAATGTTAGTACTTGTATGAGGTATGAGTGTGCAGTCCTTGTGTATACTATATATATACATGTACAGACGTCTTAGGTATATGTACCTACCTTTGACATAGTTTCAACCGACACTGCATATTAAAGTTGAGATTTTTTTGCATGGTTAAAGTTGAGATACATCACATGCGAGTATAATGTTATTGGGTATATAACTTTTGAGTATGCCACATTTTAATTATATTCTGGGGGCATATCATTTTTGGGAATGTCGCAAGTATGATTTACGGGTATGTCTTGAACGAGAATACATGTACTAGAAAAGAGTGTATCATTTTTTGTACCAGATTTGTGCACATACTCAACATATTTTGAGATATTTGCATACCCATGATATTTTTGGGTATATACATTGTGTCTCGTTAGTAGGTATTTGAAACCTCGAGCATGTCTCTATGTATGAGAATATGATACAAAAATAATATTAGGTTATTATATGATGTTTGATTCATAGGATATTTAAAGCATGTTACACACTATTATAATGTTATGTCCCTAGTAATATGAGAATATAATTAAAAATAATAATTTGGGTATGTACTCATAAATTTCTCTCTATAATATTTAAATGTCAGATTTTTACATACGTAACATTTTTGGGGGTATAATTTGTGTAAGGTATATGCATAGAACAGTACTACCTTTTGTAGGGTACGCATGCACAATTCTCATGCATAGTATATGTATGCACGCACTAATATATTGGGTATATGTACATACCTTTGAAATATATTGGAACGATAGTCCGTACTCTAGAAATTCTGGATATTTCACATTCGAGTATATTGATTTTGTACGTACACACTTTTATTTTGGAAAGAATTAAATGGAGATCATGCACGCAAGGGAAGTTGTGCATGCGTATATTATTTGGAAACAAATGCATACGTGCTAACTTTGGAAGGAAAATATCATAAATGGAAAAATCTTGCATGCAAAATTTAATGGGTTTGGATCCACGACGCATTAATGTAAAACCAGCTAGGTGCCCTAAACATTATGTATATATATATATATATATATATATATATATATATATATATATATATATATATATATATATATATACACACACACACTATATTCTGTCCTCTACAACATTCACATATGGCTATGTCTTCTTGTTTGAATCTTTTGAACTAAGTGAATGTGATCGACCCTAACTCTCTATGCTTTCTACCTCAAGCTCTATCTATCCAAATCATATGCATTATGTTGAAACTGTCGAATGTCTTCTCTGCGTCCTTGTCAGCAGAAGATACAGAGACAAACATTTATATCTAGTTTTAATGACATATCCTTTTGCCTAAAACCCGGAGAATTCGGAACGACCACCCCGACAATCCAGGCGCGCGTGGGAACATGGAACAACTCTCAATGCGTTGCATGTTCGCCACGTGTCCATCAGATGTGAACCGCCAGGGGCACCTGTGTAATTGCGCTGTGCTGTCTCTGTCCTTATAAATACCTGTCTCGTCACGGTCAAAAATCCTTCTTCCTCCTTCGCCATCTCTCACAAACCCTAGCACCTCCGCTAGCTCTCGACGACGCCGACGACGAAGCGCTTAGCTGCCGCGACTTCCTCAACACCGTCCTCACGCCGGCCGCGGACCTCGTCTTCTCCGCCGTCGCCGTAGGTGTCTTCCGTCGCCAAGTTAGGGCACAGAAGATCGAACTGCTCGGCATCCATCTTCGCTCCGTCTAGCAGTTCTTCGTGTGGTAATAAAAGTTTACTTTTTACCATCTTTTTGATCTGATAGATTCATCCTTTCCTACTAAAAGTGGTTTCTAGATCTTCAAACCTGAATCTATCTCTTTCTGCATCTCATATTCTGCCTAGTATATTCACTTATGCTTCTTCACAAGTTAGATTCCTCACTTGTACTTATTCTTGGATTTGTACAACTCTAGAACCAACTCTCATCATATAAGTGAATGTCTTCGCGTTATGAGGTCAATGTCTTCAAACTGATTTATCTTCAAAATCTTCTGAGAATGCATATGACCTCTTCTCCTTCCCTCGCACCTCTAATGCTGTCACAGGTACATGTCCGTGGGAGAATCCCTTGGTTTTCATAGTCTGCATTCGTTTGCAGAATTCTTGCAGAGTCACATCAACTCACCTGAAGTGAGTTCCTGTCAGACCAGCCATTTGAAGCCATTGCACGTATTGAAGCCCTTCAGTTTACACTTCATGGCAACTGAAAAGTCAGCAAGAAAGGGAGGCAGACAGCGTTGTGGTAACACTTCTAAGGACTTACCTCCAGATTTGCACGAGATGTACAAAATCGACCTCAAGAAACCTATATCGAACGCAAGAATCTAATCCAATGGATTCGAAGATATTGGGCAGAAGAATGGTTTAAATATCGCTTCATCACTGAAGAATATGCAGAGAAGAGTGCCATCAAGGCACCCTAGGGTGATATTTTGTACAAAAATCTTCCCCCCAGGACTCAGGCTGAAGCTATTGAGCAAGGCTTCTATCCTTTCATGGTGTGCGGACCACAGCCTGTGAATGCTGACCCTTCTTCACTGCTCTGGTGTTGTGAAAACAATCTGTTCAAGCGCAACTACCAGTTCGCCAAAGATTCAACTACAAAGAACAAGAAGGATCTAGGGCTTGACTTCAACCCTGGTCCTTCCTCACCTCGGGACAATGGCACCCGTGAAGCCAATGAGAACAGGATCGGCCCCTTCTACAACCTTGCTGGCCTCATCACTCATATTGCTGTTCAAGGTGCCAAAGTGGATCATTCTGATGATGATGCTGACACCGATGAAGCTCCAGCTCCTGCCCCAAAGCCGCGGAAGCAAAAGAAGACTAAAGCTTCAAAGTCATCTGCTGCTCCAAAAGCTTCGAGAGTGAAGCCATTGGCAACTGCCCTTCTGCTCCCAGTAATAACTCTGAAGATCTCTCTCGCATCTCCATGAGGCGTGAGAGCTACAGAAGACACCTGTTCAGCAATTGAGTCATGCACTGACACCTGCTGCCATTCTGAGGAACGAATCTGAAACCATTGACTTGTCTTCAG
Source organism: Aegilops longissima (assembly GCA_021605205.1). Taxonomy (NCBI): domain Eukaryota; kingdom Viridiplantae; phylum Streptophyta; class Magnoliopsida; order Poales; family Poaceae; genus Aegilops; species Aegilops longissima. The sequence goes on along the minus strand of CM038681.1, from coordinate 528,709,037 downwards.
ATGAAGAATTTGCTGAAGATGCTCTGGAGCAGCTGATCAAGAGCAAGCAAGAGGCGGAGATCTTCAATTATCTGCCCCTCTTTGATGTAAAAATTCTGAAGAACTTCATTGATGAGTGGTTCGACAATCAAGATCTCAGCTTTGATGACCTTCAGCTTCCCATTGGCGTCAGCGTTGCTTTCCAAGGCGCCATTGCTCCTCGAGCTTGTTCGCTCAACAGATAGTTGAACTCAAGCAAAAGATAGACTTCGAGAAGGAACAGTTCAAGAAGCATGTAGCCAAGCTAAATGTGGCTGATGTGCAAAAGTTCAAGGTGATGCTTAATGACATCAAGGAGTCGTTTCGGAAGAAACGCGAGGAAGCCAAAGGCTCACGAGAGCGCATGAAAGCACTCGCAGACAAATGCGTTCAAGCTTACAATGAAGCTGAAAGCGCAAGGCACTTTGGCCGCCGGCATTGACCCTCAATGGCTGCCAAGAAAAGAAGAAGTCATCAAGCCCAAATCGAAGCACCACGGCAGAAGAACCCCACATTGTCTTCCCTGCCAAAGATGCTGCCTCGAAGCCTAAGGCTCCTTCAGTGGCTTCTGAACAGAAGAAAACCAAGGCAGCTAAAGCCGAAGCCAGGAAGCGGAAAACCAAGCACACCACTGATGAAGCACCACCCCCAAGAAGATAAAAACCAAGAAGAGAGATCGGGCTGCTCCCATAGAGCCCCTTGTTGTTGAACCCCTTGTGTTTGTTCCCCCTCCATCTGCAAACCAAGAGAGTCAAATGATTGTTCATGAGCCTGCTTCCACATAGGCTCCTGAAGCTCAAGAAGTTCCAGTCGTCGACCCCATCGCGACTGAAGACAATGGTCAAGATGATGTAGTTCTTCCTCAGATCGAGCGCCCAACGGTATCATCGCCTGTTCAAACGAACAGTGAGCTTATTAGTATTGGTCGTCCTTTGACGCCAATCTCACAAGATGCATCCTGGGCTGATCGCCCCAGCAAGCAACCCACCAAGTACACCCCAACCGTCACCTGCGCCAGGCATCAGCCCCATGTCCAATGATGACAACTACATGGAGACCTCACCGTCATCAAGGTGTCGCCAGATTCCAACGGCCAAGAAAGGCCAGAGGCCATCCGTCTCACGACCACCATCACGTAAGAGGCCTCCAACTTGTCAAGTTCGGTGGCACGCCAAGTGTTCCCTCAAGACAATCCTTACGGACGGTCCCCGGTTCAAGCCAATGTCGTTGAAGACCCTCCGCTGCATCACCGGAGCAACACCGTAAGAAGAGCATGTCGCTACTCCCCTACAACTCAAGAAGAAGTTCATGAAGAGAACCAACTATACCGTAACCTCCAGCTACTCAAGTGGAGGGTGAGAATCCTGAGGCTGCCACAAATGACATTCCTGAAGCCAATGACGTTGTCATGGCCGAAGACAAAATGGAGCCTACAGTGGCCAATGTACCAGTGACCAATGAAGCCAATGAAGCTCATGAAGCAGATGAAGTCAATGCCACACCTGACACAAATCTGCACTGAAGTTAATGCCATCGCCCTGCTCCGCCCAAGGCCACATACTATCGAAAGCAAGCATACAACTATGGCCAGCTTATCATCACAAATAGCCTATTCTCGATTCCTCCACCGCTGGTCCTCAATTTGATTACCATGTCGAGCACAGGCCTCGTGTTCAAGCCAAAGCCAAGACGCCCAGATTTCCGTGTATCGCCACTTCGCCAGATCTTTCAATGTCAACGGCTTCATTGCACACAACACCTTCTTCAATAGCGCAAAGAACCCCTACACCAAGCCCGAGATTTCATCGATTGGTTCTGAGTTATCAGCGTAGCGCTATTATTCATGCATTCTGTATAACCAAGGCCGCATATTTCCGATATGCGCTTTGATCTGGAAGTCATAGCTGGCCTTCCCTACTTAGAAGAAGCTCTCGATTGCTTCGAGAGGCTGGCTTATTGCATTTTGTCATCGATAAGGAGCTTTGGAATGAAGAGTTGTGCTTCAATTCACGCCACTCTTCATATCGAGGCTACAACAGGATCCAAAGACTTGGGTCCTTGAGTGGATGACAGAAATGTCCATCATGAAGCCAAAGCATTTGATGTCATTGAGCTTATCGCCTTCCCACCTGTGTGATCTCTATGAGCCTAGTTGTCAGCTTCACACTGCAGCTTTGGAGAGCATCTTTCACAAGTCAGAACCCGACATGAGCCAGATGCTAAGCATGATGAAGCCATTGCCTCAAGATGCAGAATATCCTAAGGAGTTCTTTGTTGAAGACCTTGAGTATCTGCCACGCACAATCTATAACATCATTAGGCGAACTCTCTGGCCCATCAAAGGACATTCTCCACAGGCTAAGCTGGAAGGTGCAATGAAGACATTGGTCTTCCATATTGTTCATGGCAAATGCTTCAATGCACAAGATTTCTTCATCCGCCAACTTGTCGCATCGAGGATCCGACATTTTGGCTTGAAGTTCTATGCTCCATGGATCATGCGTCTGATCAAGCTTCACACTGCTTTCAACTATCAGCCATCTGCACGCAACCACATTGTCTTCTTGCCAGATGTCGATATGTCTTTTGAAGCCATCTATCCAGAGTCTGATAAGGAGCCACTTTATCTTCATAATGTTGATCGTCAGAGCTTCACTCAGCCCATTGAAGGTGTGCTGGCTACCACTCGAGTCTATCCATTGGCCAGTACTACACGTGCACCTCACCATGCCCAAACCGAAGCCACTTACAGCACAATTGCTCAACGGCCTCGAAAGCGATCTCATGTTCTCAATGACCGAGAGCTTCTCGTTGGCCTGCATCAGAAACAGGATAGGCATCATGATTGGCTCAAGCGCCAGATGCAGAGCCTCATGACTGACGTCAATCGCATTCGCAACCTTGCCACCAAGAATGCCTTTGTCGCGCATGAAACCTGTCGACGCACATGGAAAGGGCTGATGCTTATGTGTGCTGAGGAAGATCTTAAATACGATGGCTTCTCAGAAAGATTCAAGTTTGATTCCACTCCGCCCAGAAAGGCTGTTCTGGGGCGCACTCCATCTCTTGAAGACTCAGAGTACTCCTCTTCTGCTGCAACTGTGAATGCTCGGGTGATCGATGATCAACATGATGCTACTTCGCCACCTCCAACACGACGACATCGCCCAAGTTCGCCTCGCACCGCCAAACCTCGACACCAACCCTGCGTCTTCTCCTACTCCTTCTGGGAACGAGTAGAGGCTCAATGTCTTCAACCCTTTTTGGTCCTTACTGACAAAAGGGGGAGAAGCTATGAGTTGATAGTCTTCAAGCGGGTTCATATGGGCGGTTGCTTTATATTTTGTCGAGTGTTTACAACTCTTGCTCTTGATACATTTGGTTCTCTGAGTTGTAACACTTAAACTCGATGGTCGTCTGCTACTTATTTGCTATTTTGTGATGCGATGATAAATTCCGCATGTGCGATGATAACTTCCGCACTTAACTCATTTTGCAGACGTCCATTTTTCATTATGCATGTCATTATCTTCGTTACATCGAATCATGCATGATGAATTATCTTGATAAGTTGAAGAGGATCTCCACAAGTAGAAACTGCCATGTGCATTTGCATTCCAAAAGCAAATTACTTATATGCACATCTTCAGGGGGAGCCTTTTGCTACTTATGAAGACAATACCTCATCCTTTACAATTCCACATATTTATATTCCCGTTGAAAACTTCAACCAGTTTGTCATCAATCACCAAAAAGGGGGATATTGTAAGTGCATCTAGTGCCACCCCTAGTTTGGTTTTGGAGTATTGACGACAAACGTGGTTGAGGGACTAATGTGTTTGTGAGAATTGCAGGATAACACAGGTAGTAGTCCCTCCTTGATTCGGTTTACCTATCGGAGATGACCCCTAAAAATGTATGAAGACATTGTAGACAATGGTGGTACGTGAAGATATTCACATTGAAGACTATGACAGAAGAAGACATTGAGTGAAGACTATGGAGCACGAAGACCTAGCTGTGTCGTTGTTTCTTTTCTTCTTTGTTGAGTCATAGGAACCACCGCACTGTTAAGTGGGGTCCAAGTGAACAAAGTCAGAGTGACTGAAGTAATGCTCAACCAAAATCCTATGTCTTCGAGCGAAGACAATGAGAGAAAATCTTATCCAGAGTCGGATAAGTCAGCTTTACTTGTAGCCCAAGTCAAGCTGTCGCGTGTGTTTGAAATCTGGCCGTTGTGACACGTGTTAGTTCCTTAGTGACCCAGGGTCATTTCAGACAAATCAGGTCGGGTTGCCTAGTGGCTATAAATAGCCCACCCCCTACACCATAAATTGGTGGCTGCTCAGATTTAGTGCACGGCTTTTGTCGTTGAGAGCAACCCACCTCCGAAGAGTTTGAGAGAGAAATCCTTGTGAGGACAAAGCCCAAAACACCCAGAGCCCAAAGAGTGTTTGGCATCACTTAAGTCTATCTGTCCGCGTGATCTGAAGACTTGTTACACTTGAGGACTGTGAATCCTCCAGCCGGTTAGGCATCGCGTTCTAAGCATCCAAGAGTAATTGTGGATCGCCGGTGAACGAAGTCTGTGAAGGTTTGGAAGTCTACCTTGAAGACTTACCAGAGTGATTGGGCGGGGACTGTGTGTCCTTAGCTCAAGGGGAATAAGGTGAAGACACGGTCTTCTGAGTTCAAATCTCAGCCTCCCTAACCAGACGTACAGTTGTCACAGCAACTGGAACTGGTCAAACAAATCCTGGTCTTCACAACACACTCGTTCTATCTCTTACTCTCCTTACTTACAGTTTGTCTTTGTGAAGTCATTGCCCGATTGCTCTACCTGTTTGACTTCACTGTGTTACTACTTGTTCTGATTGGCTTCATACTATCTTCTATCCTGATCCTACTACCTAGCTACTATTTGTCATCATGCTTTAGCTTCATACCTGTTTGACTATGTCTTGTCTAGTGTAGTTCATCTTCCGCTGCATGTTTATAGGTTTAGTTTTCATGTTTGTCTTCGAAACTTTCATGTTTTGAAGACTTACATAAAAATCGCCTATTCACCCCCCTCTAGTCGATAACTAGCACTTTCACCATTGTTTCTACGGCCCTTACAAGGCCCATTGTTTCTATGGCCTGTAGAAGGCCCATTGTTTCTACGGCCCTTACAAGGCCCATTGTTTCTACGGCCCGTAGGAGGCCCATGGTAACTACAGTAAATATGTAGCCCATGGTTATTGTGGCCTAGTTTTAGAAAATAGGTTATTGCGGCCAAATCGCGGAAAAAGAACTGCACTGACTATAAGCAAACAAATAAACAAGACAACAAGGAAATAAATAAGCAAGCAACTTACGCTAGCTATCACGGCTATTACACATATTACATCCACTGGGCATCAAAGTTCGCCACCAGTGCAAATGTAGGGAACAAAGCAGCATATCATATACACTGGTTGTCAAAGTTGGCGACCAGTGCAAATAAACGCCGCAGCAAAACAAGTCCAAAACTGAAACCACTTCAGAAGATCTCAAGAAACAATATCCTGGGTACCCATAATGCTGGCAAGATGCTTAGCAAGCTTATTAACTTTCTCTTGTTTGGCACTTAAATCCTCCTGCGCTTGTTGTTGCACCAGAAAGTATGCATCTGAATTCTGCAGGGACTTCCTCAGTCCTTTAGCTTCTTGTTGCAGCACATCTGATCGATGTCTTTCAACTTGAAGTTGAGACTCAAGAGGACGAACTGATTTAGGCAGCGAGTTTGAAGAGCTTGTGCCAGCAATAGTGGCCAATAACTCGAACACTACATCAAGACATGACTTTTGGGTTCTCTCACTATCGTCAAGATAGTTTTTATCAGCTTTCTTGGAGACCAACAGGGATGTCTCACTGTCTTGAACCTTATCTGCATTACTTCCTTTACCATTGCATAACGGGGTATTGTTCTCCAATATTTTGTCCGCATTCTAAGAGAGAAACAAGCAGACACATCACAGGGTTACCATGTTGTATATGAAACTCATTTTGGTAAATCAGTACAGTAGTAAAGTGGACAGGATAACAGCATGAAACAAACATATATCTATGTACCATGGTCACTTTATGGTCTATATCATTCTAGTTTTTGTTGCCAAATCAAGATAGAGACACAGTTCAAATAATATTTGTTCAAGACAAAGCATAATAGACAGAATATAAGTGTGGGAAGCTATAGAGCAATAACAACACTTGTAATGTGCATGACATGAGAACATAACTGTTTATTCAATTGAAACTGAAATCAACATAGAGCAAGTTACAACAGCAAACCAGTTAAAGAAACAGGTTTAAAACATACCTGTTAAGGCGTCATTGGAGTTTCAATTCCATCCTTCAAATTTGAAAATAGTTGGTATGAGTAAATACAGTGATGCAAGAGCAAAGGAGCATGAACAATAGCTACAGAACCTGACCTGAGAACAATTCTTCTTCTCCTTTAAGCGTTGAGTTGGGATTTGGAGTGGTGGTCCTCGTGCTTTGGGCACTGCAGTTCCCTTACTAACTGATCGTGTTTGGGTGCTCTGTGGTGGAGACGGTGTTGTGTCAACTGGAACCGGGTTGCTATCTGCTGGGGTTGGGGTTAGAAGGGTGTAGCTGGTTCTCTCGTCCAAGCTGGGTAGGGGTACAATCATGAGAGTCTGGGTTATGTGTGGTGGGGCTGGTTCTTGGGCAAGTACAACCGTGGTTCTATCTGCATCAACTGGTAGCACTATCTTTTCTGAAGACCATGTTGTTACTCCCTTAGATACTGCCATCACCCTCTCCAATTCAAATGGCTGATAAACAAGAAAAGTAATTGAATGTACAGACATTGTATGATAAGACAGGTGCAATGGATAGTGGGGAATAAAAGAGGGCATGCAATTATTCACATTTATGATGTCTAACCAAACAGGATAGCATGACACAATTTCACATATATGATGGCTAACTAGACAGGATAGCATGACACAATTTCACATTATGATGGCTAACTAAAAAAGATGGAAAGACATAGTTCAAAATATGATGACTATGTAAACAGGATGGCATGATATAACTATATAATGTCTTTATTAAATAGGTTGGCATGCCATAATTCACATACATGCCGCCTATGGAAACATGATAGCATGATATAATTCACGGATAGAATGACATAATTCAAAATATGATGACTGTAAACACTAAACAGGATGAGATGATATAACTATATGATGTCTATTAAATGGGTTGCCATGCCATAATTCAGATAGATGTTGTGTATGTAAACATGATGACATGATATAATTCAATTCAAATATATGATTTATATAGTGAGCAAGTAAGCAGATGGCAATCCATATATGATGTAAAAACTAAGCAATGCAAGACAACATGCATGACATGGGTAATATAATCCTGCCAAGTTTGAGCATAGACCTCAGGGGGGAAATAGGACTGGTCATCAGTCTCTGAATCCCCCTCTGAGGATCTCTCTGTAACCAGCAAGATGTCTTCTTCAGCAGGTAGCATTGTCTGCTCTGAATAGCTTGTTTTCACTCTAGATACTTCCATCACCACTTCAAATGGCTGATGCACGGGAAGAGTAGTTGAATATACAAATGTTGTCGACAAATGGAACACGTAATACAAAAAAATGATAGCATGATATAATTCACATACATGATGAATGGCTAAACAACATGGCATTGGATAATTCACATATATAATGCCTTTGCAACAAGATAGCATTGCATAATTCACATATATAATGTCTTGCAACAAGATGGTAATGCATAATTCACATATATGGTAATTAGACACTAAACAGGTGGCATTCACACAAAGCATGTCTAAACTAATCAAATGACATAGCAATGAAAGACACCATACGCACGATATGAGCAACATAACCCTGCCAAGTTAGAGCATACACCTTGGGGGGGGGGAATAGGACTGGTCATCTGTCTCTAAATCCTCTGAGGAGCTATTCGTAACCAGCGAGATGTGCGCTTCGTCAGATAGCATAGTCTGCTCTGAAGACCTTGTTTTTACTCCAGAATTTTCCATCACCATGTCAAATGGCTGATGCACACGAAGAGTAGTTGAATGTACTAACATTGCTGACAAATGTAATACGTAACGGAAAAAAGGATGGCATGGTATAATTCACATATAAGATGACTGGATAAGCAGGATGGCATTGCAAAATTCACATATATGATGCCTGGATAAACAAGATGGCGTTGCATAATTCACATAAACGATGAATAAACTAAACAGATGGCATTCACACAAAGCATGTCTAAACTAACCAGATGACATATTTGATGTATAAAGTAAGAATGCAAGACACCATATGCATGATATAACCAACATCAGCATGCCAAGTTAGAGCGAAGACCTCATGGGGTAAATAGGAGTGGCCTTCTCCTTCTGAATCCCCCTCAGAATAGATATCTTCCTCTCGATTACAATCTGAAATGGGTGGAGGGGGAGCTGCCTTTGCGCCTACCATGGAGCAACGTCTGCATGAAATTTTATTGCCACACAAGGCTCGTATCTTTTGCTCTACATGTTCAGTTCCATTGTGTACAAGAACTGACATGCATAGGAATAAAACATAGTGAGATTATGTAAGGAGTGCATCCAGAAATCCAGAGTGATGGTAGCAACCTGTGGATAGACCCAAAACCAATGATAGCAGGCAGATAATGGCTTCAATTAAAAAATACAGACAATGGCTTCTTTACTGTTTGTTTCCCACTCAACATGAAACTCATAGTAGACACCAGAGATTAACCAGATAGTAGATAGATACTATTGATTGCGGCCCCGATATGTACCCCACAACCATTTAAAAACTCAAGTTTGACCATTAGTGTGGAGCTGACTCAGAGTCTAATCGGTGAACAGGACGATAAAGTAGCATGTAATATTAAGCGATGCATAACGTAAGCAGACACGAAAGAGTGCGACCTCTCTTGCGGACCCGTGTAGTCCTCGAGGTCATCTGCTTTGTTGATGATGGTAATGCGGTTGTCATGGCTGCCAGCGGTGGGGAAGAAGATCTAAGGCGGCGCAAGACAGTCTGGAGGCCGGATCCCTACTGTGCTGGACCCTTTTGTCATTGGAGCAGCTGAGCTAGGGTGGACGACGACACAGCAGGAGCGGGACAAACCACACAAGGTTTTCTTTGAAAACTATCTGTAAGAGAAGTAATTCTGTAAGGGCTCGTTTGAATTGGAGGATTCATACAACGCAAGGATAGGAAATACACAGTAATAGGATAGGAATGCACGTGCAAAATAGAGAATTTAAAAACATAGGATTTCTGCCAATCCGGGTGTTTGGTTCACAAGAATTGGAAGATCACATGATGCAAAGAAGCATGGTGAGATTAAGTCAAACCACAAGAAAATGTACGGTTATAATGCTATTATGCTACTATCTCTTAGTCTTGTGCTACATGAATATGAATTTGAAAAGGAGGACAAGTGGATATTAAAATTCCTACGGTTTTCTTTCAAGGAGACACTAAAGGAACAAATCCTACAGTTTTCCTTTGCTCCATTCCTTTGAACCAAATGCATGAATAGTAGTACCATAGGAAACTTTCCAATTCCTATGTTTTTCCTTCACTTTTCCTTTCAAGCACTGGCGATTTTAGAAGGCAGGCTTGAGCAAGGAAAAGCCTACACTCAAAAAATGTTTTTGTGCTACTTCTACTACTTTGGACCCAGGCCACTGTCCTACTAGCTCAACTCCCAGGCCCATCGACAAATGCACAGCTCAAACACACAAAGATAAATAATGATGGCGTTCAAGAGAGTCCATCACGGATAGCTAAGTTGCCTGGTACTTCACTGCTTGTCATATAGTAAGAGAAACTAATCGTATTCACGTTACTGCTTGTGCTTAGTGGAAATATATATAACGTGTAGAGTAAAAAAGAGATGCAACAAGTGTACAACCTCTTTGGCGAAGCCATGTCGATCTCAGCGTGATTGGGTTAGTCGGTGAGGATGATCCGGCTGACTTGGCGGTCAGAGGAGGGGAAGAAGATCTTAGGCATCTTGAGATGGAGCCCGGGGTGCTGCTCCGCTGTGATGGAGGGTTTTGTCGTTGGAGCAGCTCCGGTGAGTTGTACGACGCCGAGGCTAAAGCAGGACACAGGAGACAACGTTAACCTGAGTGGAATTCTAATAACATCTCCAATAGATGACGTAAAATACATAACCACAAAGTGCTAGATGTAAAATACATCAGCCGCTCATCTCTGAACTTAACTGTCAAAACTGAATTTAACTGTCGAAACTGAACTTAACTGTCGAAACCGAATTTTGCTGTTGAAACTGAATTGTAATGTCGAAACTGAACGCACTAGTAGCAGAAAAGCAGTAGCAGCAGCACGTGCGAGAGTCAGGGCAGCTGGTCGTGTAGCAGCATCAGGTGAGGCTACATAGTCGACTGGCTTTTTCATCTCTGGTCAGTCGATTTTCCAGCCGTTGGATACGAAATCAAGGGCATGCAGTTCATCTTCAACCTCCACCCCCCTGAGCGGCCCGCCACCACCGGCCAAAGAGCCGCCCCCGCTGCCCGCGGCCGGTGATGCGCCACCCCGACCGCCCCGAAACCACTCCCCACCGTCGGTCTGCCGCCGCCCCGGCCATCCCTCTAGGCCCCCCCGTGCTGAGCTTTTTCTCCAGCGATCCCCACGCCACCACCCCACCACCACCGGCGACCACCGCCCCCACCCTGAACCCTAAGATAGATAGTGGGGTACGTCTTCGACGAGCCCCCCTCCCCACTGCGGTTGGTTCTTCCTTAACTCCAGCGAGCCCCCCACCCCTTGAAAATTGACTGACCCAAAAGTCGATTCAGTCGACTGAAGTGTAGCTAAATCGGAGCAGCATCGCAAGCAAGAGCAAGAGCGAGAGCAGCAGCACGAGCAAGAGCAATAGCAAGAGTAGACCAAGCAGGGGACCGAGAGCAAGAGCAGAGCAGCAGCGTGAGCGAGAGCTAAAGCAGCAGCAGCTCCTACTGATGTGGATGTCGCCGCCGAGGGAGCGACGCCGTGGAGGAAGTGGCCGACGACGCCGCGGTGGATGGATCCGTGCTGTGTTGGCTCGGGACCGAGCGCCGGCCGCACCGTGAGATCGAATCAAGAAGAAAATGCGGCGATTAGTGTACAACCTCTTTGGTGGCGCCCATTAGGCCTCAGCTTCATCCGAGGAAACGTTGATGATGATGCTCCTCCGGTGGTGCAGGTGAAGATGGCGGTGTGGGAATGGAGGTGGTGCGAAAGACGAGGGGAACGTCGGGGCAGCTCCTTAGAGGTGGAGGACGGGGTGTCTGAACCGGCGGGACGACGAGATCGACGACGGATCCTCATCCGGTATGGTGGATGAGGGACGTCGAGGTATTGCTATGGACGACGTCGTCGGGGAAGAGGCTCTGGCTAGGTGGCGGACGGAGGAGGGTGTGGGGCTTCGCGGGTTTTTGCGGCCTTGGTGTACGGATGGGTGGGCGGATGGGATGGGAGTGGGGAACCATGGCTTAGGGACGCGCTTGTCCGAAATGTGGGGTAAGTTACGAAAGTACCCCCACCGATTTGATCTAGGCGGTTCTTTTGGTTCAGGGGTATCACAGGCATTTCGCGTGTCGGTATTTCACAGGAGGTGGGAGTTTTCGCGCGCGTTGTAATTTTGGAATAGCAAGGCCCGGGTTGAGATGGAGGGAGTTGTCGGAGCACAACGAGACAAAGATATATATTAAATATTTTGGGGTAACAAGGCGTGAGTTGAAATTTTTGGACAAGCCTAACGTGTACTGTACCAAATCAATTCGCACTTCCGTCGACGAAAAAACAAAAAGAAATCAATTCGCAGCACACAATAGAGTCTAGTCCCGTGTACGGTACCAAATCAATTCACACTACAAATGTCATTCAAAACTTTGAATTCATGTTATGTTCAATTAAAATATTTTGCTACGTGTATAATGCATGCAACCTGCTACTCAAATGAAGTTAATGAACGTTTTAGTGCATTCCAAACGTATATACTACCGCTTCAATATGAACTAAATTTGAATTCGTTTCTCTATTTGAATAAGATCTACAATAATGATTGTTGTGAAGTCAAACCATTTGAATTTGTTTCTCTATTTTAATAAGATCTACAATCATCATCGTTGTCAAGTTAAACCATCATTCATGTATTATCTTCACAGCACACCACATGATTACTCTCGAGTTAGATATGAACTATGTGTACTATATGAACTCGAACTCGATTTCTTGAATCCACTTTATGTTGTTTTCAAATCATAGTACATTTCAAGCTCTAGCTAGATCTTCATAATCTAAACCATGTCTCATATGTATATTGTGTTTATCACATAATGTATGGTGCCCCGCCCCCTACGCCTACAAGTATTTAGATGTGAGTTGCAAACACCACACATTACCACAAATTCAAATAAAATGTGAGATTGTTCGATATATAGTATTGTTTAGATTGTTCGATATTTAGTTGTAAGCTGCAAACGCCACACATTATCACAAATTCAAACAAAATGTGAGATTGTTTGATGTATAGTATGGTTTAGATTGTTCGACATTTAGCTGTGAGTTGCAAACGCCATGCATTATCACATTATGGTATAACATGTGCAAAAACACAGCACGCGTATCACCTCTATATTCATGCATGCATATGTTTATAACACTATGATCTCCTATTCAAATATATGAATCCACTTTCATATCAAATTATGATCTTTGTTAGTCTCTTACACCCACATAATCCTCTAACCTTTGTAGCTAGCACTAACTTTCTTTCGTGCATGCACACGCCCTCCTCGCCCTCCCCCTCCCTCAGCATTCCATCCATCGTGCACATTCATCTTTTTTCTTTAGGTCATTCTCCCACAGTCTCCATGACTCCTTTCCGACACACATGGATCGATAAACATCTCCAGCGATGTCTGCCTACAACATACACACGCACCTTCCATCTCCTCCTTTCGTGTCCATGCCTCGTGTCTCTCATACGTTCCCACACACATGTAAACTCTCGCCCCTCTTTTCATCGATCTCACAACCGCACACTCCTCCCCCTATCTAGCTAGTAGCTCGGCCTCTCGCACCACCTCCTAGCTCCATTCTCCCTGTCTATCCGTCTCGCTGGGCCTTATTTGCCTCTAACAAATGGATGTACACCGACCGATCTCCCGCTATACATATAGCTAGCTAGGTCCTTATAATTCGTTTTTTTCCCACGCGTCGATCGATCTACCTCATTAGTTATGTCTCTCCCTTCCTCCGACAAACAACAATTGATCTACTGATCTAGTTAGGTTTGCTTACCAAACACATGGTTCCCCTTCTTCATCCATGCACGCGTCCTGACAGATCTACCATGCACAGGCACACACAGAAACACATCGCCACTCTTATTGATAATATTGCAGTTCTACCCTCAGTTTGTCTAGTAGGCCACTCCCAACATCTTCGAGAAGCAACTCCATCACCCATCCAGCACTCTACCCCTCTCCCTCTCTCTCTCTCTCTCTCTCTGTCCCAACCTATTTCCCGTCCTTCAGCTATGTATGGATGTCGACCGCTCTCCCTCAAGACATAGCTGGGTCTCTCCTTCTCAACACATATACGAGTCGTTCTACCTCTCTAGTTAGGCCTCTGCCTCCCCCCCACACACACACCGATACATCGAGTGCTCTAGTCATGTCTCCTTGCCACACACAAACTTGCCCTGTGCCCTCTGACGTTCCGGTAGGTCAGTCGCCCTATATCTTTGACTTGCACACACACGATTTCGATGGCTCTCTTCATCGATATCGCACACACCCACTTGATCCTCCCTTCGACTCTATCGATATCTATGACCCCTCCCTCTCTTCTCGTGGATCGCCCCCTCTATATATGATATGGATAGGCCTCTATTTCACACACATTGCATGCAAAATTTTGTTTGAGATGTCATTGACACATATTCTCACAGATACATTCACGAAATCACCCCCCCAAACAAAAAAGACTCACGAACGCACACGCCATCTGTCTAGGTTTTTATCTCTCTCTCTCTCTCACACACACACGTAGGTGGGGGAGGTGCACGAAGAGAAGAGGTGCACGCATGGCGCACGTAATCCTGTCTCTTTCCCAACCACACCCGCGTGGGTACACGGTGGAGCTCATTTATGTACGAAAAGGCAGCCCATGTGGTAATTTGACACGTGTACTGGTTGTCCACTTGATGGAGGATCGTCTACCACGGGTGGACAAACAAATTGCAACTTGGCGCGTTATGTTAAAAAAGAGGCAAACCATGTGGGGCCTACCTTAGAGGTAAGGTTCTATACACTTGAGATGCTCTGGACGAGGAGAATAATTTACTACTCCCTCCATTTACTCCTCATCCCTACCTTGGTTAGAGAGATTATCATATTGTTTTGAATATATGTCCTTTAGTATATTTCAATATGAACTACTAGTACATACTCCAAACACTGATGTATATAGACGTATTTTAGAGTGTAGATTCACTCATTTTGCTCCGTATGTAGTCCATATTGAAACGGACGTAATAGTACGAACTCTCCCTCGCCACTCGCCCCTCGCCCACGTGGTGGACATGCAGCAATTCATTCGGTCTCATATAGCCAGAACGATATATACTGCAGTACTATTATTGCTCGACTTCCTGAAGAGGCAAAGAGCCAATCGCAAGGTTAATATTTTGGAGATGCCAGGCGCAAGGTTTATAGGAGAACGAGTAGTAGGTGCTGTGTCATTTATAAATAAAGTTTTTTTATTCAGTGGCACATACGCAATATAAATAGGTTCATATGGAGAGAAAAGGAAACCGCTCTACTATGTACATAGGCGGGACGAGCCTACACAGTTGCTTGCTTGGGGTTGCTTCTTCACACTCTCTCGCACAAAACGATCGTGGGCCACATCTCTAACATCCCGGCGGATCACGTCCGCGGGGGGAAGGGGTGGATGCTTAGTGTAGATGCGGTCGCCGTCGCCGACTGCGAAAACCCACTGTCGGCACGTCCCGATCAGGGGTCCCCGTGTCACATCCCCAGTTCTGGTAATGCTTAGTGCTTGCATTAGAGTGTTGCATCATGTTTACTTTTCCAGAAAACTTGAAATGGGGGATTGATCAAACCCTAGCACCACATCAAATCAAATAGGTTCAACATAAAAACATTTCCAATGAACCTGAAATGCCCTTCTAAAATGTTCATCACCTCTGCCTTGGTCATAAACCACTGTCAAAAGTGATGCACAAATTTCTAGGACAACAGAGGGTCACTGGATTAAATCATTAGTTATTTGCATTTGGGCATTTAAATGCTATAAAATATTTTAAATTCTCAAATAATCATGAACTAAAATCTTTACTGTTGGAAATATTCCAAACAGTAGCCTTGAGCAGTTTCATGATTTTCGAGTTAGTTTTAGTATTTTAATAAAAGCCCTAAAGTTAAAGAGGAAATAGAAAACAGAGAAAAGAGAGAGAGACTAACTTTGGCAAGACACTTACTCCGCCCAGCTCCTCCAAAGAAGCCCAGCCCATCCGGCAGCCCAGCCACTGCCGCCCACCGAGGGCAGGGGCGTCTTCTTCCTCCTACCCGGCAGGAGGAGGCTAGCCACGGCGCCTGGTGCCACGCCGGCAGCTGCCTTCTGGCTGTTCCTCGCCGCCTCGACGCCTTCCGCGACGCCACGCAACCCCCGACCCTCTCACTCTCCCCGGACCCCTTCCTCCTCTCAGACTTCTCTCACGCGCAGCCCGAAGCGGAGCTCGTCGCCACTTCGCCGCTGCCGCACCTGAGCCTCCCTTGACCCCTCGTCGTGCCCAAGAGCTCGACTACCTCGCCCTCGACCTCCTCGCCAAGCCAGCGACGCCAACGCCATTAACGCCTCACCGCCGCCTTCTTCAACTCGGGCCACCGAGATCACCGGGCGATCGGCGCCCGCCCGACGCTTCCCCGAGCTCACCGAGGCCACCGAGCTAACCACCGTGAGCTCCTGCATGGATCCTCCTTCCTTCCCTTCGATTTCGAGCTCAGACGCCGCCCCTTGACGGATCAGAGCCGCCGCCGCTTGAGCTCGTCGCCGACGCAGCTCCGGTGACCAAATGGTCACCTCGGCGAGTCCAACTTGCTCCCCGCAACGTGTAGTGCCCCGCTAGACCTTCGCCTCACTTGTTTGCGCATCGCAGCGCCAACCTCACACCCACCCGAACTCCGGCCGCCGCTAAAGCTCCTCGCCGGCATGATTCCGGCGACTCCCGTGCCCAACTCCGCTTCCTCTTGATGCGGGCGGGCAAGGGAAACCCCCTGGTGCCCTCAGTTGCCGCTGCCGTGGCCTCTAGGGTGGCCACCGCCGCGTCTGTGTGCTCGCCGGCGCTGAACTCCGGTGAGATGACGTGGCCCGTCATTAGGGCCTAAGCACCCTTCTAATTACCCCCTGGAGTCAATGAGAACCAGGCCCCACCGCCCAACTAACCGGCTAACTAAAACAGATTAGGTTAGTGTAACTTACCTGTTTAGATTAGTGCTAACCTAAGGACCCCACGTGTCAGATTTTGACTTGATCAAGTCAACGTTGACCGGTCCCACCTGTCATACAACCAAACCAGCCTGAGACACTGACGTATGGGTCCCACAGGTCAGGTTTGACCCGGGGCAGCTCAATTGACCTGCTGACATCACAGTGACATTACCCTGACGCAATAAAGCATTTTCTGGATTTAAGTTTATTCAGGAAATTCCAGAAAATGTCCTAAACTTCTAAAATTCATAGTAATTCAACCGTAACTCCAAATGAAATAATTTATATATGAAAAATGATCAGAAAAATCTAATCTATCCATCTGTACCATTTTCATGCATGTTAGAACAACTCATACCTGCTGATCAGGTCAAATCAATTAAATGGCATTTAAACTCTCACATATGGAGTTTGAATTTGAACCTAGTGTTCAAACCAACCCCATTTAACTTGTGCTAGATGAATTAGGCCAATCAACATCATATTGCCATGACATTATCATGCATCATAATCGTTGCATTGCATTGATTGTGTTCCTCTTTGTTTGCCGGTATTTGTCCCCTCTCAATAAGACGTGTACCGACGATGAGATCGATGACACTGATGAAGAGCTATATTATCTTCGGAAGTGCCAGGCAAGCAAAACCCCCTTGTTCATTCCGATACAATCCCACTCTCTCGCTCCTGCTCTCTTTTACTGCATTAGGACAACAACGATTCAACTGTTACATGCTGTGGTAGTTGAACCCTTTATCCTCTGCATGACTGTCATTCCACAAGAATAGATGAAACCCACTAGCATGAGTAGGAGTTGTTTGAGCCTGTTGTGCCTACTCATTCATGCTTGTTTGTCATGCCTGCATCGCTTAGAGTTGAGTCAGGTCCGATTCATCGGGATGAATCGGAGGTGTGTGAACATGTCCCATTGTTGAGAGCTAAGTGTGTGAACACGATTTGGTAAAGGTAGCGGTGAGAGGCCATGTAGGAGTACATGGTGGGTTGTCTCATTGGAGCCGTCCTCAGGAACTGAGTTCTGTGTTTGTGATCCATGAAACAATTACTACCACACATTGGGATCCTTAATTGACTCTCTCGGCTTCTTAACCACCCATGTCCTCTGTACGGGAGTTGCAAAGTAGTTTCGTGTTTGTAGCATCTTGGGGCCGCATGCAGCGCTGACCTTAGGGGTGGGCTGTGTTGCGGTAGGCACGTGGCCCTGTGTACCGATTCGCCTGCTTGGTGTCTGGGAACCCTACACACATCGCTCGGGGCCGTTAGTGGAAACCTCGGCGGACTCCTATGTATGGAACCCGAATAGGCGATAAACCCGGACTAGGGACTTGAGTGTTTAGGTAGGTCGTGGAATACACCTCGCCAAAGCTTCCGCTGAAGGTTGCCGAGATACATGACGGTACATGGCGGTAAGTGGCGAGAGCGTGTGTGAAGAAGTACACCCGCAGGTTAATATGATCTATTGAATAGCTGTGTCATGGTAAAGGACTTCGGGTTGCCTATAACAGTTCATAGACAAGTGAAAGTGGATACTCTAAAATGCGCAAGATAGCGTGAGTGCTATGGATGGCGTTCTCGAGGAAGACGGATCGAATCCATAGTGGTGTATTGATATGGTGAATATGTGGACTCGTGTGCGCCACCTCAAAAGAGTTACTTGCAATGTAGTTCAGATAGCCACCGAGTCAAAGCTGGCTTGCTGCAGCTTAAACTCCACCACCCCTTTGTTGATAATGATGCATGTGTAGTTAGTTCGATATAAGTCTTATGGAGTACAATTGTACTCACGTTTGCCTATTTTATGTTTTTGCAGAGAGACTTCAGCCTCGCTAGTAGTCCCTGTGGACTTGACGCTTAGCTTGTTACCTCAGCCACGATCTTGTGCCCTCGGCAGATCGGGTAGATAGTCGCTTCTCACTTTTTTTCATTCATAGTTGTGCGTACTCGGACATGTTAAGCTTCCGCATGTGTTTGACTTGTATGCTCTGAATGCTGGGTCGAGAGACACATGTTTGTAATATCTCGCTCCTCGGAGCCTAATGAATAAATACTTTGAGTCGTAGAGTTATGTTGTGATGCCATGTTGTATTTACACATATTGAGCGTATTGTGTGTATGTTTGAAATGCTTGGTATGTGTGGGATCCGACAATCTAGTTGTTTATCCTTGGCAGCCTCTCTTATGGGGAAATGTAGTCTAGTTCTTCCTTGAGCCATAGTAGTCCGCTACAGCCCTGTTCACCGGAGTCCTGCTAGCCCAAAGACTACTACTCGTGACACTTGATCTGGCGGCATGTGTTTCACTTCGCTCTGGTTCCGTCCCTTCGGGAAATGTCACGCGGTGACATCCGAGTCCTGCCTAGCCTGCTACAGCCCTGTGGTCCCGAGTCCTGTTAGCCAGTGCTACAGCCCGGATTCACACGTCAATCGACATGCTCGGTTGGTTCATGTATGCCTGTCCTCATGGGTTAATGCCGCTTTGGGTTCACGACTAGCCATGTCGGCCCGGGTTCTCTGTCATATGGATGCTAGCGACACTATCATATACGTGAGCCAAAAGGCGCAAACGGTCCCGGGCCATGGTAAGGCGACTACACGGGAATACCGTGTGTGAGGCTGCAAAGTGATATGAGGTGTTACCAGCTAGATCGATGTGACTTGAATCGGGTCCCGACAGCTTTGGTGTCGAGCCTCGATCTCAGAGGATTACCAAGCCAAACCTGGTCGGGTTGTGTCTAGAAATGCTTTAGTTATGTAAGGGTATTGATTGTGGAAGGGAACGTAAGGCTCTTTTTACTCCTTATACCTCATGGCCTTCTGATCTGAGTCGTCCTCTTCTCTTCTACGGGGATTAAGAACTAGGCCTTCTCATCTATCTATTAGGATGACGTGTTACTAATCCATAGACTTATAGAATTGATAGTTTCAAATCTCAGTTCAGTTTTTACT
The DNA here is from genome assembly GCA_021605205.1 of Aegilops longissima. NCBI lineage: Eukaryota > Viridiplantae > Streptophyta > Magnoliopsida > Poales > Poaceae > Aegilops > Aegilops longissima. The sequence continues at coordinate 528,689,468 of CM038681.1, read as the reverse complement.
ACTTCCGTATGTTCATAGTTGGTCTCGGAACTTTGTTATTGTGCTTCTGAGTGGTTATGCCACCATTTTTGCAAGATGTCTCAAATCATTTTGAGCATTTACAGCCGTTATGCTGTCCGAGTCATCCCAGATTTCTAAATAGTATGATGCATTTGCAAATCCCTTCTCTCCATTTCTAATGTTCATCTGGGCCAGATTAATCACACAAATTAGTATGTTGAGGTACTCCGCTGCCTCAACATATATGTTGGAGTTATTATTATGACCTAGGTGTTTTAGGGAGTCACCTAGTAATCCAGCCATGTTTTGTGTTCCCGGTGTGATGATTTTGGCCATTATTCTCAAAAGCATCCTGTGATGCCATTTAGTAGTAGGTATTCTATTCCTGGGTTCTTGAACCCGAGATTCACCCTACTTACCTAATGTTGATAGTGTTGCTAGTTCCTTTAGGATATTAGTAACCTTTGCGATAGTCCTCGAGGTTCGTGGTACAACCTTCTTCCAATTACCATGAACCATTCTTGGCAGGAGTTCTTTTAAACCAAAAGATCACAATCAGAGTACTCTTGAGGAGTTCTCCATTCATAATTATGACTCTGCCAGTCCTACCTCTCTGCATGGGTTATCCGGAAGAAAAATGTGAACTTGGTTCGACATACTAATCTATGCATCCACAACTCAGAAAGTTATATGTTCCTTGAGTTGACCCTCCTCAGTTGTATTCCGACCCTAGTCTATCAATTGATAGTCAGGAATAGTTGTGTGCGATCATTTTTATCGATGCCTATTATCCTTGTGGTCCGTCAAGCCATTCTATTCCGGAATGACTAGGAGAAACAAATTCCAGTACCTCATCCATATCCAGGATTGGGTCAAAGCAGTTATAATCCGCGGATCAAATGCAATCAAGCTTTTGATTCTGTTCTATCCTGAAGTATTACCCACTTTATGTCAGGAACGTCATCAGAATTGCACCTTCTCTTATGAATTCTTGATGCAGTGATACTCTCGCCATCATCGTTCATTCCTCGATCCCGTGTTGTTGCAACCGGAATGCCGACAAGTGAACCATGATGTGTGAAATTTATACTCCTAGCAATAGTGTTGCTTGGTAGTTAATGGACAATATTCTCATTCTTAGCGTGTTGATTATTGAATCATCACCCTAAGGTTGATCGTGCCACCTAGTCCATTTTCCTGGTGCACACTTCGATTGATGAGTTAGGATCTTGTCAAGTCCTCGCTCATTCGATCATATCATCTTGCCCTCAAAAGCAAGATTGTTCTCGAGCTTAGCAACATACCGGTGGTTCGTGATTTTCCGAATATCTTCTCGGAAGTATTAGCAGGTTTTCCCCTGACTTTTATGTTGAGCTCGTGATCAAGTTGGTTTCTTGTGAACCACCCTTTCTCCAAGAATCTGTGTTGGATACCCTGAGCTAGTTGGTTAAGCTAAACAACAACTTGGAGAGTTGGAAGATAAAAGCTTTGCCGAATTTGGTTCTTTCTGAAGGGATATCTTTGTGTTTGTGTGTGTGTTGAAGAAAGATGATATCTTCACCAATTGGTCCTCGTGATCAGTTGTTGGATCTATTACCTTGTCAAAACTTTGACTTGAGTATGGGCTATCGTTAAGTCAAATCAGAACCAACGATGCTCGTAATGTTGTCTTACTTGTGGTTGATCCCTCGAGCATACACCATTACATCTTTTGGTCTGACCAATGCTATCACCGTGTTCACATGATGGTGGAAGTCCAGTGATATGGAAATTCCGATGAGTTGTTGTTGAGTCCATCAGCAGCATATTGTCTCCCCCATGATTCGTGTTAAACATTAAGCTAGTGTTGGAAACTTTGTAAGCAATGCCTTCGTGTTCCATTCATGAAGCCTATGCTTGGATGGAAGAAGTGACTTCCTCGAATTCATGTGCATTGGTGCAAGTTGCCGCCGTGAGTACGAGAAAGGTTTGTTTTGTTTCCCTTGGAATCATCCCAAATCAGTCATGCATATGTGTGAAGTATTCTATGGTTTGGTAGATTAATTACCTCCACTCCATATGTATCCCTAGCACACCAAGCCACTGATTGATTTGTTCAAGGAGAAGGAGTTCCTTCATAACAACTAGTCATGACTTATGTTAGGACTTCGTTATCCTTGATGATGGTTCCCAACCTGAACTCGGTAGTGTTTTATTATAAGACTACTAGGTGGTCATGCTTGTCTAGGACAGCATGTTCACATGTGTGTAGCAGCTCATGTTTTGGAGCTTGCTATCGTAGTTCATCTCCCGAGAATCTCGCAATGTTATCTCGTCGATTTGTGATGCAACTCTTCTTCTCAGACATGTGAGTCTGAAGTATCCCGTTTCTAACCAGATCTGAATCTCAGGCAGTTATGATGGTTGGAACACTCCCAACATTTGCATTTTGTTCCCAGCTTGCACCCCATTGTGCCAAATTTCCTTGGGATGCCCTTCTCAGCAGTTGTTGTCCAAAATCATCTTCAAAAGTGGACTTACCATGGGTTCCATCCATTTCCGATGATAAGCAAAATCATCCATTGTGTTTTCTTCAACAAGGTAGTCCACATCATCCATTCTAGTCTGAGTATGTTATTCTTTCGAACTCCTTCAAATGATCGATTGTGATTGCCTTAGGCTGGTTTAAAGAGTTTCAATGATCTATGGATCAAAAGTAATTCTTTTTGCCACTTAAGGGAACAGTTCAACGAGTCACCTTTTTCAAGGTGCCCCGTTACGGGACCATGGAAATTATTTCCTCGCCACCTTGACACCATCCACCATCTTTCTAAGCGTGGAATTGTTACCCACCAAATCAAACCCCGTCGCTTGTTCTTCCATTCCTCTCGATGTGTTTCAATGTCTCACTCGATGAGTGATCCTGAGTTGTTCAATCTTCGAGAAGATCAGTCCATCTGGAGTTTTTCCTTTCCACTCGTTGTCATGTTGGATGTAGTTCTCAAAGCAAGATGTCAAGATCAATTTGAAGCAATGAATCAACATCTTCGAAAAATGCAATGGATCATGAAGACTGTGTCAGTTCCGTGTCCCCTCTATCTTCTTACCTCGTCTTGAATCTCGGGACGAGATTCTTGTTTAGTGGGGGTGAGTTGTCACATCCCCAGTTCTGGTAATGCTTAGTGCTTGCATTAGAGTGTTGCATCATGTTTACTTTTCCAGAAAACTTGAAATGGGGGATTGATCAAACCCTAGCACCAGATCAAATCAAATAGGTTCAACATAAAAACATTTCCAATGAACTTGAAATGCCCTTCTAAAATGTTCATCACCTCTGCCTTGGTCATAAACCACTGTCAAAAGTGATGCACAAATTTCTAGGACAACAGAGGGTCACTAGATTAAATCATTAGTTATTTGCATTTGGGCATTTAAATGCTATAAAATATTTTAAATGCTCAAATAATCATGAACTAAAATCTTTACTGTTGGAAATATTCCAAACAGTAGCCTTGAGCAGTTTCATGATTTTCGAGTTAGTTTTAGTATTTTAATAAAAGCCCTAAAGTTGCAGAGGAAATAGAAAACAGAGATAAAAGAGAGAGAGAGAGAGAGACTAACCTGGCAGCACACTTACCTGGCCCAGCTCCTCCAGCAGGCCCAGCCCATCTGGCAGCCCAGCCACCTGGCCGGCCCATCGAGGGCAGGGGCGTCTTCTTCCTCCTGCCAGAAGGCACAGGAGAAGCTAGCCACGGCCCCGCGGCGTGCCACGCCGGCAGCTGCCTGCCTGGCTGTTCCCTCGTCACCCTGGACGTCTTCTGTGATGCCACGCAACCCCCCGACCCCTCTCACTCTCCCTGGACACCTTCCCCCTCCTCTACTCTCTCTCCGCAAGAAGCGGGCTTCGTCGCCCGCCGCCGCCGTTGCCGCACCAGAGCTCTCCTCGACCCCTCGTCGTGCCCAGAGCTCGGCTACCTCATCCTCGACCTCCTCGCCAAGCCAGCGGCGCGGGACGCCGAACACCTCACCGCCGTCTTCTTCAACTCGGGCCACCAAGATCGCCGGCGACGGCGGCGTGCGCCCGACGCTTCCCCGAGCTTGCTGAGGCCACCGAACGAACCGCTGTGAGCTCCTGCGTGGATCCCCTCCTTCCTTCCCTTTGATTTCGAGCCGTAGACGTCGCCCCCTTGACGGCCGTAGCCGCCGCCGCTTGAGCTCGTCGCCAACGCAGCTCCGGTGACCAAATGGTCACCCCGGCGAGTCCAACTTGCTCCCCGCAACGCGTAGTGCCCCGCTAGACCTTTGCCTCACTTGTTTGCGCATCGCAGCGCCAACCCCACACCCACCCGAACTCCGGCCGCCGCTAAAGCTCGTCGCTGGCATGATTCCGGCGACTCCTGTGCCCAACTCCGCTTCCTCTTGATGCGGGCGGGCAAGGGCAACCCCCTGGTGCCCTCAGTTGCCGCTGTCGTGGCCTCTAGGGTGGACGCCGCCGCGTCTGTGTGCTCGCCGGCGCTGAACTCCGGTGAGATGACGTGGCCCGTCATTAGGGGCTAAGCACCCTACTAATTACCCCTGGAGTCAATGACAACCGGGCCCCACCGCCCAACTAACCGGCTAACTAAAACAGATTAGGTTAGTGTAACTTACCTGTTTAGATTAGTGCTAACCTATGGACCCCACGTGTCAGATTTTGACTTGGTCAAGTCAACGTTGACCGGTCCCACCTATCATACACCCAAACCAGCCTGAGACACTGACGTATGGGTCCCACAGCTCAGGTTTGACCCGGGGCAGCTCAGTTGACCTGCTGACATCACAGTGACGTCACCCTGACGCAATAAAGCATTTTCTGGATTTAAGTTTATTCAGGAAATTCCAGAAAATGTCCTAAACTTCTAAAATTCATAGTAATTCTACCGTAATTCCAAATCAAATAATTTATATATGAAAAATGATCAGAAAAATCTAATCTATCAATCTGTACCATTTTCATGCATGTTAGAGCAACTTATACCTGCTGATCAGGTCAAATCAATTAAATGGCGTTTAAACTCTCGCATATGGAGTTTGAATTTGAACCTAGTGTTCAAACCAACCCCATTTAACTTGTGCTAGATGCATTAGGCCAATCAACAGCATATTGCCATGACATTATCATGCATCATAATTGTTGCATTGCATTGATTGTGTTCCTCTTTGTTTGCCGGTATTTGTCCCCTCTCAGTAAGACGTGTACCGACGATGAGATTGATGACACTGATGAAGAGCTATATTATCTTCGGAAGTGCCAGGCAAGGAAAACCCCCTTGTTCATTCCGATACAATCCCACTCTCTCGCTCCTGCTCTCTTTTACTGCATTAGGACAACAACGATTCAACTGTTACATGCTGCGGTAGTTGAACCCCTTTATCCTCTGCATGACATGTCATTCCACAGTAAATAGATGAAACCCACTAGCATGAGTAGGAGTTGTTTGAGACCTGTTGTGCCTACTCATTCATGCTTGTTTGTCATGCCTGCTACTGCTTAGAGTTGAGTCAGGTCTGATTCATCGGGGATTAATCGGAGGTGTGTGAACATGTCCTACTGTTGAGAGCTAAGTGTGTGAACACGGTTTGGTAAAGGTAGCGGTGAGAGGCCATGTAGGAGTACATGGTGGGTTGTCTCATTGCAGCCGTCCTCAGGAACTGAGTTCTGTGTTTGTGATCCATGAAACAGTTACTACCACACATTGGGATCCTTAATTGACTCTCTCGGCTTCTTAACCTCCCATGTCCTCTGTCTGGGAGTTGCAAAGTAGTTTCTGGTGTTTGTAGCATGCTGGGGGCCGCACGCAGCGCTGACCTTAGGGGTGGCTATCCTGAACTACGACTGCAAGTAACTCTTTTGAGGTGGCGCACACGAGTCCACATATTCACCATATCAATACGCCACTATGGATTCGATCCCGTCTTCCTACGAGAACGCCATCCATAGCACTCACACTTATCTTGCGCATTTTAGAGTATCCACTTTCACTTGTCTATGAACTGTTATAGGCAACCCAGAAGTCCTTTACTGCGGACACGGCTATTCGAATAGATCATATTAACCCTATAGGGGTGTAATTCTTCACACACGCTCTCGCCACTTACCGCCATGTACACGTCATGTATCTCGGCAACCTTCAAGCGAAAGCCTGGCGAGGGTGTCGGCCACGGCCTACCTAAATACTCAAGTACCTAGTCTAGGTTTATCGCCTATTCGGGTTCCATCCGGAAGGAGTCCTGCCGAGGTTTCCACTAACGGCCCCGAACGATGTGTGCAGGGTTCCCGAGACACCAAACGCTGGCTTGCTGCAGTTAAACTCCACCACCCCCATTGTTGATAATGATGCATGTGTAGTTAGTTCTGATATAAGTCTTGCGGAGTACAATTGTACTCACGTTTGCCTATTTTATATTTTTGCAGAGAGACTTCAGTCTCGCTAGTAGTTCCGCGTGGACTTCGACGTTTAGCTTGTTACCTCAGCTACGATCTTGTGCCCTCGGCAGATCGGTAGATAGTCGCTTCTCAGCCTTTTTCATTTATAGTTATGCGTACTCGGACATGTTAAGCTTCCGCATGTGTTTGACTTGTATGCTCAATGCTGGGTCGAGAGACACATGTTTGTAATATCTCGCTCCTCGAGCCTAATGAATAAATACTTTGAGTCGAGAGTTATGTTGTGATGCCATGTTGTATTTACACATATTGAGCATATTGTGTGTATGTTTGAAATGCTTGGTATCGTGGGATCCAAAATCTAGTTGTTTATCCTTGGCAGCCTCTCTTATGGGGAAATGTAGTCTAGTGCTTCCTTGAGCCATAGTAGTCCGCTACAGCCCGGTTCACCGAGTCCTGCTAGCCCAAAGACTACTACTCGTGACACTTGATCGGCCGGCATGTGTTTCACGCCGCTCGTGTCTGTTCTTCGGGAAATGTCATGCGGTGACATCTGATGTCCTGCCTAGCCTGCTACAGCCCGGGGTCCCGGAGTCCTGTTAGCCTAGTGCTACAGCCCGGATTCACACGCTGCTGACCGACATGCTCGAAGTTGATTCATGTATGCCTGTCCTCATGGGTTAGTGCCGCTTTGGGTTCACGACTAGCCATGTCGGCCCGGGTTCTCTGTCATATGGATGCTAGCGACACTATCATATACGTGAGCCAAAAGGCGCAAACGGTCCCGGGCCATGGTAAGGCGACACCCGTGGGAATACCGTGCGTGAGGCCGCAAAGTGATATGAGGTGTTACCAGCTAGATCTATGTGACTTGGAATCGGGGTCCTGACACCCCGCCATTCTCTCTCACAAAGTCGGTGAGGTTGCCTACGTCACTTGCTCACTGCCACGACGTGGGCAGTTGCCGCCTCCTCCCGCCCTCGTCTAGGTTGAGCTACGTCCCGACATCCCTCAGGTACAACTCCCTTTACAGCCGGCTTGCACCACTGCTCCAGCTGCCCACATCACTCCATGTGGATATTTCTCTACTTCTTTGCCCTGCACATACCTCTACTGGCTTCTACATACTGTATTTGTGATGAGTTTATGTCTCACCACCTAGTCCCAGTAATCTTATTCTAATCACGCTTCTTCAATTTCTTTGCCACAGGGATGCTCATCTCAATTTTGGTGAAACTGCACAAAATGATCCGATGGTCAAAGGGTTTCAAACTTCATTTCTTCGGAAGCTCCAACGCTGCCAGCAAATTAAAGCCTGGTTAGGGTTTACGGTTCAAGGGCTAGGGACTGCATGGATCGTTTTTTTTCTTTAGCTGTCTCTGTTCCAAAATAAGTGTCAACTTTAGTAGTAGTACAACTTTGTACTAAAGTTTGCATAAAGTTGAGACACTTATTTTGGAACGGAGGGAGTACATATTGGCTATGTTCTGTCAATCATTGAGATGCAATAGCATGCATGTTAGTCTCCTTTGTATTTGATGAAATGTTGCAACGGGCAACATTGGACGCAAGATACATGAAACAGAAGCTGGAAGCTTCATAGCATTGTACAAATTTATCTCACTGATAAATTGCAGTACGTACTATACTAGTAGTACTATGTAAAGAGTTAGGTGTCGCACAGTGTCTAGAGAATATGGTGATAATGTGAGGTGGTCCATGTAATCACTGAGCCTGTGTGTTTTCACTGCTCTCGCACTCCTCCGCTATAAGAATGGAGAAAATTGCAATCTAGTAGTACCTCCTTTCGCCGAAAGCGTGGGACATCCAGCAGTCCTACCACCTCAGTAATAAGGACCAATGAGCCGTCAAATCACATAGACCTAGCAGTAAGTTGGACGGACGAAGCAACCATCACTCTTGAATCCGCTTCTCTCTTCAACGCAGGCGCCAGTGAGAGGTCGCGTCAATTCTGCCCGGACATGAATGCGGCACCGATTCTTTGGAGCGGCGCTAACCGTTTCGGGCAGGAAGCGCGCGCGGGAGATGGAGGGGCTTTGGGTGGGCAAGGTTGGTCAGGAGCGGGCGTGGCAGCGGTCCGCCTGTCCCGCCCGGAAGCCCGGAAGAGGATGCACCAACTCTCGCGGCTAAATCATACACTACACACCATCTCCCTATAGGAGTAGGTCGATGTGTCGCTCTCTCTAACACACACATGCTGTTAAACACACACGCACACACAGATTCATAGAATAGGAATATCGTGTGAGTTACTAGGGAGCATTTGGATCCTTAGCAAGAACAGTTTATAGCCTAGCCGAGCAAGGTTAGGCGTTTGGAACTGTTAAAATATGTTAGCTTTTGTGGGCCAACTAGCTTGGACGGGCTAGAAAAACCTTGCTAGTTCACGAGAGCTAGATCGGCTCGCTTCCAACGGCAAACTTCGCGTACTACCTCCGTCCTGGTTTATTGGTCCCCATTGTATTTCATGTCAAATTTCGACCATAGATTGAACTAACAAAATGTTGATGCATGTCACAAAAAATTATATCATTGAAAACTATGTTCAAATACGAATCCAACGATATATTTTTTGTTGACATGCATTAACATTTTGTTAGTTAAATCTTTGGTCAAAATTTGGCACAAACTACAAAGGGGGCCTATAAACCAGGACGAAGGTACTAGTAGTAACATAGACTAGTAACATATGCATGTTACTAGTCCAAGTTACTCACCACTATGACCAGCCTAAGAGCATGGTTAATAGAAGAGCCCATTGTTGGCTCTATGCTCATGCCATGTCACTTGTAGCCTGTACAAAAAAAATCTCATATACTAAGGTTGGTTGTCGACATTGGCTATTGTAATTAATGTTTGCATGCATGAGGAAGTTGGTAACCGCATCTCATTGGAAGGGAGGAAGCAGCTCGGCTGCATGCGATTCTTTTTCCTCGTGTGCTGCGCTGCGCTAGAGTCGTGCACTAGCTGAAGCGTCGGCTTGCTTCTCTCTCTTCGCTTCTCTCTGATCCAGCTCAGATTTTGCTGACTTGGAATAGCTTATAGCCTGCTGACTAGGCTCTATTATACTTGCTCTAAGGCACCTCCCAATGCTCCACCTTGTATAGGTGCTAAGCCTTCCACATAGGCAAAAAAATCTAATGTGGCAAGTTATTTAAGAGGAGAGAGATGAGTGTGGTGACCCCAGGAAGAAACAATGCTAAGCACATGAACCTAGGCAAAACATTTAAAGGAAGGAAGCCCACCAATACATGAAGAGCTTTAGTTGCTAAATCATTAAATGAAGCAAGCTTAGCAACCATAAGCTAAGCACCTATGCATTGGGGAGTATAGTTGCTAAGCTAATGTGCTTAGCACCTCATCTAAGCACCCATGCATTGGCAGCAGCCTAAGCAATGTAACCAAACGCTCCTAACTCTGCCTAGTTATCTCCCCCAAAAACCCAATGCATGGAGCGCAACTACGCATTGATCAGTCAAGAAATCAAAGTCGGCTTGCATGCGAGTTAATACGTGGCCTTGCATGGTAGCTAAAGCGACATCTCTTAGTTGGTGGGATTAATTGTTGTGTTTAGAGACAGAAATCAGGGCTTTGATTGGAGGAAGGACCGGTCAAGTTTCTCCTTCTACTCCAATCTGCTTGCACCTTAGTCCCGCTGCACCTTCTAACGTGACTTATTACACCTAGACGGAGGGAGTAGTACGAGATATGGTGACACACTGACTTAGGTCGAATACAAGTGCCCAAAATTGTGTGCATGTTATAATAAGGATTCACTTAAAATAGTACATGAGCGAATAGAGGGATCAATTGGACAGTGTTCACGAGCAGTAGCGAGATGTGTGAGGTAAGATACACCGCTAGCGCTTTGAATTTTTCTTATTAATTTATTTGTTTCACCCTCTGACTAGTGGGACCCAACGTACTACATGGAGAGAGGTAAGGTGACTAAGTCTGCATTATTTTTGTACTACCAACACCGCTTTAAATCGCAAAAGACCTTACCACCAAAGCCACATGGGACGATTATGATTTAAATTCCAATGACTCACCCGCAAAAAAACACGGCATGCTTGTCACACGAATGCAGGAATGTATAAAAGGTTATTTTCCTCTCATTGAACATAATGGGAGGGTGGTGTAGCTAGTTAGCCTGTTCGCTCATCAAACTTGAGGTCTCGGATTGGATAACTACACTTGAGCATAATTTTGTCTTTGTTCGACTTCTTTCTTCCACCCAATGACAGGTAGTCCCCTCATGACAGAGAGAGAAAGTGATTTGGGGCGGTGCCAGGAGGATTCTTTGACTGGTCAAAATGTATGGATACGGAGCTATACGATCTCGTAGTGACCATATAATCACCTCATCACGTATACGCTGCAGCCTCGGCGCTTGTTTTCTAGGGTTTGCACTCTTCACACTCTCTCTCCAGTATATATATACACGCTAAAGCCTCAGCGCTTGTAGTTGCTCTCTTCACACACTCTCACCCTCTCCAGATCTAAGATAGACTTCGTTGGCCTCTCTCTCCCCTCACTGCTGGTCCAAGAGCCGGCAGGATCCGTCCGCCAGGAAGGGTAGGAGGCTTAACGCTGTCGCCGTCGGTGAGGGAGGGAATCCACCACCGGCTCAGCTGTTCTCTTTCACCTAGCGGCGGCGCGAGAGGGCCTCCAACCCCTTCTTCCTCGCCACCGTATGTAGTGTGGGCCGAACGGCCTCCCGCCGCCCACCGAACCACACCCCAAGAACCTTAAGGTATAATTTACTTATTCCACATGCATTTCTCTAGCTACATGTGGGCTTTTTCCGCTTCTGCACTCGAATCTAGGTGTTGGATCAAACAGGAAAGTAGTGGGGAATGTTGTATAGCATGAATCTAGGACGTGGTTCAAAGAGGAAAGGAATGGGGGAAAGTTGTGGGGAAAGTTGTATAGCATGAATCTAGGACGTGGTTCAAAAAGGAAATGAAGGGGGGAGTAGTGGGGAAAGTTGTATAGCATGAATATAAGACGTGGTTCAAAGAGGAAAGGAATGGGGGAACGTAGTGGGGAAAGTTATATAGCACGAATTTAGGACGTAGTTCAAACAGGAAAGGAAGGGGGAAAGTAGTAGTACAGACTGGCTATCCAGCACCTACGTTGGTCGAAAAGGGAAAACAATGACAAACGCAGTATGCACATCTGTAACGAATTGATCTTTTTGTTTTGGGGGACAAGGCTGTAGAGTTTGAGCATGACTAGATTTGCTGCGCTCACATAGGGAAAGGTGTCTAAAGATAACAAAACTGGGACCAACACAAATATGCTCCTTGGTTGTTTGTTCTTTGTTGCAACAGACTGTGCATCACCCCTTCATACATCAGTAGATGCACATGGTGCTGGTCGCCCACCGTCCTGCAACTCTTTAGTTGTTGTTAATCTAAGGCCCTGTTTAGTAAAAAGTCCCTAGTCCCTACCGCTTGGTTCGTGGACTAAACATGGACTAGAGATTATTAAATAACATGCTAAAAAACCATGTTACCCCTAGTAATGAACTAATAGAGACAAGGTGCGATGCGAGGCAGGGGCAACTGTTGGAAAATGTCCCAAAAAGACTCCCTCGGGGTCTTCTTTCTTTAGTCCCAAATGCCCACTTTTAGTCCCTAAAAGTCCCTCCTGTTTGGTTTAGATGGGACTAACATGGACTTTTTTTAGTCCCTACACCAAAAAATCCCTGTAAACAAACACCCTCTAATAATGCCGCTGGAAAATTGATGCAAGTCCACAAGTAAAAGCAAATTACATGTTTAATGAATTTTATTGTTAATATAATCTCTCTGTTAATATTAATCGATGCCACCGTTTGAGAAATGCTACTGTCTTGCTTTCTTTCCCATTTAGATAAGTTAGATGCTTCTTTTTGTTGGCTTCTGTGTCATCCACCATTATTGACCACTAGTTGTTTCCTTTGCACCTCTGTGTAAATAGGGTTACCTACTTCACCTTGTTGCTATTTTGACCTTTTGTTGCACTGCACAAAACACTTTTGTTTTACGAGTGTTTTGTGAAGTTCAACCAAAATGTCACACCGACAACGTTGCTTCATTGCTTGATCTTAGTGGAACTGCACAAGAGGAGATATTACTTCCTATCCATGTTGGCAAATTTGGTTCAGATCTTCTTCTTGTGAGTTGTTTGAATTCTGCGTCATGAGAGGTCAGTACTAGCTTTCTTTCACATGATTGTGCAGTGTGCTTTCATATGTTGTGCTACTTGTATGGTAATGTTGTTTGATTTTAGTGAACTGCACAAATGGAGACAAGACTTCCAATCTGTATGTGCACTGTAATATCCCATTGAGGTAAGATAAGGATATTTCACAATTGTTGGCCTGTATTTTGCCATTTTCATCAAAAAATTAATGTCGTTGTTTAGTGCTATACTTGTGCTCCTAATTGACATGCCAAATCTAACATTGAAGGCGAAGCTTGTCTGTTATTGAACCAAGTGATGAAGGGGAAGAACAAGCGGAAGAAAAACAAAAATCAACTCCCGGTGCTGTAATGAAGCACTGGAACTGTGATGACACAAGTAATGATATAGTTTTGCATCTTAATTTATAGCTATGGCTGGAACAAACAATTGTTTTGCCACTGATTTGATGCCACTCTTAATGTAATATGTAATTATCTCTACTTGTGCAAACAGGGATCTTCTTTGAAGATACCATATATTTTAGTGGAACTGCACAAGAAGATGTTGGAAACATTAAACTAATCGAGGATTATATAGTAAGCATGGCAGCCACAGTAGATAACAGCAGATGGTTTTAGAGAAGTGCTTGATCTGTATGCTCTACACATAAGCCTCCTGACAAAGGTTGATACTCGCCCACGGATTTCATCCATATGATTGAGCTTTGTCATCTCTATTGGTGTTGTGCTACTGTTTAGATACTGTCATGAGAAAGTGGTATTGTCCTTGAGAAGTGCTTCATCTGTGTTGTTTCAAATATTTCCTTTCCTTTTTTCGAGCAAACAGGGATGCTAGCATTTAGTTGTCCTCTTGTCTTTGCACAACAGGATCCTCCTCTGAAGAAGAAGAATATGGAGTACGTGAAGTGCCTAGTTCCGATTATGCCAGGATAAAGAAGCCAAGCCTCTCTTCTTAAGAAGGGAGCAGTTGAAGGATGGTTACATTATTGCCCACAAGAACAAACTAACTTCAGCTCAGAAGGACTCACGGATCTCCATCTTTGTTGCTGTGATGGCCAGTACAATGTTGTTTTACGATTCCTTCCGGTGAGTTCCATTTTTCTAAATGTGTGCTCTACATGGATCATGTAGGTTGACTGTTTAAACTTTCAATTCATAGTACAGTTTGCTTTATACTAATCACTTTTTTTGTATTTATGCAAACAGGGGTGCGCAGCTTGATTTCAATGGGAACTGCACAAAATGTTCATGAATACATTGAATATTCTCGAATCATTCATTTCCACCACAAGAAAGGAGGTGCCGATATGTTCAAGGCGTTGCAACATATAAAGGCGAAATCATACAAGCTACGCATGAATTTGGTTGATTTTGGTGGAACTGCACAAAAAGAACAGCTGGTTTATTTAGCACGAGGTGCCATGTCAATGTCCGAACTGATGGCAAACCCTGCCCATTCCACAATCATAGGCATTTGATATTTTGGAATGGGAAAACCTTGTCAAAGTTTGCTCATTGATGTACGCAAAACAACACGCATTTGACATTTTGGAATGGGACAACCTTGTCAAATTTTGCTCATTGATGTTAGCAAGAAGACATGCGTTTGATATTTTCGAATGGGATGCCCTTGCTGTCAGCAGCGTCGATCTATTTTTCTTTATTTTTAGTTGTGATGTAAATATTGGCTCTGACATGTGAATCGCTAAGATGCATAATCATCGATTGTTTTGAATGTTCTCTATGAATTGCCAGGCCTGTGTTTTTTATTGCAATGTACAGGAACGCTAAAAATCTGCTCAAACTCTTTGTACTCCGGCATTGTCCTCTGCCTCATCCTCGGTCTCGCCAAACAGCTCCTCGCTCGCTTCATCGCCCTCTTTGTAGGCGTCTGCAGCCTCCGCCACCCCCATGCGGTACCGCCAGCGCTCGAGGCAGCCCTCGCGGGCGGAGCGGTACGAGTCGAGCAGCGCCTCCTGCTCCGCCCACTCCGCGGTGATTGCTCCTCCGCCTGCAGGTGCTCCTGGAGGAGATGGTGGTTTATAGGCGGTGTCGGCATGTGCCTCCTGGAACTGCTCCTCACGCTTCTGCCTCACCATGTGCATGTATTGGGCACGGGCCTTGCCGATGGTCATGGTGCAATGCACCGGCGAGGATGGCGTGGAGGAGGGGGTTGGCGCCGGATCATCGACTACCATGTTCTCCATTGGGACGTCGTCGTCCTCCGGCTGCTTGTCGGCCAGGCAGTCGGCAGCAATGGCTGCCATCTCCTTGTGGTCCGTCGTTTGCCCATCCCGAAGAACGCTGGAGTGCGAGGAAGCCATGGTGGGTAGTAGTGGTGTGGACAGGAGAAAGGGAACGGAGCGGATGACTGCGGCTATGGCTGGCGCAGCAGTTTATATAGCAATGGTGGGCGGCGGAGGGACGAACCTATGGCGTCGGAGTAGCTGCCTCGGCAACCGTGTATCATTAATGTTGTCGGTGTACTAGAGTAGGGGTACTCTAGTATCCCCAACTCGTGCACGGGCAGTTGCAGCACTCCGTGGCAGGGCTGGCCTGGTGACCGCCAAGGTCCTCCGCGGCTCCTTTGGAGCCATTCAAGAACAAAGTACTCAAGGCCCCGGCAAGAGGAGCTTGCCGGGAAGGCCACTCAAGGCACGAAGGAAACAAGGCCCCGACAAGAGGAGCTTGCCGGGAAGGCTTGGTGAGCGACAAGCTCCCAAGCGCGACAAGGATTTAGCCGCGGCAAGGTACTTGCCGCGGCAGGCAACCTCTCTTCATCTCCGCTCCAGCTCATCCGCCAACGTGTCGCCGTGGGGCTACTCCAGGCACGCGTGTCAAAGGGCTGTGCAGCCAGCGGGGAGCAGCGATAAGCAGCGCTGACAAGCCACCATCGTGGCAAACGGAGGCGCACTTGACGGTCCCTATTGCGCTGTTCAGGCGACAGGGACGGACATTTATTACTCTTGTCCCTTGCCGTCAGAGTTAGGTATAGATCACTGTACACTGTACAAAGCGGTGTACCAACCACTGTTTTTCCTATTTTACCCTTATCTACTTGCCACCTGTGGTGACCCCTTGAGCCTATAAAAGGAGGCCCATGTGCAACGTAGAAAGGGTTCGGCTCCCGTTCAGTTCATTCTGACTCATTCGAGACCGAGACACTCAGCTAGGTTTTGTAGCTCCCATTGCTTCCTAGCAAGAACACAATACAATCAACCAAGCAGCAGAGGAGTATTATCTCTCCGGAGAGCTCGAAGCTGGGTAAATCTGCTCGTGTGCATCGCTCGATCCGCTTTGTGCAATCTCCCCCTCCGAACCACAAGGGACCCGGTCCCATAGGTGTTCGTGGGTCACGATCAGCTTCCCGACATCTTTGGCGCGCGGTAGGGCGCTAAGGCTGTGTGAATCCGATCCGGCGCTCACACGAGCAACTTCTTCATCATCTTCGTCAACATGCCTCCGAAGAAGAAGGCTTGGCGGCAGCAGAGCCGCTCGCGTCAAACCCACCACCACCGAGCTGACGAGTGGTGGGGAAGACGCTGGCGAGGAACGGGCGCCGCCGAGAGAGCCCACGACGCCGCCAGGTCAAGGACAAGGCGGCGCAGGCTTCAGCGTCGAATCCGCACGCGCCCTTCTCAGAGGCGCGAGACCGACAGCGCCATGATGCTCGCAGCACCATACGCCGTTGGATCAAGGCTGCTGGAGGATCCCGAGGCCCTCGAGACCCGCATGCACGCTAGCATGTTGGTACGAAGCGAGTACGATCGCTTGACGGGATGCTGCTCGTCCTAACTTGGTTAGAAGTCCGGCACATCCGTGCCTCGCCCGCACGCCATTGCCACCCACCACTCCAGCAGAAGCCTTTGGCGAGCTCAATTGCTTCTAGATTACCTCCAACGGCCGGCTAAGGTCGACGAATGGAGGGCCACCATCCGTAGTCTCATCGGCTTTGCCAACGGCGACGCCCCGGCAACCAAACACGCCGCAGCCGCTGCACGGCGACAAGGCACGAGCCGGGCGGCGGCGAGACCTGCGGGGTGCCACCACCATGCACTCCCCTTCCGAAGGCCAAGATCACCAGCCTCGGATCCACCTCGACAGCGACTCCACCGTCGCCGCCGGATCCACGAGCTCGCCGTGATCAGCGCCAAGTTCTTAAGGAACGACAAGAAGAAGATGCTCGAACCCGCATCGAAGCGCCAAGAGAAGCGGCGTCAATCCGACCAGCGCTGGGCCCATCTGTCGATATGCATGCGCCAGGGAACCAGCGACTTGTCAGACGCGTAGGTTGCCCCGCGCTCACTCGTGAGCTGCGGCAAGTCCAAATGGTCCGACAAGAAAAACTTCAAGCCAGATGTGCGAGAAGTATGATGGCAGGACACATCCATCGAGTTCCTCAAAGATCTACACCATTGCGGTGCAAGCTGCAAGGGACGAGACGACAAGATCCTCGCCAACTACTTCCTCTGGTGCTCAAGCCCAACGCCGATCTTGGCTCATGCACTTGCCGGACAGCCCATATCTTCTTGGGCAGATCTGTGCCACCAGTTTGTTGGCGCCTTCACAAAGCGCCACAAGCCTCATGGCTGGAGAGTGACCTTCACCGCCGCCTGAAGGAAGGAGAGTCCCTGCGCAAGTTCATCCGAGATTCGATCGTGTGCATTACAACATCCTGATGTCCACCCTGCCGCGGTGATCAGCGCGTTCCATCGTAACGCATGGAACCGCAGGATGAGGGAGGAGATGGCGATGTGCAAAGTAAAGGACGTCAGCAAGCTCTACGCCCTGGCCGACAAGTGTGCACGTGCTGAGGAAGGGAGGAGGCTCCCTAGGGAGAATGTTGAAGCAGGATCTGACAGTGAGGAGACCGCCCCAGCAAGGAAGAGCCGGCGGCGGAACAACAGAAAGAAGAAGAACAAAGAGGTACTAGTTGTCGAGCAGTCCGGCAACGGAGGTGGCGCCGACAAGGCTAAGGCTGGTGGCTCCGGCAAGGAGGTTGCCGCTGACACCGACCGCCAAGCTGTGGCGGCCGCCGACAAGCAGGACAGCTCCAACAAGCAGTACTGCAAGATTCACCGCACCAAGGGCCATGACCTCCAGAGCTGCAAGAAAGTCGAGCAGCTTGTTGAACTGCAGAAGGTAGAGTACGAGCGGCGAGACAAGGAGAAGGCCCAGGAGGGTGCAGGGGCAGCTAACAAGAAGAGACCCGGCCGTGGAGGGCGCCGCGGCAAGGCAAAGCAGCGGCAAGGAGATAGACCTCCCCGCGGCCGTGACAAGGACGAAGACGATGATGATGATGAAGATATGGAGGAAGACGAAGCTGATGAGCAGGAGTTTCAGAAGGCAACAGAGGTTCTCTGCGTTGACGGAGGTGCTTCTCTGCATACCTCGCACCGTCAACTCAAGCAGTGGATGCGAGAGGTTAATGCAGAGAACCATCCGTGGAGTCGCGCAAACCTCCGAAGTGGTCCAGACGCCCATCATCTTTGACATTGAGGACCACCCCGATCGCATAATCTGCGGTCGGGTGCTTGCCGATGTTGGTCTCACCAACTATCCGCAACCTCAAGGTCACCAAGATGTTAGTTGACGGCGGGGCCGGCCTGAACCTGATCTCCTCTGCAGTGCTCCAGAAGCTTCAAATCCCTGACAGCGAGCTCGAAGAGACTGGCACTTTCCAAGGAATCAACCCAGGAAGGAGCAAGCCCAAAGGGAAAATCACGTTGCCGGTAACATTTGGCAGCGAGCTAAACTTCAGGACTGAGAGGGTCACATTTGACGTTGCTGATTTCCCATTGCCCTACAATGGAATACTTGGTCGTCCAGCACTCGCCAAGTTTATGGCAGCCTCTCATTACGCCTACAACTTACTCAAGATGCCCGACCCGATAAGCGTCATTTCTGTCCATGGCGACAAGAAGGATGCGCTTATCTGCGACGACAAGATTTACCGGGATGCAGCAGCTGCGACAGATATCAAACCACTTGCCGCTGAAGCTCCCGGGGGGAAGAAGAAGACCATGTCTGACAAGAGCTCTGATGCCCACTCTGGCAAGCGCACCTCTTCGGAGTGCTGCGCTACCGTCGAGGACGCACCATCGAGCTCCACCGGCAAGTGCAAGAAGATGATGGCAGCTCCACCAAAGACCAAGAAGGTGCCCGCCAAGGAGGACGGCACTGGTGGTACCTTCACCATCAGTGCCACTCTAGACCCTAAATAGGAAGGCGAGCTCGTTGCTTTCCTTCGGGTGAATGTCGATGTGTTTGCATGGCAACCATCTGACATCCCCGATGTTCCCAGGAAAGTAATTGAGCACCACCTAGCTGTCTGTCCTCACGCGCGCCCGTCAAGCAAAAAGTCGTCGAAACAGCAAAGGAGCGCCAAGAGTTCATAGCAGAAGAGATCAAGAAGTTGGAAGAAGCAGGCCTTGTCAGAGGAGTGCTCCATCCCACGTGGTTGGCCAATCCGGTAGTTGTACGCAAGGCAAATGGCAAATGGAGACTTTGTATTGACTTCACGGATGTTAATAAAGCTTGTCCCAAAGACCCATTCCCCTTGCCGCGTATCGACCAGATTGTTGACTCCACGGCTGGATGTGATTTGCTTTCATTTCTTGATGCATATTCAGGATATCATCAGATCTTCATGGCAGAAGAGGATGAAGAGAAAACTGCATTCATTACAACATGTGGCACTTACTGTTTCATACGGATGCCTTTCGGTTTGAAGAATGCTGGTTCAACATTCGCAAGAGTGGTCCACGACGCTTTTGAGCCCCAAATGCACAGAAATGTAGAAGCCTACATGGATGACATAGTGGTCAAGAGCAAGGACAAAGCAACTATGGTTCAAGATTTGGATGAGACTTTTGCAAATCTGCGCAAGATCAACTCAAGCTCAACCCGAGAAGTGCGTGTTTGGAGTCCCTTCCGCAAGCTTCTCGGTTCTTTTTGTCTCAGCGGGAATTGAAGCCAATCCCGACAAGATCAAGGCCATTGAGCAGATTGAAGCACCAAAGCGCCAAGGATGTAAGGAGGCTTGCGGTTGCGTGGCTGCTCTCAAGAGGTTTATTTCTAAGTCAGTTGAGCGCTACCGCCATTTTTCAAGATTTTGAAAAGGCAGGTCCAATGAAATGGACTCGGCGGAGGCTGCGCCGCAGACTTGAAGAGGTACTGTCCTCCACTCCAATACTTGTCGCACCTAAGCCACAAGAGAAGTTGCTGCTATATATAGCGGAACCAATCAAGTGGTTAGTGCTGCGTTAGTAGCGGAGAGGGAGGCGGATGATGAGCCGGCAACCGAGGCAGGTGTATCCAGCGACAAGCAGGGGGCTTCGCCGTCAAGCTCTGGTCCCGACAAGGACGGATCTGCGCAGGATTGCAGAAGATTCAGAAAAGGATGGTGCAGCGCCCAGTCTACTTTGTCGGCCCCTTCGCAGGGGCTAGATCAAGGTACTCTGGCGCAGTAAACTGCCGCCTCCTCATGGCCTCGAGAAAGCTGCGCCATTATTTCCAAGCACATGAGATAACAGTTGTCACTCGCTTTCCGCTGAAGAGGATATTGCAAAACCCAGAAGCAACAGGCAGGATTGTCGAGTGGGCACTGGAACTGTCAAGCTTTGGCCTCAAGTTTGAAAGCACTTCAACTATCCAAAGCAGAGCATTGGCAGAATTCATAGCAGAGTGGACGCCAACACCAGATGAAGAAATTCCAGAGACGAGCATCCCCGTCAAGGAGGCAAATAAAGAGTGGCTGATGTATTTTGATGGTGCCTTCTTGCTGCAAGGCGCCGGTGCCGGCGTGCTGCTTATCGCACCCACCGGAGAGCACCTCAAGTACATAG
The DNA here is from genome assembly GCA_021605205.1 of Aegilops longissima. Lineage (NCBI taxonomy): Eukaryota > Viridiplantae > Streptophyta > Magnoliopsida > Poales > Poaceae > Aegilops > Aegilops longissima. Next base: position 528,669,000 of record CM038681.1, on the reverse strand, counting down.
TCCAGATGCACTTTCCCAAGGAACAAGCAACAAACAATACCGCAGAGTATGAAGGTTTGCTTGCCGGTCTCAGATCATGTAGACCTTGGGATCAAGAAGCTCATTGTCAGGGGGGACTCACAACTTGTCGTCCGCCAAGTAAACAAAGATTATCAGAGCCCGTTGATGGAAGCCTATGTTGATGAAGTGAGAAAGCTAGAAGAACACTTTGAAGGCCTGCAAATGGAACATGTTCCGAGAGCTCAGAATGATATTGCTGATGGCCTGTCAAAGTGTGCTGCACTCAAGTTACCCGTGGAACCAGGAATTTTTGTGCTCAAGCTGACTCAACCAACCGTAACACCATCAACTAGGCAAAACAAGAAGAGGAAGTTGGTTTCTGGTGACTACTTTCCGGCAGAGCTCCCTGAAGCCGCCGCCAAGAAGATCCCCAAAATCAACGCAAATATCGCTGAGGAGCAGTCTGCTCCGACAAGCCCCAAGGTTTGTTTCGTTGAAGCGCACGCCCCGACAAGTTTTGCTCCGCAAGCTTGCCGGGATCATCAAGCTCCGCTGAGCCGCAGGTTCTTGCCGAGAAGCTGATGTTCCCGCAGCGGCAGATGTGCCTTTAGTCCTTGTTGTCGAGCCACAAGCTCCGCATGGGCACAGCAGATCGCCCATTTCCTTCACAGGAGAACTTCCCAAGAGCAAGAAGAAGCGGAAAAAGTAGCCCGGCAGTCAAGTATGTACCAGTTTGTTGACAACATCCTGCATGTAAGAAGACTCAACGGTGTCAAATTGAAGTGCATTTGCGGGAAGATGGATGAAGTTGTTGGCAGAGATACATGGAGGCATATGTGGTCACCACATTGGCAAGAAGGGAACTTGCCGCAAAGCTTTCCGGCAAGGTTTCTTCCGCCGAAGCCCTCCAGATGCAACGCACAAGTAACCAAGTGTGAAGCGTGCAGGCCCATTCAAAACAGATACACCAGCCAGCTCAAGCTCTCCAGACGATCCCTTTATCCTGGCCCTTTCGTCTGGGGCTCGACATCCTCGGCCCTTCCCCCGAGCTATCGGAGGCTTTGAGTACTTGTACGCCGCAATCGACAAGTTCACAAAGTGGCCGAAGTGGAAGCGATGAGGAAGGTGACAACACAACAAGCGATCAAGTTCTTCAGTCAATTGTTTGCCGCTTTGGGATTCCTAACAGGATCATCACCGACAACGGCACACGTTCACGAGCCGCACCTTCATGCAAGACGCCCAAGATCTTGGCGCCAAGATCTGCTTTGCTTCGCCGCTCATCCGAGAAGCAACAGTCAAGCAGAGAGCAAACGCTGAAGTGCTGCGGGGACTCAAGACCGAACTTTCGGCGTGCTGCACAATTGTGGAAGAAATCTGGATCGAGGAGCTGCCGGTGGTTCTCTGGTCGATCAGACGACGCCAAATCGAGCCACCGCCGCACACCTTTTTTCTAGTCTATGGAGCAGAGGCAGTTCTCCCCACGGAACTCGTATACGGATCGCCTCGAGTGCTCTCTTATGATGAGCTTGAGCAAGAGCAGCTGCAACAAGATGACGCGCTGCTCCTTGTGGAGGATCGTCTTCAGGCTGCTGTACGAGCCGCTCGTTATCAGCAAGCTTTGCGCCGCTACCATAGCCGCAAAGTTAACGCCAGAAGCTTTGAGGAAGGCAACCTTGTTCTTCGGCGTGTTCAATCCGCCAAGAATTCCAACAAGTTGACTCCGAAGTGGGAAGGCCCTTATCGGGTGAAACGAGTCACTAGGCCTGGCGCTGTTCGCCTTGAGACCGAAGATGGCGTTCCGGTGAGCAACTCCTGGAATATAGAGCATCTTCGTAAGTTTTACCCATAGGGCGCGGTTGCCGGAACCTGTTCCGGCAACCACCCTTTTTTAAAAGTCTTGCCGCTGTTGCATGTAATCCTTTGTACAAAGCCGGGCGCAGACCCCGTGCATCAGTAAAGCCTATGTGTTGCACACGACTTGTCACATACATGCTCTCATAATCCCATATGCATGTGTTATCTAACATTTTGTGCAGCATCAACACCCGGTAAGCAATAACGAGCCACTAGGCTCCATAACTTTATTTTCTCTTCTTTCTTCTCAAAAGAAAGGAAGGTTCATCCACCCACAAGTTAACCGGGGAGGAGGAGAAGATAATGGTGGGGACCACCAAGCGTCGCCCGAGGAAGTATTGCCTTGCCGGGAAGCAAACGACAGAAAAGCTAAGTTGCCAAAGTTTGAGCAATCAGTTTTTAAATTCTCAAGTTATCTTCCTCGAACGATAGTACTCTGTATGGAAAACCTGTGCGCGGAGGAACCAACTCGTAGCTAGTTTGCGCCCTTACTTTGTTTCGAGTCCGCTCAACAACTTAAGTGAGCTGCAACTAGTTGCGATAAGGTTGTTTGTTTGAGGCGGCATCGCCAAAGAAGGCTGCCGACGTTCAAGATTTTCGGCCATGCAAAGATGCCAGCACGACAAGTTCCCTAAAAGCGTAGGGTACAAACATACAAAAGAATAAATCAAGTAGAGGAAATAACATTGCAATCGATTGCCTAAGATAGTGTATATTACAAAATGACTTGTCACAGATCTAATAAATTGTTCTCCTGAACATGATCTATAGCGACAAGGGAAAGATAAACTTGGCGGCCTAGTCTACGCGGTCGCCATCGACCCTCTTCACTCCGCTCACCCTGTCCACAATGGGTGCGACAAGGGCCTTGAGCGCTTCAATTTCAGCACTTGGTGGCAGGGACTTGAGGACGCCATGGCCGACGCTGGATTGCGGAAGGCCACCTTCATCAAGACCTTCAAGAGCCCCAAGACAGATTTGGCGCGACTCGTCGGCCAGCCGCTTTGGGACCTCATCCCGAGCACTGGAGAGCCGCCAACACGCCTTGAAGAACAGCTGAGCTTGGCGCTGGGTTGAGATGCTCGTCGGTGGGGTACCGAGATCCACCATCCCCAGCTCCATCAGCTCCTTGTCGATGGCGGCGGTTGTATTGACAAGACCCTTGGTCCGAGCATCACGTTCTCCGAGGGTATTGTGGGCGTTCGTGGCGCCGCCAAGAACTCCTCATTGGCCTTGATCTTCCAACAGGCCCGCTTCCGCTCCTTGGTGCCGCCCAACGCCTCCGTCAAGGTGGCAGTTTCAGCTCAGATCCGCCTTGAGTCCTTGGCGCGCCGATCTCCTTGATCTTCTCAGCGAGACGACCTCGCAACTCACCAAGAGTGTAGGCGCCCTTCTCGCGCCATGCTTCAGCAAGCAGTGACCTCTTCGCCGCTTCTTACGGAGGGTGGCCTCCAGCCGCGCCACCTCGCCTCTAATTCCTTCTTGGCGGCCTCGGCGGCGCGGCAGCGTCCTTTGCCTCCTTGAGTGCTTCGCCAACTGATTGCTCAGCGTGCAAGATCTTCCTCGTAGCTGCCGAGGTTGATCTTCCGCCGCGCCCACCACCTTCTTGCACGAGAGCTTCTCACCGGCTAGCCTTTGCTGCTCCTCGACCTCGGCCTTCTCCAAGATGAAGGTCAGGCGCTCTTCGGAGAGTTGCTCCCAGCGCTCGCTGTGTCCCGAGAGTTTCCTTGTTGGCGCCGGAGCTCTTTCGCGCTTTCTCCATATCAGCTCCGCTCTCGCGACAAGCGCCTCCACAGACTCCAACTTGGCTTGGCGGGACGCGGTAGAGCGGCGGCAGCCTCTTCAGCAGCTGCTCTTCCTCGACTTCGCCCATCGCTGCTGCTTGGCGCGTCAACCAGCGACAGCCCAGCAGAGGCGAGCAGCTCCTCGTCAAGGTCTCTCCTCCACCGGGCGCCTGGAGCTCGACGCCCATGGAAGCTTGATGAAGACACCGTCGCCGACCTTTGAGATAGGCGCGGGCTGGGGCTCTTCGGAGCTCGGTGCTGCATCGGTGGCGGAGGGATCGGCGGTCGGCGTGGCGCTGGCGCCTCCTGCGCCTCGGGGCCGTCCAAGACGATCACTGCACTTCTCCCAGCCTCTCGCGCCAAAGAGCCTTGGCAGCCTCCTCGCCGGCAGACCCATCAAGACCGGCCTCCTCCTCCATGTTGGCGGCGTCGCCATTGTTGCGATGGCCCTCCTCGCCGGCAACCTCGGCCTCTATCGGCTCTCCGCAGATGGATCGATGATCGAAAAAGAAAAGAACAAGTCAAGCAAACGCTCAAAAGAAGAATGAAGAGAAAAGACCCAAGGAAATTTTCAGTTAAGAAGATTACCCGCAATGGGATCTCAGAGTCGCGGTCTCCACCACCGGAGGGTCGTTGGCGCTGCCCTTGTCGGAGAAGCCCCTTGTCGGAGAGGCCTCCCTTGCCGGAGAGCGCCCTTGGCGGAGAGTTCTCCTCGGCGCGAGTTGAAGGCATGTAACTTCGAAGTGACCTCCGGGGCCTCCTGATGAGGCTGCTCTGCTCTGCACAATTCAACAAGTCGATATCAGCATAGAAGAAACACCCATGCACGCCCTACAAGAATAAGTGGATCAAATACTTACCCGGGGCTGTCTTTGGGGCTGCTCAGAGGAAAGGTTGCGGGTCCGGCAAGGAAGTCTCAGCGCTCCTCCTGCTGCCACGGGGATCATCTTCGATGACCACCACCGGCGCCTTAGCTTTCTTCGATGCCCTCTCGAGCCAGCGTCCCAAGAAGGAAAAGGTTGAGAATGGCAAGTTAGATACAAGACGAAGCAGCAAATTGAAGAATTACAAGTACAATGACAAGATCTCACTCTTCTTCCTCTTCCTGAGCTGAGAGCGGAGAAGTCGACCCGCTCCACCTCCGCAGCGACGAAATGGAAGGTGGACTCCTTGGACGCTTGGCGGGTGCGGAAGCCGTGGTCCCGAAGGCCCGCTCCGGTTCTTTGTGGCAGCGTGAGGCGCCCCTGCAACAGAGGTTGTCGCGGTGGAGCTGCGCCGCGCGGCGAGACGGCTGTTGGCTCGTCTGCCGCCCCGCCACTTCCCCGGTCTTCCGGAGGCGCCTTCTTGGCGGGGCCGCGGGCTCCTCCCGCTGCAAGTCATCTGAAGGTGGAGGGGAGGCGCCCCCGGCAGGCTCGTTCAGCTCAGCGTCGGGCTTGGCCTGTTCCTCCTCGCCGACAAGCTCTTCGCGGTCGGCAAGGCTTGCCGCCTCAGCTGCCTCCGCCTCCTCGACGGTGAACCCAAACACGCCGGCGGCAGCAGCTTCTGCCGCCTCCTCCAACCTTGTGGCGATGCGCGCCATCTCTTGCTCGGTGGTGTCGCGGGTGAGCCACTTCTGCTCGTCGGCACGGATCGGCACTTCTTCTAAGTTGTCGAAGAACTGCTGCACGACGTCGTCGGCGGGCTCCTGCCAAGTTGGAACGATTCCATGGGAATCGCACAACGGCATCATCGCGCGGATGCGGTCAAGCGACGAGTTGTTGCACAAGGGCACGACTCCCCTCGGCAACATGAACCACTCGGGATGATCTGCATCAGGCTTGAACAGCTCCCGTAGCATGCCATCCAGCTCCAAGACAGTGAAGTTCCAGTTGAGGCCCGGACGCAGCCTCATGATGTCCGCCGTTTTGGAATTCCCAAGCAGGCCTCCTCCTCTCTCGCAAGGGCGCAATCACGGCGGCGAAGGAAGTCGCGCCAACAGCTCCTACGGTAAGCCCTGCTTGCCGGAGGCGCAAGATCCGGGTCACGGCAATCTTCAACTTGTCGTCCTCCGGCGCCAAGTTGCTCCAATCATTGCCGCGCACTATGGGAGTTTGGCGCAGGGCAGTAAAAGGCTGTGGCTCCTCCTCTATAATCCAGCACCAATCGGCTCTCCACTCCTCCCATTTGCTGCGCAACTCTCCGTCAAGATATGCTTCCTTCTTGCCGATCCTGGAGACCCATGCAATCCCTCCGGCAAGCGGCTCTCCTCTCTCAACACGGGGCATAAAGTAATGGCGGAAGAGTGCTACATTTGGGTGGACCCCGACAAAGTTCTCGCAGAGGTGTGCGAAAACTAACATGGTGAGGACGGCGTTGGGGGTGAAATCAAGGAGGCGGAGGCCATATGTGTTCATGACGTCGCAAAAGAATTCAGAAAAGGGCGGGCAGAGCCCGCAATGGAAGAAAAGCGCGAAGAAAGGGTACCCGACGGAAACCTTCTCAGATGTGGCGGCGGAGATCACCCTCGTGCGCGGGTGCGCCCGCGTCTCCGTCGACCAGAAGAGGTAGTACAGCTCTCGCAGCTCCTTGCCAAGCAGAGGGTCAAGAGGGCCCGCTCCTTCCGCAGGCCATGAGCGCTGCGCCTCGGCCGATTTCACCCCTTTGCCCTTGTCGGCTTTCGGAGCCATGGCGGAGGTGGTGGAGGAATCCGACGGCGTTGGTGGCGCGGTGGCAATGGGGAGGGGGCGGAGCGTTGCTCTCTTTGGGCTCGAGAAGAAGGGGAAGTGCGGTGGTGGTTTTTGATATGACAGCAATGGCAAGTGGACGTCCTGCCCCTGTTTCCCCTGCTTATAAGGGGGGAGAGGGGGCGGGCGTTCCGATTTTCCCATTAAAGAAAGCCCCCACGATCTCTCCCACGACGCCACGTCCGATACGTGCCGTTCGTTGGGGACGTGGTGGGTCCAAGACGAATAACTGCACAATCTAGGCCGCGGCGTCCCGCAGATCTTTTTTGGGCCCGCCCAACAGAGCTCGGCGCCGTGGTGGCCCAGCCGAGGGCTCTGCCGGTGTACTAGAGTAGGGTACTCTAGTATCCCCAACTCGTGCCGCAGGCAGTTGCAGCACTCCGTGGCAGGGCTGGCCTGGTGACCGCCAAGGTCCTCCATGCTCCTTTGGAGCCATTCAAGAACAAAGTACTCAAGGCCCGGCAAGAGGAGCTTGCCGGAAGGCCACTCAAGGCACGAGGAAACAAGGCCCGGCAAGAGGAGCTTGCCGGAAGGCTTGGTGAGCGACAAGCTCCCAAGCGCGACAGGATTCAGCCGCGGCAAGGTACTTGCCGCGGCAGTAACCTCTCTTCATCTCCGCTCCGGCTCATCCGCCAACGTGTCGCCGTGGGGCTACTCCAGCAGCGTGTCAAAGGCTGTGCAGCCAGCGGGAGCAGCGATAAGCGGCGCCGACAAGCCACCATCGTGGCAAACGGAGGCGCACTTGACGGTCCCTATTGCGCTGTTGAGCGATGTGAACGGACATTTATTACTCTTGTCCCTTGCCGTCGAGTTAGGTATAGATCATCGTACTTTGTATAAAGCGGTGTACCAACCACTGCTTTTTCCTATTTTACCCTTATCTACTTGCCACTGTGGTGACCCCTTGAGCCTATAAAAGGAGGCCCATGTGCAGCGTAGAAAGGGTTCGCTCGATTCAGTTCATTCGACTCATTCGAGACCAGAGACACTCGAGGCTAGGTTTTGTAGCTCCCATTGCTCCCTAGCAAGAACACAATACAATCAACCAAGCATCAGTAGGAGTATTATCTCTCCGGAGAGCTCCGAAGCTTGGTAAATCTGCTCGTGTGCATCGCTTCGATCCGCTCTTTGTGCAATCTCCGCCCCCCTCCGAACCACAAGGGACCCGGTCCCATAGGTGTTCGTGGGTCACGATCAGCTTCCCCGACAAATGTGGGCGGCAGATGGACGGACAAACGGCACTTGTGTCGTTTGAAGGAGGAGCAATCGCCTGCACCGTGAAGCGGGGCAGGCGGCACTGACTGTTTCGGGCGGAAAGCGCGTGCGGGCGAGGGATGGGCCAGGGCAGTCAGACTCGTGCTTGGCAGCGGGTCGGTCCAGCAGCCGGACATGCTGGCTCGCCAGCAAGCTCGCCGAGCTGAGCGACGACAATCAGACAATGGACGTAGCTTCCGACCAAGAGCCGGCGCCACTGTCCAAGCCGGTTCATGCCGTGTTCACCATAGAGCAGGTGCGGCCGCGCTTCGATGCCCTAATGGTGGAAGAGCTACCAGCGCAGGAGGACCTGTGCTGCAACCTCTGTCTCGTCAATGAGCACTGGTGAACAAGCGAACGACAATGTCGTCGCGGACATGTGGCCCTACGATCCTGGCTTCCCGAATGAGCAGCGGGCGCTGTATCAGACCATCCATAAGTCCTGCGAGGCCCTCTCCGTCGTCCTTCCAGTTGTTGCGCTCGCCGTGGTGCCGCCGTCTCATGTTGTCAACATGGTCAACAGACATGAAGAATGAGTAGATGACTTTACTTGGAGAGGATGATAGTGGGGACCCACCAGGGCCATAGCCGCACGTACGCAAGTGCCTCCTTATTATATACTACAACTGTAACTTTTTTCGCTTCCTCCTGGTTTCCTGACATCACGGTCCCACACCATTGTCAACCTATGTAGTCAATAAACGAGAGAATTGTGCAAGGAGCGGCCGACAGCGGGGACCAAGCAGCTCGAGCAGTATTTGTGTTTTTGAGGTGTGAGCACTACCGAGTTTTTCTTGAGCGATGTCTTCTTTTTTTGAGACAAGAGCGATGTTTTCGTTGTTGTTCAGAGGAGAGCAGGGTATTAACTGGGCGGGCTATGGCCCGTCTAGCCCAGGCCAGATATCCAGCCTAGATATTAAAAAAAATTCAGGCTGAAAATGGCTAGCCCAGCTATACTTTTTTTTAGGAATACCCAAGCAAGGTAAACTTGTTATTCTCCGCCCCGCTGGGCTGCAAATCTTTCCTAGGAGGGATGCATTAGGCTTAACAAGAAAATGGGCTTTAAGAAATAATAAATGGGATGTAATTATAAAAACTGGGCTGTAACTATAAAAATGCACCAAACACGTAATTAGTTTATAAAATATTAATTTTGGATTTTGAAAATTTTAATTTCATTAATTGTTGTGCGCGCAATGTTTCGTTGGATTCTTACGTAAGACAAAATTATATTGAAATTGTATTTAATCTGACTATAAATTCTGGGATAAAAATATTTCAGATCCCATCAAAATGTGGGAATCTTTATTGAATTCTGTTTTGAACGTTTGGTTGAAATTATTAATCGTTGTCCTAGCTAGAAAATGGGTTGTACTTTTAACAAACTGTAAATGGGATGTAGTAAATTCCATTAGAATTCAAAAATGGGCTGTACATTCTTACAAATCTCAAATGGGCTATAAGTTCTCTACCACACACTTGTGGGCCTACTAAGTTGACGCGTCCCCTCAAAAAAAATAACTTGACGCGTATGCAAGGCTTTATCAACTTATAGTCAACACACGGTTCTAGCAACAGTGGTCGTTGGATGTCCATCCAACGGATGTCGTGCTTTTTCTTCAATCTCGGATATTCTACCTTCACCCGCCCAAAAAATGATTCCTCCCCCTAACATCAGGGGCGCACTGTTTCGGAGGCTGACCTGTGGGCCTACTAAGTTGACGCGTACCAACTACCAAGGACTTTGTCAACTTAGTCAATATAAAAGATTCTAGCTGCAGTGACCGTACGATGTCCATCCAATGGCCGTCGTGCTTCTTCAACCTCTGGTCTTCTTGCTCCAGCCTCCCAAAGCAGCGCCGGTCGTGCCGCCTGCTCCTGCCTCTCGTGGCCGGTTGGCCTCACAGCCCCCTACTACTCCCACCGCTGGCCAGGCCCTGCGACGACGGCAGCCTACCGCAGCCGAACCAGTGAACCCTCGTACTCCTCTCCGCGTGGGCATGCACTGCCGCGTCTTCCCCGGCTCCGCATCGTTCCCTTCCTAGGCCTCACCGTCGTCCACCGCCTTGGTGCTCTCCGCACGGCGAGGTCAATGTGGTCAACGAGCGACTTCCACCGGAAGAGTACTGTACGTTGAGAGGCTGACAGCTGGGTCCATGGCCGCAGCAAGGAAGTGTCTCCTTATTACATGGAAAATAATGATTCCTCCACCTGACAGCAGGGACCCACTGGACAGGCCACCGTATTTCGCGAAAAAAATGTTTCCCTCCTGACTGCTGGGACCCACCAGCTACATCTTTGCACCCAAGGAAGTGCGTGACAGTCGGGACCCACCTGGTCGAAGCGTACGTAGCATTGTCATTCTGGTCGCGAACGTGTATGTACATACTGGTCGATGTAGAGGCGTGCACGTGTCGTAGTAGATGCGCGCACATAGCATGCACACGTACGTACAACGGCCAGGGTGCAAGAAAGTAAATACGGCCACGTACATACATACGGGTAGGGTCTCCAACGCCTACTCGCGCATACGTATGGCCAGGGCTCGTGTACATGGCTGGGTCAGAATGGAGAAGCTGCTCGTCGTCGTGTTCATGGGGAGCCAACCGGCTGGGTCGGAACGGAATGCGTCGTCATGTTCATCAGGAGCCAACCGGCTTAGATGGAATAGCCGATGGAAACAAGGCCTGGCGTACCGCGGAACGGAGGAAAGGGCCTTGTGTTCGACCAGCCACGGTGGAAACGGGATCCTGTTCATCGGGAGGGGTCTAGCATTCCGCAAAATGGAGGAAACGGACCTCCTACGGTGGAAACGGGGTCCTGTTGATCGAAGGGGTGTGGCGTACCGTAAAACGGAGGAAACGGACTTGTGTTGGAGCGCTACGGTCGAAACGGGGGTCCTGTTCATCGGGAGGGGTGTGGCGTACCGCAAAACGGGACTCCACGGGATACTGTTCATCTCCACCGTCGACTGCCTCCACGGGCTACTGTTCATCCACCGTCAACCTCCTCCAGCCTCCACCTGCGACTGTTCATCCATGGGCTCCTGTTTATCCAGCCTCCACCGCTCCTCCACCGGCTACTGTTCAACCAGCCCTCTCCATGGGGTCCTGTTCAACCACCCATCCACGAGGGTACTATTCATCCAGCCCTCCACCAGCTACTATTCAACCAGCCCTCCACAGGGTCGTCCTGTTCATCCATCCCTCCAAGGGGTCCTGTTCATCCATGGCCAACCGGCTCGATCGATCGGGGTCCTGTTCATCCAGCGACAACGACCTCTACTAGCATGGGGTCCTGTTCATCCAACCCCCCACCGGGAACTGTTCATCCATCCCCCCCCCCCAACAACGCTCATTGTTCATCCAGAGGCAGCATCGATCGGCTTCAGTTAGCAGCAGTAGCAAAGGAATCACTTGGCTTCAGTTAACAGCAAGGGATCGATCGATCGCTCGGTTGATAATGCACGCGTAACTGCAGTCTGCAATCGCCGGGTTGATTAGAGCCCAATGCCTCGCTTCGGGTTGATTAGAGCGTTAACGCCGCACACACGCTGCAGCACGTATGAGAGAAACGTGCATCACTCGGCCCCCGACCACCCACCGTAACCGGGAACTCCCCCAATATTTTCCTCGCCCTCTCCATCATGGACGGCCCAAAGAATGTCATGTAGCTGCGTCTCCGGCCCGCCCAGGATGAAAAGCCCATTTTCTATCATGATTTTTTGTCATGGAAGTAGGACCCCACCACATCTATGATGATACCGGGTTTTGTCACAATTATCGTCATAGAAGTGTCATAAGCATGACAGAAAAAAATTTGTTCGGCCCAAAATGTCAGGGATGTGTCTTTTTTTTCTAGTGCCATGAGGCATGGTTCGCAAGCATCAAGTGATTCCAAAAGCCCATCAGCATGGCATTTCTTCATGCGCTTTACACCAATATGAGCCAAACGGCAGTGCCACAAATACGTTGCACTATCATTATTAAACTTATATCTTTTGGCTTCAATACTATGAATATGTGTGTCACTACCATCGAGATTCAACAAAAATAGACCACTCATCAATGGTGCATGACCATAAAAGATATTACTCATACAAATAGAACAACCATTATTCTCTGATTTAAATGAATAATCGTCTCGCATCAAACAAGATCTAGATATAATGTTCATGCTTAACGCTGGCACCAAATAACAATTATTCAGGTCTAAAACTAATCCCGGAGGTAGATGTAGAGGTAGCGTGCCGACGGCGATCACATCGACTTTGGAACCATTTCCCACGCGCATCGTCACCTCGTCCTTAGCCAATCTCAGCTTAATCCGTAGCCCTTGTTTCGAGTTGCAAATATGAGCAACAGAACCAGTATCAAATACCCAGGCACTACTACGAGCATTAGTAAGGTACACATCAATAACATCCTTTCACTTTGACATCCTTCTTATCCGCCAAATACTTGGGGCAGTTCCGCTTTCAGTGACCAGTCCCTTTGAAGTAGAAGCACTCAGTCTCAGGCATAGGTCTAGACTTGGGCTTCTTCACTTGAGCAGCAACTTGCTTGTCGTTCTTCTTGAAGTTCCCCTTCTTCTCTTTACCCTTTTCCTTGAAACTAGTGGTCTTGTTGACCATCAACACTTGATGCTCCTTCTTTATTTCTCTCCGCAGCCTTTAGCATCGCGAAGAGCTCGGGAATTGTCTTATCCATCCCTTGCATATCATAGTTCATCATGAAGCTTTTGTAGCTTGGTGGCAGTGATTGAAGAACTCTGTCAATGACACTATCATTAGGAAGATTAACTCCCAGTTGAGTCAAGTGGTTGTGGTACCCAGACATTCTGAGTATATGTTCACTGACAGAACTATTCTCTTCCATCTTGCAGCTATAGAACTTATTGGAGACTTCATATCTCTCAATTCGGGCATTTGCTTGAAATATTAACTTCAACTCCTAGAACATCTCATATGCTCCACGACGTTCAAACCATCGTTGAAGTCCCGGTTCTAAGCCATAAAGCATGGCACACTGAACTATCGAGTAGTCATCAACTTTGCTCTGCCAGACGTTCATAACGTTCGGAGTTGCTCCTGCAGCGGGTCTTGCACCTAGCGGTGCTTCCAGGACGTAATTCTTTTGTGTATCAATGAGGATAATCCTCAAGTTACGGACCCAGTCCGTGTAGTTGCTACCATCATCTTTCAACTTAGCTTTCTCTAGGAACACATTAAAATTCAAAGGAACTGTAGCATGGGCCATTGATCTACAACAACATAGACATGCAAAATATTATCAGGTACTAAGTTCATGATAAATTAAAGTTCAATTAATCATATTACTGAAGAACTCCCACTTAGATAGACATCACTCTAGTCATCTAAATGATCACGTGATCCATATCAACTAAACCATGTCTGATCATCACGTGAGATGGAGTAGCTTTCGATGGTGAACATCACTATGTTGATCATATCTACTATATGATTCACACTCGAGGTCTCAGTGTTCCGAGGCCATATCTGCATATGCTAGGCTCGTCAAGTTTAACCCGAGTATTCTGCGTGTGCAAAACTGGCTTGCACCCGTTGTATGTGAACGTAGAGCTTATCACACCCGATCATCACGTGGTGTCTCGCACACGATTTAACTGTAGTAACGGTGCATACTCAAGGAGAACACTTGTACCTTGAAATTTAGTGAGAGATCATCTTATAATGCTACCGCCGTACTAAGCAAATAAGAGTCATAAAGGATAAACATCACATGCAATCAATATAAGTGATATGATGTGGCCATCATCATCTTGTGCCTTTGATCTCCATCTCCAAAGCACCTCATGATCACCATCGTCACCGGCTTGACACCTTGATCTCCATTGTAGCATCGTTGTCGTCTCGCCAACTATTGCCTCTACGACTATCGCTACCGCTTAGTGATAAAGTAAAGCAATTACATGGTGATTGCATTTCATACAATAAAGCGACAACCATAAGGCTCCTGCTAGTTGCCGATAACTTTTACAAAACATGATCATCTCATACAACAATTTATATATCATCACGTCTTGACCATATCACATCACAGCAAGCCCTGCAAAAGCAAGTTAGACGTCCTCTACTTTGTTGTTGCAAGTTTTACGTGGCTGCTACGGGCTTAGCAAGAACCGTTCTTACCTACGCATCAAAACCACAACGATTTTTTGTCAAGTGTGTTGTTTTAACCTTCAACAAGGACCGGGCGTAGTCAAACTCGATTCAACTAAAGTTGGAGAAACATACACCCACTAGCCACCTGTGTGCGAATTACGTCCGTAGAATCAGTCTCATGAACGCGGTCATGTAATGTCGGTCTGGGCCACTTCATCCAACAATACCGCCGAATCAAAGTATGACATGCTGGTAAGCAGTATGACTATTATCACCCACAACTCTTTGTGTTCTACTCGTGCATATAACATCTACGCATAGACCTGGCTCAGATGTCACTGTTGGGGAACGCTGTAATTTCAAAAAAAATCCTACAATCACGCAAGATCTATCTAGGAGAAGCATAGCAACGAGCGGGGAGAGTGTGTCCACGTACCCTCGTAGACCGAAAGCGGAAGCGTTTTATCAACGCGGTTGATGTAGTCGTACATCTTCATGATCCGACCGATCCTAGCACCGAACGTACGGCACCTCCGTGTTCAGCACACGTTCAGCTCGATGACGACCCTCGTACTCTTGATCCAGTTGAGGCCGAGGGAGAGTTTCTTCAGCATGATGGTGTGGCGACGGTGATGATGAAGTTACCGGCGCAGGGCTTCGCCTAAGCACTACGACGATATGACCGAGGTGTGTAACTTTGGAGGGGGGCACCACACACGGCTAAAAGATCAACTTATGTGTCCTAGGGTGCCCCCCTCCCCATGTATATAAAGGAGGAAGGGAGGAGGAGGCTGGCCAAGGGTGGCGCGCCCAAGGGGGGAGTCCTACTCCAAGTAGGACCCCCCCCCTTTTCCTATTCCCACAAGGAGAAGGGGGGAAGGAGGAGGAGGAGAGAAGGAAAGGGGGGACGCCCCCCAACCCTAGTCCAATTCGGTTTGGGCTAGGGGGCACGCCACTCCTTGGCCTGCCTCCTCTCTTCCACCACTAGGCCCATGAGGCCCAATAACTTCCCCGGGGGGGGGGGGGGCGGTAACCCCCGGTACTCCGAAACTTATCTGAAATGACCCGAACCATTTCGGTGTCTGAATGTAGCCTTCCAATATATGAATCTTTATGTCTCGACCATTTTGAGACTCCTCGTCATGTCCGCGATCTCATCCGGGACTCTGAACAAACTTTGGTACATCAGATCACATAACTCATAATACAAATCGTCATCGAACGTTAAGCGTGCGGATCCTACGGGTTCGAGAACTATGTAGACATGACCGAGACACATCTCCAGTCAATAACCAATAACAGAACCTGGATACTCATATTGGCTCCTGCATATTCTATGAAGATCTTTATTGGTCAAACCACATAACAACATACGTTGTTCCCTTTCTCATCGGTATGTTACGTGCCTGAGATTCGATCGTCGGTATCATAATACCTAGTTCAATCTCGCTACCGACAAGTCTCTTTACTCGTTCCATAATGCATAATCCCGTACTAACTCATTAGTCACATTGCTTGCAAGTCTTATAGTGATGAGCATTATCGAGAGGGCCCGGGGATACCTCTCCGACAATCGGAGTGACAAATCCTAATCTCGATCTATGCCAACTCAACAAACACCATCGGAGACACCTGTAGAGCATCTTTATAATCACCCAGTTACATTGTGACGTTTGATAGCACACTAAGTGTTCCTCCGGTATTCGGGAGTTGCATAATCTCATAGTCATAGGAACATGTATGAGTCATGAAGAAAGCAATAGCAATAAACTAAACGATCATAGTGCTAAGCTAACAGATGGGTCTTGTCCATCACATCATTCTCTAATGATGTGATCTCGTTCATCAAATGCCAACACATGTCTATGGCTAGGAAACTTAACCATCTTTGATTTATGAGCTAGTCAAGTAGAGGCATACTAGGGACACTCTGTTTGTCTCTGTATTCACACATGTACTAAGTTTCCGGTTAATAAAATTCTAACATGAATAATAAACATTTATCATGATATAAGAAAATATAAATAACAACTTTATTATTACCTCTAGGGAATATTTCCTTCATGATTGGCATGTTTCGGTCAGACCGAAAATACTTGTGCTATGGCCTGAGCAAAATCGGTGAGTCCGAAATCCTAATATCAGTCGGTCCGAGATGAGTTCGGCGGAGACCTAAACCTAAATTTTTGAATCAAATCTAATCTAACGGGTTTGCAGTGGATAGAGTTGTCTCAATCGTGGCAAGAATATGGGCATTGATCTTTGTGCTAGGAATTGGAGTAAGGAATGCCCAAAGAGATGAGTTCATACCCTAACTTGGTGATGAACCCGCTGTCGGTGTCAAAACCGGTAGATCTCGGGTAGGGGGTCCCGAACTGTGCGTCTAAGGATCGAAGGTAACAAGAGGAAGGGACACGATGTTTTACCCTAGTTCGGGCCCTCTCAATGGAGGTAATACCCTACTTCCTGCTTGATCGACTTTGATGAGTATAGGGGTTACAAGAGTTGATCTACCTCGAGATCGTAATGGCTAAACCCTAGATGTCTGGCCTGTTTGATTATGATCGCCTCTATGGACTAAACCCTCCGGTTTATATAGACACCGGAGGGAGCTAGGGTTGTACAGAGTCGGTTTACAGAGGAAGGAATCTTCATATCCGAACGCTAAGCTTGCCTTCCACGCCAAGGGGAGTCCCATCCGGACACGGGAGAATGCTTTCCATCTTGTATCTTTGCAGCCCATTAGTCCGGCCCATTGTCGCACAGCACGGATCCCGAGGACCCCCTAATCTAGGACTACCTCAGTAGCCCCTGAACCAGGCTTCAATGACGATGTGTCCGGCGTGCAGATTGTCTTCGGCATTGCAAGGCGGGTTCCTCCTCTGAATACTTCAAAGTAGTTGATCAACAAGAACTATGTCCGTCTTTATACAATAGTTACAACCCTGAGCCACAAGGGCAAAACACTTAAACAAAAAACACGACATGTCTTCACCGATAGTTTTGCTGGCAAGACGTTACGTCTGGCCTCTTTAGTATTTCGAACCGTTTTTTAATCCCCCGTTTCGTGTTTCGAGACGCAGCCTCTGGTGACATGTCTTGTCAAAATAGAGATCATGTCCCCTTATCACGGGATTCTCATCAATACAGGTTTGGGTAATCCAACCGCGCCGTCCGCACGAACCCTGGGAAGTAGGCGAGTTTTAAGGCTCGTGGGGGGATGCTCTATATTCACCGTCCTTATAAGGAGATAAGAATCCACCTGTTCACCCCACGCCTTCCTCTTCCTCAACCCATCCTCGAGCTCCAGCACCCAAGTTCCAAGCTTTTCTCCCTCCGCGACTCTTCCGACCATGGCCGGGTCTCAAGGCAAGTGGATGGCTTCTTCCGTTACGGAGGAGAACATCAAGGAGCTGGGGGAGGCGCGGTATTTAACCGCGGAAATCAAGCACAGGCTTCCCAATCTAGCGCAGGTCATTCCCACTCCGGGGCCCGGAGAGAGGGTGGTGTTCATCCCCCACTTGCTCCACGGACTCGGTTTCGCCCTCCACCCCTTTGTGAGGGGTCTCATGTTCTACTACGGGCTGGATTTTCACGATCTGGCCCCAAACTCGTTCCTCCACATCTCGGCATTCATTGTCGTGTGTGAGGCCTTCCTCCGCGTCCCTCCACACTTCGGCTTATGGCTCAAGATTTTCGATGTGAAGCCGAAGGTGGTTGATGGGCAACACGCGGACTGCGGTGGTGATACATCTCCAACGTATCTATAATTTTTGATTGCTCCATGCTACTTTATCTACTGTTTTGGACTATATTGGGCTTTATTTTCCACTTTTATATTACTTTTGGGACTAACCTATTAACCGGAGGCCCAACCGAGAATTGCTGTTTTTACCTATTTCAGTGTTTCGAAGAAATGGAATATCAAACGGAGTCCAAACGGAATGAAACCTTCGGGAACGTGATTTTCCAACCGAACGTGATCCAGGAGACTTGGACCCTACTCCAAGAAGTGCCAGAGGCGGTCACGAGGGTGGTGGGCGCTCCCCTGGGCGCGCCCCCTACCTCGTGGGCCCCCTGACGCTCCACCGACGTACTCCTTCCTCCTATATATACCTACGTATCCCCAAACGATTAGAACAGGAGCCAAAAACCTAATTCCACCGCCGCAACTTCCTGTATCCACGAGATCCCATCTTGGGGCCTGTTTTGGAGCTCCATCGGAGGGGGCATCCACCACGGAGGGCTTCTACATCAACACCATAGCCCCTCCGATGAAGTGTGAGTAGTTTACTTTAGACCTTCGGGTCCATAGCTAGTAGCTAGATGGCTTCTTCTCTCTTTTTGGATCTCAATACAATGGTCTCCCCCTCTCTCGTGGAGATCTATTCGATGTAATCTTCTTTTTGCGGTGTGTTTGTTGAGACCGATGAATTGTGGGTTTATGATCTAGCTTATCTATGGAAAATATTTGATTCTTCTCTGAATTCTTTTATGTATGATTGAGTTATCTTTGCAAGTCTCTTCGAATTATCCGTTTGGTTTGGCCAACTAGATTGGTAGTTCTTGCAATGGGAGAAGTGTTTAGCTTTGGGTTCAATCTTGCGGTGTCCTTACCCAAAGTGATGTAAAGGGTTGCAAGGCACATATTGTATTGTTGCCATCGAGGATAACAAGATGGGGTTTTATCATATTGCATGAATCTATCCCTCTACATCATGTCATCTTGCTTAAGGCGTTACTCTGTTTTTAACTTAATACTCTAGATGCATGCTGGATAGCGGTCGATGAGTGGAGTAATAGTAGTAGATGCAGAATCGTTTCAATCTACTTGTTTTGTACGTGATGCCTATATACATGATCATTGCCTAGATATACTCATAACCATGCTCAATTCTGTCAATTGCTCAACAGTAATTTGTTCACCCACCGTAGAATATCTATGCTCTTGAGAGAAGCCACTAGTGAAACCTATGGCCCCCGGGTCTATTCTCATCATATCAATCTCTATCACTTTATTTACTTGCTTTTTTTACTTTGCTTTTACTTTTTACTTTGCATCTATCCATCAAAAATACCAAAAATATTATTTATCATCTCTATCAGATCTCACTATCGTAAGTGGCCGTGAAGGGATTGAAAACCCCTAATCGCGTTGGTTGCGAGTTGCTATCGTTTTGTGTAGGTACGAGGGACTTGTGCGTGGTCTCCTACTGGATTGATACCTTGGTTCTCAAAAACTGAGGGAAATACTTACACTACTTTGCTGCATCATCCTCTCCTCTTCGAGGAAATCCAACGCAGTGCTCAAGAGGTAGCAAGAAGAATTTCTGGCACCGTTGCCGGGAAGGCTCACGCAAGCAAGTCAACCATACCAAGTACCCATCACAATCCCTATCTCTCGCATTACATTATTTGCCATTTGCCTCTCGTTTTCCTCTCCCCCACTTCACCCTTGCCGTTTTATTCGCCCTTCCTCCATTCAATCTTGTGTTACCATGTGCCTTCTTTTTTCTTGCATCTTCGCTTGCTAAAAGTTTATGGATCCTCATTCACTTGCTAATCTCTTTAAGAGATCCAATTATGATGAACCTATTTCTAGTGAATTGAGTGCACTAGATTATCTTTATGAGGTTTTGCCTGAAATTCGTGAATCTAAACATTGTGATGAAGTACTTTATGAAGCGATTCACGATAGATCTTTGAATAAAAAGCATTATTGCAATTATTTTACTATAAATTCTATTGATATCAATTGTGCTAAAAATATGCAAAACCCTAAGCTTGGGGATGCTAGTTTTTCTATGTCCTCTACTTGTTGCAATGATCATGATTGGGGTGATTCTTCTTATGATCTTGAAAATTTATTTAATCCCGATGATGAATATGAGATTGATAATAGTGTTTGCAATAATATTTAAAGTGGGTTTGGAAGAGTGTCAACTTTAGATCCTACATATTTGGGTAATGTTCAATCTTATGAAGTTTTTGATAAAAGTGGGTTTGGAGAGGTCATGACTTTAGTTAATATTAATCCCACTATTTCGGAAGAGTGTCAACTTTGCATGCATGTGGATCGTGTTGAGAATATGTTATGTGATAGCTTTATTGTTGAATTTTCTTATGATCCTACATGTAATTATTATGAGAGAGGAAAATATGGTTATAGAAATTTTCATGTTACTAAATCACCTCTCGTTATGTTAAGATTGCTATTGTTCCTTTCTGCTTCTTGCATATGCTAGTTTTTGCTTGCTACGATAATTTGTTTGCCTATAATATGCCTATGCATAGGAAGTATGTTAGACTTAAGTGTGTTTGTCACATGTTTTATGATGCTCTCTTTGTGCCTCAATTCTTGTCTTTCTTGTGAGCATCATTGAAATCTCAATGCCTAGCTAGGGGCGTTAAACGATAGCGCTTGTTGGGAGGCAGCCCAATTTTATTTTTAGTTTTTGTTTCTGCTTCTGTTTAGGAACAAATAATCCATCTAGCCTCTGTTTAGATGTGGTTTTATCTTTTAATTAGTGTTTGTGCCAAGTTAAACCTATTGGATCTTCTTGGATGATAGTTATTTGATCTTGCTGTAATTTCCAGAAACTTTGCGCTCAGTGCCCGAATTTTTAAAAATCACCAGAACGTGATAAAATATTGATTCCAATTGCTGCTGATCAATAAACAAATTTTCCAGGTCGTATAATGTTGGTAGAATTTTTTCAGTTCCATAAGTTTGCGTTAGATACAGATTACTACAGACTGTTCTGTTTTTGACAGATTCTATTTTGCGTGTGTTGTTTGCTTATTTTGATGAATCTATGGCTAGTAAAATAGTTTATGATCCATAGAGAAGTTGGAATACAGTAGGTTTAACACCAATATAAATAAAGAATGAGTTCATTACAGTACCTTAAAGTAGTCTTTTGTTTTCTTTCTCTAACGGAGCTCACGAGATTTCTATTGAGTTTTGTGTTGTGAAGTTTTCAAGTTTTGGGTGAATTATTTTGATGGATTATGGAACAAGGAGTGGAAAGAGCCTAAGCTTGGGGATGCCCATGGCACCCCCAAGATAATCCAAGGACACCAAAAAGTCAAAGCTTGGGGATGCCCCGGAAGGCATCTCCTCTTTCGTCCACTTCCATCGGTAATTTACTTGGAGCTATATTTTTATTCACCACATGATAAGTGTTTTGCTTGAAGCGTCTTGTATTATTTGCGTCTTTGCTTGTTAGTTTACCACAATCATCCTTGCTGTACACACCTTTTGAGAGAGCCATACATGAATTGGAATTTGATAGAATACTCTATGTGCTTCACTTATATCTTTTGAGCTTGATAGTTTGCTCATAGTGCTTCACTTAGATCTTTTAGAGAACGGTGGTGGATTTGTTTTAAAGAAACTTGATCTCTCATGCTTCACTTAGATTATTTTCAGAGTCGTTAATAGCATGGTAATTTTCTTAATGTTAATATACTTGGTATTCAAGATATGTGAAACTTTCTTTTGAGTGCGTTGAATACTAAGATAAGTTTGATGCTTGATAATTGTTTTGAGATATGAAGATGATGATATTAGAGTCATGCTAGTTGAGTAGTTTTGAATTTAAAGAATACTTGTGTTGAAGTTTGTGTTTCCCATAGCATGCACGTATGGTGAACCGTTATGTGATGAACTCGGAGCATGATTTATTTATTGATTGTCTTCCTTATGAGTGGCGGTCGGGGACGAGCGATGGTCTTTTCCTACCAATCTATACCCCTAGGATCATGCGCGTAATACTTTGCTTTTATAACTTCTAGATTTTTGCAATAAGTATATGAGTTCTTTATGACTAATGTTGAGTCCATGGATTATACGCACTTTTTCCCATCCTTCCACTATTGCTAGCCTCTCTAATACCGCGCAACTTTCGCTGGTATCATACACCCACCATATACCTTCCTCAAAACAGCCACCATACCTACCTATCATGGCATTTCCATAGCCATTCCGAGATATATTGCCATGCAACTTTCCACTATTCCGTTTATTATGACACGCTCCATCATTGTCATATTGCTAGCATGATCATGTAGTTGACATCGTATTTGTGGCAAAGCCACCATACATAATTCTTTCATACATGTCACTCATGTTTCATTGCATATCCCGATACACCGCCGGAGGCATTCATATAGATTCATATTTTGTTCTAAGTATCGAGTTGTAATTGTTGAGTTGTAAGAAAAATAAAAGTGTGATGATCATCATTATTAGAGCATTGTCCCAAGTGAGGAAAGGATGATGGAGACTATGATTCCTCCACAAGTCGGGATGAGACTCCGGACGAAAAAAAAGAGGCCATAAAAAAAGAGAAAAGGCCCAAATAAAAAAATGAGAGAAAAGAGAGAAGGGACAATGTTACTATCCTTTTACCACACTTGTGCTTCAAAGTAGCACCATGATCTTCATGATAGAGAGTCTCTCATTTTGTCACTTTCATATACTAGTGGGAATTTTTCATTATAGAACTTGGCTTGTATATTCCAATGATGGGCTTCCTCAAAATGCCCTAGGTCTTCATGAGAAAGCGAGTTGGATGCACACCCACTTAGTTTCTTTTGTTGAGCTTTCATATACTTATAGCTCTAGTGCGTCCGTTGCATGGCAATCCCTACTCACTCACATTGATATCTATTGATGGGCATCTCCATAGCCCGTTGATACGCCTAGTTGATGTGAGACTATCTTCCCTCTTTTTGCCTTCTCCACAACCACCATTCTATTCCACATACAGTGCTATATCCATGGCTCATGCTCATGTATTGCATGAATATTGAAAAAGTTTTGAAAATGTTAAAGTATGAAACAATTGCTTGGCTTGTCATCGGGGTTGTGCATGATTTAAATACTTTGTGCAGGGAAGATGGAGCATAGCCAGACTATATGATTTTGTAGGGATAACTTTCTTTTGCCATGTTATTTTGAGAAGACATAATTGCTTTGTTAGTATGCTTGAAGTATTATTATTTTTATGTCAATATGAACTTTTGTCTTGAATCTTTTGGATCTGAATATTCATACCATGATTAAGAAGATTTAAACTAAAATTATGCCAAAGTATCACTCCGCATCAAAAATTCTCTTTTTATCATTTACCTACCGAGGACGAGCAGGAATTAAGCTTGGGGATGCGATCGTCTCCAACGTATCTATAATTTTGATTGCTCCATGCTACTTTATCTACTGTTTTGGACTATATTGGGCTTTATTTTCCACTTTTATATTACTTTTGAGACTAAACTATTAACCGGAGGCCCATTGTAATTGCTGTTTTTTACCTATTTCAGTGTTTCAAGAAACGGAATATCAAACGGAGTCCAAGCGGAATGAAACCTTTGGGAACGTGATTTTCCAACGAACATGATCCAGAGACTTGGACCCTACTCCAAGAAGTGCGAGGCGGTCACGAGGTGGTGGGCGCCCACAGGCGCGCCCCACCTCGTGGGCCCCCGACGCTCCACCGACGTACTCCTTCCTCCTATATATACCTCGTATCCCCAAGCGATCGAACAGGGCCAAAACCTAATTCCACCGCCACAACTTCCTATATCCACGAGATCCCATCTTGGGGCCTGTTTTGGAGCTCCGCCGGAGGGGGCATCCACCACGGAGGGCTTCTACATCAACACCATCGCCCCTCCGATGAAGTGTGAGTAGTTTACTTTAGACCTTCGGGTCCATAGCTAGTAGCTAGATGGCTTCTTCTCTCTTTTTGGATCTCAATACAATGGTCTCCCCCTCTCTCGTGGAGATCTATTTGATGTAATCTTCTTTTTGCGGTGTGTTTGTTGAGACCGATGAATTGTGGGTTTATGATCTAGCTTATGTATGGAAAATATTTGATTCTTCTCTGAATTCTTTTATGTATGATTGAGTTATCTTTGCAAGTCTCTTCGAATTATCCGTTTGGTTTGGCCAACTAGATTGGTAGTTCTTGCAATGGGAGAAGTGTTTAGCTTTGGGTTCAATCTTGCGGTGTCCTTACCCAGTGACAGAAAGGGTTGCAAGGCACATATTGTATTGTTGCCGTCGAGGATAACAAGATGGGGTTTTTATCATATTGCATGAATCTATCCCTCTACATCATGTCATCTTGCTTAAGGCGTTACTCTGTTTTTAACTTAATACTCTAGATGCATGCTGGATAGCGGTCGATGAGTGGAGTAATAGTAGTAGATGCAGAATCGTTTCGATCTACTTGTTTTGGACCTGATGCCTATATACATGATCATTTCCTAGATATACTCATAACCATGCTCAATTCTGTCAATTGCTCAACAGTAATTTGTTCACCCACCGTAGAATATCTATGCTCTTGAGAGAAGCCACTAGTGAAACCTATGGCCCCCGGGTCTATTCTCATCATATCAATCTCTATCACTTTATTTACTTGCTTTTTTTTACTTTGCTTTTACTTTTTACTTTGCATCTATCCATCAAAAATACCAAAAATATTATTTATCATCTCTATCAGATCTCACTATCGTAAGTGACCGTGAAGGGATTGACAACCCCTAATCGCGTTTGTTGCGAGTTGCTATCGTTTTGTGTAGGTACGAGGGACTTGTGCGTGGTCTCCTACTGGATTGATACCTTGGTTCTCAAAAACTGAGGGAAATACTTACACTACTTTGCTGCATCATCCTCTCCACTTCGGGGAAATCCAACGTAGTGCTCAAGAGGTAGCAGGTGGCGCCATGGTGAGCAAGCTCCCCAAAGTCAACTGGCCAAAGGGAGTCTTCGTGGACACTGTCAAGATATGGCAACAGGAGTGGTTCTATATCACAGAGCCTCGCGGCTCTAAGTGGGCAGCCGCTCCAGTTTTCAGATCTGGACCCTCGCTGAGGCTCACATCCTGGACCGACAAGGGTCCGGACTAGGGGTCGATCAATGAGGTTCTATTGCTGCAGAAACGCGTGCAAGCCATGATAGCAAAGGACATTACCCTTGATGACGTGATCCAAGTGATGCTAACCCGCCGAGCACTTCCCTGCCAGCGGTGGTCCCTCAAGATGTGGGAGTTCAATCCGGAAGAGCCGCGGACCCTACAACGCTTCTATGGCACAACGCATAAGGGGATCTGGAAGCTGCTTTTTAAGAAGCAGAAGTCATGGCCAAAGTCATCAGACGACACAGGCCTCAACTGCAACCATCCGGCCTCCGAGGTAAATTCTAAAATCTCCGAACATTAATTGGTTCGTCCATACAAAGGAGAAGTATTGAGCAGCCTATCCCCCAAACAGGTCTGGATCAAGAAGGCGGAGCAGATCCGGTGTCTGCCTCCGCTCCCCAAAAACCCAGCCGATCCTCTACTAATGAGGATGTTGGTCCCGGCGCCATACCAGGCGTCGGTAAAGAAGGGCAAGAAGAAGAAGAAAGAGGAGGGCACCTCGGACGCAGTGTCTGGAGAAGCTGATGCCCAGTCTTCTCACGAGGGAGACGAAGACGAGGAGGAGGAGGAGGAGGAGGAGGAGGAAGAAGAAGATCTTCCTCGCAAGGGCAAGAAGAGGGTGGCCTCCGAAGACCTGGAGGCCGAAGCGTCCAAGAGGGACAAGATTACCCTCTCTGACGACTCGGAGTTAGACACCGAAGCCATCCTGAAGCACCATCGCTGGGCCAAGCCCCAAGCCGACTCGTAAGCAGTTCGGTATTTTTCGCATTCATACAATCTCTATGAATTGCAATGATAACTCTAAGTTCTGTTTTTTTGTCCGGCCCACGACCTCCCCCAGCTATCCTCATCCTCAGGGGATCTGCCACCGGAGATGATGGAGAGTGAGTCGCCTGCACTAGCTTCCCCGCCGCTTAGGGCGGGTGACGCTGAGGTGTCGTCCCGTAGGCCCTACCCGGGCCTTGAAGAAACACGGGGTCGGAGGGCAAAACCTCGGCTACCAAAGGACTGGGGGGTACCGCCCCCTCGGAGACCAGCGACGGGAGCCCCGGTCAATCCATCCCCCAGCTGCATACTACTCCGGAGACCCACACGGCTCCAGGAGCTAGAGAACGATCCCATGCGGGAGGGAGCGGAGCGGCGACCTCTGTTAATCCGGAGGCACCGAATACCGTGACGGACGCACTGCAAAGTGCATCCGTCCTTGATGAGCACCGCATCTTGATGGGTGCGGTGGCTGAGAAGATTCAGTCCGCCAAGAGCGGGTTGGACGAAGTCTTTACCAGCCTGCTAGCAGGCTTCGAGGTACGTAATGTAATGTTGTTGATCATTTTTTTGACAAATATGCCTGTATATAGATAGTAGCCCCTGAGACTCTGTTCGGTTTTTTGAAAGAAAAGCGAATAGAGGATCAATAATCAGTTGTCAGGTGGTAACATACTATTGTATTTGGATTAAAACAGGCCTCTCTATTATCAGCGACCGCACAGTCTGCGGAAGTTTCCGAACTCAAACGAAAACTGGAGCGAGCCGATGAGGATTTAGTCCTTGTGAACAAGCGGCTCGACGAGGCTCAAGGTATAAAATACATCGTACTTCATGCCTGTTTATGTCAGTGCCCTGTGGAAGTTTCAAGAGCTGCAATGTGCGTGTTTGTACAGATGGTGCCGCCGCGGTGGAGAGCTTGCACAAGCCAAGGAGCAAGCGAGGGTAAGCAAGGCGGCCGCTGATAAAGCGACTGCAGACTTAACGGCCGAACTAGCCGTCCGGCATTTTGAGGAACAGGTGACCGAGGTGGAGCAGAAGCTCAAGGACGCCGCCCGCAAGTGCGAGTCCTTAGAAGAGGAAAATAAGGCGAAGGAGATCGAACTCGCCAAGGCCCTTCAAGACGCCAAGGAGGCGCGGTCCGAATCCCGCGCAGCGCGCGAGGAAATTCGTCAAGCCGGACAGATAGCGGTTGGTAAGCCTTTCTTTTACAGGCTAAATTTGGGGATCAGAGGTATGCCTTACTTAATCGAATGTGGAGTTCTTCAGACGCATATGCGGATCTGCCGAAGAGTGTTGCGGACGCTGTCGTGGTTCTAAGTCTGACAGTAGAATGGGGGTAGGTATGGACAGGCAAGATCCTAGCTATGGAGTAGTTGTATACGCACAAGTTTTACGAGTTCATGCCCTTCTCGGAGGAAGTAATAGCCCTACGTCTCGGAGCCCGGAGGCGGTCGACTGGATTATGCGTGTATGAGTTACAAGGATGCGAACCCTTGACACTGAGGAGGGGGGTGGCTTATATAGAGTTCGCCAGACCCCTCCGGTCCTCAGTTATGCAGGGTTTAAGGTACATTAAGATAGGGTGTTACTGGTAACGCCCACATAAAGTGCTATGATGACCATAAAAGCTACTTAATGACCGACCGTTTGCATGCAGACTGGCTTTAGATCTCCTGGCGGTCGAGTGGTTTGGCTTCATGGCCGAGTGTCTTCCAGTTGGTCGAGTGGAACCCTTCCTGGTCGACTGAAAGGTAATTTCTTCTAGGGATATCCTTGGGGAGGGTGTCTTAGACAGGTCCATGACCCTACCCTAGGTACATGACTTCATCATTAGCCCCCGAATGGATCGAGGTTTGAGTGGGGAAGGAGTTGAACATACTCCTGACTCATTCTTGTGCTGCAATAGTGTCTTGTCTTGGATCAAATGGACTTAAGTGACGGCATCAACTTCTTTTTCAGTCGCCTTGATCCATTCTTTGTATCCGTCGAGTGCGCTTTTAGTACTTGGCGATTTCGAATAATGACGGAGGAAATCTTTTGTCCGACGATTTGCTCTGCGGCGCGTGGATTTGGCGGGATTTGAATCTTCGGGAAACGAGCGGGACGGAGAGAGAGCCGCAGTAATCGAACGGGATAAGGCAAGGGTGCCTCGATCTCTGCGCCACCTTTTTCGCCATGTATCGTGCGGGCGACTGTTGCGGGATTGACAGGATCGCCTGGGCCTACCAGTCAGTCACTCGGAAGCGACCCCATATAAGGTCCAGGACTGGGGTTTTCTGAATAGTGTGTTCTCCTTTCCTCCTTTCTTCCTCAGATTCATCCGCCGCGCCTGCCTCCACCTCTGAACCGCTGCTCCTCGCACGTTCCGCCGGCGACAATGGTGAAAGAAAAGACGGCGGCTTTGGAACGGGCGAAGAAGGCCACGGCGAAGGCGAAGGGGAGGGCGACCAGTCGGGGCGGATCCTCGTCGCGGGCCGGTTTGCCGCAGGGCTGGATCCAGGGCGACTGGATTCGCTCGACCATCCCCCAGGTAGATCTCGACGACCTGGCCAACGAAGGACTGATCCCTCATGGATCAGCGAGGCTTCCAGGGATGGAGTGGCAGCCGCAGCCTCAGGAGGGTGAGTGCGTCCTCTTAGCCACTCACGTCGACCGCGGGTTTTCTTTGCCGCCCCACCCTTTCTTTCGAGGGTTTTTGAACTTCTTTGGGGCACACCTCCACCACTTCACTCCCAACTCTATCGTGTATCTCGCCGCTTTCGTGTCTTTGTGTGAGAATTTTTTGGGTTGTCGACTGCATTGGGGCCTCTTCAAACACATTTTCACCTGTCGCTCCCAGACGGTGAAAAAGGCCAACCCGAGTGATGAGAGAACCCAAGTGATTCAGATGTGTGGGGGTCTTGGGGTCCAAATGAGAGGTAAGAGCTCTTTTCCAGCCATGATCCTTCCTGAGTCGGTTCGAGGGTGGCAGTCGACCTGGTTCTACTGCCAAGACCAGCCGACGACAGGGCAGTCGACTGGGCTCCCTCCTTTCTCCATGGACCGAGTGAGCAAGCCATCCTCTCTGAAGGTGATCCCGGAGGAGAAGGCTTAGGTCAAGGTTTTGGTCGAGCGTGTAGTCCAGCTCATTCGTGACGGGGTGACTGGTATGGATCTTCTAGAGGTTTTTCTTCGACGGCGCATCCAGCCACTTCAGTATCGAGACCATCCGATGTGGATGTATTCTGGTACTGAAGACACCACTGGGGTCCACCCGGAGGAGGTTGAGGATGCCACACTGGAGAGATGGATGGCCGCCATCACCGGGAACAAAGATAACCCTCGAGGAGCCCGGAGGATCCCTCCACTCGACCAATCGTATGAGCCAGAGAAGGTTCAATCCCGTATCTTTGGCTCCGACTCTGCTTACTCCATTTTGTTTGCTTAAATCGGTCGACTAACTTTCATCGTGTTTGTCTTCTTCCAGGTCACCACTGAGATGTACTCGATGCCCAACGGGGCGCAGGAACCAGTTGAGGAGGAAGAAGGGAGCGGAGGTGAAAGCCAGGAGGAATGGTAGTCTTACGGTAGGGGAGACAAAGATGACGACAACTCCGACGAAGAGGAGGAGGAGGAAGAGGAGGAAGAAGTCGACCCTCCTCGCATGGAAAGGAGGTCCAAGCTCACCCATGACCCCGCGGTTGAGCGCGGCAAGGCTATCGCGCCTGTCGGGCAGTCGACAAAACGTCCTCAGACGACCTCTCCGGCGCCGACTGAAAAAGCGCCAAAGCAACCCCGAGCGACGTCGTCGAAGCCGACAAAGGTTTTGCCCAAGATGAAGATGGTTATCCCCACTATTTTCGGGTACAACAGAACTTGAGCTTTTTTGTTCAGCGCGAACATACTTTTGGCCGACTTGTTGACTGATCAACTGATTTCTGAAATCTGCAGTGCTGCCACCTCCGAGACCTCAGTCAGGAACGAAGACCAGGAGATGGACGACACTACTACCTCGAACCTTGGTACGATCGCCGCACTTTTTGCTTTTGGTCGATTGGATTTCCATTTTTAACTTTGAATCTTCCCTCTAGTCCCTCCTCATGTCATTGATCTCCCTGATGATGATGATGAGGCGTCATTGAGGCGGAGGAGGACTAAGAAGGCACCTGCCGGCAGGACTGCTCAGGTTGCATTGATGCCTGAGGCGCTGGTTCATGAGGGCGGCAACACCACTCGGACTTCTGTGTCTTTCGCTGTGCCGCTGACGAGTATTCGGCCTTCAACGTCGACTGCTGATCCGCCTTCCCTTTTCGCCACGCACCACGTCCGGAGGACCAAGTGGGTGCTGCTAAGGAGGCCATACGCCAAGCGGGGCTCATGATGGAGCAGATGAAGGTGGTCCGGGAAGCCAGCCAAGCGGCCTATGATGCCAGTTCAGCTCTTCAGAGCAATGTCCAGGTTAGTTGATCACCACTTGTTCTGTTAGAATATGCTACCTGAAAAACTCTTCTTTCTGAAGATCTTCGTATCTGTACACCCACTGGGTGTGTCGAGTGAATTTTCGGACTGGTGGGGGCACGCTGAGTGCACCCACTGGGTGTAGTCCCCGAGACTATGGTGGACTGCTGGCAGTCGACCATAGTCTTTATACTTTGTATCTCTTTGATAACTTCTTCACTCGGTCTGGTCAGACCATGTCGAGTGGAATCTTGAAACCGGTGGGGGCACGCTGAGTGCACCCACTAGGTGTAGTCCCCGAGACTATGGTGGACTGCTGGCAGTCGATCGTAGTCTGAAGAACTCCTTTCTCTCTTTTTTTGTCTCTTTCGGTCGTTGATCGAACCGAAGTTAGTAGGATCGGTGGGGCACGCTAAGTGCACCCACCGGTGTAGTCCCGAGACTCTTGCCGAATATTTTGATTCGGTGTAGTCTTAGAAACGCAATGATTTTTCTTAGTCACTCGGAGTAACCTATCCATGGCGTCGTCGACTGATTATTCTGAAGTCTTGCGAGCTTGTGGCTCGATACACTGAATTGGAGAACAAACAGATCCAGCTCAACCTTGACTTGAAGCTTGCAGGAGAACTAGCGTAGGCGAGAGGCGAAGCAAAAGGTATGGCTGGTGAGATCTTGGCGCCTGTTTTTGTTTTTCTGTCCCTTCCTAATTCTGACCTCACCTTTATTTTGCGAGACAAAATGGAGGAGGCTCAAGAAGAAGGATCATGACCTTGCCGAGGCGCAACAAACGGCTTTGAACAAGACCAAGCTCATGAAAGAAAGCTGTCTTGATCGGAAAACTTGAAGAAGAGAACACCAATCTGAAAGCTGCTCTTGATGCGGCTAACAAGGAGGTTAGCCGACTGACGAACGACAAGATAGCTCTGAGCGACAAGGCTGGTGAGCTGGCGGGGAAGAGGAATGATCTAGAGGCTTATCTGGGAGGACTCGCCAAGAAGCTATTCCTCATGCTTGAAGGTAATTCCTCTTATCCGACTGACTTGTCATCATCGACTCATCATAGAACCATTAGCTTGAACTCGAGTTGTATTTGCAGAATTCTGTCAGAATTTCGAGGAGGAGACTAGTCGAGTGGAGACAAGTCTGGACCCCATTAACTCCCCCGTGAAAGATGAAGCTGCTATGAACGTGCTCCGACTGGAATCTCGCGTTGCTGCTGTGGTGGACTATCTCGCTCGTCTGAAGGTTGCGGTGTCGCGGATCGACTCAACACTCTGGCCAGGCGAAACACTTCAAAATGACCTCGAGTCTTTAATGACTCAACTTAATGATATTCCAGTCGAGTGCAGGAATCGAAGAAGTCTTATGCCAGATGCGGTGCTGATGTCGCTCTATCCCTGGTCCGCGTTCATTGCAAGGAGGCGCGAGAGGAAAGGTTGGCGTCCATCAAAGTTGCCAATACCAAGAAGTACGACTTCCGATCTTTCGTGGAGACCTTCATTGGTGCTGCCACCCGAATCGCTGATGGGATTGACCTGGACCAGTTCGTCGCGCCTTCCAGTCCTCCGCCTGAGGAGTAAAAAACTTCTATGATTCGTCTTAAATTTGCCTCGGAATGCCGAGTGATCCTGTAACCGATAAAATTTAACAGGCTTGAGGCCTGGGTACTTTTGCATCCTTAGGATGCTATCCGAACTTTACTTATCGTCGAAATATGCTTTTGTTTGCCTTCGAGTGAACTTTGCTCTTCACTCGGATTATGCTTCAATGCTTGAGATGCAGCTCTGAGGTGGATCCAGTCGACCTACACTTTGTTGCTCTTGCAGGCGTAGGAGAAGGAAACAGACGACCTGTACCTCATCGTCCTTGCAGATCGGGATGGAGTGCACGTTGTACTTGTGGCGCAGCTCCGAAGGAGAAGGCAGCAGTCGACCTGCACCTCGTCGTCCTTATGGATCGGGATGAAGCGCACGTTGTACTTGTGGCGCAGCTCCGAAGGAGAAGGCAGCAGTCAACCTGCACCTCGTTGTCCTTGCGTATCGGGATGAAGCGCACGTTGTACTTGTGGCGCAGCTCCGAAGGAGAAGGCAGCAGTCGACCTGCACCTCGTCGTCCTTGCGGATCGGGATGAAGCGCACGTTGTACTTGTGGCACAGCTCCGAAGGAGAAGGTAACAGTCGACCTGCACCTCGTCGTCCTTGCGGATCGGGATGGATTTTGTACTTAGGCGAGTATTGGACCGCAGCTAAGCCCCCGAGTGGGAGGTTTGCTCTCCACTCGGTAGGATTTTTCAAACTTAGGCGAGTACTGGACTGCAGCTAAGCCCCAGTGGGAGTTTGCTCTCCACTCGGTAGGATTTTTCAAACTTAGGTGAGTCTTGGACTGCAGCTAAGCCCCAGTGGGAGGTTTGCTCTCCACTCGGTAGGATTTTTCAAACTTAGGCAGTCTTGGACTGCAGCTAAGCCACCGAGTGGGAGGTTTCTCTCTACTCGGTAGGATTTTTCAAACTTAGGTAGTCTTGGACTGCAGCTAAGCCCCAGTGGGAGGTTTGCTCTCCACTCGGTAGGATTTTTCAAACTTAGGCTAGTCTTGGACTGCAGCTAAGCCCCAGTGGGAGGTTTGCTCTCCACTCGGTAGGATTTTTGAAACTTAGGTAGTCTTGGACTGCAGCTAAGCCCCGAGTGGGAGGTTTGCTCTCCACTCGGTGGGATTTTTCAAACTTAGGTAGTCTTGGACTGCAGCTAAGCCACCGAGTGGGAGGTTTTCTCTCTACTCGGTAGGATTTTTCAAACTTAGGCGAGTACTGGACTGCAGCTAAGCCCCCGAGTGGGAGGTTGGCTCCTCACTCGGTAGGATTTTCAAATACTTAGGCGAGTGTTTGGACTGCAGCTAAGCCCCCGAGTGGGAGGCTGGCTCCTCACTCGGTAGGATTTTTCAGATACTTAGGAGAGTACTTGGACTGCAGCTAAGCCCCCGAGTGGGAGGCTGGCTCCTCACTCGGTAGGATTTTTCAGATACTTAGGCAAAACGGATTCGCAGCTAAGCCCCGAGTGGGAGGCTGGCTCTCCACTCGGCAGGGATTTTTTTTACAAACTTAGGTGAAACAGGTTCGCGGCTAAGCCACCCACTGGGGGAAATTTGTTATGTAAATGAAGAAGCAATAACAATCACTAGGAAAATTATAACATTCTTATCTTTGATAAACAAACTACAGAGGTATTTTTATTACATCTCACCCGAGTGAGTTCTTAAGTGTAAAAGGGGCAGAGCAGCTCCGCATTCCAGGCTCGAGGCTCATTGATCTGGCGTTCGACGTTGTAGAGATGATAAGCTCCATTGTGGAGAACTCTGGTGACGATCAAGGGACCTTCCCAAGTGGGGGCGAGCTTGTGTGGTTTCTGCTTATCCACTCGGAGGACCAAGTCCCCTTCTTGAAAGGCTCGGCTCTTCACATTTCTAGCATGGAATCGATGCAAGTCCTGCTGATAGATGGATGAGCGGATCAGGGCCATCTCTCTCTCCTCTTCAAGGAGGTCGACTGCATCTTGCCAGGCTTGCTCCGCTTCAGCTTCAGAGTAGAGTTCGACTCGGGGCGCATTGTGGAGCAGGTCGCTCGGCAGAACTGCTTCAGCTCCATAGACCATGAAGAATGGAGTTCTCCCAGTCGACTGATTAGGAGTGGTCCTTAATCCCTAAAGAACCGACGGAAGTTCGTCGACCCACGCTCCTGCTGCATGCTTGAGATCACGCATCAGTCGAGGTTTCAGTCCTTTGAGAAATAGACCATTTGCTCGTTCTGCTTGTCCATTCGACTGGGGGTGAGCAACTGAAGCATAGTCGACTCGCGTACCCTGAGAGGCGCAAAAGGCTTTGAACTTGTCGGAAGCGAATTTTGATCCATTATCAGTGATGATGCTGTGCGGAACTCCATATCTGAATATCAACTCTCTGATGAAACTGATAGCAGTGCACGCATCAAGATTCTTGATAGGTTTAGCTTCGATCCACTTCGTAAACTTGTCGACTGCCACAAGCAAATGAGTGAAACCGCTCCTGCCAGTCCTCAGTGGTCCAACCATATCCAATCCCCAAACAGCGAAAGGCCAGACGAGTGGAATGGTCTTCAATGCTGAGGCTAGTTTGTGTGACATATTGGAGTAGAACTGACATCCTTCACATTTGTCGACTATTTCCTTTGCCATTTCATTTGCTTTCGGCCAGTAAAATCCCGCTCGGTATGCTTTAGCCACGATGGTCCGAGAGGACGCATGGTGACCACAGGTCCCCGAGTGGATATCATCAAGAATTATCTGGCCTTCTTCTGGCGTTATGCACTTCTCGCTGACTCCAGTCACGCTTTCTCTGAATAACTGTCCTTTGATCACAGTAAAGGCCTTGGATCGGCGGTCGATCTGTCGAGCCTCTTCTTCGCTCTCTGGGAGCTCTTTCCTCAGGATATACGCAATGTATGGAACTGTCCAGTCGGGAGTGATGACCACGACTTCCATGACCAAGTCGACCACCGCTGGAACCTCAACTTCAGTCGGATCAGTGGCACTTTTTGGCTGTGGAGCTTCTTCAGTGAAAGGATCCTCTTGAATCGACGGTATGCGAATGTGTTCCAAAAACACATCACTGGGAATGGCTTCCCTCTTGGGCCCTATTTTCGCCAAATCATCAGCAGCTTGATTTTTCAGTCGGGGTATATGATGAAGCTCTAACCCCTCAAACTTCTTCTCTAGCTTCCTCACTTCATTATAGTAACCAGTCATGGCTGGACTTCTGATGTCCCACTCCTTCATCACCTGATTAACCACCAGATCCGAGTCGCCATAAACCATGAGGCGACGGACGCCGAGTGAAATGGCCATACGCAACCCATACAACGATTGCTTCAGATTCGCTTCATTGTTGGAAGAATCAAAGTGAATCTGGAGCACATATCCGAGCTTATCTCCTCGGGGAAACCAATACTACTGAAGATCGAACCATTCAGCATCTTGGAACCGTCAAAGAACATAGTCCAATGCTCCGAGTGAACTTGAGTCGGTAACTGTTGTTCAATCCACTCGGCGATGAAATCTGCTATTGCTTGGGACTTGATGGCTTTCTTTGCCTCAAACTTGATATCAAGGGGAAGAAGTTCAATCGCCCATTTCGCCACTCGACCAGTTGCATCTCTGTTGTGCAGAATCTCTGATAATGGAGCATCGTTGACGACTGTAATGGAATGATTAGAGAAGTAGTGAGCAACCTTCTTCGCCGTCATATAAATCGAATACACAAGCTTCTGATAATGAGGGCATCTTTGCTTCGACGGGGTTAATACTTCAGAAAGATAATATACTGGGCGCTGAACTTTGAAGGCCTTTCCTTCCTCTTCCCGCTCGACCGTAAGTACGGTACCGATGAGTTGTCCTGTGGCTGCAATGTAAAGCAGCAACGGCTCCTTGCTGATTGGGGCAGAAAGCACCGGCTGGGTGGAGAGCAGAGCTTTGAGCTCTGCAAACGCTGCATCGACTTCAGAGTCCACTCGAACTTTTCGACTTCTACATCATCGGTAAAGAGGCAATGCCTTTTCACCGAGGCGAGAGATGAATCGACTTAAAGCGCCAAGCATCCAAGAAGCTTCGGACGCCGTGCACACGCATTGGCGTTTCATTCGGAGTATAGTGCCAACTTTTTCTGGGTTAGCGTCGATTCCTCGTTCAGAAATGAGAAAACTGAGTAACTTTCCGCCACGAACTCCGAATGTGTACTTTGATGGATTAAGCTTGATATCATACCTCTTGAGATTGGCAAATGTTTCAGCAAGGTCAGTCAACAGGTCGGAACCTTTCCGTGACTTGACCACAATGTCATCCATGTATGCTTCCACATTCCAACTGATTTGAGTGAGTAAACACTTCTGAATCATCCTCATGAACGTGGCTCCGGCATTCTTGAGGCCGAATGGCATGGTGACATAACAGAAGCACCCGAATGGAGTGATGAAAGATATTTTGATCTCGTCGGGTCCATACAGACGGATCTGATGGTACCCGAAATATGTGTCTAGGAAAGACAACCGCTCACATCCCGCAGTCGAGTCGACT
The DNA here is from genome assembly GCA_021605205.1 of Aegilops longissima. Classification (NCBI taxonomy): domain Eukaryota; kingdom Viridiplantae; phylum Streptophyta; class Magnoliopsida; order Poales; family Poaceae; genus Aegilops; species Aegilops longissima. Next base: position 528,633,006 of record CM038681.1, on the reverse strand, counting down.
ATTTGGTCGATGCGGGGGAGAGGAAAATGATCTTTTGGGCAGGCCCGATTGATATGCTTGAAGTCGATGCACATGCGCAGTGAATTGTCCTTCTTAGGGACCATGACAACATTGGCGAGCCACTCGGAGTGGTATTTCTCTCGGATAAACTCTGCTGCTAAGAGCCGAGCCACCTCCTCACCAATGGCCTTTCTCTTCTGGACGGCGGACCGTCGAAGATGTTCTTTGACAGGTTTAACTTTTGAGTCGACTCACAGACGATGCTCAGCCAGTCCCCTGGGAACACCTGGCATGTCAGCAGGCTTCCATGCAAAGATGTCCCAGTTCTCACGGAGGAACTGGATGAGCGCTTCTTCCTATTTGGAGTCGAGTGTTGTTGAGATGTGAGTCGGAGCAGCATTGGGATCAGTCGGATGAATATGAACCGGTTTTGTCTCCCCGGATGACTGAAATGCCGACTACGTGGCGGGCTTCTTGGCTCGCAACAAATCACTGGGTCTCAGTTTTTCGGTACTCTTGCAGCTCGACCAACGCCATCCGAGCATCAGCGATCTTAGAGCCTTTGGAAACACTCTTCGCTTTTTCCGATTGCGGTGATAGTGATCACACCTTTAGGACCCGCATCTTCAGCTTGAGGTACACATAACATGGTCGAGCCATGAAACGCGCATATGCCGGCCTCCCCAGGATAGTGTGGTAAGCGCTCTGAAAATCCACGACCTCAAAGGTCAACTTTTCCTTAGGAAAATTCTTGTAGTCGCCAAAAACCACATCGAGAGCAATTTGGCCGAGTGACTCAGCCTTCTTTCCAGGAATGACTTCATGGAAGCTCATGTTGCTAGTGCTGAGTCTGGACATCGGAATGCCCATCCCTTTCAACGTCTCTGCATACAAAATGTTCAGGCCACTGCCACCATCCATCAAAACCTTAGTTAGTCGAGTGCCTTCGACGACCGGGTCGACCACCAACGCTTGCCTCCCAGGGGTGGCTATGTGTGTTGGGTGATCGTGGTCGAACATGATGGTGGCTCTGCGACCATTTCGGAATGGCCCGGGTGTCGCCGAGCAACCATATTCACAGCGGTTGATAACTTTCAATCGACTTTTGCTTTCAACATCGGCAAAAATCATCAGTGGAATTGACACGAGGGTACCCACCGTCACTATCTTCCTTGTCCTCAACTTTGTCCGACTCCTTTTCTTTATCCTTGGGCTGCTTCCTGTAGCGACCCGACCCGAATGGATCAAGTCTCTGTGCTCAGGTGTCATCGCTGGATCAGTAATGCTGACACCACATAGTACTTCGAAGGATTTATAACAGAGTAGCAATCACACACTTATTACATTGTTTGTCCAGAAGAGGACTTATTACAATAAAAATGGCTTAAGGCCATCTAATAACGATAACAGCGGAAGACTTGGAAGATAAGTGAGTCCATCAACTCCAGTGGCATCATCGAGTATAGAACCACGACCTAAGCACCTTACTGTAAATCGAAAAGTCTGCAACATGAAAGTTGCAGCCAAAACGGGTCAACACATGGAATATCTTGGCAATGTAACACATAGAGAATAATGGATGATAAGCCTATACTACATGCATATGTGGCTGGTGGAAAGCTCTCTGATTCTGAGTTTTGCATAAAGCCAGTTTTCCCTCTTGCAAAGGAATAAATTTGTTTAACTATCATGGTGGTTGTTAAACATTGAGAATGGTTGACAGCATCCTCAATCCCAATTAAAAGTACTCATTAAAACCCAACAATATTAATTAGAGTAACATGTTGAGATTCACATGATATTCAAGTACTAGATACTCAAGATGTCCATAACCGGGACACGGCTAATCATGATTAGTTTATACACTCTGCAGAGGTTTGCACTTTTCCCCACAAGACTCGATCGCCTCCGTTTGGTTTCTCGTCTTTGCATGGTGTTTGAGAAGCGGATGACCGAGACATAGTCTTCGAAGCGCTAGCACCTTACGATGGGTGGACGGTACACCTACATCCCCTACATCTGCTAGTCCACCACTATAAGAGTTCACACGACTTAGTCAACTATGCCAGAGACCATAATGGCTTGTGGCTGCACACGTAAGTTACTAGTATGAATTATCTTATGATCCCTTTGAGCCTGGGTGGCGGTCCAAAAAAAACAGGCAAGTCCTGATGGAAACCAGGTGCCTCAATCCACCCAGATGTGTGTTTAAGTTGCCACCTTAAATAAACCATTAATTTAACAATCTCACATCTGTCATGGATATCACTCACCCAATCCACGTCTACTAGCATAGCATAGCATAATAAGCAAACATAGAAGTAACTCCCAAGGTTTCATAAGTAAAACAGGTAATAGGTACTACCTCATCTACTTCCCATCCCACAATTTAATTAGATCCTAATCATGCAATGTTTGAGGATTGATCTAATGCATAAAATCTGGGTAGTAGAAAAGATATGATCAAGTGTTACTTGCCTTGCTGATGATCCGCGAAACCTAGAGACTCGAAATAACAAGCGGCGCACTCCGGGTGATCTATCGCAGACAAACAACAAGCATACAATAAGTACTCATCTAATGCACAGGTAAATCTCGAATAAAAGATCTAACCAGAAAGTTCAACTTAAGAACCCTGGTTGCAAAAAGAATCGAATCAAATAAAGCAACCAAAGTCAAACGACGAAAGAAAACAACTCGGTTCTAGCAAGTTGAAACTAAGTCAAATTTTACAGTAGCAAAACTTTGTTTAAGTTGATTAGTCGGAACGGCGGTTTGAAACGAAACTCAGCGCTTGAATCACCTGATTCCGATAAGCGGCGAGAAGATAGACTAGAAAGAAAATCGGATCTGAAATCGCTATCCGAAAAATAGCGGAATAAGTCCGATGAGAAAGAAAACGACGAACGGTCGAACGAACGGGCGTTCATTAACCGAAGCAAATCGGTGATCACGTTCGTTATGACGAACGGTCCGGCGAACGCTTGCTAAACAAAACCGGAAAGAAAAACCGGCGAGAAAAACCGATCTAGGGTTTCAGAAAGAAAACCGAAACGAAAAACCGATCTAGAAAACCGGAACGGAAATTGGAACGATTTACGAAAAGGTGACGCGGCGCGGGGCTAGTACCTCAACGAGGTGAGGCTCCGGCGGGGCGGCGGCTAGGGGCGACGGCGGTGGCAAGTGGCGGCGGCGTAGGGGCGGCGGCGCTGGTGAGGGGCGGCGGCGGTGTGGAGAGGAGAGGAGAGGTCAGGTGTGGGTTTGATGTGTTAGAGGGGGGGGGGTGCTTGGCTATTTATATTGGGGAGGGGAGGGTTTTTGCTTGGGGTAGGGGACAAGAAATAGACTAGGATTAGGAAACAAGAGGGAAAAGATCTAGAAACTGATACGGAATAAACAGAAATAGGACAAGAGTCCTACTAGGATTAGGAAAAAGAATGGCGGCTCCCTGGCTTGGTGCGCGCGATGGCCTCCTGGCCTTGGCCGGCCGGTGGCTTGCGGCTTGGGCCTTTGGCCCAAGGCGCAGCAGTTTTTTTTTAAACGGTCTCGCGCGCAGAAAAAAAAATCTAAACGAACTCCAAAATTAATAAAGTAAACTTTCCCCGACTCCTAAAAATGAGTCGAACAAAATGAACTTTTACTCGGGCCAAAAATGCAATTTTTGAAAACACGCATTTTTCCCTAAGGCAAATAAACTCCGAGAAAAATCCAAAAGTTGATTTATTTATTAAATCTTCATTTTTCCTAAATTTTGGGAAAGTCATATTATTCCCTCTCTTATTTTTGATATTGGAAAAATATTTGAAGATAAAATAAATAAATCCAATGATCCTCTTTTCATAGTTTTGAGAGAACTCAAATACGAAAATTTTGAAATCTCCAACTCTCTCCGAGGGTCCTTGAGTTGCGTGAAATTTGTAGGGTCAACAAAATGCAAGAAAATATGATATGCATGATGATCTAATGTATAACATTCCAAATTGAAAATTTGGGATGTTACAAACCTACCCCCCTTAAGATGAATCTCGCCCTCGAGATTCGGGTTGGCTAGAAAATAGATGAGGGTGATCTTTGAGCAAATCTTCTTCTCTTTCCCAGGTGGCTTCATCCTCAGTGTGGTGGCTCCACTAAACCTTGCAAAACTTGATAACCTTGCTGCGAGTAACTCTGCTGCATAATCGAGAATCCTGACTGGTTTCTCCTCATATGTCAAATCATCCTTCAACTGAATTGCTTCAAGTGGTACTGTATCTCTTAGCGGTACTTCCGCCATCTCGGCGTGACATTTCTTCAGCTGAGAAACATGGAATACATCATGAACTCCTGACAGTCCCTCTGGTAATTCCAGCTTATAAGCAACTTCTCCCATGTGTTGCAAGATCCTATATGGTCCAACGAAACGTGGTGCCAATTTTTCCTTTAACTCCAAATCACTTAACTCCTCGAAGTGGGGATACTCTAAGATAAACTCTGTCTCCAACTTCATATTCTATCGCCTTGCGTTTTGAATCCGCATAGCTTTTCTGTCTTGACTGGGCTACCTTGAGCCTATCGCGAATCAACTTAACCTTATGTTCAGACTCCTTAATCAAATCTGGTCCAAACAACTGACGGTCTCCAACTTCGTCCCATGATAACGGTGTCCTACACCTCCTTCCGTACAAAGCCTCGAAAGGTGCCATCTTCAAGCTGGTTTGGTAACTGTTGTTATAAGAAAACTCTGCATACGACAAGTTATCGTCCCAACTAGATCCATAGTATAGTGCACAAGCTCTCAGCATATCCTCCAAAATCTGATTGACTCTCTCAGTCTGTCCATCGGTCTGTGGGTGAAAAGCTGTACTGAATTCTAGCCTGGTTCCTAACGTTTCATGCAACTGATTCCAAAACTTTGAGGTAAATTGGGTTCCTCTATCGTCGATACTCCTCGAACTCGTGCAAACACACAATTCTGGTCATGTATATCTTTGCCAACTTAGCACTGCTATAGGTAGTCTTGACTGGAATGAAATGAGCTACCTTCGTCAAGCGGTCGACTATAACCCAAATCGAATCATAGCCTGAACGAGTCTTTGGCAAACCCGTGATGAAATCCATGCCTAGTTTATCCCACTTCCATTCGGGTATCGGCAATGTTGCAACAATCCTGCTGGCTTCTGATGTTCTGCCTTCACTCTTTGACATACATCACAAACTGCTACATACTCTGCAATATCCTTCTTCATTCCGGTCCACCAGAACGTTTCCTTCAAATCCAAATACATCTTGGTATTTCCTAGGTGAATCGAATAGGGTGAAGCATGTGCCTCTTGCAAAATCAACTTCCTGATCTCCGGGTCATTTGGCACGTAAACACGGTCCTCAAACCATAGGGTATCGTGCTCATCCTCACGAAATCCCTTAGCTTTTCCTTCGCTCATTTTCTTCTTTATATCCGCAATCTCTTTGTCCTTTTTCTGAGCTTCCCTGATTTTATCCATCAAGGTAGACTGAATCTCCAATGCTGCTACATAGCCTCTCGGAACTATTTCCAAACATAGCTCACGAAGATCTTCTGCTAGCTCCTTTGGTATTTCTCTCGTCAATAGCGTATTGACATGGCTCTTGCGGCTCAATGCGTCAGCTACTACATTAGCCTTTCCGGGATGATAATGCAATCTCATATCATAATCCTTGATGAGTTCCAACCATCTCCTCTGTCTGAGATTTAATTCCTTCTGCGTGAAGATGTACTTCAAACTCTTGTGATCCGTATACACCTCACAATGATTTCCAATGAGGAAATGTCTCCATGTCTTCAATGCATGCACTACGGCTGCTAGCTCCAAATCATGTGTGGCATAATTTAATTCGTGAGGTTTCAGTTGTCGTGAAGCATCTGAAACAACTCTTCCTTCTGCATAAGCACTTGCTCCAAGTCCTCGGCGTGAAGCGTGTAATACACCTCATAATCCTTGGTGCGATCGGAAAAATTAGCCTTTGGTGAGGTAACCAATCTTTTCTTCAACTCCTGAAAACTTGCCTCACTATCCTCAGGCCATATGAACTTGGTATCCTTTTTCAACAATTTCGTCATAGGCTTTGCAATCCTTGAGAAATTCTCAATGAATCTTCGGTAGTATCCTGCGAGTCCAAGGAAACTCCGGATCTCTCCAACTGTCGTTGGTGCTTCCCATTTGGTTCTGGTCTCAACCTTTGTGGGGTCAACTGCTATCCCTTCTCCGGATATAACATGTCCAAGAAATCCAACTTCCTTTAGCCAAAACTCACATTTGCTGAACTTGGCATATAAGCGATGTTCTCTTAGCTTCTCCAAAACCAATCGCAAATGTTCCTTATGTTCTTCTTCATTCTTCGAGAAAACCAAAATATCATCTATGAACACCACGATTGAACTTATCCAAAAACTCCATAAACACTTTGTTCATCAGGTTCATGAAATAGGCTGGCGCGTTAGTCAGTCCAAATGACATAACGGTATACTCATACAGTCCATATCTCGTGGTAAATGCTGTCTTAGGTATGTCCCGCTCCCGAATCTTTAAGCGATGGTACCACGATCGCAAATCGATCTTGGAAAACACTTTAGCTCCTTGCAAGCGATCAAATAGATCATTTATCATTGGTAGTGGGTACTTGTTCTTGATTTTACTGCATTCAATCCACGATAATCAACAACCATCCTTAACGATCCATCCTTCTTCTCCACTAACGAGACGGGTGATCCCCAAAGGCGAAGAACTTGGGCGTATATAACCTTTATCCAACAGCTCCTTAATCTGCTTCTTGATTTCCGCCAAATCCTGTGCGGGCATCCCGTATGGTCGCCCGATATCGGGCCTGTTCACGGCAACAGCTCAATCAAAACTCAATGTCTCTATCCGGTGGCATTCTGGCAATTCCTCGGAAATACATCGGGGTAATCCTTCACCATGGCACTTCTTCCCTGCACAACTCTCGATAAGGAATTTATTGATGCTCTCCTCGGCTCATGCCGTGATACATACTTGATTCTCCTCCTTACGGGGTGGTAAGCAAAATTGACTTAGTGGCGCAATCTATGTTCCTCCATACTTGATAACCAATCCATGCCTAATATCACATCCAATCCTTGGGATTCCGAACTATTAGGTCCGAGGGAAAACATAGTGTCCAATCCTTAATGGCAATCGATCACACCATATACTAGCCATGTATTCTACTCCTGGTGAGGTTACTAGCATGGGTGACCTAAGGTCTTGGGTTGGTAATTTGTACTTATCCACAAATCCCCTTGATATGTATGAATGTGATGCACCAGTATCGAAAAGAACTAGTGCGATAAATGACTTAACCAAAAACTTACCGATTCTTGCATCGGGCTGATCTTCAACCTCCTCCACATCAATGTGGTTCACCTGTCCTCTGTTGAAAGGGTTTGGCTTCTTTCGAGTTTCCATTTCCACCTTGGCCTTGGGACATTCATTTGCATAATGTCCGGTCTTGGAACACTTGTAACGGTGACATGGCTCAAGTCTTTCTTGGTTGGGGTTGTTGGTGTGGTCGGTTTTGGCCGTTGCTTCCTCCATTCCCATTACCATTCTTGTGGCCATTATGGTTGTGCGAACTACTTCCTCCATGGGTATCTTGAAACCGAACTCCTGTTTAGGGGTATAACGGGCTTCATTGGGCTCGAGTTATACTTCCCTGCCAATACTTCCTCTTGCGGTTCTCAATTTGCTGCTGCTTTCCTTCAATCATGAGGGCACGGTCTACCAACTCCTGGTAGTTATTGAAACTTGCTACCATCAACTGCATGCTTAATTCATCATTCAGTCCTTCGAAACTTCTCACGCTTAGCTGCATCCGTAGTAACGCGTCATCCGGGGCATAACGTGCTAACTTACTAAAATCATCCACATATTGGCCAACAGTCCTTCCTCCTTGGCGTAAGTTGCGAAACTCACGCTTCTTCATGGCCATAGCTCCTGCTGAGACATGGGCAGTACGAAAAGCTTGCTGAAACTGATCCCATGTGACAGTGTCTACAGGGTAAGTGGCTGTAAAATCTTCCCACCATGCTGCTGCGGGTCCTTCAAGTTGATGTGCAACAAACTTCACCTTTTCTCCATCTGTACATCCTGCAGTGGTCAACTCCCTCCCTACCTTACGGAACCAATCATCTGCTACTATCGGCTCGGTGCTACTAGAAAACACCGGCGGGTTCAGCCTTAAGAAACGAGTCAAGTGATCTGCAGGTGGTGGTGGCGGTGGGTTGTTGTTGTTGTTGCCTTGGTTCTGTACCAATGTTTGGATCAAAGTGTTCTGCTGCGGAATCAACTGGGTGATCTCTGGCGGGAAAACAAACTCGGGGTCGCGTCTCGGAGGCATCTGATGGGTTTAGAAAAGATGAGAAATTAAGAAGTAGAGTGAGGTCTAGGGAGAAAACACTACCCAAATGCACATGAGCAAATGCACACAAAATCACTTCATTCAATTCAAACAAAGGGCTTACAACGATCTAACTATCGCAAAAGTGCGTGAACTATAATGTTTACATGGAGGGAATACTACTAATATGTGGGGTCATCTACTAATTTGAACGGTGGAAGACTCCATGATGTCCGCTCGACCGTCTTCAAAGTCGGGTTCACTTGGATCCGAATCGGTGTAAATCGATGATGATGTAGTTGCTCGGACAGCCGATGTACTTGTCTTCATTCTTGAACGCCAATTTCTTCTTGAGTTCTTCAATCTCATACTTAAGATCGTTATTGTGTCTTGCTACAACTACGATCTCGTCCATGTAGTCCTTGCGTGTAGACTTTAGTTCTCCTTCAAGTTCGATGATCCTTCCCTTTGCATTCTTCAACTCTATCATATCATTGCACATCTGGTTCTCCTGGCGTCGAATGTGCTGGTTTAACTCCTGGATGAAAGCTGCAATGGATCGGTCCTTCTTGGTGCTGACTATCTCCCATTGCTCATTCCGGCGTCCGCAAATCTGGTAGATAGTATCCTTGAGGTCTTCTTGATAAACTTCTCCAATGCGTCCCATGGTGATATGAGCTGCCATGCTCTTTCCCAGACTCCAGGTTGGTGCACTGAAAACACTATCTATAGGCTTGGTGATTGGGGCGAATGTCCTTCCCGGAACGTGAGCTTGAATCTTCCAGCGCTCCTCTTCAGGCAGAGTGGCGTTGAAAGTCTCGGTGAAGCTTGGTAGTCCAATGTTCAAGTACTTGGTGACTTCCTTCAAGTGAAATCCAAAAGGTGTGCCTTCATCTGGTTGGGTGTACTTGATCTTGGCGTCCTTCATCCTAAAACAGTAGAAAAGATGAGGAGTTAGAAAATGAGAAGAGAGTAGTGATCTATGGCTTTAACTTAGTGGTCGTGTCCTACAACATCGGTGTGTGCTCTGTACCATCTCTCAGTAGCGACCCGACCGAATGGATCAAGTCTCTCGTGCTCACGTGTCATCCCTGGATCAATAATCTGACACCACACAAGCTTGAAGGATTTATAACAGAGTAGCAATCACACACTTATTACATCGTTTGTCCAAGAGGACTTATTACAATAAAAATGGCTTAAGGCCATCTAATAACGATAACATGGAAGACTTGGAAGATAAGTGAGTCCATCAACTCCAGCCGCATCATCGAGTATAGAACCACGACCTAAGCACCTTACTCGTCGTTCGAAAAGTCGCAACATGAAAGTTGCAGCCAAAACGGGTCAACACATGGAATATCTTGGCAATGTAACACATAGAGAATAATGGATGATAAGCCTATACTACATGCATATGTGGCTGGTGGAAAGCTCTCTGATTACAGTTTTGCATAAAGCCAGTTTTTCCCTCTGCAAAGGAATAAATTTGTTTAACTATCATGGTGGTTGTTAAACATTGAGAATGGTTGACAGACATCCTCAATCCCAATTAAAAGTACTCATTAAAAACCCAACAATATTAATTAGAGTAACATGTTGAGATTCACATGATATTCAAGTACTAGATACTCAAGATGTCCATAACAGGGGACACGGCTAATCATGATTAGTTTATACACTCTGCAGAGGTTTGCGCACTTTTCCCCACAAGACTCGATCGCCTCCGTTTGGTTTCTCGTACTGCAGGGTGTTTGAGAAACGGATGACCGATACATAGTCTTTCAGAAGCGCTAGCACCTTACGATGGGTGGACCGGTACACCTACATCCCCTACATCTGCTAGTCCACCACTATAAGAGTTCACACGACTTAGTCAACTATGCGAGCCCATAATGGCTTGTGGCTGCACACGAAGTTACTAGTATGAATTATCTTATGATCCCTTTGAGCACAGGTGGCGGTCCAAAAAAACAGGCAAGTCCTGATGGAAACCAGGTGCCTCAATCCACCCAGATGTGTGTTTAAGTTGCCACCTTAAATAAACCATTAATTTAACAATATCACATCTGTCATGGATATCACTCACCCAATCCACGTCTACTAGCATAGCATAGCATAATAAGAAAACGTAGAAATAACTCCCAAGGTTTCATAAGTAAAACAGGTAATAGGTACTACCTCATCTACTTCCCATCCCACAATTTAGTTAGATCCTAATCATGCAATGTTTGAGGATTGATCTAATGCATAAAAACTGGGTAGTAGAAAAGATATGATCAAGTGTTACTTGCCTTGCTGATGATCCGCGAGACCTAGAGACTCGAAATAACAAGCGGCGCACTCCGGGTGATCTATCGCAGACAAACAACAAGCATACAATAAGTACTCATCTAATGCACAGGTAAATCTCGAATAAAAGATCAAACCAGAAAGTTCAACTTAAGAACCCTGGTTGCAAAAAGAATCGAATCAAATAAAGCAACCAAAGTCAAACGACGAAAGAAAACAACTCGGTTCTAGCAAGTTGAAACTAAGTCAAATTTTACAGTAGCAAAACTTTGTTTAAGTTGATTAGTCGGAACGGCGGTTTCGAAACGAAACTCCAGGCGCTTGAATCACCTGATTCCGATAAACGAGCGAGAAGATAGACTAGAAAGAAAATCGGATCTGAAATCACTATCCGAAAAATAGCGGAATAAGTCCGATGAGAAAGAAAACGACGAACGGTCGAACGAACGGGCGTTCATTAACGGAAGCAAACCGGTGATCACGTTCGTTAGGACGAACGGTCTGGCGAACGCTTGCTCAACAAAACCGGAAAGAAAAACCGGCGAGAAAAACCAATCTAGGGTTTTGGAAAAAAAACGAAACAAAAAACCGATCTAGAAAACCGGAACGGAAATCGGAACGGAAACTGAAGAACCGAACCGAGGAAAAGAAAGGTGACGCGGCGCGGGGCTAGTTCCTCGAAGAGGCGAGGGGCTCCGTCGGCGGTGGCGTTGGGTGGCGGCGGCGGCGTAGGGCAGCGGCGCGGTGGTGGTGAGGAGAGGAGAGGTGAGGTGTGGGTTTGATGTGTTAGAGGGGGGGGGGGTGCTTGGGTATTTATATTGGGGAGGGGAGGGTTTTTGCTTGGGGTAGGGGACAAGAAATAGACTAGGATTAGGAAACAAGAGGGAAAAGATCTAGAAACAGATACAGAATAAACAGAAATAGGACAAGAGTCCTACTAGGATTAGGAAAAAGAACGGCGGCTCCCTGGCTTGGTGCGCGCGATGGCCTCCTGGCCTTGGCCGGCCGGTGGCTTGCGGCTTGGGCCTTTGGCCCAAGGCGCTGTAGTTTTTTTTTAAACGGTCTCGCCGCAGAAAAATAAATAAAAAAAATCTAAACAAACTCCAAAATTAATAAAGTAAACTTTCCCCGACTCCTAAAAATGAGTCGAACAAAATGAACTTTTACTCGGGCCAAAAATGCAATTTTTGAAAACACGCATTTTTCCCTAAGGCAAATAAACTCCGAGAAAAATCCAAAAGTTGATTTATTTATTAAATCTTCATTTTTCCTAAATTTTGGGAAAGTCATATTATTCCCTCTCTTATTTTTGATATTGGAAAAATATTTGAAGATAAAATAAATAAATCCAATGATCCTCTTTTCATAGTTTTGAGAGAACTCAAATACAAAAATTTCGAAATCTCCAACTCTCTCCGAGGGTCCTTGAGTTGCGTGAAATTTCTAGGATCAACAAAATGCAAGAAAATATGATATGCATGATGATCTAATGTATAACATTCCAAATTGAAAATTTGGGATGTTACACTTCCCCTGAAACTGCTGAATCAAGAGCCGACACTGTCGAGTGGTATGCCTTGGGTAAATGAGTTTACCCTCTTCATCTTTCTTCGTGTGAATGTGACATGGCAAGTCCAACACATCATTTCCATCTTGGTCTTTAAATTTCTTGGGGTTCCAAGGCCCCTTGGGTTTCCCCTTGAACTTTCCTGGAGTCACAGCCAAGGCTTCTCCAGGAGCGACTGCTCGACTTTCATACATTTCCAGCTGGAGTTCCTCCCCGGTTTCATTAATGGCTGACTTGTACTTGCCACTCCGGAGCCGATCCTCTTCTTCACCATTGGCGTACTTGGTGGCAATCTCCATCATTCGACTCAGGGTCATGTCTCCTGTCCGACCGAATTTTAGACTCAACTCTCTGTTCTTAACTCCTTCCTTGAAGGCACAGACTGCCTGATGATCAGATACATTCTCTACTGTGTGGTGCAAAGTGATCCATCTCTAGATGTAATCCCTTAGAGTTTCATTCGACTTCTGCACACACGACTGCAACTCTGTCAACCCTGTTGGTCGCTTGCAAGTCCCTTCAAATGTCCTGACAAACACTCGGGCTAGATCTTCCCAAGTGTAAATGCTGCTGGGTGCTAACTGATTCAGCCATGCTCTGGCCGATCCCTCTAACATAAGAGGCAGGTGTTTCATGGCCACTTCATCATTGCCGCTTCCAATCAGGACAGCCACTCGGTAGTCCTCAAGCCAGGTATCCAGCTTGGACTCACCAGTGAACTTACTGACTCCAGTCGCCAACCTGAAGTTGGGAGGAATCACCGCGGCTCTGATGGCTCTACTAAAACACTATGGTCCTGAGACGTGTACTCTGCTGCTGATAGGTGCATTTCTGTCATGGCCTCCACGGTTAGCTTTGTTCCTGTCGACCAGACCTTGAACGATGACGGATCTCGCATCAAAGCCTGGTTCCCCGGGGTCGACTGGAATCCTTCGCCCAACACTGTGCTGGCGTCTGTCATCTTGCTGCCGAGGTGCATATGACCCACCCCTTGGGGGAGGAGTGGGCACTCAACGTCGATCATCACGATCGAATCGGTCCTCATACTGATCACGTAGGCCTCCATGTCCCTCACGCCTCGGGGGTGATCTTGGGCTATGTGTCGACTGGACTGTATTCGCAGCGACGGATCTGCTATGAATCCTGTTCCGCGACTGTGATACAGCTGAATTTTGATCTCCTGCTGCCCGAAGCAAATCTCTGATCTGGAGTAAGCCCCTGCCAGCCTCCGACTAGGAAGGCTGAATGGACTCTGCTATACGGGCTGCAGCTGCTAGATTCTGAATGGGAGTTCGGTATACCTCAGTCGGTTGTGGAAGGAGTTGGCGTCGGATGGGACGCGGGACCGTTATCGCACTTTTCGTTAAATCGAGCACTCGCTGGAGAATTTTCGGTCGAGTGCGCTCAATAAGTTGGCCAAACGCGCATCTTCTAAGGCGCATGCCTCGGGGGTTTCTCCAATGATAGGAGTATGAAGCGCATCCATGTTCCGGCGGCGGAGCTCCTCCCTCTGCAGCGAAGTGAGGGGCTCGGGTTGGTACTCTTCGTGAGCCTGCACCGGCTCGCCTCCGCCAACGCCTTCATCGGTGCGGGGGAAACCAGGAGGGCTGCATGGTCCGTCGACCATCAGAACCTCCGCCGCTGGATCGCTGCTATCGCACTCGGATGCAGTCTCTGCGGAGCCAGTCGACAGATCGAACAGGCCGTAGAGAGATTCGTCGGGCTCGATTGCCGCGACTTGGGGAGTGGCCGACTGGCGGGCCACCGCGTGCCTCACCCACCGCTGAAGCCTCGATCGACCGGAGCGCTTGCGCCGGTGCGAGACCGGGAGGGAGGACGGCACAAGAGCTGACCGATACTGGGTCGACGGCTGCCGCAGGAGGACGCCACGGACGCACGCACGAAAGTGCTCGCCCGCGGACGGGGAGTGCGTCAACGTCGAGTGGAGCCTCCTGCAACCAAGCGGAGTCATCGGCGATGAACGTGAGTGCGCTGAGACGGATCTCACGGCCCTCAACCAAAACTCCGCCTGAAACCATGCTGAATGGGATCGAGAAAAATGCAACTTCTCCAACGAGTCGCTAAGACACCTGCCCCACAGTGGGCGCCAACTGTCGTGGTTCTAAGTCTGACAGTAGAATGGGGGGTAGGTATGGAGAGGCAAGATCCTAGCTATGGAGTAGTTGTATACACACAAGTTTTACGAGTTCAGGCCCTTCTCGGAGGAAGTAATAGCCCTACGTCTCGGAGCCCGGAGGCGGTCGACTAGATTATGCGTGTATGAGTTACAAGGATGCGAACCCTTGACACTGAGGAGGGGATGGCTTATATAGAGTTCGCCAGACCCCTCCGGTCCTCAGTTATGCAGGGTTAAAGGTACATTAAGATAGGGGGTTACTGGTAACGCCCACATAAAGTGCTATGATGACCATAAAAGCTACTTAATGGCCGACCGTTTGTGTGCGAGGCGGCTTTAGATCTCTGGCGGTCAGTGGTTTGGCTTCATGGCGAGTGTCTTCCAGTTGGTCGAGTGGAACCCTTCCTGGTCGACTGAAAGGTAATTTCTTCTAGGGATATCCTTGGGGAGGGTGTCTTAGACAGGTCCATGACCCTACCCTAGATACATGACTTCATCAGACGCCGCTCAATTCTTCCGGGCCCAGGAAGGGTACACAACGGAGCAGCACTTCTGGTTGCAGTTTACGGGGCAGGAGCATCCCGCACTGCTAAATGACCAGATGGCACAATGGGCGGAGCTGCATAACATGTCCAGCGCGGCCATGAGGGACGTCATAATCCGGTTGCGGCCGACCGAAACCGTTCCGGACAGCTACTTCGGCCTTGTGCGGCATCTCGTTGATGCGCTACCCCAAATCGACGCCGTCAAGAGGTGGTCCTGCATAGAAGGAGCGCGAATGGCCTTTGCCCGTGTTAAGATGCACTGGGCGAAGATGAAGGCCGAAAAGGTGGCAGTTGAGGGTCCGCCCGAGCGGAGCGCTATTTTGAGGACGTACTAAAAGGTGCCCGCCTTGTAGAAGGCCAATGCTCTAAGGATGTAGTGTTCGAGTGAACGAGTCCGAACTATCCGAAAGTTTGCATTATGAACTTAAGGATTTCTGTAATATATTCATGTCCTTAAGAAGAATTTTATCTTCTTGTGCAGCCATTTTTATATCTGAGAGTTCCCAGTCGTCGGCTTCAAGCCCCATGTAGATACTACTAGGGTGTTCGGAATTGCACATGACTACACTTAACCCAACGTCTTGGTCCGTAAAGGAGGTGTCAGTGCGGCAAACCAGGCAACCGGACTATGTGGTTTTATTGCTCTCACTTAGCCATAGGAGTTTGACGATGGGTCTACAAATTAGCCCCTGGTATGTACGCGGCAATCCTGATACGGATGCACTGCATATGTGATCGGAAAACAGTCCTTCATGTAACACAGAAAAAATCGCTAAAGATCTTTATGAGTCACCGAGTGGCTGGCCGACTCTCGCCACATCATGACAGTCAGTTTTTGGCTTTCTCTACTGAGGTGCTTAACCGGATCAACCAGAAACACAATCGCAGTAGCTCTCCATTTACTACCCTAGCCGATCAGACGGAACGTAAGGTAGCAAACACAGGAGCCGGGCAACCCAACTATTGACCAAAGACATGATTCGGAGCCGATGCATATAGTGCCAAACTCGGGACACCGAAATGTGCTATAAAGTTGTTCGGACTTTTGTGCGGCAACACGTGTGTTGCTATATAGAGCCCAGGTAATTTGTGCCAAGGTGTGTGCGTGAGGCAACTGAATAGACGGAATAAAGTCTATAAGTAAGGGCAATACCGAATACGAATTTGGTTCACTGGAATCTGATTGATACATCAAAATGTAATCTTACAGAGGGTACCATAATTACCAGGGCCATTTTACATGCTGGGGGTCTAAGGCTAAGGGAAAAAGCTCTATACAGGTTCTTGAGTGGAGTTGTGGTATACAAAATCCGCACCTTCTGTCGCACGTCTGTGCCGCTTTCGCCTGAGCAAGAAAGATTCCTTTAGAGGGACGGGCTTCGACTATTTGCATGAAACCGGGCTCGGCGAGAGTCCTTGTGAGTCCGTAGGATGATTAAGTTTTGATTCCCCTGTAGTAAAAGAGAAAAATAATTAAGGAGAGGGGAAGGCCGTATAGGGTCGAACCGTACTATAGGCCTGCCCGTATTGTGCCTCCGCTGATGCCCAAGGTATTTTGAGTGCAAAATTATGCTCGCGCGGTACGAATTTCGCGGATGTACGTGGCGATCGACGGAGGCGAAACTGCTAATCCAGCTCTGGTATTGTCGGGCCGTTAGTATGTGGAATTGGCCGGCCTTGTGTAGTAGAGCCCGGTGGCTTAATAGCCAATGAGGTGTGCGGCTTGAGAGGGCCGCTTTGTACTTCGGCCGCGATGGCCGCGGTGTGCTCCTCAGTACGGAGGGAGCATTCCATGTTTCCGTTGACTGTAATGACGCCACGTGGACCGGGCATCTTGAGCTTGAGGTAAGCATAGTGCGGGACCGCGTTGAAGCGAGCGAATGCGGCTCGTCCGAGCAGTGCGTGGTAGCCACTGCGGAAATGGACAATGTCAAAGATCAATTCTTCGCTTTGGAAGTTGTCCGGCGAACCGAAAACAACCTCCAATGTGATTAAGCCCGTGCAGCGGGCCTCTACACCAGGTATTACTCCTTTAAAGGTGGTTTTAGTGGGCTTTATTCTTGACGGATCAATGCCCATTTTGCGGACAGTGTCTTGATAAAGTAGGTTGAGACTGTTGCCATCGTCCATGAGGACTCGCGTGAGATGGAATCCGCCGATGATTGGATCAAGGACCAGAGCTGCCAAACCTCTGTGGTGGTCCTTTTGGTCGAAGGTGATTGGGCACGCCAACCATGGGTTAAATTTTGGGGCGACATGCTCGATGGCGTAGACGTCCCGTAATGCGCGCTTGCGCTCCCTCTTGGGGATATGTGTGGCATATATCTGAAGGAAATATGCCCTAGAGGCAATAATAAAGTTATTATTTATTTTCGTATTTCATGATAAATGTTTATTATTCATGCTAGAATTGTATTAACTGGAAACATAATACATGTGTGAGTACATAGACAAACAGAGTGTCACTAGTATGCCTCTACTTGACTAGCTCGTTGATCAAAGATGGTTATGTTTCCTAGCCATAGACAGGAGTTGTCATTTGACTAATGAGGTCACATCATTAGGAGAATGATGTGATTGACTTGACCCATTTCGTCAGCTTAGCACTTGATCGTTTAGTGTGTTGCTATTGCTTTCTTCATGACTTATACATGTTCCTATGACTATGAGATTATGCAACTCCGTTTACGGAGGAACACTTTGTGTGCTACCAAGCGTCAACGAATGGCGGGTGATTATAAAGGTGCTCTCTGGTGTCTCGAAGGTACTTGTTGGGTTGGCGTATTTCGAGATTAGGATTTGTCACTCCGATTGTCGGAGAGGTATCTCTGGGCCCTCTCGGTAATGCACATCACTATAAGCCTTTGTAGGACCTTGAGAAGAGGTGTCTAGAGGGGGGGGGGGTGAGTAGACACTTCATACCAAAGTTGCAGTTTTTAAGTTTCTTTAAAGTTTGAGTGGAGTTTAGGCACAAGTTTAACATTCACAACATATAGCAAGCAAGCATGCAAAGAGTATATGAGCAGCGGAAAATAAAGCATGCAACTTGCAAGAATGTAAAGGGAAGGGATTGGAGGATTCAAACGCAATTTGGAGACACGGATGTTTTTGGCGTGGTTCCGATAGGATGGTGCTATCGTACATCCACGTTGATGGAGACTTCAACCCACGAAGGGTAACGGCTGCGTGAGTCCACGGAGGGATCCACCCACGAAGGGTCCACGAAGAAGCAATCTTGTCTATCCCACTGAGGGAGTCCCGGATTAGGGGGTGTCCGGATGGTCGGACTACCATCATCGGCCGGACTATCATTGGCCGGACTATCATCATCGACCGGACTCCAAGATTATGAAGATACAAGATTGAAGACTTCGCCCCGTGTCCGGATGGGACTTTCCTTGGCGTGGAAGGCAAGCTTGGCGATACGGATATGTAGATCTCCTACCATTGTAACCGACTCTATGTAACCCTAGCCCTCTCCGGTGTCTATATAAACCGGATGGCTCTAGTCCGTAGGAGAACATCAACAACCCTTACAATCATACCATAGGCTAGCTTCTAGGGTTTAGCCTCCTTGATCTCGTGGTAGATCCACTCTTGTAAACATCCACAATATCAATATCAATCGAGCAGGGCGAGGGTTTTACCTCCATCAAGAGGGCCCGAACTTGGGTAAAACATCGTGTCCCTCGTCTCCTGTTACCATCCGCCTAGGCGCACAGTTGGGACCCCCTACCGAGATCCGCCGGTTTTGACACCGACATTGGTGCTTTCATTGAGAGTTCCTCGTGCCGTCACCAATAGGAAGGATGCCTCCTCCCGTCTTCAAGGACGGTATTTTACATAAAGGAGCCTGGCCGCCGCCAAACAATCCGCTAGGTGGTTTTCTTATGACCGCTTTGTCCGCCACCGCCTCTACAATGACCTCTCAAGTCGTCAAAAGCAATTTTCACGTCAGCTCGGAATTCGCCGGCGGCTGGATCAATAGTGCTCTCGTCCAGAGCGAGCTCTTGGATCGCATCGCCATACAGGAGTCACTACGGACTACAAACAGATTGGGCTTAAAACCGATCGAGAGAGATTAACTCTCCCGGTCACCCACGTTGCGGTGGTAGAGGAACAATCTTGGCGACGCTTCTCCTATATTGAAAACTAGTCATGTCCGGGCTTCCGAACCCCCATGCGGATTCCAGCGGAGGGGCGGACTTCGATCAAGCACTGAACTTAAAGTCGGGCATCGGACTAGACTCGTTGGACAACGTCCAGCAATCAAGCTTCAAATTCAGAAACTTCTCGGCCTTGAGCCTTGAGATGGGTAGGGTTCGGACTTAATTCCACCCACCCGCCCGGACATATGCGATCTATCTCTAATCCGGCAAGTGCCCGCCGAGACAATACATCACTCTCGGGGCGATTCCTCCTGGTTATGGACAGGATAAAGGACTGCCGAGAGGAAAGCATAATCTCAATTTTTGCAATAATTGCACGAGCGAGGACTCTTGAGCGCCGTCGGCCGTCGTGAAATTACACGCCGCCGACCTGGCGTCCATAATCTGAAATCTTGTGCGATGGAGAGTTTCGGACAACCGAAGATAATTTTGGGACAATCCGGCCCGAATACAACCCTAGTCCGCAGCAAAGGGTGCATTACACTCAGGCACCGGATACAAAAACCAAAAAGCAAAGACCCCATAAAGGGCATAGAAGCGTACTAGAGGGATGGCTTAGCGGACCTGTAAAATTCCACGAGATGAAGGCGCCGTCCCAACACATAACCTTCGAGCATGTTGGATATTACGGCAGGTGGCCAAAAGTGGAGAGGAGCTTCTAGCCCGGAAAACCACTCCAACAACATCGATGCGGTATCAACAGTCTTGAGACTTTCGCATCAAATAATATGCGAAGCGAACAATCCATGGCCTCGCGAAGTCTACCAAGTAGCAACAACCAATCCATGGGCGACACAGCCATCACTTTCAACGCCAGGTGACGAACCTAAATTCGGACAGCCCGAGCTCCACCAAGACTTGGTACTTAGTCCAATAGTGGACGACTTTCGACTTACAAAAGTCCTCATGGATGGCGGCAGCGGATTAAACCTCATCTCGAGAAACCCTTCAAAAATGGAAATAGACTGGAGCCGCATTGAGCGAAGCAGCACAACCTTTAGAGGAATAATCCCTAGCCGGAGGCGTGCACAGGAAAAATCACACTCGATGTGGTATTCGCTCACGGACAATTACAGATCCGAAGAAGTCACGTTCCAAGTGGCCCGTTCAACAGCGGATATCACGCTATACTAGGACGAGAGGCATTCACAATCTTTCAAGCCGTACCCCATTATGGGTACATGAAGCTCAAAATGCAGGCCCGGCGGAATAATCACTCTCGTCGTGATCCGGACATAGCACTCTGCGCCGAAAACAAGACAGCCGCATTAGCCTTAGAGGCACTATCCAAGCCCTAGCGGCAGAGGAACTCACCACGCCGCGCTCTCACGGTGAATAGGGGCGATGTGATACTCGATAAGAGATCCAAGTCCACCTCCTTTAAACCAGCAGATGAAATAGTAAAATTCCAGGTCCACCCAGCGGACACGACAAAGGCGGCCTCCATTGGGGCACAATTGAACCCGATGTAGACGCCGCCTTTGCGAGAATTCCCGGGAAAATTGGGACATTTTGCTTTGGCACCCCTCGGATATGCCCGGAATCCCACGCAGATTGGCAGAACACAGCCTAAACATCCTAAAAGGATTCAAGCCAGTCAAACAGGCCCTTCGACGATTTTCCGAACCCAAAAGACAGGCAATGGGAGAAGAGCTAGCCAAACTATTAGAAGCCGGATTCATCAGAGACATCAAGCACCGGATTGGCTAGCAAACCTGGTAATGGTACCAAAGAAGGACAAATCCTGGCGCCTATGTGTCGATTTCAAAGACCTAAATAAAGCATGCCCAAAGGATCCCTTCCCCCTCCCCCGCATCGACCAAATCATCGATGCCACTGCAGGGCACGATTCATTGTGCTTCCGGGCGCATACTCGGCTATCATCAAGTCAAGATGGCGAAGCGGATCAAGCATAGCGGCATTCATTACTCCATACGGACCATTACGCTTCAACACGATGCCCTTCGGACTTAAAAACGCGGCGCAACATATCAGCGCATGATTCGAGACATGTCGGCTACCCGGATCGGCAAAATAGTAGAGGCATACATAGGCGGCGAGTCGTCAAAACTAAACACGTCGAAACTCTAGTCGGCGACTTGAGGCTCACATTTGACAACCTCGAGCATATGACATCAAGCTGAATCCGAAAAATGCGTTTTGGCGTACCATTGGAAAGCTGCTTTGGCTTCATCGTATCCGGTAGAGGAATTGAAGCAAACCCAGCCAAAATCTGAGCTCTGTCATAGCTAGATATCCCAAAGACCTCAAGCAAATACAAAATAGATGGATGCGTGGCGGCTCTAAGCCGATTTATCTCCGTCTAGGAGAAAAGGCATTACCCTCTATCGCCTCCTCGGTAGCACGAACACCGAGTGGGCGGATGCTGCCACCGCCGGACTCGAAGAAATAAACGCCATATTGGCAACAAATCCGGTCTGGCTGCGCCCAACCTGGGCGAACCAATGTTGTTATACATCGCAGCTACGCATCAAGTTGTAAGCGCGGTACTCGTCGTCGAACAAGAAGCGAAGGGCATAAATTCCCTCTTCAAAACCAGTATACTACGTATCCTTTGTGTTAACCCCCGCAAGTCCGTTACCGCACTATCGAGAAGATAGCATACGCGTGTTCATGGCATCCGGAAGCTCCGACACTACTTTCAAGAGTGTTCGATAACATGGCCTCTGAAGTACCACTTAACGACATTATAAACAACCCGCGACGCGACGGGCAGGATTGCAAAATGGGCCATTGAGCTCTTACCATTTGATATATCTTACAAACCTCGCGAGCTATAAAGTCACAAGTTTTGGCTGACTTTGTCGCTGAATGGACCAAGCGAACTCCCTAAAGAATACGGCGCATACTCCAATTGGATTATGCACTTGACGGCTCTAAAATGTTAGCGGATGAAATCTGGCGTCAGATTAACGCCCCCGACCGGGGACACATCCAATCGTGCCGGATAATGTACACGGACTCTAACAACGCAGCGAATCGAGGCCCTTTTACATGGTCTCCGGATGGCAATATCCATGGGCATTCAACGCCTAGAGGTGCGCGATTCAAACCTCGCAATATCCCAAATAAGCGGAGACTTTGACGCCAAAGATCCGAAAATGGCAGCATATCGCAGCGCTGTCCTAAAATGTCAGCCGGTTGAAGGACTTGAATTCCATCACGTCGCGGGATAATAACCAAGCAGCCGACGTCTGGCACGCATTGGCGCAAAACATGATGCTGTCCCTCCTAATATCTTCCTGGAACGGCTCTTCAAGCCATCCGTACTATGGGAAGAGGAGTCCGGAACTAACAAACCGGAACAAGCCGCACCAACCGGCGATCCAGCCGATGACATAACACCTTCCGCCCATGACATAATGGCAGTAATTGCCCCGTGGAAAGAACCATTCCTCGCCTACTTGCTTAGGCAGGAGCTTCCCTAAGACCAAAATGAGGCCCGCTGCATTGTCCGGCGATCTAAAGCCTACAAGGTCTATGAGGGAGAACTTTATAAGAAAAGCACAACCGGAGTCCTTCAAAGGTGTACCTCCGAAGAGGAAGGGCGAAACCTCCTGGCTGAAATTCATGCCGGACTAGGCGGACACCACGCCGCAGCTCGGGCCCTTGTAGGAAAGGCATTCCGTCAGGATTTTCTTGGCCGACGCCCGAGCGGATGCTCGGGACTTAGTCCAAAGATCGTCGGTTGTCGCTCTTTGCTAATCGAGCCATATGCCACCCACCGCCCTCAAAACTATACCCATTACCGGCCGTTCGCGGTGGGGGCTTGATATGGTTGGACCACTAAAGGGGGAACCCACAAGCAAAGGTACCTATTGGTCATGGTGGATAAATTCACCAAATGGATAGAGGCTAAGCCGGTTAAAACGGCAGAGTCCGGACCAGTGATAGACTTTGTATCCGGGGTAGTACACCGTTATGGTGTCCCCAACATCATCACCGATAACGGCACGAACTTCACCGCCGATGAGGTTAAATCATGGTGCAAAATATGGGCATCAAGCTCGATTACGCTTGATCTATCATCCTCAAACCAACGGTCAAGTGGAACGAGCAAATGGTCTAATAATGGCGGCATCAAACCCGGACTAGTGCGGTCCTTACGAAATCGACACACTTTGGGTAGAGGAGCTCGACTCCGTACTGGGGCTGCGGACAATGCCTAACCGTACTACCAGATTCACACCATTTTTATGGTATCTGGCGAAGCAGTTTTGCCTGCGACATCATTCATGACTCACCTCGAGTGCGCATGTACGAAGAAAGAGAAGCCGAGTTGGATCGGCAGGACAGCTTGGACACATTGGAGGAAGAGCGCGGCGTCGCCAAGGCTCGTTCGCATTCTATCAACAGCAGGCTCGAAGATATCAAAGCAGAGAAGTACGGGCCAAGACTTACAACGTTGGCGAACTGGTTCTCGCTGCGGACAAGAAAAAGGACAAGCTCAAGCCCAAATGGGAAGGCCCTTCATCATCGATCAAGTCGACGACCGGCGGAGCGTATCGTCTCTGAAATGCATCGGATAACCGACTCGAGCCGAACCCATGAAACGCAGCCCGCCTCCGGCGATTCTATGCCTAGCGCGGACTAAGAGTTCGTCCCTTTCCCCGTCCAAATTTTTTTACTTCAGCTGCCTTTTGTTTATCTTTTCTTCTCAACCCTATTCATCCAAGCCTTAAAGGGCCTACCAGCATAGCGTTAGCGCAAGAATTGATGTGCTATCCGCACTCATTATACAGGGCTTCTTTACCGAAGCTTAATTATACGGCTTCATGCCCAAAGACATGTGTCAAGCCTCCACATGTACCTTTTATTCACCATTATATGCATCGATATGACTTAAGTTTTGGCCAAGCTGGGTTGCTCGGCTCTGTGCTTACCCCCCACGTTCCCGATTGTTCGACTAGGAGGTAAAGGAGCACCTCTGCGATTATTACTGCGGGTCAGCGGATGTGTACCTCGGTGGGTGAAGCCGAAAGCTAAGCGTTCTTAAGGGAATATTCGGTCGGTGACTTAAAAGATGATTTTTATCCACTTATTTATCTGCCCCGGATGTTTTTTCTGCTTTTTACTTGGCCGGACATGCACTTTAGGGCATGCCACCCCAGAGGAAAGGAACCCTTAACGGAACTATTCTCCCGGAAGATGTTTCTTACTACCCATGTAATATAACATAACTAGTTGGGCACTTGTGCGATAAAGCACCGATGACCCCTACGCCTGGTCTCCATGCATACCCGGTTGTTTCATAACCGAGAAGGTATTCGGACACACTCCGGACTCTAGGGTCCCGAGGTCGAAGCGAAAAGTTCGGCAAAGACAAACGATCTACAATCCGGCTAGAAGGCATTTTGTATGTCATTTTATAATACATTGTCAAATTGACTGATTGTATTCTTCCTGAATCCCGTCTAACAGGTTGTCTAATTTACAGTCCTGTTGGGAAAATTTCGCGGCCAACTCCACTTGGCCGTATACTAAACTCACAGGGATCTCCTTCCCATCGGGCCCCACAGGTCCCACTTCGGCCATGTGGTTGGGATCCGCCTTCTTGTACCGCGTCTTTACCATTGCCCAGGCCTCCCTGGCACCTTGGCGGCAGGCCGAAATCTTCCATAAATGGAAGCGCTGCCGCATTCCCTGCAGCTTCTCCGCAAGCTCCCAAGACCCTCGGGTATGGAGA
Organism: Aegilops longissima; assembly: GCA_021605205.1. Lineage (NCBI taxonomy): Eukaryota > Viridiplantae > Streptophyta > Magnoliopsida > Poales > Poaceae > Aegilops > Aegilops longissima. The sequence goes on along the minus strand of CM038681.1, from coordinate 528,608,219 downwards.
AGGCTGGCCATAACGCTGGATAGCGCCGCTCATAGCCTGCCGAACTCGTTCGATCAGTTGCAACAATTCGGAAGTTGATCACCCGTTATTACGGGCATCTCCTCCTCGAGGCGACTGTGAGCATACCTCGAGACATATTACATCAAATTGATTTCCTCGCCGAACTCTTCTTTTCAAAGGAGTTCGCTCAAGCACTTACTATATATGCCGCGACGAAGCCGTTGATTCTCCTTAACGGAGCCCGACAGCTCGGCCCGAACGCCTTTCAGCTCTTCTCCAAGCTGGGCATGGGCATCCTGGAGCTTGTTCCTTTCATGCTGCACCTTATGCAGCACCCTCTCGCCGGCCTTTAGTTGGCGCAGAAGTTCTTGCCTGTCCGGATCTTGTCCGGCAGCACCTGCAATGTCATTTTTCAGACTTGCGCAAAGGCCAAACGCTACTTATCTTTCTAAAATAATGCGTTACCAGGAGAGGTCCTTGCGTTTCCTCCTTCGCCAGAAAATGCGGCCTCAAGTTGGGCCTTGCACTCTTGCAGCTCCTGAGACAGTTGGGTATTGTCGGTGTACTAGGTAGGGTACCCTAGTATCCCGAACTTCGTGCCTGACGATGCTTGACACCAGCGGCAAGGCTTGCGGGTGACGCCAAGGTCCTCCGTGGTTCCTTTGGAGCCATTCAAGAACAAAGTATTTAAGCCAAGGAGACAAGGCCCCGGCAAGAGGAGCTTGCCGGGAAGGCCACTCAAGGCACCTAGAAGACAAGGCCCCGGCAAGAGGAGCTTGCCGGGAAGGCTCGGTGAGTGACAAGCTTCCGGGCGCAATAAGGCAACAACCGCGGCAAGGCGCTTGCCGCGGCAGACTACCACTCCGTTCGTCCGCTCCAGCTCATCCATCAACGTGTCGCCATGGGACCTTTCGGTAGCAGCGTGGCAAGAGGCTGTCTTGACCAGCAGAGAGCAGTGGTGGTAAGCGGCGCCGACAAGATTGCCATCGTGGCAAACGGTGGCGCCCCTGACGGTCCCTTTCTGCACTATTTAGTCGACTTAGACGGGCATTTAATGCCTTTGTCCCCTGCCGTCAGGGTTAGGTAGGATACACTGTACAAGTAGCTGTACCAACTGCAACTCATTTTCCGTTTTTGCCCTTATCTACGTTGCCACCTGTCGGAAACCCCTTGAGCATATAAAAGGAGGCCCATGCGCAATGTAGAGGAGGTTCAGTTCATTCGAAACCAGAGACACTCACGCTAGGTCTTGTAGCTCTCAGCGCTCCCTAGCAAGAACACAATACAATCAGACAAGCAGCAGTAGGAGTATTATCTCTCCGGAGAGCTCCGAAGCTGGGTAAACTGCTCGTGTGCTTCGCCTCGATCTGCTCTTCGTGCGACCTTCGCCCCCCACTGAACCGAAAGGGGCTCGGTCCGCCGGTCCCATAGGTTTTCGTGGGCCCGATCAGCTTCCCCGACACCTTTGGCGCGCCAGGTAGGGGGGCGTCGAGGCTGTGTGAACATGATCCGGCATTCACACAGGCAGCATCTTCATCATTTTCATCGACATGCCACCGAAGAAGAAGGCTTCGGCGGCAGCGGAGCCGTCCACATTGATCCCACCACCACCGGAGCAAATGGGTGCTGGGGTAGACACCGGCGGAAGAACGGGTGCCGGCGAGGGAGCTCATGATCGCAGTAGACCTTGGGATCAAGAAGCTCATTGTCAGGGGTGACTCGCAGCTTGTCGTCCGCCAAGTGAACAAAGATTATCAGAGTCCGTTGATGGAAGCCTATGTTGATGAAGTGAGGAAGCTAGAAGAGCACTTTGATGGCCTACAGATGGAATATATTCCAAGGGCTCAGAACGACATTGCCGATGGCTTGTCAAAGTCGCCAGACTCAAGTTACACAATGGAACCAGGGATCTTTGTGCTCAAGCTGACTCAACCGATTGTAACACCATCAAGCTGGATAGAACAAGAAGAGGAAGTTGATTTCGGTGACTATTTTCCGGCGAGCTTCGAAGCCGCCGCCAAGAAGGTCCCCAAGATCAACACCAAGAGTGCTAAGGAGCAGTCTGCTCCGGCAAGCCCTAGGGTTTGTTTACGTTGAAGCGAGCGCTCCCGACAAGTTTTGCTCGGCAAGCTTGCCGGGAACATCAACTCGGCTGAGCCGCGGGTTCTTGCCGAGAAGCGGATGTTCCGCGGCAGCAGATGTGCCTTTAGTCCTTGTTGTCGAGCCATAAGCTCCGGCATGGGCGCAGCAGATTGTCCATTTCCTTGAGACGGAGAACTTCCGAAGAGCAAGAAGAAGCGGAAAGAGTAGCCCGGCAGTCAAGTATGTACTAGTTTGTCGACAACACCTTTGCATGAAGAAGACTCAACGGTGTGAAATTGAAGTGTATTCACGGGAAGATGGGCGAGAAGCTGTTGGCGAGAGATACGGAGGCATATGTGGTCACCACATTGGCGCAAGAGCACTTAAGCAAAGCTTTCCGGCAAGGTTTCTTTTGGCCGACAGCCCTCCAGGATGCAACTGCACAAGTAACCAAGTGTGAAGCGTGCCAGTTCCATTCCAAGCAGATACACCAGCCAGCTCAAGTTCTCCAGACGATCCCTTTATCCTGGCCATTTTCGGTATGGGGGCTCGACATCCTCGGCCCCTTTCCCCGAGCAGTCGGGGGCTTTGAGTACTTGTACGTTGCAATCGACAAGTTCACAAAGTGGCCGGAAGTGGAAGTAGTGAGGAAGGTGACAGCACAGTCAGCAGTCAAGTTCTTCAGGTCGATTGTTTGCCGTTTCGGGATTCCTAACAGGATCATCACCGACAACGGCACACAATTCACGAGTCGCACCTTCATGCAATACGTTCAAGATCTTGGCGCCAAGGTCTGCTTTGCTTCTGTTGCTCATCCAAGAAGTAACGGTCAAGCCGAGAGGGCAAATGCTGAAGTGCTGCGTGGGCTCAAGACCAGAACTTTTGACAGGCTACACAAGTGCGGAAGAAACTGGATTGAGGAGCTGCGGTGGTTCTTTGGTCGATCAGGCGACGCCAAATCGAGCCACCGCGAGACACCTTCGCTCTAGTCTATGGGCAGAGGCAGTTCTCCCCACGGAACTTCGTATCACGGGTCACCTCGAGTGATCGCTATGATGAGCTTGAGCAAGAGCAGCTGCAACAAGATGACGCGCTGCTCCTTGAGGAGGACCGTCTTGAGCCGCTATGCATGAGCTGCTCGATATAAGCAAGCTTTGCGCCGCTACCATAGCCGCAAAGTTAGTGCGAAGTCTCGAGGAAAGCGACCTTGTTCTTGGCGCGTTCAGTCCGCCAAGAATTCCAACAAGTTGGCCTTGAAGTGGGAAGGCCCTTACGGGTGAGGCGAGTCACTAGGCACTGGCGCTGTCCGCTTTGAGACCGAAGAAGGCATTCCGGGAGCAACTCCTGGAATATTGAGCATCTTCGTAAGTTTTACCCGTAGGGCGCGGTTGTCGGAACCTGTTCCGGCAACCACCTTTTGTACAAGTCTTGCCGATGTTGCATGTAATCCTTTGTACAAAGCCGGCGCAGATCCTGTGCATAAGTAAAGCTCATGTGCTTCGCGCATCTTGTCAATTTCATGCTATCTACTCTATTATTTTGCATGCATCATCTGACACCTTGTGCAGCACCAACCCCGGTAAGCAATAACGAGCCGCAAGGCTCCATAATTTTATTTTCTCTTCTTTCTCTTTCTCAAAGAAAGGAAGGCTCCCTCGCACACAAGTTTGCCGGGGGGGAAGGAGAAGATAATGGTGTGGACCAAGCGTCACTCAAGGAAGTTTCGCCTTACCGGGAAGCAAAGGACAGAAAAGCTAAGTTGCTAAATTTTGAGCAATCAGCTTTTAAATTTTTAAGTTATCTTCCTCGAACGATCGTGCTTTGTATGGAAAACCTGTGCGCGGAGGAACCAACTCGTAGCTAGTTGCGCCCTTACTTTGTTTCGAGTCCGCTCAACAACTTAAGTGAGCTGCAACCAGTTGCGACAAGTTTGCTTGTCGGAAGCGGCACCGCCAGCAGGCTGCTGATGTTCCGCACTCAGCGCTCGCGGCAAAGGTGCCTGCGCCGACAAGTTCCCTAAAAGCGTAGGGCAAAAACATACAAAGGAGGGAATCAAGTAAAGGAAATAACATTGCAATCATTGCCCGAGATAGAGTTATATTACAAAATAGCTTGTCGCAGCTCTAATAGATTGTTCTCCTAACATGACCAGCAATGACAAGGAAAAGATAAAATTGGCGGCCTAATCTACGCGGTCGCCATCAACCCTCTTGATCTTGCCCACCTTGTCCACAATGGGTGCGACAAGGGCCTTGAGTGCCTCCACATCAGCATCCGGCGGCAAGGACTTGAGGACGCCGGTGAGGTTGAGGCCTGGATTGCGGAAGGACACCTTCATCAGCACCTTATGGAGAGTTCCCGCGCAGATCTGGCGCGACTCCTCGGCCAGCTGCTTTGGAATCTCTTCCCGGAGTCGCTGGAGAGCTGTCACCACGCCCTTGAAGAACAAGCTGAGCTTGGCGCTGGGTTGGAGGTGCTCATCGGAGGAATATCCAAGATCCACCATCCCCAGCTCCGTCAGCTCCCTGTCGATGGCGGCGGCAACATTCACGAGACCCTCGGTCTAGTGCTCCACATTCTCTCTGAAGGTGTTCTGGGTAGCAACAGCACTCGCCAGCAGCGACGCGTCGGTTTTGATCTTCTCCAACAAGGCCACCTCCCGCTCCCTGGCACCTTCTAGCGTCTGAGTCAAGGTGGTCAGCTTCAACTCGAGATCTGCTTTGGAGTCCTTGGCGGCGCTGAGCTCCTTGCTCCTCTCAGCGAGACGGCCCTGCAGCTCGCCAAGAGTGTAGGCGTCCTTCTCTCGCTCATGCTTGAGTGCAGCAAGCTCTTCACCGCCCTTCTTCAGACTGGCCTCCAGCTGCGTCACTTTCGTCTCCAGCTCCTTCTTGGCGGCCTCGGCAGCTGCGGCGGCATCCTTTGCTTCCTTGATAGCCCCGCCAAATGTTTGCTCGCTGCGTAAGCTCCTCCTCATGGCTGTCAAGATTGATCTTCCCTGCGCCGGCTCGCCTTCTTCTTGCAGACAGCCTCTTGGCGGCAAGCCGTTGTTGCTCTTCAACCTCAGCCTTCTCGAGGATGAAGGCTTTGCAGCGCCTCGACGATTTGCTCCGCTCCTCTGCCAAGGCCGGAGAGCTTCTCGATTGATGCCCGGAGCTCCTCGCGCGTTTCTCTATGTCTGCTCCGCGCCGCGACAAGCGCTTCCGGGATTCCAGCTTGGCTTGTGCAGTGCGGTAGAGCGATAGCAGCTTCATACAGCTGCTCCTCCTCAGACTTCGCCGCTGCTGCTGCTTGGCGCGTCGACCAGCGCCAACGCCAGCGGAGGCGAGCAGCTCTTCGTCAAAGGTTTCTCCTTCGACCGGCGCCACAGAACTCGACACCTGTGGAAGCTTGATGAAGACGCCATCGCCCGGCCTTGAGATAGGCGCCAGTGAGGCTCTTGAACTGGCGCTGCGGCTGGCGGAGGATCGGCGGTCGGTGTAGCGCCTGGTGCTCCTGCGGCCTCAGGGCCGTCAGTGCGATCGCCAGACCCCTCGCCAGCTTCTGCGGCGGCAGCCTTGGCGGCCTCTTCGCCGGCAGGGTCATCAACGCCGGCTTCTTCCTCGGCAACGACGGCGTCGGCAGTGTTGCCGCGCGTTTCCTCCTCGCCGGCGACCTCAGTCTCCATCGGCTCTGCGGCGGATGGATCTGACGACCAGAAAATGAAGAAAAATCAAGCAGATATTCAAAGAGAAAATAAGAAGAAAAAGAACCCAAGGGAAATTTTCAGGCAAGAGGATTACCTGCGATGGGATCTGCAGCCGCGGTCTCAACCATCGGAGGGTCGCTGGCGCTATCCCTTGCCGGAGAACTGCCTTGCGGAGAAGCCTCCTTGCGGAGAATGCTCCCTTGTCGGGATCCTCCTTGGCGGTGTAGTCGGCGCAGATGGCACGTCGGGGCGGCTTGAGGCACTCTGGTGGGGCTGCTCTGCTCCTACACAAACCAACAAATGATATCAGCAAAGAAAGGGCACCCATGCACGCCCATGATAAAAAGTAAACCATATACTTCTGGCTGGGGGCTGTCTTTGGGGCTGCTGAGGAAGAGTTGCAGCGTCCGGCAAGGTGGTCTCGGACGCGCCTCCTGCTGCTTGCATGGGATCGTCCTCGATGACAACCACCGGGTCTTGGCTCTCTTCGACGATCTCGGGCCAGCGTCACGAAAAGGAAAGAGTTGAGAATGAAGCGTCGGATACAAGACACAGCAACAAAATTGAAGAAATACAAGTACAACATGAAGCTTACTCTTCTTCTTCCTCGTTGGAGCTGGCGAGAGATCAAATTCTGGCTCGCCTCCGGTGCGGCGAGGCGGAGGTGGGTTCCCTTGACCGCTTGGCGGGAGTAGTAGCGGTGGCACAGGAGGCCCGCTCCGATTCTTCAGCGGCGTGAGGTGCTTCGCGGCAGCAGTGCTTGCCGTGATGGGCGCATCGCGCGCGCTGGCGGCTGTGGTCCGTCTGCCGCCCGTTCGTCTCGGCCTTGCGGAGCGCCTTCTTCTTGGGGAGCTGGGGGCTCCGCTCGCGGCATCTTTGCTAGATGGTGGGAGGAGGCGCCCTCGGTGGCTCGCTCGACTTCGGCTTCAGGTTGGCAAGCTCCTCCTCGCCGGCAAACTCCCTTCGCTCGACAAGGCTTGCCGCCTCTGCTGCCTCTGCCTCCTCCACGGTGAACCCGAATCGCCCGGGCGGCAGCTCTGCCGCCTCTTCCGACTTGGTGGCGTCGCTCCATCTCGTCATCGGTGGTGTCGCTGGTGAGGCCCTTCGCTCATCAGGCGGATCGGCACTTCTTCCAAGCTGTCGAAGAACACCGCGACGGCGTCATCTGCAGCTCTTGCGAGTTGGAACAATTCCATGCAAGTCGCTGGCGGCATCATTGCGGATGCGGTCGGCGAGGAATTGTTGCACAATGGAACGACTCCTTCGGCAACTGAACCATTCGGGATGATCGTGGTCGTGCTTGAACAGCTCCAGGAGCATCGCATCCAACTCCAAGGCAGTGAAATTGAAGTTGAGGCCCGGCGCAGCGTCATGATATCCGAAGCATTCGGAACTCCCAAGCAGGTCTCCTCCTCTCCTGCAAGAAGCGTCTGGCGAAGGAAATCTGCGCCAACGGGCGCCTCTGTAGTCCGGCAAGCCCGAGGCGCGGGATCGGGTGACGGCAATCTTCAATCTAGCATCTTCCGGCGCCAAGTTGCTCCAATCGTTGCCGCGCACTATTGGGGTTTGGCGCTGGGCGGTAAAGGGCTGCGGATTCTCCTCTACAATCCAACACCAATCTGCCCTCCACTCTTCCCACTTGCTGCGGAGCTCTCCTTCTAGATAGGCTTCCTTCTTGCCGATCCTTGAGATCCAAGCGATTCCTCCGGCAAGAGGCTCTCCTCTCTCCACTCGAGGCATGAAGAAATGGCGGAAGAGGGCTACGTTTGGGTGGACTCCGACAAAATTTTCGCAAAGATGTGCGAAAACTGCCATGGTCAGGACAGCATTGGGGGTGAAGTCAAGGAGGCGGAACCCGTAGGTGTTCATGATATCGCAGAAAAATTCAGAGAAGAGGCGGGAGAGCCCTAATAGAAAAATAGTGCGAAGAAAGGGTACCCAGTTGGGGCTAGTTCGAAGCAGCGGTGGGAGTACCTTCGATGCTGGATGCTTCAGCGTCTCCGTCGACCGAAGAGGTAGTAGTTCTCCCTCGGCTCCTTGCGGCGAGTGGGGGAGATAACCGCTCCTTCGCTTGGCCTTTGAGCCGCTGCGCCTCGGCCGACTTCACGCCCTTCCTTTGTCGGCTTTGAGCCATGGCGAGGCGGTGGGGAGACCGGCGGCGTTGGTGGTACTGGTAGCGATGGGGGGCGGAGCGCTGCTCTCTTCAGACTTGGGAAGAAGGGGGGAGCAGCGGTGGTTTTCTCGAGATTGGATAGCAACTGGCGAGGTGGGCGGACTGCTCATGTTTCCTCTGCTTATAAAGAGGGGGGGGGAGCGGACGTTCCGCTTTTCCGAATAAAGAACCCCCCCACGATCTCTCCCACGACGCCGCAATCGATGTGTGCCGTTCGTGGAGGGCGTGGTGGGACCGGAGTGAGTTACGTGGTAACCAAGGCCGCGCGTGCCCGTGCACTGTTTTGGGCCTGGCCCAACAGCGCTCGGCACCGTGTGTGGCCCAGGCCCGGGGGCTCCTGTCGGTGTACTAGAGTAGGGGTACCCTAGTATCGCGAACTCGTGCACAGGCAGTCGCAGCACCCCGCGGCAAGGCTTGCGGGTGACCGCCAAGGTCCTCCGTGGTTCCTTTGGAGCCATTCAAGAACAAAGTATTTAAGCCAAGGAGACAAGGCCCGGCAAGAGGAGCTTGCGGGAAGGCCCTCAAGGAACCTAGAAGACAAGGCCCGGCAAGAGGAGCTTGCGGGAAGGCTCGATGGCGACAAGCTTAAGGGCACGACAAGGCAACAACCGCGGCAAGGCGCTTGCATGCGACTTCCTCCGTTCCTCCACTCCGGCTCATCCATCAACGTGTCGCCATGGGACCTTTCGGTAGCGTGGCAAGCTGTGCGGCCAGCGGGGCGAGCGGTGGTAAGCGGCGCTGACAAGATTGCCATCATGGCAAACGGTGGCGCCCCTGACGGTCCCTTTCTGCACTATTTAGTCGACTTAGACGGGCATTTAATGCCTTTGTCCCCTGCCGTCAGGGTTAGGTAGGATACACTGTACACGTAGCTGTACCAACCGCAACTCATTTTCCGTTTTTGCCCTTGTCTACGTTGCCACCTGTCGGAAACCCCTTGAGCATATAAAAGGAGGCCCATGCGCAACGTAGAGGAGGTTCAGTTCATTCAAAACCAGAGAAACTCACGCTAGGTCTTGTAGCTCTCAGCGCTCCCTAGCAAGAACACAATACAATCAGACAAGCAGCAGTAGGAGTATTATCTCTCCGGAGAGCTCCGAAGCTAGGTAAACTTCTCGTGTGCTTCACCTCGATCTGCTCTTCGTGCGACCTCCGCCCCCCACCGAACCGAAAGGGGCTCGGTCCGCCGGTCCCATAGGTGTTCGTGGGCCCGATCAGCTTCCCCGACAGGTATTCTTCTCGGTAAGATCCTACATTTCATATGATCCTTAAATCAGTTAATATAACTACTTTAAGTCTCGGGGGCTACTGGCATATATAACTATTAAATTCTCTTACCGTATGTCTTTTACATCTTTGCTCCGTGGCTCTGGTAAAACTATCTTGAGCAGCACGAAGGTGCGCGTCCCCCGTGTTAAAGGCATTCAACGCCTCGGGGGAGAAGCACGCGTCACGAAATACTGTCCGGCGGCGCCTGTGATTCAGGGCACTCTCCACCTCAGACTTGGTGGCGGACAGTTTGTCGACATCCTCCGTCGGAGGAACGTCCGGCTCGCGCCTTGCACTCGCTTCCCCCTCCTGACCAGGTGCGGGAGCCTGGCGGGTAGAGGTTGGATTGGCAACCTCCACGCCCACAGTCCGGCGGGCGCTTTTTTCCCTATAAAAAGTCATGAGCACTCAAATGCTTCCTAGGAACGTTGCTCTAAATACTGAATTGTGAGCTACACCTTTGCGACGACGTTTCATTCCGCGGCGCGCTCCTCTTCCGCTTCGCTGGTCGAGGCGGCCCTTGTTGGTCAGCCACCGCGGGCTCGGCTTCTCACCCTAAGGCGCCTCCTGCAGTGCCATCATATACGGTGGTCGAAATAAGCAAGGAAGGAATAGCGGTGTCGGGGCTCGGCCGCAATCACACAGGAAGCCGGATATAGTCCGGGATAGTCGGCCGTGATGGCGACTAAAGCATTGTCCATGCTGAGCTGGTGGAACACCCGTCGATTAGCTCCACCTTTATATGCGGATCCTCTTGAGGCGGATCCGGGATCTCTGGATCCTCGGGCTGCGGAGCGGACTTAGCATGCCCTCCACGGTCCGGCGCAGTTCCTGCATCGCAAGAAGAACACACTATAAGAAACTTAAGTTTGAAGGCGCAGGTCGGACACGCTGAGTGTTCGCTTACCCAAGGCCGGGGATTATTCATGGAAAACCCATTTAACAGGTTCTTCCAAAGGAAATCCTCCTTCTCCCCCTTATACAGGCCGGACAAGATCGTCACCAGATCTTCGGCCGAATCCGGCCCTTTGCGGCCATGACGGGTGGCATCGTCCTCCCCGTTGAAACCCCACATGGGGTGGCCCCTGTATTGTAGTGGCTGCACCCCCCGCGTAATGCATGTTGCCATGATTCTAATCATGGTCAACCCGGCATGGGCCAGTAACCTTATTCGGCCCATCAAATAATGGACGCTCTTGTCTTCCTCCAGATGGGGCTCCGCGGACGCCAACCGAGGCGTTTCTTCAGAGGAGCATTGCTGAACTCCGGAGGCCGATCCGAACAGGTCCGCAGCGGGCGTCTTCTATATAAAACCATTCAAGGCCGGTCTTGGACGGCTTAGGGGTTCCGGATGGATATCCGGTCCGGCAATCGCCATATTTGGCGCCGCCCACTTGATATATGGACCCCTCGTGAGAGAGCGGGGTACAAGGCAGAACAACCTCTTCCGGTAGCGAAGTGGGGCTCGACGCCCAGGAAAAGCTCGCAGAAGAGCTACATAACCCATAATATGCAGGATTGAGGCGGGCGGCAGGTGATGAAGCTGGAGTCCGTAGAACTCCAGGAGCCCGTGGAGGAATGGATGTACAGGAAATCCGAGCCCCCTTATCAGATAGGGGACGAAGCATACCCGCTCCCCTTTGTTGGGATTTGGGGTAACCTCCGCTTGCTTCCCACCTTTCTAGGTGGCTAGCCCGGCTCGAACCGGAACCATGAAGGCCGGAGGGAGATATCCCCCCATTTGGAGCTTCACCAGCTCGTTGTGCGGAACAGAGCATTTCCTCCAATCTCCTGGCAAAGGACCGGGAGCGCGAGAAGAGGAGCCGCGTTGACGGTCCATGATGGAATGGATTCTTGGTCGAAAGCGCTCCGATGAGTATTTGCGAGAGGAAGATGGTGATTTGGATCTGGATTCTTGCCTCCCTTATAGGCAGATTGTTCGCACAACTAGGGGGTAAAACATAAAAGACACCCTGGCTTTTCACATTCGCACGACGCGTGGAAGAAGTCCATTAATGTGCGTGGAAGCCAAGACGCGCAACATTGATGAGGAAGCTGGACACTGTTCGGCAGTGCACGTAGAACTTGAAGGAGAACCGCCTTGCAACGCCAAGACTACACGCATCTGGACTTATCGTCATTGAAGCCTGGTTCGGGGCTCTTGAGGAGTCCGGATTAGGGGTGTCCGGATGGCGGACTACCATCATCGGCCGGACTATCATTGGCGGACTATCATCATCGACCGGACTCCAAGATTATGAAGATACAAGATTGAAGACTTAGCCCGTGTCCGGATGGGACTTTCCTTGGCGTGGAAGGCAAGCTTGGCGATACGGATATGTAGATCTCCTACCATTGTAACCGACTCTATGTAACCCTAGCCCTCTCCGGTGTCTATATAAACCGGATCGCTCTAGTCCGTAGGAGAACATCAACAACCCTTACAATCATACCATAGGCTAGCTTCTAGGGTTTAGCCTCCTTGATCTCGTGGTAGATCCACTCTTGTAAACATCCACAATATCAATATCAATTGAGCAGGACGTAGGGTTTTACCTCCATCAAGAGGGCCCGAACCTGGGTAAAACATCGTGTCCCTCGTCTCCTGTTACCATCCGCCTAGACGCATAGTTCGGGACCCCCTACCCGAGATCCGCCGGTTTTGACACAGACACCCACCATGGCCGTCGCCCACGAAGGACTTGCCTCACTAGCGGTAGATCTTCACGAAGTAGGCGATCTCCTTGCCCTTACAAACTCCTTGGTTCAACTCCACAATCTTGTCGGAGGCTCCCAAGTGACACCTAGCCAATCTAGGAGACACCACTCTCCAAGAAGTAACAAATGGTGTGTTGATGATGAACTCCTTGCTCTTGTGCTTCAAATGATAGTCTCCCCAACACTCAACTCTCTCTCATAGGATTTGGATCTGGTGGAAAGAGGGTTTGAGTGGAAAGCAACTTGGGGAAGGCTAGAGATCAAGATTCATATGGTAGGAATGGAATATGTTGGCCTCAACACATGAGTTGGTAGTTCTCTCTCAGAAATAGGATGTTGGAAGTGTAGGTTCAGTCTGATGGCTCTCTTCACGAATGAAGAGGAGGTGGAGGGGTATATATAGCCTCCACACAAAATCTAACCGTTACACACAATCTACCAAACTCGGTGGGACCGAATCGTTAAACTCGGACAGACCGATTTAGCAAATAATGTGACTAGGGTTTTCGGTGGGACCAAAATGCAACTCGGTGGGACCGATTCGGTTAGGGTTAGGGCATAACGTAATCTCGGTGAGACCGATTACACAAACTCGGTGGGACCGATTTTGGTAATAAGCTTTCGGAGAGTTGGTCGAGCAAACTCGGTTTGACCGATTATCAAACTCGGTGGGACCGATTTTGATAATAAGTTAACAGAGAGTTTGCATTGTAATCTCGGTAGTACCGATTGCTCAAACTTCGGTGAGACCGATTTTGATAATGGACATACAGAGAGATTACAATCCCATCTCGATGAGACCGAGATCCCTATCGGTGAGACCGATTTGCCTAGGGTTTGTGGCAGTGGCTAAGACATCCAAACTCGGTGGCGCCGGATAGAAAGAATCAGTGGGGCCGAGTTTGACTTTAGGTTTAGGACATATGTGTGGAAGTGGGAAAGTAGTTGAGGGTTTTGGAGCATATCACTAAGCACATGAAGCAAGAGGCTCATTAAGCAACACCTCATCCCTCCTTGATAGTATTGGCTTTTCCTATAGACTCAATGTGATTTTGGATCACTAAAATGTAAAATGAAGAGTCTTGAGCTTGAAGCTTGAGCCAATCCTTTGTCCTTAGCATCTTGAAGGAGTTCCCACATCCTTTAGTCCATGCCACTCCATTGTTGAACTTATCTGAAACATACTAGATAAAAGTGTTAGTCCAACAAGAGATATGTTGTCATTAATTACCAAAACCACCTAGGGAGCACTTGTGCTTTCAATCTCCCCCTTTTTGGTAATTGATGGCAACATACATCAAAGCTTTAGATAAAGATATAAAGAATAGCAAGTAAAGCTTTGGAAAGACATGTAACAAGCATAGGCACCCCCTACATGTATGCAATCATGTGAATATGAAAGATAGAAGCATGTGATAGCATAACCATGATAGAGCAGGCAATGTGTTACATGTATCTTTGGCTATATGCATCAGAGCAAAATGTATTAAAGAGAATACCTTCATGCCCATGAGTCCTTCTTGCAAACAGTATGTACATCAGCAAGAATTCCTCATACACATGATTGTGATGCATATACTTACCTTGTGGTCTTGAGTTGGCTTAGGATGGAATGAACCAGTGAAAACAAGGTTAGATAACACAGATGCATCTACTAGCCAGAGCAAACAGAAGAAACCACAAGAATACCAAAACTGGGATGACATGTAGAGAGTGAGTACTTAGTACCACATTGGATTAGACATGTCCCCAAGAGTAAAGATATGCAATGAATTTAAATAATCTCTTTCCCTTAGATGTCTTGCTCCCCTGAATCTAACATGGGATACTGGGAGAAGATAGGGAACACAAAATCAGAGCTGAAAGAAAACAGAGCTGAAAGATATGAATGATGATCAGAGCTAAAGTTCAGAGCTAATGTATGCTGATGCAAAAATTTAGCACAACAGATCATATGAACATGTTTCTCCCCTCAAGAAGACATGTGGACATCTCTCCTCTTGAACACCAAGCATCTGGGATCCTTGAGAAAATACTTTCTACTAGTATTCTCTCCCCCTGGAGATCTCTCTCTCCCCCTGAAGGATCTCTCTCTCCTTCTTTGATGTGATCTCTCTCTCTAAATGATAAGCTTTGATGTGATCTCTCTCTCCCCCTTTGACATCAATTTCCAAGAAGGGCTTGATAAAGATGTAATCTCTCTCCCCCTCTGGAATTTGTCGTGAATGGGTTTGATCCTTGAGTCACAACATAAAACAATGATAAAATGTGATGCTTGTAGAGGACAAGATTCATTGAGTGGAGCTGGATCAGAAGAAACACAGAATATGTGGCAAAGAGTTTTTCCTGTTATGAAATCGGTGGCACCGAGTGGTATTCTTCGGTCGTACCGAAAAGATTCGGATGGACCGAAAATAACAAATCGGTGTAACCGAGTTCATCGCAGAGAGAACACTTGTCACCTCAGCTCACTAGACTAGTAAGATCTCACAAAGATTTGCAAGGAATTAACTAAAAGATATGCAAGGAATTAGATGCATAATATGCAGAGAAAACAGAAAGAAATCTAGACGAAGTTTTTTTTTTTGAAAGGGGAGACACAAATGCATGAGACAAATGCAAAAACCAATAAAAATAACACAGGAGAACTTCATCTAGAGATGGTTGGCGACAAAGTCACCTATGTTAGAGTATATTGACTTAGGAGTCAAGTGAGATCACTTGATCATTGGCCATACTCATCGTTTAAGCTCAAAATGGGGTTGCCATTTTTCGTTTAAGCATCTTGATGTATTCACATCTTGTCGAGTTGCTTTAACTCATGACTCGGAGTAAAGCTTCTCTAAGATGGAATAACATACCTTGGTTGGTGGTGTTGTCCATGTAGTTGAACTTGCGTGGGTTGCTCAAGGTTGATGTAGCTCATCAAGAATTTGGAGCACCACTTGGAATTTGAGTCCATCTACCTACATGGGTTAGTTCTTGCAAGGAAGAGCACTTGTATATCCAAAAATGACAATCATGAAACTCAACATAGAATTTGTCAAAGGATATGTTTGAATGGTTTCGTGCTTCCTTGTCTTCAACCACCTTGTGTAGAGACTTGGTGATGTAGAGATTGCTCAAGATATGAGTAGGTTTCAACCTCATGGAATTTGATTCAACCAAGTACCTACATGGGTTAGATAACATGCAAGATACAAATATATCCAAGACATAAGTTCTTCATCATAAGAGAAATATCAAGGATTAGTCATAAGCTCATGTCTTGCATGTATCCAATGGATTTTCTACTCCAAGTTTGAAGCATCAATGATGTTCAATTCTCCTCTTAACCTGAAAAACACTTTCTCATCAAGAGGTTTAGTGAATATATCCGCTAATTGCTTTTCGGTGCGAACATGCTTAAGATCAATGTCACCCTTAGCAACATGATCTCGAATGAAATGATGACGAACTTCAATATGCTTAGTTCGAGAATGTTGCAGGATTATGACCAATTTTGATAGCACTTTCATTATCACAAAGCAATGGAACATGTCTCACATATATCCCATAATCTTTAAGAGTTTGGGTCATCCAAAGTAATTGAGCACAACATGAACCAGCGGCAATATATTCAGCTTCGGCGGTGGACAAGGATACCGAGTTTTGTTTCTTGGAGGACCAAGACACAAGAGATCTACCAAGAAATTGACAAGTACCCGAAGTGGACTTTCTATGAACTTTGTCTCCGCATAGTCCGAGTCGGAATAGCCAACAAGATCGAAAGAGGCCCTCTTAGGATACCAAATGCCAAAATTTGGTGTATGGATTAAGTATCTCACTATCCTTTTCACGGCCTTAAGATGACATTCTTTAGGGGCAGCTTGATATCATGCACACATGCACACACTTAGCATAATATCGGGACGTGAAGCACATAGATATAACAATTAACCAATCATAGAGCGATAAACCTTTTGATCAACTGGTTCACCATCTTTGGTTAACTCAAGATGTCCACTAGTAGGCATGGGTGTAGTCATACCTTTGCATTCTTGCATATTGAACTTCTTGAATAAGTCCTTGGTGTACTTTGTTTGCGAGACAAAAGTACCTTCCTTAGTTTGCTTGATTTGCAAACCAAGAAAGAATTTGAGTTCACTCATCATAGACATCTCAAACTTCTCCGACATTAGCTTCCCAAACTTTTCACTAAAATGAGGGTTAGTTGAACCAAATATAATATCATCAACATAAATTTGGCACACAAAGAGTTCACCATTAACCCTTTTAGTAAAAGAGTAGAATCAATTTTCCCAATTTCAAAGCCTTTTTCAATAAGGAACTTGGTCAAGCATTTATACCATGCTCTAGGAGCTTGTTTAAGTCCATAAAGAGCTTTGTGAAGTTTGTAAACATGATTGGGTTTCTTAGGATTGACAAAGCCGGAGGTTGTTTAACATAAACTTCCTCCTCTATTTCACCATTTAGAAAAGCACTTTTAATGTCCATTTGGTACAAGGTGATATCATGGTGATTAGCATAGGCAAGTAAGATGCGAATGGACTCAAGTCTAGCAACGGGGGCGTAAGTCTCACCATAGTCCATACCTTCGACTTGTGTATAGCCTTGGGCGACGAGACGTGCTTTGTTGCAAACTACTTGTCCATCTTCATCTTGCTTGTTGCGAATCACCCATTTGGTACCGATGATGTTGTGGTTGTTGTCGGGCTTCTCAACCAATGTCCAAACTTGGTTCCTCTCAAAGTTCTGTAGCTCTTCATGCATAGCATTTATCCAATCCGGATCTTCCAATGCTTCTTCGACCTTCATAGGTTCAATGCTAGAGATGAAAGAATAGTTTTCACAGAAGTTAGCTAAACGAGTTTTAGAGCGAGTGATTCTCCCAGTTTGAATATCATTGTAGATTTGCTTGACGGGATGCTCTTTAGCAATTCTTGCTCGAACTCGTGAAAGCTTTTAATTGGGTCTTCATTGGACATCTTCTTCATCTTGTTCTTCTTCTTGGCCTTCTTATTTGTTGGCGTTGTCGTTCTCTTGTCGTGGTGGAGAAGGAGGTTGTTGACGTTCATCTTGATGCACTTCCTCGTTTTCTTCATCTTGGTGTGTCCCACTTGTGGATGCTTCCGTATCAACTCTTGGTTCACCTTGTCGTGAAGTAGAAGCTTCCACTTGGACGGACGAGGTACTCTCCTTCACCTCCGTTGGACGGACCTTGCCAATAGACAAGTCTTGGATTGCTTCCGAAGGATCTTTGTCTCCTACATCAATTGGCAATTGCTCTACTTGCGAGCCATTAGATTCATCAAACTTCACATCTACCGTCTCTTCAACCTTTCGGGTGAAATTGTTATAGACACGGTAAGTGTGAGAGTTTGAGCCATAACCTAGTAGGAAACCTTCATGAGACTTAGGAGCAAATTTAGAACGACGATGCTTATCAAGAATGTAGCACTTTGAGCCGAATACTCGAAAGTATCCAACTTGGGGTTTGTTACTGGTGACTAGCTCTTATGCCGTCTTGCCGAGTAGTTTGTGAAGATACAAGCGATTTGTTGCATGACAAGCTGTCTCAACCGCTTCAGCCCAAAAGTGCTTCGGCGTCTTGTACTCATCAAGCATCGTTCTCGCCATTTCGATGAGCGTCCGGTTCTTCCTCTCAACAACTCCATTTTGTTGAGGTGTGTACGTGTAACGCCCCGGATTCGATGCGCCAGGTGTCTGCCAGTTATTCGCCGTCGTTGCCATGTCATGTGCTTGCGTGTTGCACTTTGCCATGTCATCATCTGCATTTTTATCATGTCATGATGTGCATTTCATTTTGCATACGTGTTCGTCTCATGCATCCGAGCATTTTCCCCGTTGTCCGTTTTGCAATCCGGCACTCCTATGTCTCCCGGCGCGCCCTTTTACCTCTTTTTCGTATGCGGGTGTTAAACGGTCTCGGAATGGACCGAGGTTTGTCAAGCGGCCTTGGTATAGCACCGTGAGACCGCTGTCAAGTTTCGGGTCATTTGGAGGTCGTTTGATACTCCAACGGTTAACCGGGTAACCGCAAAAGCCTCTTTTGTGTTGCAGCCCAACACCCCTTTCAAAGCGGCCCAAAACCCAGCAAACTCCCCTCCATGCTCTCGGTCGTTCGATCACGATCGCGTGGCCGAAAACCGCACCTCATTTGGAGTCTCCTAGCTCCCTATGCCTATATAAACACCTCCCCCGTCCAAATCTGGGTCCCGAAACCCTAAAAATCGTCCCCGCGCTCGCCGGACATGTCCGCCGCCGTCCGGACAAACCCGCGCCGCCGCCCGCAGCCATCCAGGCGCGCCACGTGTCTCGCCTCCGTCCGCGCCGCCAGGCCTGCCGGGGCCGGATCCGACCAGCCGTGGGCGAATCGGGCCCGCCTGAGCCTCGCCAGCGTCCCGTCCGCCGCGCCTCCGCCTCGCTGGAGTCCTCCAGCGCGCCGCCGCCGCCTCGTCGCCGGCGACCGCCCTGAAGCGCCCGCCGATCTCCGCCGCCGTCTCCGGCGCTTGCCCCACCGCCTCGACTCCTCCTCGCGGCGCCTCCGCTGCCGCCTCCGGCGCCGGCCCGCCATGGCCGCACCTCGCTTGGCGCCCGCGCCTACCCTCGCCGGCTCCATTGTCCTCCGCCTGCCCGAGCCGCCGCCCCTCACCGGCGAAGCTTCGGCGCGCCGCCCCGTCTCCGGCCGCCACCTCGTCGCTCCATGGAGCCGGAGCTTCGCTGGAGTCGCCCGCCCTCGCTGGAGTCGGATCCGGTCGGATCCGTCCAGGTGGGACGAGATCCACGGATCCGATCCAACGCCCTCCGGCGCCCGGATCCCTCCGTCCGGATATCCTCGTCCCGTTGACTTCCGGAGGGTATAAATTTCGCCTAAGTCCCCGAGTTTTTGTCATTATCATGCATTTTCATCGCATCATAACTCTGCATCCGTAGCTCCGTTTTGTGCGTATTATATGTCAAATTGTTCACCTCGAAGAGTAGATCATTACATCTCCTTGCATCATTTTTATTTGAGCTCATCTTGATGCCCTAAATGCTGTTGGAAGAGGGCTATGTGATGTTAGTTTCAGATTCTTATCAGAACATGCACTTTTGTCATTTTTGCCATGATTGATGTGTGCACCCTATGAACTTGAGTCCTACATGTGTTTTGTAATATGCCATGCCATCTTTACAGGGGTGTATGCCATGTATTTTTGTGATCTCTGTGGTGACTAGCACAAGCATGCAAACTAGGCTTCATGATGTTGCTGATTTCAGCCCCTGCTTTTCTTGATATTTTTATGCCATGTTAACTTGATGCTATAGAGATCCATGCATATTTTGAGATACTTCAGTAAGGATGTTTTGAACATATGGTTATGCTCTATCCATCCATGCCCTTGTTTGCAATTATGGAGTGCCATAGCTTGAGTCAATCGAGCTCTACTTTTGCTATAAAATGTTTCCTGGCAGGTTGTTTACATGTTATTCAATTTTGCCAAGGTTGTTGTAGTTGATCCTTGCATGCTATGATGTTGTTCTTGCCATGTATAGCTTCTATGCCATGTCTTCTTACTGTTGGTTGCCTTTCCATGCCATGTATTGCTCTGTGGTGAGTGGTTCAAGCTCACCAACATGCCTACTTATCGTTGTTCCTGCCATGTTTGAATCTGTAATATAACTTGCCATGTTTACATGGGTGCCATCATATTTTCTGATCCTTTTTGGCTCATGGTCACTAAAGGACTTTTGTTCTATGCAATTAGTAGATTCATGCCATGCCTTTTTTTGCCATGATAAGTTCCTGTAACATGTTGTTTGATAGCTCTAAACATTGCAACCTGATGTTATTTCTGCTAAAGTCTGAAACTGTTATTATTTGCAACCTTGCCATGTGTTTTTGAGCATGTTCTAGTGATTTCTGGAGATAGCTCAGTGTTCATGTTTTGTCATGCTTTACCGGTACATCATACCCATGCCTTTTGTTATTATGTTGAGGTCCTGTAGCATGTTGTTTTGATGCTTGCAATATGCCTAGTTGCTGTTTTGGACAGATTGTTGTCATGACTTGTATGGTGTGTATGTGTTGAACCGTTGCTCCGTTTTGAGAGTGCTCTATATGAAACTTGCTTATAATTGCATGTAGCTTCATATTATCATGTTGCATCCTTGTTTGGAGGTGTTTTCTTGATGTTTGTATGCATTTTGCATCAATGCCATGTTTATCTTGTTTTGCTCATATCTTCTAGGACGTAGCTCCGAATCTAATGAACTTTATATGTAACTTGACTAGAATTTCGTGTAGATCATCATGGTGCATCTTAACTTGCTGTTTAACAACTTGAATATAAGGTTTATTCAGATCTGGACCAATTTTGAAATTTGCATATGAGGACTTACCGGAATTGTTCTATGTTGTTCCCGGCCTCATTTAAACTTGCTTTGATGTGTAGCTCTTGTTTGCATCATCTCTGGCCATGAGTAGCTTCATCTAGATTTTTCATGCATCATGCTTGTTGTGCATCATGCCTTGTCTATGTGTGGTATGTTTACTATGTTGTGTGCTTCTTCTTGTTAGCTCCCGTTTTCGTTGCGACCGTGAGGATTCGTTCGTCTACGCTTGGTTCGGCTTCATCCGTTCATCTTATTCATGGACTCGTTCTTCTTCCTTGCGGGATTTCAGGCAAGATGACCGCTACCCTGGATCTCACTACTATCATTGCTATGCTAGTTGCTTCGTTCTTTCGCTATGCTGCGCTACCTATCACTTGCTGCTCAAGCCTCCCAAATTGCCATGAACCTCTAACCTTTGTCACCCTTCCTAGCAAACCGTTGTTTGGCTATGTTACCGCTTTGCTCAGCCCCTCTTATAGCGTTGTTAGTTGCAGGTGAAGATGAAGTTTGTTCCTTGTTGGAACATGGAGATGTTGTTCCGTGTTGGAACATGTTTACTTGTTGGGATATCACAATATATCTTATATAATTAATGCATCTATATACTTGGTAAAGGGTGGAAGGCTCGGCCTTATGCCTGGTGTTTTGTTCCACTCTTGCCGCCCTAGTTTCTGTCATATCGGTATTATGTTCCTGGATTTTTGCGTCCCTAACGCGGTCGGGTGATTTATGGGACCCCCTTGACAATTCGCTTTGAATAAGACTCCTCAAAGAAGGCCCAACCTTGGTTTTACCATTTGCCTCACCTAGCCCTTTTTCCCTTGGGTTTCGAGCCCAAGGGTCATCTTTATTTTACCCCCGGCCGGTGCTCCTCCGAGTGTTGGTCCAAACTAGAGCACCGTCTTGGGACCATTCCTTGGCAACTTGGGTTACATCGGTTCTCAGACGCTTCGCTCATCCGGTGTGCCACGAGAACGAGATATGTGCAGCTCCTATCGGGATTTGTCGGCACATCCAGGCGGCTTTGCTGGTCTTGTTTTATTGCTGTCGAAATGTCTTGTAGCCGGATTCGAGACTGATCGGGTCTTCCGGGAGAAGGAATATCCTTCGTTGATCGCGAGAGCTTATCATGGGCTAAGTTGGGACACCCTGCAGGTATAAACTTTCGAGAGCCGTGCCGCGGTTATGTGGCAGATGGGAATTTGTTAATATCCGGTTGTAGTAAACTTGAAGCAAACTCTTCTAAAATACACCAACCGTGTGCGTAAATCGTGAGTGTCTCTTTTCGGGATGATCGAGAGGAGAACACGGTTTCGGGTTATGTCGACGTAAGTAGGAGTTCAGGATCACTTCTTGATCATTACTAGTTGACAACCGTTCCTTTGTTTCTCTTCTCGCTCTCATTTGCGTATGTTAGCCACCATATATGCTTAGCCGCTGCTGCAACCTCACCACTTTACCCCTTCCTTTCCCATTAAGATTTGCTAGTCTTGATACCCATGGTAATGGGATTGCTGAGTCCTCGTGGCTCACAGATTACTACACCACCAGTTGCAGGTACAGGTTTGCGATGATCATGACGTGAGAGCGATGTTTACTTGTGTTGGAATTCTTCTTCTGCTTCTTCTTCGATCAGGGGATAGGTTCCAGGTCGGCAGCCTGGGCTAGCAGGGTGGATGTCGTTTGAGCTTCTGTTTATGTTTCATCCGTAGTCGGATGTTGATCTCTTGTATATGATGATGATGTATTCTTGTGGCATTCGTGCCTTATGTATGTATCCCTATGTATTATGTAATGTTGATGTAATGATATCCACCTTGCAAAAGCGTTTCAATATGCGGGTCTATCCTTGGTGGGACCGTCGAGTTCCTTTTGGATAGGGTCGCATATTGGGCGTGACAAGTTGGTATCAGAGCCTCGACCGACCCTAGGAGCCCTCTTGATTGATCGTGTAGTTTGGTCGTTGTTGAGTCTAGAAGAAAACTGTTTTCGGAGTCTAGTTATATCGGAGAGTAGGAATTCTTTTTACTCCTCAGCCCCTTCGTCGCTCTGGTGAGGAATCTTGACGTAGGTGTTTTAAATTACTTCTCTTCCCCTTCAAATTTTTCTTTAGGATCACGCAGTTGGTTTTTCCGGTAGTTGTTCCTCAGCTCTTTTCATCCGGTGCATTTCTCGTCAAGTCGACTCGAGCCTCTTCATCTTTGCAAGTTCAATCCTCAGTTGTTTTTCTTTTCCCACCCGCCCACCCTTCTTCTTCTTGGAACCGGAGTTCGTAATCGAGTATCCATCCTACTCGTGTGAAGTCTTTCGTTTCTTTCCTCAATGATTTCAACCGGTGTTTCCTCTTGAAGTTATTCGTCGTTTCCCCTCCCGAGTTGCCTTTGTTTTTCCCGCCCACCCACCCTTTTTCTTCCTGGAGTTTGAGTCTGTTTTGACCATCAATTTCATTTGTGTGGAGCCTCTTCAGTGTTCCCTCAATTATTTCAACCGGTGAATTCTCGTCTTGTTCGTCATTCTTCATCTCTTTCTTTTCCGGTGGATTCAATTCAAGTTTTTCGAGTTGATCACATTCTTTTCCTTGGTTAAAGTGTTTTACTTGCTCGTTCGCCTCTTGCCAGCTTAGCATTCCGGAGTTCCGAAGACATCTCAGGAGATTCGTCTGTGTTCCAATTAATTCGAGGTTGTCGCCTCACTCAAATCTTTCAATTGTTCCGGTGCTTCATCTATCTGTTCAACAACCTTTCCAACGGTGTTTTCTCTTCAGTGGGCCCTAACCCACAGGTCTTTTCCCAGGATCTTACCTGACTCTTCTAATTCCCCCGGAGTTATTCTCAATTCTTTTCAAGTGTGACGTAAGAATGAATTTCATCAGTCAGACGCCTTCCCAAGATCTCTTTCAAATTCTTTTCATTATTGGCTCAACCTCTTCGCTTTTCATTCTCCCGGAGTACCTCAGAAATTTTGGTGGTGTTTATCGTCGTCCTTGAAGACCGAAGTAGAGTTTCTCTTAAATCTTGTTCGTTCCCCCGGAGATTCATGGTGCTAGCTCGATGTTATCCTATCTAATTGTTTCCAGTCATGCAAATTCTTTTCATCTATCCGGAGTATTTCAGGAGTTGTTTTTGCCGTCTCGATCATCCGGAGGCCATCTTTTCGGAATATCTCTCCATTCTAAGTTTTTCAAAGTCGTTCTCCAATTATTCTATATCCGTGCCCCTTCGTTCATCCCAATATTCTTCCGGTGCTTCGTTCAAGTGTTCTTTAATCAGCTCATGATCTCTTTGTTCTTTTGAATCTAAATCCCCTCTAGCATATTGGTTCTTCTAATTCTTCCCGGTGATTCATTCTCTTTCATCAGTCATTTCCGAATTCTTACGGTGGTTCGTTCAAGATTATTTTCTTTGTTTATCATATTAATCCATTCGTTCTTTTCAACCCTACCGGTGGTTCATGAAGACCTTCTCAAGGTGGTGCCATGTCACTTCTCAATCCTTTTCAAGAAGAATAAGTGGTATGCAAAAATCCATTGCTTGTCATCAATTTAATTTGATGAAAGATAAGCATACAATAAATCTTATTCTTATTTCATCAAAGTGATTAATCTTTTTCTTCGGAGTTTGTTCCTGATGAATAAATTCTACTTCCAAGTGTTTTCATCTTTTCTCTTCCGGAGTTCAAATTTCCTCAGCCTTTTCGTCGGAACCTCCATCTAAATAATCGCAAGGCTCATCTTATTCTTTTTTCCTTCATTCTATCTCGTCATCCTTTTGTACCGGAGTTCTTCATGGTGGTTCTTCACGATTTAATTCATTCTTTAAGAGTTCATCAAGATTTTGTTGGTGGAGTTCAAGTATCTTTTCTTCTCGTATCTCGAAGTGTAATTAATTCTCCGTATTCTTTTGAAGTGGAGTTTTGCATTTCTTCGTTCTTCTATGCTATCCAATCATTTCCGTTTGTGGCCGGTTATCACCTTATGATCTTGAGATGTTACCTATAAGACCACAACAAGCTTATTCTTTTCGTTGTTGATTTTCTCAACAACTCCGTTCAATCCTTCTTCTAAGGTTGCTTTCAATTCCATTCTAGCCACTCCGGTTGGAACGAGTGGTTTCATAGTCTATCTGATTCCGTGAGCTTTTGATTCTCGTCATTCTCGTCGTTAGTCTATTCTTCTCGAGTGCTCTCGATTCTGTGCTTCTTCTCTTGATTTCTTGTTTCACCTCATCCCTTTTTCCCTTCCGTCTCGGTCCTAAGATCTCGGGACGAGATCTCTTGTTAGTGGAGGAGTGTTGTAACGCCCCGGATTCGATGCGCCAGGTGTCTGCCAGTTATTCGCCTTTGTTGCCATGTCATGTGCTTGCGTGTTGCACTTTGCCATGTCATCATCTGCATTTTTATCATGTCATCATGTGCATTTCATTTTGCATACGTGTTCGTCTCATGCATCCGAGCATTTTCCCCGTTGTCCGTTTTGCAATCCGGCACTCCTATGTCTCCCGGCGCTCCCTTTTAACTCTTTTCGTGTGCGGGTGTTAAACGGTCTTGGAATGGACCGACGTTTGTCAAGCAGCCTTGGTATAGCACCGGTAGACTGCCTGTCAAGTTTCGGGTCATTTGGAGGTCGTTTGATACTCCAACGGTTAACCGGGTAACCGCAAAAGCCTCTTTTGTGTTGCAGCCCAACACCCCTTTCAAAGTGGCCTAAAACCCAGCAAACTCCCCTCCATGCTCTCGGTCGTTCGATCACGATCGTATGGCCGAAAACCGCACCTCATTTGGAGTCTCCTAGCTCCCTATGCCTATATAAACACCTCCCCCGTCCAAATCCGGGTCCCGAAACCCTAAAAATCGTCCCCGCGCTCGCCGGACATGTCCGCCGCCGTCCGGACAAACCCGCGCCGCCGCCCGCAGCCATCCAGGGCACGCCACGTGTCCTCGCCTCCGTCCAGCGCCGCCAGTCTGCTGGGGCCGGATCCGACCGCCGTGGGCGAATCGGGCCCGCCCGAGCGGCCAGCGTCCCGTCGCCAGCGCCTCCGCCTCGCCAGAGTCCTCCCAGCGCCGCCGCCGCCTCGTCGCCGGGCGACCGGCCTGAAGCCCGCTGAGCTCCGCCGCCGTCTCCGGCGCCCTGCCCCGCTGCCTCGACTCCTCCTCGCCGGCGCCTCCGCTGCCGCCTCCAGCGGCGGCCCCGCCATGGTCGCACCTCGCCGGCGCCCCGCGCCTACCCTCGCCTGCCCGCCTCTCCCTCCGCCCGGCCCGAGCCGCCCCCCTCGCCCGGGCGAGCTTCGGCGCGCCGCCTCCGTCTCCGGCGCATTTATGCCCCGAGACCGACGCTTCAGAAGACTTCCATTTTTTTTTCGTGATCTCCGTGTGTTTCTTTTGTGCTTGCCCTTTTATTTTTATTTTGCATTGCATCATGTCATCATGCCATCTTATGTTGCATCTTGGTCATATCAAGTATAGCTTCGTGCTTGCCATGTTGCATTTTGTCATTCATGTTGTTTCCATGAGCATCTTGTGCGTACCCTTGTCACCTCTTCAAACCTTTGCTCCTTCCCTTCTCCTTCCTTTCCTTTTCTTCCATTCTTGCAAAGTGCCATTTTGCCTCCACCAAAAAATGCTCATCTTTTCCCCAAAATTCTAACACCATGTACCTAGCCTCTCCGCCAAACTTCATCCCAATCGGAATAGTTTTGGTTAGGGTTTAAAATGGTTCAAGTTCAATTTAATTCAAACTTGAATTATTTTACTTCCTTTATAAATCTCCAAACTATTTTTATTAAATAGTGAGCATGCTCAGGATCATGAGAATATTTTTATATTTCTCTAGCTCCTCTTCTTTTCCCCTGCTCTTTCCTTTTGTATTTCTGCTCAAGAAATGGAAAAGAAAAAAAGCAGCAGCAAGAAGACAACCCAAAGCAGCAGCCACCTACCTGGGCCTCGGCCTCCCAGGCTGGCCCAGCTAGCCCCGCGCGCCAGCAGGCCCATTTGCTCCCGCGCAGGCCCACCTAGCTCACCTAACCCTAACCCGAAAACCCCCCTGCCCGATCCCCTCGCTCTCTCCCTCTCGTCCCCGCACACCGCCGCCACTCCCTCTCGATCTCTCCCTCTCCCTCGCTTGTGTCGCCTCCCGCAGAGAGGAGAGAGGAGCGGGACTGCTCCTTCCTCTCCTCCGCGTGCGCCCTGCTCAAGCACCTCAGGCCGGATCCGCCGCGCCTCAACCCACCTCTCCGTCCCGCACCTCCTCCACCTGCGGCCTCCTCCTCGCCGCCTCCGCTCCACCTCCTGCCCGTGCTGCGCCTCCCTCCGTCGTCCCCCTGCGCCGCTGGCGCCGCCTCAACCTCCCGTGCAGCCAACCCGGGGACGAAGGCCTCGACCCGGATCTCGCCGCCTGGACTGTTCCGCTTGCTGGTGCCCGTCTGCTCACCGACCCGCCAGAGCTCCCCTCGCGCCGACCAGCGAGCTCCGGCGACCCTCTCTCTCGCAGCCTCGCGACCACCATGCCGAAGTCACCGCCCGCGCCCTGCCATGGCCGCGCCTCCCTGCTCCACCTCGGGAGGTCCTGCCCGACGCCTTGGCCGCCCCATGGAGTCCCCTGCCTCCACAACCTCCCAACCAGGACGCCAGGGCCAGCTTCGGTTTTTTTTTCGCCAAGTACCGGGTCAACGAGGCCGTCAAGTTCGACTACCGGTGGATGCGCAAGTACCACGACGTCCTTGGGAGACCGTTTTCGTCAAGTTCGACTACACCCGGAAACGCCAAGTACCCCTTCGGAATGTACCAAGTTCGACTACGTGATGCGTGTGTACCACTACGACCCGACGACCACCGAACCGGAAACGACAATTACCCCGATGAAACGTGTACAACTACCGTCGCCGAAGACCTGTGTAACGGAACCGTCAAGTTCGACTACCTTCGTGTGTACCACTACTCCGATGACGAGATGTACCACAACCATCGAACGTGAACGACGACTTCCCCCTACGCCGTGTACGACTACTTCCCTCGACGATCATCGCGAGAACGTCTACTTCCTCTACTTCCCTCGCAACTCGACCCGTCCCGTTTGAACGTTCCGAAGGTATAACCCGAGATGACCGACCGTGTCCGAATCATCCTTGCGATGCCCCTCTTTTGCCATGCCACCGTTCCGCGGGAACCCGGTATCCGGGATCACCCCACCATCTTGCATCCTCGCTTCCGTCACGCTTTCCTTTGTACCGATATCTCAATCGAGTTATCGGAACCGATATGTTGCCGTGGCATCATTTTCGGATTCGTTGCCGTGGCACCCCTTTCTTCCACCACGGTGACATAATGCTTCATCATGCTCATGTTAACGTTTTCATAAATTGCATAAACTTGCACATGTCATCCGCATCATGATAACAACATTTAGATGCTTAAAATTGTTGTTTGCATTTATTTTGCTAAATGCCATGTTAAAATGATTTAATTCATAACTAAATAACCGTAACTCGGATTTAAATAAATTATATATGTAAATGGGGTAGAAAAATGCCTAGTTTAACATGGTAGCATTTCTTTGCATGTTTAACAACTCTAAAATATGCTTTAGGTCAGATCTGTACCGAATCCATAATTTGCATATGGGGTTTTTCCGGAATTGTTGTTTCTTGTTTCCGGCCTCATTTAAACTTGCCTAGATAGGTAGTTTCATTATGCTTCACCTCTTGCCATGTTTAATAACATTTAATATTGTTGAGTACCTAATCGGAGAGAACTAAATAAATGTTGTGAAGTTTCGTCAATATGCAATTCGTTGCATATTGAGCTCCACTTAATTTGTAGTGTTGTTTGTTGCACTTTGCCATGCCATGCCTCATTAAACCGGACATGCATCATACTTGTTTGTGCATCATGCCATGTTCATGCTTGTGTGTTTTACTATGTTGTTTGCTTCTTTCCGGTTTGCTTCTCTCGTTAGCTTCGGTTTCGTTCCGGAGTTGTGAGGATTCGTTCGACTACTTCCGTTCGTGTCCTCTTCATGGATTCGTTCTTCTTCCTTGCGGGATTTCAGGCAAGATGACCATACCCTCGAAATCACTTCTATCTTTGCTTGCTAGATGCTCGCTCTTTTGCTATGCCTATGCTACGATGCCTATCACTTGCTATATCAAGCCATCCTAAATTGCCATGAACCTCTAACCTTTTGCACCCTTCCTAGCAAACCGTTGTTTGGCTATGTTACCGCTTTGCTCAGCCCCTCTCATAGCGTTGTTAGTTGCAGGTGAAGATGAAGTTTGTTCCTTGTTGGAACATGGAGATGTTGTTCCTTGTTGGAACATGTTTACTTGTTGGGATATCACAATATATCTTATTTAATTAATGCATCTATATACTTGGTAAAGGGTGGAAGGCTCGGCCTTATGCCTGGTGTTTTGTTCCACTCTTGCCGCCCTAGTTTCCGTCATATCGGTATTATGTTCCCGGATTTTTGCGTCCCTAACACGGTCGGGTGATTTATGGGACCCCCTTGACAGTTCGCTTTGAATAAGACTTTTCCAGAAGGCCCAACATTGGTTTTACTATTTGCCTCACCACCACCTACATTTCCTTGGGAGTAATTAACCCAAGGGTCATCTTTATTCAGCCCCGGGCCAATGCTTGTCTAAGTGTTGGTCCAAACTAGAGCACCGTATGGGACCATCCCTTGGCAACTTGGGTTACGTCGGTTCTCTGACGCTTAGCTTATCCGGTCGTGGCTCGAGACGAGATCTGTGCGGCTACTATCAGGGTGTCGGCACGCCGGGAGGTCTTGCTGGACTTGTTTTATTGCTGTG
Organism: Aegilops longissima; assembly: GCA_021605205.1. Classification (NCBI taxonomy): domain Eukaryota; kingdom Viridiplantae; phylum Streptophyta; class Magnoliopsida; order Poales; family Poaceae; genus Aegilops; species Aegilops longissima. The sequence goes on along the minus strand of CM038681.1, from coordinate 528,579,088 downwards.
AAATGTCTTGTAGCCGGGATTCCGAGACTGATCGGCTTCCCGGGGAGAAGGTCTATTCCTTCGTTGATCGCGAGAGCTTATCATGGGCTGTTGGGACACCCTGCAGGGTTTGAACTTTCAAAGCCGTGCCATGTTATGTGGCAGATGGGAATTTGTTAATGTCCGGTTGTAGAAAACCCGAAGTTGATCTTAATTAAAATACACCAACCGTGTGCGTAACCGTGAGTGTCTCTTTTCGGGGTTGATCGAGAGGAGAACACGGTTTCTGGGTTATGCCTGACGTAAGTAGGAGTTCAGGATCACTTCTTGATCATAGTTGTTCGACCGTGCTTTGCCTCCTCTTCTCGCTCTCTTTTGCGTATGTTAGCCACCATATATGCTAGTCGCTTGCTGCAGCTCCACCTCACTACCCTGTCCTACCTTTAAGCTTAAATAGTCTTGATCTCATGGTGTGAGATTGCTGAGTCCCGTGACTCACAGATACTTTCAAAACCAGTTTGCGGTGTCGCCGAACCGTGCATGTGATGGACCCGAGCTCAAGGAGGAGCTCGATGAAGATCTTGTGCGTTGTGTTGTTTCGTTTCAGTTGATCAGAGTGGAGCCAGTTGGGACGATCGGGATCTGTAGCATTTGGGGTAGTCTTCTTTTATTTTGGTTCCGTAGTCGGACCTTGATTGTATCTGTATGATGTAATGTTTTACCCATGTATTGTGTGAAGTGGCGATTGTAAGCCAACTATGTATCTCTTTCCTTATGTATTACATGGGTTGTGTGAAGATTACCTCACTTGCGACATTGCTTTCAATGCGGTTATGCCTCTAAGTCGTGCTTCGACACGTGGGAGATATAGCCGCATCGAGGGCGCTAAGTTGGTAATCGAGCCTTCCCGACTTAGGAGCCCCTACTTGATTGTTTGTTGGCGTTGTTGAGTCTAGAATGGAAAATGTTTTGAGTCTTAGGATTATATATATCGAGAGTAGGATTCTTTTACTCCCCGGTCCCTTAAATCGCTCTGGTGAGGTATCCCGACGAGAGTTTTGACTCTTCTCTCCTTAAATTTCACTAAAAAATTTTAGGATCACGTGGGTATCTTGGAATCGTTCCGATGGTTTTGTGACGAGAACATTGTTCTTGGTGCCTCCGACATTTAGGGGTTGTGGCGGTGTCCCGGGAGTTGAGCTCCGAGGTGTTGTCGCCACAATTTTATCGTTGCAGATTCTGGAATACCCGAGTTTTACCGACATCGAAATCTCTTTTGTGCAGTTGTTGGTGAGATAACCCCGATAGCCCAAAGATCTTGTGGCGAAAAGGGAGTATTGCCATGACTTGTATAACGGATGTTTTTCAAGGTCGAGGTACACGATTTCGAGGATTTCTTGGTTATGTGTTGACGGATGGATACAATTGGATCTAGGTATTGTTAGTTTGGGTGATATATTTTGTGTCCCTGTATCCCCAACACCAGATTGCATAACCAGAAAGTTTCGGAGTTTATAGGTGGGAATTCTAGTAGCTTACGGGATATTCTTTCCGACGGATGTATGATTTGAGATTGGGGTTCAACGTCTAGTGGTCCGCCCATTCACGGTCGATTTACGATGGTCGCGAGACGCCTTAAAGAATCCTTGGCTATGCTGATTCGGGACGTCTTGTTTGTCATTCGTGACGTCCGCTATACGTCGTGTCCGTGTGGGCCCCACCACTAACACTTTGGGCGTAAATTCTATCATGTGTTTGTTCCGCTCATTCTTGAAGCCAATCCTTTGTTTTTGTTTTGTTTTGTGGTATTCGAGTTGCTTCAATGTCAAGTGTGGATTCCATACCTTTCCTAAATGGTGTTCTCATGTTTCTATGTGAATACTAATCCTTCTTGATCACTGAGCTTGTCATGTTAATTCTTTTCCAACCGGCGTGCTTCTCTTCAAGTGAATCCGATCATTCCAACATTCGCAAGATCAATTCTAAGTTTTTCTCAACGGTGTTCGTTTCATCCGACCCAAGTTGTTTTGATTTCCCGCCTCCCACCCTTTTTCTTCAAGGACTCAGATTTCTTAATCAAGTATCCACTTTTATTGAGTGAAGTTTCTTCATTCTTTTCCTTTAATATTTTATCCGGTGATTCCTCATGAAGACGCTAAGGAAGTTTCAACCTTATCATTGTTCCATTCTAATTTTCTTCTCCGGCGGACTCAAGTCAAGTTTTCAGTGTTGATCGTATTCTTTTCATCGTTTCAAATGCTTTCTCTTGTCGGTGCAGCTCTTAATCATCCACTTCTCACTATCCAATTGTTCCCGAGTGTTGAAGTTATCTCAGAAGATTCGTGTTTCCATTCTTAATCCGTTCAAGCTATTTCGAGGTTGTTATCTCATTCAAGCCATTTAATTCTACCGGTGCAATCTCTCTTTTCAAACAATCGTTCAACGGTGTTTCTTTTGAGTGGGCCCTAACCCACAGGTCTTTTCCCAGGATCTTACCTGACTCTCCTAATTTTACGGAGTTATTCTCAAATTCTTTGCAAAGTTTGACGTAAGAATGAGTTTTTTTCATCAGTCATATGGCTTTCTCCAAGATCTTTCAAATTATTTTCATCGTTGGTTCAACCTTTCTAATTTTCATTCCGGAGTGCTTCAATAAATTCATGGTGGTGTTTCTCGTCGTCATTCTCGGATTTTGAAGACCGAAGAAGAGTTTCTCCTAAATTTTGCTCCATTCTCTTCAAGATTCATGGTTCTAGCTTCGTGCCATCCTCATAATTATTTTCGATTGTGAGAATTCTTTTAACCCACCCGGAGCATTTCAGGAGTCTTTTCAGTTTGATTCTCCAGAGCCCATCATTTCAGAATTATTCATTCAAGCGTTCAACTCTTGTTTTCCAAATCTTACCGGTGCATCATTCGAGTATTCTCTAATCGGTTCATGATCTCTTCGTTCTCTTGTATCTAAATGAGTTAAATCCCCTCAAGTATCTTCAATCGTTTTCCCATTCTTCCCGGTGAATTGTGCCTTTGCTACGTTCATTCTCAATTATTATGGTGGTTTGTTCAAGATTTCACTTCCTTTGTTATCATATTAATTTATTCGTTGTTTCAATCCTACCGGTGGTTTGTTGAAGACCTTCTCAAGTTTGCGCTATATCTCTATCTGTAATCATTTATCAATGAGAATAAGTAGTATGCCTAATCCATTTTGTCATCAATTCAATTGGTGAAGGATGAGCATAATGTAATTCTTATTCTTGTTTCATCGAGTAAATTCAATTCCTTATTCCGGAGGATCATCAAAATTCTTGGTTTCATTTGTTCATCTTTCTTTCCGGAGTTCCAAGTTTTTCTCGGCTATATCATTTCAAAGCTTCATCTTATCACTGCAAGGCTTCACCTTGTGTTGTCAACTTCTCTTTCTTTCTATCACCCTTTTGTTTACCGGAGTTCATCATGGAGGCTCTACATGGTTCGTCAAGGATTCTTTTCATTTCTCCAATTGTTCATCAAGATTTCTCGTGGAGTTAAGATACGTCAAGCTATACTCTAAAAATAAACATGGTGCTCAACACATGTTTTGTTTTGAGGAGTTCAAGCATTCTTCTTCTTGCATTTCGAAGTGCAATTCGTTCTACCTTATCATTTGAGGTGGTGTTATGTCATTCTCGACAATTTGAGTTCGTGTTTCATGTTTCACATGTTGTCAAGAGTGAGGTATTTTAAATCCATCTATCTCTTCATTGGAGTTGTCTTGGGCTATATTTCACCTAAAGCTTTCCCTAAGGATTGTTGCTATTTATGGTGCTTATTAATGACCCAAGTTCTTCATTTGTCCTCTCGGTGAAATAAGTTTCTCGTCTCCTTGTTGATCTTAATTCAATCAATTGTTTCCGTTGGTGGCAGAAGCTCACCTCATAATTTTGAGATGCTTTCATAAGCCCACTACAAGCTTATCCTTATCGTTGTTGTTTTGCAAACAACTCCGTTCAATCTTTTTTTTAAGGAGGCTCTTTCAAATTCAATTGTAATAGAAGTTGTTGTTCTCTTCTTTGTTCTCTCGATTCCACTCTTTCTTTTGTCCCGAAGGCTTTATTCTTTTCCTTGCTTATCCATTTAACCGAGTGTTGTGTCTATCGTTCCTCACAACCGGAGTGTTGTATCATCTCTTTAAGTTCTTTTCATCTTATAAAATTTTGCCTCACTTCTCAACCGGAGTGCTGTCTGAAATCATTCTTACCCCTTGTGTCATTCGTTTAATTGTTGTGGAGACAGTGTGTTGTTGATTTCATCAAGTATCCTCTCATCTTATCAAGTTCTTGTTCTTTTCCTTCCATTTTCAGTCGGAGTGCTGCCCGAATTATTTCATTCTTATTCCTTCTCTATCTTGTTTTAACCAGAGTGCTTTCAATATCTATCTTATCACTAAACCTCTTGATTCTCGTCGTATCCCTTGTTCCTCTTTTCTAACGGAGTGTTTTCAACTTTGTTCATCGTCGTTGTTTTCGTTCTTTCATATTGTTCAACCTCTAAAGGTTCTTTGGTTTCACTCTTTCGTCAAAGAAGCAACTTAGCTTACCTCTTCTCTTTCTCTTCCGTTTTCCCCTCCGGTGCCATTCTAGATCTCGGGACGAGATCCTCTCGTAGTGGTGGAGTGTTGTAACGCCCCGAGACCGACGCTTCAGAAGACTTCCATTTTTTTTCGTGATCTCCGTGTGTTTCTTTTGTGCTTGCTCTTTTATTTTTATTTTGCATTGCATCATGTCATCATGCCATCTTATGTTGCATCTTGGTCATATCAAGTATAGCTTCGTGCTTGCCATGTTGCATTTTGTCATTCATGTTGTTTCCATGAGCATCTTGTGCGTACCCTTGTCACCTCTTCAAACCTTTGCTCCTTCCCTTCTCCTTCCTTTCCTTTTCTTCCATTCTTGCAGTGCCATTTTGCCTCCACCAAAAATGCTCATCTTTTCCCCAAAATTCTAACACCATGTACCTAGCCTCTCCGCCAAACTTCATCCCAATCGAATAGTTTTGGTTAGGGTTTAAAATGGTTCAAGTTCAATTTAATTCAAACTTGAATTATTTTACTTCCTTTATAAATCTCCAAACTATTTTTATTAAATAGTGAGCATGCTCAGATCATGAGAATATTTTTATATTTCTCTAGCTCCTCTTCTTTTCCCCTGCTCTTTCCTTTTGTATTTCTGCTCAAGAAATGGAAAAGAAAAGAAAGCAGCAGCAGCAAGACAACCCAGCAGCAGCCACCTACAGGCCTCGGCCTCCCAGGCTGGCCCAGCTAGCCTCACAAGGCCAAGCAGCCCATTTGCTCCCTCAAGCAGGCCCACCTAGCTCACCTAACCCTAACCCGAAAACCCCCGCCCGATCCCTCGCTCTCTCCTCTCGTCCCCGACTTTGCCGCCACTCCCTCTCGATCTCTCCTCTCCTCGCTTGTGTCGCCTCCCAGAGAGGAGAGAGGAGCGGACTGCTCCTTCCTCTCCTCCGCAGGCGCCTGCTCAAGCACCTCAGCCGGATCCGCCGCGCCTCAACCCACCTCTCCCGTCGCACCTCCTCCACTGCGGCCTCCTCCTCGCCGCCTCCGCTCCACCTCCTGCCCGTGCTGCGCCTCCCTCCGTCGTCCTCCCCGCGCTGCTGGCGCCGCCTCAACCTCCGGCGCGGCCAACCCGGGACGAAGGCCTCGACCCGGATCTCGCCGCCTGGACTGTTCCCTGGCTGGTGCCCTGCTCACAGCCGCCGAGCTCCCCTCGCGCCGACCAGCGAGCTCCGGCGGCCCTCTCTCGTCGCCTCGCGACCACCATGCCCAGTCACCGCCGCGCCCTGCCATGGCCGCGCCTCCCTGCTCCACCTCGGGAGGTCCTGCCCGACGCCTTGGCCGCCCCATGGAGTCCCCTGCCTCCACAACCTCCCAACCAGGACGCCAGGGCCAGCTTCGGGTTTTTTTTCGCCAAGTACCGGGTCAACGAGGCCGTCAAGTTCGACTACCGGTGGATGCGCAAGTACCACGACGTCCTTGGGAGACCCGTTTTCGTCAAGTTCGACTACACCCGGAAACGCCAAGTACCCCTTCGGAATGTACCAAGTTCGACTACGTGATGCGTGTGTACCACTACGACCCGACGACCACCGAACCGGAAACGACAATTACCCCGATGAAACGTGTACAACTACCGTCGCCGAAGACCTGTGTAACGGAACCGTCAAGTTCGACTACCTTCGTGTGTACCACTACTCCGATGACGAGATGTACCACAACCATCGAACGTGAACGACGACTTCCCCCTACGCCGTGTACGACTACTTCCCTCGACGATCATCGCGAGAACGTCTACTTCCTCTACTTCCCTCGCAACTCGACCCGTCCCGTTTGAACGTTCCGAAGGTATAACCCGAGATGACCGACCGTGTCCGAATCATCCTTGCGATGCCCCTCTTTTGCCATGCCACCGTTCCGCGGGAACCCGGTATCCGGGATCACCCCACCATCTTGCATCCTCGCTTCCGTCACGCTTTCCTTTGTACCGATATCTCAATCGAGTTATCGGAACCGATATGTTGCCGTGGCATCATTTTCGGATTCGTTGCCGTGGCACCCCTTTCTTCCACCACGGTGACATAATGCTTCATCATGCTCATGTTAACGTTTTCATAAATTGCATAAACTTGCACATGTCATCCGCATCATGATAACAACATTTAGATGCTTAAAATTGTTGTTTGCATTTATTTTGCTAAATGCCATGTTAAAATGATTTAATTCATAACTAAATAACCGTAACTCGGATTTAAATAAATTATATATGTAAATGGGGTAGAAAAATGCCTAGTTTAACATGGTAGCATTTCTTTGCATGTTTAACAACTCTAAAATATGCTTTAGGTCAGATCTGTACCGAATCCATAATTTGCATATGGGGTTTTTCCGGAATTGTTGTTTCTTGTTTCCGGCCTCATTTAAACTTGCCTAGATAGGTAGTTTCATTATGCTTCACCTCTTGCCATGTTTAATAACATTTAATATTGTTGAGTACCTAATCGGGAGAGAACTAAATAAATGTTGTGAAGTTTCGTCAATATGCAATTCGTTGCATATTGAGCTCCACTTAATTTGTAGTGTTGTTTGTTGCACTTTGCCATGCCATGCCTCATTAAACCGGACATGCATCATACTTGTTTGTGCATCATGCCATGTTCATGCTTGTGTGTTTTACTATGTTGTTTGCTTCTTTCCGGTTTGCTTCTCTCGTTAGCTTCGGTTTCGTTCCGGAGTTGTGAGGATTCGTTCGACTACTTCCGTTCGTGTCCTCTTCATGGATTCGTTCTTCTTCCTTGCGGGATTTCAGGCAAGATGACCATACCCTCGAAATCACTTCTATCTTTGCTTGCTAGATGCTCGCTCTTTTGCTATGCCTATGCTACGATGCCTATCACTTGCTATATCAAGCCATCCTAAATTTCCATGAACCTCTAACCTTTTGCACCCTTCCTAGCAAACCGTTGTTTGGCTATGTTACCGTTTTGCTCAGCCCCTCTCATAGCGTTGTTAGTTGCAGGTGAAGATGAAGTTTGTTCCTTGTTGGAACATGGAGATGTTGTTCCTTGTTGGAACATGTTTACTTGTTGGGATATCACAATATATCTTATTTAATTAATGCATCTATATACTTGGTAAAGGGTGGAAGGCTCGGCCTTATGCCTGGTGTTTTGTTCCACTCTTGCCGCCCTAGTTTCCGTCATATCGGTATTATGTTCCCGGATTTTTGCGTCCCTAACGCGGTCGGGTGATTTATGGGACCCCTTGACAGTTCGCTTTGAATAAGACTTTTCCAGAAGGCCCAACATTGGTTTTACTATTTGCCTCACCACCACCTACATTTCCTTGGGAGTAATTAACCCAAGGGTCATCTTTATTCAGCCCGGGCCAATGCTTGTCTAAGTGTTGGTCCAAACTAGAGCACCGTATGGGACCATCCCTTGGCAACTTGGGTTACGTCGGTTCTGACGCTTAGCTTATCCGGTCGTGGCTCGAGGCGAGATCTGTGCGGCTACTATCGTGGTGTCGGCACGCCGGAGGTCTTGCTGGACTTGTTTTATTGCTGTGAAATGTCTTGTAGCCGGATTCCGAGACTGATCGGCTTCCGGGAGAAGGTCTATTCTTCGTTGATCGCGAGAGCTTATCATGGGCTTGTTGGGACACCCTGCAGGGTTTGAACTTTCAAAGCCGTGCCGCGGTTATGTGGCAGATGGGAATTTGTTAATGTCGGTTGTAGAAAACCCGAAGTTGATCTTAATTAAAATACACCAACCGTGTGCGTAATCGTGAGTGTCTCTTTTCGGGTTGATCGAGAGGAGAACACGGTTTCGGGTTATGCCTCGACGTAAGTAGGAGTTCAGGATCACTTCTTGATCATAGTTGTTCGACCGTGCTTTGCCTCCTCTTCTCGCTCTCTTTTGCGTATGTTAGCCACCATATATGCTAGTCGCTTGCTGCAGCTCCACCTCACTACCCTGTCCTACCTTTAAGCTTAAATAGTCTTGATCTCATGGTGTGAGATTGCTGAGTCCCGTGACTCACAGATACTTCCAAAACCAGTTTGCAGGTGTCGCCGAACCCGTGCATGTGATGGACCTGAGCTCAAGGAGGAGCTCGATGAAGATCTTTGTGCGTTGTGTTGTTTCGTTTCAGCTGATCAGTAGTGGAGCCCAGTTGGGACGATCGGGGATCTGTGTAGCATTTGGGGTAGTCTTCTTTTATTTTGGTTCCGTAGTCGGACCTTGATTGTATCTGTATGATGTAATGTTTTACCCATGTATTGTGTGAAGTGGCGATTGTAAGCCAACTATGTATCTCTTTCCCTTATGTATTACATGGGTTGTGTGAAGATTACCTCACTTGCGACATTGCTTTCAATGCGGTTATGCCTCTAAGTCGTGCTTCGACACGTGGGAGATATAGCCGCATCGAGGGCGTTACAGCCGCCTCCCCGCCGCCACCTCGTCGCTCCGCGGAGCCGGAGCTCGCCAGAGTCGCCCGCCCTCGCCGGAGTCGGATCCGGTCGGATCCGTCCAGGTGGGACGAGATCCACCGGGATCCGATACAAACGCCCTCCCCGCGCCCCGGATCCCTCCGTCCCGGATATCCTCGTCCCGTTGACTTCCGGAGGGTATAAATTTCGCCTAAGTCCCCGACTTTTTGTCATTATCATGCATTTTCATCGCATCATAACTCTGAATCCGTAGCTCCGTTTTGTGCGTATTATATGTCAAATTGTTCGTCTCGAAGAGTAGATCATTACATATCATTGCATCATTTTCATTTGAGCTCATCTTGATGCAATAAATGTTGTTGGAAGAGGGCTATGTGATGTTAGTTTCAGATTCTTATCAGAACATGCACTTTTGTCATTTTTGCCATGATTGATGTGTGCACCCTATGAACTTGAGTCCTACATGTGTTTTGTAATATGCCATGACATCTTTACAGGGGTGTATGCCATGTATTTTTGTGATCTCTGTGGTGACTAGCACAAGCATGCAAACTAGGCTTCATGATGTTGCTGATTTCAGCCCTGTTTTCTTGATATTTTTATGCCATGTTAACTTGATGCTACAGAGAGATCCATGCATATTTTGAGATACTTAAGTAAGGATGTTTTGAACATATGGTTATGCTCTATCCATCCATGCCCTTGTTTGCAATTATGGAGTGCCATAGCTTGAGTCAATCGAGCTCTACTTTTGCTATAAAATGTTTCCTGGCAGGTTGTTTACATGTTATTCAATTTTGCCAAGGTTGTTGTAGTTGATCCTTACATGCTATGATGTTGTTCTTGCCATGTATAGCTTCTATGCCATGTCTTATTAGTGTTGGTTGCCTTGCCATGCCATGTATTGCTCTGTGGTGAGTGGTTCAAGCTCACCAACATGCCTACTTATCGTTGTTCCTGCCATGTTTGAATCTGTAATATAACTTGCCATGTTTACATGGGTGCCATCATATTTTCTGATCCTTTTTGGCTCATGGTCAATAAAGGACTTTTGTTCTATGCAATTAGTAGATTCATGCCATACCTTTGTTTGCCATGATAAGTTCCTGTAACATGTTGTTTGATAGCTCTAAACATTGCAACCTGATGTTATTTCTGCTAAAGTCTGAAACTGTTATTATTTGCAATCTTGCCATGTGTGTTTGAGCATGTTCTAGTGATTTCTGGAGATAGCTCAGTGTTCATGTTTTGTCATGCTTTACCTGTACATCATGCCCATGCCTTTTGTTATTATGTTGAGGTCCTGTAGCATGTTGTTTTGATGCTTGCAATATGCCTAGTTGCTGTTTTGGACAGATTGTTGTCATGACTTGTATGGTGTGTATGTGTTGAACCGTTGCTCCGTTTTGAGAGTGCTCTATATGAAACTTGCTTAGAATTGCATGTAGCTTCATATTATCATGTTGCATCCTTGTTTTGAGGTGTTTGCTTGATGTTTATATGCATTTTGCATCAATGCCATGTTTATCTTGTTTTGCTCATATCTTCTAGGCCGTAGCTCCGAATCTAATGAACTTTATATGTAACTTGACTAGAATTTCGTGTAGATCATCGTGGTGCATCTTAACTTGCTGTTTAACAACTTGAATATAAGGTTTATTCAGATCTGGACCAATTTCGAAATTTGCATATGAGGACTTACCGGAATTGTTCTATGTTGTTCCCGGCCTCATTTAAACTTGCTTTGATGTGTAGCTCTTGTTTGCATCATCTCTGGCCATGAGTAGCTTCATCTAGATTTGTCATGCATCATGCTTGTTGTGCATCATGTCTTGTCTATGTGTGGTGTGTTTACTATGTTGTGTGCTTCTTCTTGTTAGCTCCGTTTTCTGTTATGATCGTGAGGATTCGCTCGTCTCACGCTTGGTTCGGCTTCATCCGTTCATCTTCTTCATGGACTCGTTCTTCTTCCTTGCGGGATTTCAGGCAAGATGACCGCTACCCTGGATCTCACTACTATCATTGCTATGCTAGTTGCTTCGTTCTTTCGCTATGCTGCGCTACCTATCACTTGCTGCTCAAGCCTCCCAAATTGCCATGAACCTCTAACCTTTGTCACCCTTCCTAGCAAACCGTTGTTTGGCTATGTTACCGCTTTGCTCAGCCCTCTTATAGCGTTGTTAGTTGCAGGTGAAGATGAAGTTTGTTCCTTGTTGAACATGGAGATGTTGTTCCGTGTTGGAACATGTTTACTTGTTGGGATATCACAATATATCTTATATAATTAATGCATCTATATACTTGGTAAAGGGTGGAAGGCTCGGCCTTATGCCTGGTGTTTTGTTCCACTTGCCGCCCTAGTTTCCGTCATATCGGTATTATGTTCCCGGATTTTGCGTCCCTAACGCGGTCGGGTGATTTATGGGACCCCTTGACAGTTCGCTTTGAATAAGACTCCTCCAAAGAAGGCCCAACCTTGGTTTTACCATTTGCCTCACCTAGCCCTTTTTCCCTTGGGTTTCGGAGCCCAAGGGTCATCTTTATTTTACCCCCGGGCGGTGCTCCTCAGTGTTGGTCCAAACTAGAGCACCGCTGGGACCATTCCTTGGCAACTTAGGTTCGTCGGTTCTCAGACGCTTCGCTCATCCGGTGTGCCCGAGAACGAGATATGTGCAGCTCCTATCGGGATTTGTCGGCACATCCGGCGGCTTTGCTGGTCTTGTTTTATTGCTGTCGAAATGTCTTGTAGCCGGATTCCGAGACTGATCGGGTCTTCCGGGAGAAGGAATATCCTTCGTTGATCGCGAGAGCTTATCATGGGCTAAGTTGGGACACCCTGCAGGGTATAAACTTTCGAGAGCCGTGCCTGCGGTTATGTGGCGATGGGAATTTGTTAATATCTGGTTGTAGTAAACTTGAAGCAAACTCTTCTAAAATACACCAACCGTGTGTAACCGTGAGTGTCTCTTTTCGGGATGATCGAGAGGAGAACACGGTTTCGGGTTATGTCGACGTAAGTAGGAGTTCAGGATCACTTCTTGATCATTACTAGTTGACGACCGTTCCTTTGTTTCTCTTCTCGCTCTCATTTGCGTATGTTAGCCACCATATATGCTTAGTCGCTGCTGCAACCTCACCACTTTACCCCTTCCTTTCCCATTAAACTTTGCTAGTCTTGATACCCATGGTAATGGGATTGCTGAGTCCTCGTGGCTCACAGATTACTACACCACCGATTGCGGTACAGGTTTGCGATGATCATGACGTGAGAGCGATGTTTACTTGTGTTGGAGTTCTTCTTCTGCTTCTTCTTCGATCAGGGGATAGGTTCCAGGTCGGCAGCCTGGGCTAGCAGGGTGGATGTCGTTTGAGCTTCTGTTTATGTTTCATCCGTAGTCGGATGTTGATCTCTTGTATATGATGATGATGTATTCTTGTGGCATTCGTGCCTTATGTATGTATCCCTATGTATTATGTAATGTTGATGTAATGATATCCACCTTGCAAAAGCGTTTCAATATGCGGGTCTATCCTTGGTGGGACCGTCGAGTTCCTTTTGGATAGGGTCGCATATTGGGCGTGACAGGACGTAGCCGAGAACTCGTGTGAAATTCCTTCTTCGTCAAGAAAGGT